>CM060462.1:33622525-34822525 GCA_030544235.1 Lepturacanthus savala | reverse complement strand
TCTGTAACACAGAGAGTAGCAGTGCTGTGAATTCTGGCAGTGAGTCAGTGTAAGCTGAGTATACCACCGCCTTCCTCATGCAGAGTAAGTTTGGCTTTGACACAGCAGACTCCCCCACATTAACCACCCCACCACCACTGAAATCGTTTTAACTACACCCTCGCATATACATCCTTCCCATTGCTTATTCCCTGAGTCTGCACTGTACTGTGGTCTACCTCATGTATAAACATAGGAGGGCTTCCTGAATCACATCCGCAGATGCATGCATCACTTTAATGAGATTACGCCAACAATGCTCACGTTGTAATTGCGACCAACACCTGCTCAACACTGTCGTGCTCCTTTAGAATCGCCGTCGGAGACGAGATACATTTCCATTTGCATGCATTTATTTATTTAACTCCTTTTCTTGGTCCAGTGGTGCACCGCTGAGACGCAGCTGGTTGTTGTGAGTATGAAGTCATTGTAATTCTGTGTTCTTCCATTTCGCAACACGCTGTATAGTAATAGTCTTTCAGAATAAAACTTGGGAAGCGTAGGTCCCCGCATGCTCAGAATACTGATTCCCTTCTTGGAGAAAATGTGATATTTTTGACTGGCATTGTAGCTATTTTCCAGTGTGTTTTATAGCATTTGCACTAATTTTCAATGCTTGATTGTTCTCTTTTAACAGTATTCAGTGAAATGTAGATCTCTTACTGAGAAGATGTTTGGCGTTTTCCACCTTTCTCTGTGACTCCCTGTGAGCATCTGTCGAACTGGCCAAGCTCAAAACCCATTAAAGCTCCAAGTTCTCATGTGGTGATTTTATTTATTTTAGCTTCATGTCAGCAAGCTGTCAGTAAAACTATTTTTAAAAATGCCCTTGATAAGACTTAAAGGCCTCATGTAATGAAATTTAGATTGTCTTTTGTGACCTTTTGCCCACTGAAACAGTTACAAGAGAGATTTCAATCAAATCCTCACATTTGATTGGACCACAAGGCAGTGGGTAGAGCTTAGCATTTAGCTCAATACAGATAAAAAAAAAAATACATGAACAATTGATACAGGGATGCAGAATTAAAACTGAACATGTATTTTTCATTTCATGAGTCTTTAAAATTCTGGATATAGAACTCCACTGACTCCATCCATGCCAGCTCTGCTGTGCTTTTGAGACCTCTATTCACACACAAACACACACTCTCACACAGTCCCATTCTCACAACCCCGTGGTGAAATACACACATGCGCAGACACATCTCACGCTCGCACATTAACGACAGCGAGAGGATGCAAAGATGAGGCCCTGCACTTTTCAGAGGGCTATAAAATAGAGGCTTTTATTAACACTGATAAAAAATTCCATCTTCCGTCTTATCGACAGGGGGAAACGGAGACGGGCGGGAGAGGGTTTTCTGCAGCGCTGCTTAGAATCAGGATGCTGCTGGGCAGAGGGGGAGTGAGATTCACGGCGAGGGAGAGAAAGAGAGGGAGAAAGAGAGATTATTTGGGTGCTGAGGGGGAAATAGGGAGAGACCGACTGTATTAAAATGAAGCCAAATAGACGCAAAATAAGTCTGGACAATGAGAGGGCCAGATGGTGGTTTAGGGGGGGAGACTGGGCATGGAAGGATGGAGAGTAGGGAGAAGAACTACCGGAGAGAGTTAGAGAAGGAAAGAAAGACAGATGGAGAGAAGTGGGAAGAGGCGAGGGAGGAGGGGGTGGGGGGTGCTTCATCTTTGCCCTTGTTCATGTAATGGAGATTCTGTAGCAGGACAGAAAATCGACTGCAGTGTGGCGCAAAGGAGAGCAGGAACAGTGTGGATGTACAAACCGGAGGAGGCCCCAGCACCTCGGGACCTGCGCTGAATGCAGGTGGTGTGGTGCAGGGAGGGAGGGAGGGGGATGAGTGAGGGATGAGGGAGGGACCAGGGGAGACATGGAGGATGCAGGAACAGGTGGGGAAACAGCAGGTGGTGAGGTGGTTGCAGCCCAGGCAGGCTGCATCATAAAGCACCTTGATGATGCCGTAATGACCCGAACGTGGAAATAAGCTAAAAATGCATGAAATTAAAAAATCCTTGATCATTTATTGAGCATGATATCCCGTCCGCTTCCCCCGACGTGCGCTGTATTTACACTCATCAGCCCCCGTTAGCTTGACCATAATAGATCAGATTACGTTTATGGCCGCTCTATATGATTTGATCAGTTCTGAGCATCTGTCTCCACGAGCCACGATGGAAGCACGCCAAAAACTTCAGCTCGACCTTGCGGCACCCACAGACACATATCTGTGATTTAGTATTCGGGTGTCACCCCGAAGGTGTCTGAGTTATCGTCAAACTCATCATTCCCGCGCCTTCTTGTCTGACCCGGTGAAAAACGGCCTCGGCCACAATAACAGGCGAGATGGAGGAATTGCCTCTGTAAGAAGGCGAAAACCCGTCCAATCAATCTCATAACAAAGCAGGTCTCAGGCTAAACCCGTCCCTGACGTTCTTTGTAGCTGCCACAATGGACTCCTCCAGGAGTCTGCTGCTGTTCAAAGGCCCACACCTCCTTCTTCCAAAGAAGAATGAAGGACATCCATTCTTATTAAACCTCCTGTTAGCTGATATAGAGAGCAGACTACGGCTTTGGGGCAGGTGTCTTGTGGCCACATAATGGGATCTGAAGTGAGTCCGCAGGGCGCAGCAGCCTTTAAGACAGCTTTGTTAACTATTGAGGAGATAAACATAGAGCCCAAATGTCCTCATGAAATATGGATATTTCCAAACAGACACAGGCCGTGTTTATCTAAAAGCTGCTGCAAATGGCGAAACACGGGCGTAATTTCCTCCATTTCTATTAAACCGGGCAATAAAATGATAGCGATATGTACCAGTGGAGATTCCACATCAATGGCAATGAGAAAATTGTTAATGTGACACACAAATAGCAGATCCCTTAACAGACAAACCTCCTGTGTTCTCATATCCTTGAGAAAATGAGCATCTTACTAGTGACAAGTACGCAGCCAGTAATTTAACAGGTGTGTTGTTTATTTGCCTCATCAACGTCTGACACATCAACAAACAACTTGGAGTGAGAAAATGAGTGCAGACGGTAGGAAACTGTTGAAAATAAAGGGACAGGTGTCACCTGTATGCCAGGTTTAGTTGTTGGTTTGAAGTCTGTTTTTTTCTCCTGTATTTGTCTATTATTAATATCTTTATATGACACAGCAGCAAAGATAACTTTCTCACGCACTGATCAAATTTGTGATTTTGGGCTTCCATATTCAAATATTCAAATCTACATCTAGTGTGTCTGTTTCTTCACTTTGTTCATGCTACTGTGTAGATTTCTCTGAAACTCAGCAGCAGTCAGCTGTCTAATGCAGGGCTGTCTATCATCATGTCATATGAGGTGTTATAGTAAAGCTGCTTTTCTCCTGGACAAACCTGTCACATCCAAACATGGTCAAATCCTGTGTACTAGCAACCAATCATGAAAGAAGGATTTAAAGCTAAAGTGTAATTCTCATTGGCCTGTGTCGATTTCTGACATCATTTTCTCAAAATTCACCTCACCTCAGCCAGAAACCTCAACTTTAGCAGCTCTTACAACAGCAATTTTAAGCCTTAATAAAATGTAAACAGGTGAATTATAAAGCAAAAATCCCCTTCACTGCTCACCCCACAGTTACAGAGAAATAATTTATGAAGACTAAAATCATTTTTTTGGACCAGGCTGTAAACATGTTATTTTTGCTTTAAAGTTCAAGGAACTGCAGTTTTTTTGGGACTTTCAGATTGGACTCAGTGCTCAGCTCACCGGAAAACAGGGCACACCCCCCATCTAATCAAAAGGACTCATTTGGTTTCAATCAGACACTTACTGAATAGTTTACACCCACAACAATGGCTGAGGAATTGAGCAGCAGAAGACTGGATTGCTTTCATTTCTTCATGAGACAGGAGGGGATTGGGTGCCAGTGTGAACACCAATCAGTGAAAGTCTAAACCACGGCTCCTCCCCAGCTATAGTTGTATAGTATAGTATAACCAATAATATTTACACATATCAACTTTATAACCATGTGTAACCATTGTTCTGGGTCATTCTTTGGATGACTGGCTACAGAGTGAGAGCATTGTGTAAGCTAGTGTGAGTGGCTTTTCTAACAAAGGAAGACCCCTCTATAAAAAAGACGGCTCTTCATACAAGTTTATTATGATCGAATTTCAAATATATTGTTGAAAGGGACGGCATATTTTGTCTTCCCTCTGATTCGAACAACCAACAGGGTCTAAAACCTCAATCATGAGTTGTCTGATCCAGTCAGTCAGTCATCTTCTATACCCGTTTATTCCTCAATAGGGACGCAGGGGTCTGCTGGAGCCAATCCCAGCGCATTACGGTGAGGGGCAGGGATCCGCCCCAGATGGTTGCCAGCCTATCGTGGGGCACACACCATTCACTCACACATTCACACCTACGGGCAATTTAGAGTCGCAAATTAAGCTCAGTATGTTTTTGGACTGTGGGAGGAAGCTGGAGAACCTGGTGAAAACCCACACAGACACACGGAGAACATGTCCACACAGAAAGATCCAAGACCAAGAACCAAGGAGGTCTTGAACCTGCGACCTTCTTGCTGGGATGCAACAGCGCTAACCCCTGCTCCACCGTGTCGCCCTAGTCTGATCCAGTATGGTGAAATTATCGCTAAAACTAAATTATATATAAATATTTCTATTTATTTACAATGTGTATTAATAAACATTAGGCCAGGCCACTATAAATGTGCCAGTGTTAAGCAGATGGCTGTTCTCCAACTACTGTCCCTTGGAGCAGTTGGGGTTAAGGACACCTCAATGCTGCTAATGATGGAGGGACATGCACCGCTCAGTCAGTGTGTTAAATGCACAGTTTAATCAGGTTATGCTCAAACTTTGTTTATTGCATCTAATTTGGCTTTTGTCCTTGTTCTAGTTTACATGCAACAAAGAAAACTGAATTACTGACGGGAATGTGTCCTCCCCACATACAACAATAGGGGGCTATATGTGTTTCAGCAGGTTAATACAGCTCCTTTCTGGTTGACCTATTATGTCGTCACATTAAAACAAACAACTGGGGCGCAGGAACCATTAAACACTCAACTAACATACAAGTGAGAAAAAAGAAACTCTTATAATACATTTATGTAATAAGTATTCTTTCATTGTGAATGAATGTCTGTATCCCCAGCAATTGTCATTGCATTATAATGTCCTATTGTATTGAATTGAATTTCTTAATAAAGTTGTGAAAAAAAATGTGGCACAGTACAACTTAAGCAAATAAAAAAAAAATGTCATTTTCGAACAACAAGATGGAAATTTACATGGCTTTTTTGTTTCATATGTAATATAAAACTTACTTATTTTGCAGATAAGGTATTGTGGTTGTATTATTCTTCTGCAACTGGCTTTTGTAGGTGTTTTTGTTCCAGGGTCATATACCACAGGGGGTGTGGAGCATGTGCACATGCATTTAATTCTGATTAAGGCTCATACCTGTCAAAGAAAACCAATAAGATTATCTGGGTGTCTAATCTGAGTTGGAGAACTCTGATATTAATCAGAGTAACGTGTTTAAATGCATTTCAGTTGTCCAGTTATCAGTCATGTAAACATACTGAGGCTTCCCCTACCCACTTTCATCCTGCTGCTACAGGGGATCGAACAAACAACCGACCAGTCACAAGGTCGCTGCTCTAACCTTTAATTTTTGTACTAAAGGTCCCATAGCGTACACTTTTCCTGGGTTTGAAGTTGTTTTTCAATAATACACACATTCTTTACAGAAACTGCTTCTGCTTCTCCGGTTTTCACATTCTTGGAGGTAAAGGTCAATTAACTGTGATGAAACGGCAGAGACCTTGAGGTATATGTTGTTCATTCATCCTCCCATCTGTCGCAGCAGTTTTTGCGCCAAGTAATAAAACAGCTCATCAGCGTAGCTAATATCAAATTTGACTTAAATTAAAAATAGTCATAAGTGACCGATTTTTCTATCAACACCTCAGCTCAGGAGAACCAACACTTGCAAACTTTGTTCTCCTGCCTGACGTGGCCTGTCCCTTCCTGGCCGTAAAAGGCTTAATGATCCTTTCAAGGCTGAAGTGACCTGAGACCTGCCACTACAGCTTAAAATGTGATGGTCATTTTGTCAATCTGTCACTGTCCATGAACAAGAGTAATTATTGAACATTCAGTAAGTGCAAGGCCATACGAAAGCAGTATCAATGAAGGAAGGTAACGCTTCCTGGTGTGTTATCTTCCTTCATGTAATCTGATCTAGTTCATCTTTATATATTATTTAAATTCATATCAGCCAATCAGAGGAGACTCATTAATAATAATGAGACCTGTTCTTTCTGGAGCTCCAGAGAGATGCTTGAGAGATGTAAAACTTTATAGAGATGATCTTTGGTTCTTCAACCACAAATATATAATGTTAGTGATATCATAACTTCAAATAAAAGCCAGTAAAAGTGAACGATATGGAACCTTTAAGTAAAAGGTTACTGCCATACATTTTTGCTACCAGGGGGCCTTCCTCATCAACATTAGCGTAAATCCCATAAAGACTGGTTTGGCCTAGTTGCGATTTCATCTGAACTTTTCAATACTTAATTTCTTTATGTGCTTTATATTGTTTATGTCTTCCCAAGGCTATAGAGTAGTGGCACAGCCCACATGTATCCCATATATATTCCTATAAAGGAAAAAAACATATAAATATATAATTATCATTGAAAATAGATGGCTGATTTAACCTTAATATGTATAAAGTTATATAAATTATGGTTATACTGTGTTCACATATAAACATCACTGGTGAGAAGAAGTTACGACTTTCTTCCACCACCTTCATGCGGCAGCTGGTTTTCTGAACCGTGGAAAGATGTATGAAAATAGGATTTTTAAGCTAAAGAATGTTTCAAGTAGGTCAGTGTTATGACAATGCCAAAATATTGTGTCTGTAAAAGCTGAAAGCTGGAATCAAAGGAGTTTGAGTATTAAACTGGCAGCGATGATAAAGCCGGCGCAGCCTCACTAAGGCAACACCTAGCTTCTTTCTGAGCCAGGGAAATCCCCGGAGAGCTTAATTAAACTCCTCCTGGAACAAAAAATATATTTTTAATCCTTTTAGTTCACATCCCTGGTCATATTGTTCATTTATTTAACTGTATTCGCCTAAAAAATTTACAAAAATAAAGTTTCCTTGGATTATATCAAGCTCAAAATTCAATCAATTTTTCTTCCGATAAAACAGGATTCACATCACACTCCTCATCTTGCAGAGAATAACTTTAACCTATAGTATAATTAGTATATAGTATCATCTCAATGATGGACTGTAAAGTAAATATTACACACTGCCTGATCTGTCTTGTGCATGCTACGATACTGTATGTCCACTTGTCCAAACAATTTCCTGACATCTTCATACTGTTTATACCTGAAAGATGCCGCAATACAGACATTAGAGCCTCTTCAAACACAGTTTCAGGTGGAAATATTTACTTCATATACTAATTAAATTAGTACTATATATCTAAGTACTACCAGTGTGTGGAAAAGTATTCCAATTACTTCCATCCAATCCATTACTTAAACACACAATATATAGTTTCAGCTGCTAGGGAGCTGAGCAATAACAAAGCACGAGTCAATGACATCATGACATAGCATGTGATTATGGGACATGTTTCTATCATTCGCTCATCCTTTCACCTGTAATAACTCAAGATTCAGATGTTCTTCATTAAATAATCTTTGATTTTTGGTAAAACATTGGATCAATTAAACATATATTGGAAAGAAACCAATATGAGAAATTAAAACACAACTCATAGACATGTGAAATGTGAGCCGACTACACATTGGTGTTTAAAAGATGTCAAAAGACGAAAAGTTTGAAATCATTGATTTCATCTTTGTGTTGTATATTCAAAGCTTCTTTTATTATCCATTGCATCCATTATGCATCTGAAGTAACTAAAGCTCTCAGATAAATGCAGTAGCATTATTTAGAAGTAGCATCACATGGAAATACTCAATCAAGTAACACATATCTCAAAATTGTACAAAAGTACTTGAGTAAATGTATTTAGTTACCACCACTGATTACTACCGTATAGCCTACTTATACGTTAACGTGCTGCTTAGATCAACATGGTAATGATGTTTTAAAAAAGGAAAGCAACTGAACATATCACGTCCGTGTCTCCTCCTGTTCTTATGTCCCATCTTCCCTGGAAGCTTCCACGAAATCACATGCATGCTCCTATAAAATCCAGACACTAACACGCCATACTCAGCAATCACAAGCAGCAGGCTTATTATCTGAACTGCTCCTGCTGTGCATGTCCCCCAACCTGCTGCGAATCGATGGGCTGTGTGGCAGCAGGGCTGACAGATCTCAAATCAGTAGAAAGGTGATTTCTATTGATCTGGCCAGATCACAGGGCCCATTCACAACCTTAGCAATCTATGAACCGTCCAACCGGGCACTGACCTACATTACCGTCAAAGCCGGCTGAGCCAAAGCTAACAAACAAACAATAGTACCACTGAAGAATAAAATACTCTAGTTATTAATTGAGTTGTTGATTATTATGACAAATTAGATTCATGGGCCTATTTCAGAATACTGCAACATACACATTTTCAAATTCATTCATTCATTCATTTCATCGCAAGTTTTCCACTTTTCCTAAAAACTGTAAACCAGAGTTTTCAGCTCAGATAACACATTTATGGTCCATTCATCCTGAATTCCTCAAAGCATTAAAGTGGTAATGAGTGGGAATGTAGTGCCTAAAAAGTGTACCACCTAATTGGGTGATAATTTCTACTTAATGCTTTATAAAACACTCACACAGTCTGTCCCGGGAGGACAAAAGGTCCTCAGTCAATAGGGAAACAATACGAAGGTTAAGTATGCAGATGCCATTGCTCTGGTGCAGAAAGGGGACACAAAGAGAGAGAGTTTATATTTTAATCATGTGTCAACTCTCCACAAACGGTGCTTAACAAGCCCTTAGAAATGAAAGCATGCGAGTAAAACAAAGAAGCTCATTATACAAAACGGTTATGATTTAATGCAACCATTGATTAATGGTTGAAACAGCTGCTGTTTTTAATGCCTTGGTGCAAATGTTGATCTTCATTTTAAGGAAAATACTGACAAATTTGAATGAAATATTCATGTCTTTATGTGCTACACTAGCTCAACATTTTTTAGGTTCGCCTGGAAACTGTATAAGAAAGTTATTGAAAGCATTTTATCTTTTAACTTAATCATGTGGATATTACAAGAAGGAACAAACTGCAGAAAGTAGTGAACATGGCCTCAAAAAATGTAGGGAAGCCATAAAAGCAGCAAAGTAGCATGTATGAACAACTCAAATGATGAAAAGCAAATGGAATTATTAACGACCCCTCTCATCTGCTACATAAAGAATTTGAACTTTTACCCTCAGAGGGATGTTACAGAAACTAATAGAAATATCTAATATAAGAGATCCTTTCTTCTAAATGCTGTTAACAAAATTTATACAAACAAAGATTCACACCTAAAATTAAAATACGGGCTGCTCCTGAGTTTTTGTTGCAGTTAAATATTAATCTGACTTGTGTCGTTTGAATACTAACGAATGTCTATGCAATAATTTCTTATACTCGTTGGTATTGTGTAATTGTTTTATAATTTAGTTTTATATGTTGTATTTTCGATAGAATGTGATTGTTGCCTATGTCCTTCTGTCCAAAACAAATTTCTCCTCAGGGAGACAATATGTTACTTCTAAAAGTGCTTTTATGGCATCTCTTAATGAGTTTGGTGGTTGTTTTCTCCTATTCGCAAGACATACAGCTCTGGAAAAAAATATCGGACCACTGCAAAATTATCATTTTTTTAAATTTTATTACTTACAGGTATGTCTTTGGGCAAAAAGAACATTTTTGTTTGAGTCTATAAACTACTGACAACATTTTCCCCAAATTCCAAATAAAAATATTATTGTTTAGAGCATTTATTTGCATAAAATGACAAATGGTCAAAATAAAAAAAAGATACAATATCATCAGACCTCAAACAATGCAAAAAATGTGATCAAATTCATTTTAAAACAACATAATACCAATGTTTACACTTAAGAATAGTTCAGAAATCAATATTTGATGCAATAACCCTTATTTTTAATCCCATCTTTTGTGCATCCTGTCATGCTCTTCTTTGCCATTGTTCTTGAGTGACTTTATTCCACTCTTAGTACCTCTTTAAGCAGAATGAGGTGTACATGTGCTGGAATTCAACAGATGTTGAAATGGAATGGCTCGAATACATGTAGAGATGCTGGTGTCAGAAAAAAAAAGCAGTGGTCTCTTATATTTTTCCAGAGCTGTATTTTTTCTCATACCAAATGCCTAACCGCAATGCATTGTGGGCGATATACACCGCTGGGGTGACCCCAAGAGAGTTGATGTGTCACGCTCACTTCAGTTTACAGGCAATTGGAAAGGAAGTGCCAAGGGCAAGTTAAACAACTAATGAAACTCAGCCAGAGCCTTCACTAGGGCAGCTTCCGGCTCCGGAACTCCCCCCACTGCCTTCTCTTAGTCTCTTCCTCCCTTCTCTTATGTGTTTGTGTTACATCAGCCTGTTGTCTGTCTGACCTCTGGTGTCCACTCAGTGTCCAGCCCACTATGTAAAGTGTCTTTTAGTCCTAGAAAGGTCCTAGAAAAATACTACATAGTATTATTCTTTTGATTATAATCACTTATCAGTTGTTTTTTTCAGTACTGAGCTCCTCAGAGATTAATAGATATAATAAAATATAGTGGTAGGTAGTTATTCTTTCATCAGGTCTTACCTAAAAGAGAAGATGTTACTTGTGTGCTGTAGTGAGGACACACAGCAGTCAGATGGACGCCCAAAGGTCTAGGATCAGCTCTGGCTACGATGACAAGTAAACACATCTTCTTCAAAGGTCATGTTATCAGTCTTCCACTTGCTCTTTTCATATCTCACGCCGCTGCTGCATGGGATTCCTCCCCCGCACAACCCCTCCACCATCACTGTGGAAAGAGCCATGTTACTGCTAACAAGATTAATTAAAATGTGTCTGTAAATGTGAGTCTTATTTTGGTATTCGTAGCTGTGGGGCTCCTTTTTACAGCTCTGCATCTTTGCATATTTCCGAGTTGCCCACTGTTTGCAATTTTATGCTGGAGTCATTGCTGCTACATTTACGGAATCAGGAATTTGTCCTGGAGCACAGAAATCCGTCTCTTTTTCTATTTTACTGGCTCTTTGTTTAGGAAAAAAGTGATAATCAGGCTTCTTTCACACATGGACACGCGTAATATACTGGGTCAGAGTACTGAGCCTATTTCACACTTACAGTAGGCTATAATGGGAATTAACACAAGAGTCCTCTGTAGCCCTCAGTAAGTGAAGAGTCATTGGAATCTAATTTGAATGAGATGCATTGACTTTATTTACCAACATGTAACACACACGCTGAAACACAGGCCCATGCTTCTCATGTGGTTCTTCCAAAGGAGACATTTCCATGACAATCTGCATGTTGATGCACCCTTTCAACGCATGAAATGGCAATTTAGACTGAGAAATGGCTTTGTTACACATTTTTGTTTCAAGGCAGAAACACAGACACCGAAATTATGTGTCAAATAACACAGCTGCATCCACCACTGTTACCACACAGTAATGTAGTCAGGGTTATGTAGGGCTCATTATTCAGTCTTAGATAACCGTGGGTATAGGATTTGTTTTAGTTAAAAATAAATTCATAAATCAAGGAATCGCTGCTTTTCATTTTTAAAGGTTTCAAAACAGAAGAAACCAGATCATAATATAACAATCCAGGCGAAAATGGGTTTATTTGTGGCCGCAGTTTAACTGTCTGGTTTTTAAATTACTTAGAGGCTCTCTGATGCATAATTAGCACTTTATTTGGACTTTCTCTCCATTTTCTCTTCCTCTCACCAGAGGCATTGTCTGAGCTGTCAATGTTGCAAGAGGACCTTAAACAGCAGTAATAATGTCTGCAGCAGGGAACATAACTTGGATGCTTTGGGGACATAAAACCAGGCTTAAAGCAATCTGTTCCATAAAAAACACTCAAGAGAAAAGAAGGGAAAAACAATAAGCCTTCCCTTAAAAGTACGTGGTTGAGTGACAATAATGTCATCCTAAGTAAAATTTAGGACTGCAAGGAATACAAATGCCATGCATGACAAACTAAATGATGTAGAAATAAGGTGCAATATGAAATGTATTGTATTCTGCAACAGGAAAGAGATATTGCGTTTACCTAAGTAAATGGGTTACAGTTGCCTCCAGAAAGCAGATTTCTTTTAACTTTTACAGAGATGTGTCCTCCTATTTGAAACAATTACAGCCGACATCAGTTGAAACTGTAACTGTAGAAGTCTAAATACTTTCAGTTTCTACAACCAGTTTTCAGGTTGGCGGTAGGAAAGAAGTCCGGTTTGTAATCTGTGGATTCACAGTACATAACCACATTATACAGTGTTTGTAAACCTGTTAAACACATAACCTGTTTGCTCTGAGGAGCCATAGACCTTACACTACAAGAACAATAGATAAAAGGTTTAGTCCTGAAGGATGATTTAAAGCTTCGACAACAGTTTTACCAAGTTTCTCAAAAATTACCTTCAAAGTTTTCATTTAGATTCTTGGAATCTGTTGTCTTGTTGGTGCCAAATATCAGTGAAGCTGCTGCTCATCATAATTATGAAATAGGCGAAGGGCTTTTCCTCCTCTGATAGCTTTGTTTTGGAGGCAAACAGCAGCAGAACATTCTGAACCTGCCTGATACAGCCATGGCTGAGCAGCAGCTGCCAACCGAGCTCTGGTGTTCCAAAAGTGACATAGCTCTGGCTCCATCTGCACATGTTGCACAGGGATATCAAAAGATTTCCAGTTAATGTTTCACTGTGATTTTAAAGTAAAAAAAAAACAGTTGATAACTACAAGAAGAGACAGGTAGAGAGTTTGAGTTACAGGACGAATCTATTGTAGCAGCAGCAGTGTGAGGGAGGTTGGCATTAATATTCTACCATTTATATAGATTTTGATTTAATGACATAGTTTACTACCAAAGGTAACACAGTTTATGGCCTAGTGTTTACTACCTCTTTAATAAGTTGTCCTACTGCAGCACAACACCAGTAAAGTTGCAGGTAATAATAATAAATAATAATAATAATTTGTATTGTTATTTATTATTATTACCTGCAACTTTACTGGTAATAATAATAATCATTACTATTATAATTATAATATTTCTATAGCGTTTTTCTTGCAGTCAAAGATGCACTCTAGAGCACTCGACACTAAAAGGGTGGCAAAGGAGAGACGGACAAACAGACAACAATTTCACACAAGGATGGTAAAAATGGTTGATATTGTCCCTGGTGCAGCAGGACAGCAGACAGCTCGCTCTGGTAGATCCTGTCATCTGATTCCCATCATCCCCGGTCCCTTCAGTAGCTGCAGACCAGCAGCTCTGACCTCAATCATAGCGACGGTTCTGGCTAAGCCGTCACAGTTTGACTCCTCGACCTCTCGCGGTTGCCTTGAGAGCAAATTAGTCAGTGTCACCAACATGAGCAGACTGTTTGTCCCAGAAAATCCTGATACTTCTGGTTTGCTGTGTTAGTCCCGTTCTCTGACTGAAGGCGTATTAGCTCCTTTACCATGAAACTTGACGTTATATTTTACACAATTTCTGATCATCCAACCCCAAACCACTTAACTCTAGATTAGTAGATGTCATGAAAATTAATTATTTCAAGGAAAAAAAGTCTCAATAATTTCCCAATTGCTTGTTAGGTGATAGCTTCCACTGGCCATGCACACTAGTAATTTAATTATAAAGTGAGTAAGGCAGAACCGACATAAACACTGATTACGTTAATGAAAAAAGAAATATATAATACATAATCGTAGTAAAAATCAGTGTATTTCTCTGATTTTATTTGCATTATTTGATGCCAGTCAGAGCATTTTCACACCTGAGTGCAGTTATTGAAACTGATAAAGATGCTAATGTGTAACTGGTGACTTATCGCTCCGTGTGGCATAATGAGGTTGTTATGATAATGGTTCTGGATGGTTCTAGGAAGAACTTTTTCTGCAATAATTTCCAAGTCCCTTGATGCCCCCTCTCTCACTCTCTGTCTCTCTCTCTCTCTCTCTCTCTCTCTCTCTCTCTCTCTCTCTCTCTCTCTCTCTCTCTCTCTCTCTCTTCACTCTCCTCACCCCTCGCTATCGGGCTGCCACCAGGGGGAAAAAATGTATATATATGAATATTCAAATATAGACTTTCCCGTTCAAGTGCCATGGCAACAAATGCAGGTTTGAATCAGTCTGTACAGCCCTATCCGTAACGCAGCTTAATGCTGGGAAACACCTCCCACTCCAGGAGTAAATGTTCATATAAGAAGTTGTGTGTCACACCACACGTTGCACTGTTAATTAGATGCAACAGCGGGCAGAGCGGCGAAAAAAGCAGCTTTTCTGGACGTGTGAGGAGACAGAGTTCATGTTGTGTGATGGGAATGGAAGAATAAACATGCTGGGTTAACTAGAGCTGTCATCTTTAAAGAAACAGAACATAACAGCAGGAAGTAAATAAGCTAATCAACATCACAACTCACTCTAGATAAACTAACTAACTACAGGATTAATAAAAGGGTGCTGCCACCTTCATAAGCATGTAAATTACACTAATGTGTAATTCTCAGTACTGTCTGTCATTGCACTAGATTAGTAAACAGCCACTGAGAAGTTATTTGATGGGTTGTATCCCAGAATGAGCAAAAGATTAATTAATGGAATTACTCAAATTGGAAATGAAAGGAAGTAGCCATCATATAAAAGACAAAGCCACTGAGCCACTCAAAGATATTTTGTTCAGCATACATGAATAAAGTGAAATCAACTGAAGCGCATAATTGACTGTAAACCAAACTATAACTCTTTTTAAATTTGTGGCTGTGTACTTTTATGTGGAATCTTTTGAAAATACTACCCCCAGCTCTGAATTCCTCAACTCAGTCTTCAGCTAATTAGTTACCGAACATATCGGTTTGACAGCATTTCACGAAGCAGCAGATAACTGGCTCCGGCTGAATGTCTGCCGCTGATAAACTGATGTAAAACTCTGTCAAAACTGCAGTTACGTGGTACCGATCCATCGCCAATTATGAATCCAGGCAGCGGCATTTTTAACGATCCACCATCAACGCTGGCATCAAGCGGGGGAATCGGAATATGGAGTTCGACTACGAAGTTCATCAGAGGTTTTTTCAAAGCCTCCGCTGGTCTTATTTTACCAGTGACAGTACCAGAAAGTATCATCACCTTTCCTATCACAGTTTGCTTCTCGTCCACCTCCCGCTGCTCTCACGGCGGTGAAGCCGGGGTGATTGGCAGTTTGCTGCCCACCCACGAGGGAGCCGCACGATGCCAGCAGGAAGGTCTGTCTTCAATCCTAAACACCCAATTACACATTTGACCTGAAAGTGTTCCTCGGGGGAGACAGTGCTGGTTGTAATGTATTACCTTTTTCATTTCATCCAGTTCAGGGTAAATCCATCACTCTGTTGTTGCCGTTTGACAGCCGATTTAAGCAAACACAGTTGTGGTGCAACAACGATAAAGAGAGACAAATGGGAGCTTTGTATTCTGTCATATTTCAGTGAGCAGACCGAGAATAAAGATGAAAGCAGAGAGGCGTGTCAGGCTGCAGGAGAGGGTTTATGTTTGGATCTTTTTATATGCCATGACTCAAAATATGGGCTTTCAGTGGAGAACTGCCTCAACTTGAAGTGTGTGTGTTCACAGTGATACGCAGTATTCTGTCTATCACATCTCACTATCTTATCTTATCTCACTCAGTATGTGGGCTCACATTTCACCTGTACTTCTAACAAGTACATTTAGCATTGTTAAAGATAATATGATATATATACATGTATTCTATCACTTGACTACATGTGTGAGCTTCAGAACTATCACTTCTGCTAGTGGCAAACTCTGCACATGCATCATTCCCCACAGTGGAACTCAAACATTCAACTGTAATAGCAAGTAGAAAAAATATTTTTGAGTGGAGGGGAACAAACTTTTTTTTGAGAAAAAGGTAACACTATCATTATAAAGTTTGGGGTCACTTAGAAATGTCCTTATTTTGGGAAAAAACACTGTTTTTTCAATAAAGATAACTAATTAACTAATTAGAAATACACTCTATACATTGCTAATGTGGTAAATGACTATTCTATCTGCAAATGTCTGGTTTTTGGTTCAATATCTACATAGGTGTATAGAGGCCCATTTCCAGCAACTATCACTCCAGTGTTCTAATGCTATAATGTGTTTGCTCATTGCGTCAGAAGATTAATGTAATCAAATTCTATTCATTTTACAATAAGTACAGTAAATAACAGTGTGACTTTTCATGGAAAACACCAAATAGTCAGGGTGACCCCAAACTTTTGAACAGTAATGTATGACACACAAAACAACTCCTCTGGTCTGGGAGTGGAACTGTACATTCAGTAAAACTGACACATAATAACTGCTTTTTTTCCTTTTGAGGAGTCACAGATTTCAGGAGATTATCATTACCATGCTCCGAGTATTGTGATTATGGTATTATGGATTACCCTGTAATTTCCACCCCTTTATACAATAAGAGAAACCCAGAGTTTGGCCTTTTTGAGTGAAAAAATGACTTATTGATTCCACACTAAAACCCCACTTGACTAATGTAGATTATTAAGTTTCATTTAAAGTAATTTTGGACTCCATTAGCATGAGTAGAAATATTTTAATTTTACAGAAATATTATTCTAACATAACTTCACTTTATGGGTTTGTATTTTCAGCTCTTGACTTGAGCAGATGTGGTTGATTACCTTCATACATCTGTTTTCATCTCTGCATCCTCATATTGTCACTTTTGTCACACGTTGTTTTGCGACTGCAAATGAATGATGATGATGGGAATGATCTTGAGGGAAAAACTACATAAGCAGATGACTGCTGTGAGTTGGCTCCTGACAAAAATTGGCTGACACGATTTGAACTGATTAAGGTCACTTAACACCCTCCTGGAAATCATGACATCGCATTTGGATGTGTTTCAACAAAAAGTGTGACATTGCTGATGAGATGAAGCTTCACTTTTGTGAAAATTTACTGTGCAACCAATGGAGCATGTTGAGTTGTGAATCTCACTGATTTAAATAATACATGTCATAATTGTTGGTGGCAAGAGAACATTGTGTTCTTCTTCTTTCCCCCCAAGATTCCAAACATTTATTTATTGTGTCAATCTTATGAGAAAGTGAAGATGAAATTAGATTAGATATTTTAATTGGATGAAACCCAAGCAGCATTTCTGGGCCTTTGGGACTTGCAGACAGGTGAGTCACAACATTTTGGTAAGTTTAGTGTTAGTTGATTTTAGGCATGGAGACCAGGAACTAACCCAGGAACTGGGTTAGTACTGGAGTGCCATAAGTTTCAGTACAATCTGTTATTGGTATTTAATGTTGACATGTCATGTCAAAATGCAGCGAAAAACAATAACATAATTTGTAAAAAGGTCGTCACGTTAAGAGGCAAACATCAGCAACATCATGAAACACCTTCCAAATCAATCTGAAGCGGCATTTGTGACTGTTTTAACAAAGTGGTTAATTAACAGCAGCAGCCAACCAGCATTAAACTAAACAGAGACCCAAACTTTGTAGAAAGTTGCTGTTTCTTCATTAGAAATGTTAATCCAATTAATAATATTAAACAAATAAAGCCACCATGAGATTACATTATGATGTGTTCAAGTTCAGCTCGGTAAAATGAGCTTTAGGCAGGTAAATCATGACGTCATCATGATGTGTTCAAAAGTAACGTGAATATTGGAAAATGTCGTTTTTAGCAACAAACTTGCTTGATGAGATCGGAAATATGTTTGTTTTCCAGCAGTATAACATAGACATTAGAGATGGAACTACGGCCTCTGTCAATATCAATAAGAGTATTGATAAATATCAGTATTGATGAAATCCTAACGACAGACTATGGTCAAATCTGGAGGTCACATTTAGGATGTATGAAATCCTATATTTTAAATGTGGTGCAGAGACGCTAGGTTTGGAACCAGTGGGCATGGAACTGAAACAGCTGGTAAACTACTGCTGAAACTGTGACACGCTGAGGTCAGACATCAGCCAATCAGCGGCTAATATGACTCAGATGTGTTATTTTCAAAGACACATTTCATGTTGAATGCTTAGCTGGACGATCATAACATGATTGGCTTCTCAAGAGAAGGCTTGGTCTCCCTGGAAAGGTGGTCATTATTTATCCCCGCAGCGACACACAAACAGACACAGTGAGCTAATAACAGCTACTATGACCCCTCTCTGACAACACTTGAGCGGACAGAAAATGTGGAGGTGAAGAGGTCACTCATCCCCCGGGGCGAATTCATCTTGGCAGCTAGATTGCATTTCAGCGTGCAAGGTCTCATCTCATTCCAATGCCAATAAGTATATATATATATATGACAAATCAAAGTGATTTTCGAGAAAGCTACCAAAACTTTGTGACAAGCTCAAAAAAATAGATCACAGATGAAGCAGCGATCTTTAAATCTGACAAGGACAGGAGTCACAATGTGAATGAAATTGATCTGTTGTGAGGTAATCGGAGGCGGATTGACAGAGGGAGACACACGCCAAAGCTCCCAACGTCCCCACAAAATCCAGATAAGATCGCACAGTGAGAGCGGAGTGACAGCAGGAGGGTGAAGCAGCGGCAGGTGAAGAATTACAGCACAATGGTAACATATATTCACCAGAGTACGCACAATGCACGCTCCAAATATGCCAAAGCTGGAACACAGAAAACAATGCAATGCACACCCACACTTCCAGTTCTGTATAGAGAAGAGCTCGACGCACCCACACAGTGGGCTTTGTACACATGATCTAAATGCATGATCTATCCCTTTCTTCCTGTCCTCGCTCAGCTCGCATCAATCTCAATGAGCAGACACAGCCGGGAGAAACAGAGAAATATATGGAAGTAAGTCTGTCTCACAACATTTAATCATTGGATTTCTAGCAGAAAGATTTTTTTTCTTAAAATTATGTTTCTAATTTTTTTTACCCTCTGAATTTTTAACTTAATTTGTTATAGCTAATCTTCTTTTATTCTCCAATGTTCACAAATTCTGAACAATATATAATCATAGCTTCATTTCCAAGGCGAAATTCAAATCTGAAAATATGAATTTTTTTTATTCTAAATGTGTGAACATTGAACATAAAAAGTGAAAAAACATTTCATGCAGGAACTACAGGACTTCACATTGATAAAAAAAAGCAACTTAAAAGTCAAGAAAGCGAGACACCATGTCCTTCAGAGCTCTCACACAAACATGTAAATATAGAAAGATGTACTCACCCAGAACAGGAGGTTGAAGAAGACCATTCCATAACGCAGGGCCATCATACAACCCTCGGCCATCCTGCAGCGCCGCAGTTCTAGGAGGAATATGAAGGAGAGGTCCAGGTAAAACACCACATACTTCTTCCCCTGGGCGTAGCGCCCCTTGGACGTCTGCGGGCCCTTTGTCGTGTGGAAGCCGAACGCGAACGGCGGCCGCTTGTACTCGAACTCCCCGCTGAAGCGGTGGAACCCGGACGTGAATGGCGGCGTGTCAGGTTTGCTGTCTAGAGACGGACTACGGCGGTACGGAGTCTCGTCTGTGCTTGAGCGTCTCATTGTGGAAGCGGAATGAAGAGTTTTTTAATAGTTACACTGATGGAGCAGAAGTTATTCCTCTGAGGGGGGGAGAGCTGGACCTCGATAATATTTCCTCCTATCCTCAGTTTCCCTCAAAAATAATTAGGACTCTGTCAGACTCTTAGATTCAATTATAACCAAGTGTGATCACACGCAGTTAAGAAGATAAACCGCTGCTATTCACTTGTCTGAAGCTCCTCTAATCCTATACTATAGTCACCAGGAGAGGCTGCATAATTCTGCCACAAAACACCTATTAATTGAAAGCTGATTCTGTGCATTTAGGACATTATCCCAACACACGCACGCACACACATCTGCACATCCCTGTTTCCCGCTCTAATCCCTCTATAATCCCTCAAACACAGGTGTCATGCTCTAGCAGATAAAAAACGGTTTGAAGTTTCATCTCGTGACAGTTCAATCGAGGCTGGAGGGCTGCGACTCGACCTCTCCAGCGTCTTTGGTTTGGCAAAAAAAAAAAGATCCAGAAACGTCCTACCTGGTCTCATGAGAAACTCCAGGTGCTTTGGGAGTTAATGGCGCTCTCTGACTCAGTAACAGATCGCACAGAGGATGAAACGCTGCGCTTCAGCTCTGAGTAGAGTGGTGAGCGGGATCCATGTGGTTGTGGCTGTGTGGATGTGCTTTTTGCTGACATGCAAATAAAAAAGGGGGAAAAAAAAGATCTAAACAGGACGAGATGAGCGGGAAGATGGTGTGGATGTAGGAGGGAGATGAAGGAATGGATGACGCGTGTGAGCAGTTCTTTGGTTTCTTCAATTAGTCTCCCGGGCGGCTAATTTCCTCCTCGCTGCCCTAACTTGTCCCTCTCTCTCTGAAAAAGTGTCTCTTGGTTACTCTTCCTCTCTCCACAGCCCATTCAGTGCACATCTAGCAATTCACCCTCCTCTTCCTCCTCCAACCTCACTTTGCGCTCTCCTCCCTGTGCTGCTGCTGACGGCGGTTAATTAATTTCCAGACTCTCATCAGTGAGGCAAAGTGTGCGGTGTCCCCTCTTCTCGTCTCTCTCCCTCCTCCTCCTCCTCCTCCTCCTCCTTCTCCGCTGCAGCAGCTTTTTTTTTTCTCTCCTCCTCTCTAGGTGGGCAAAGAGATCAAGGTGTCCACTGGGGTCACGGCCATGCAGTGAGGAGGAAAGGGAGACGGGCAAGGGGGAGAAGAGAAAGACAGTTTCCTCAGAGAAGCAAAAGAAAGACTGCAGTGTTTGAGCGGTTAGTCCAGCCTTCGCTGCCTGAAGCTCCCTCCCTCTTTCTCTTCACCAGCTCCTGTTCTCTTTCTCTCTCTCTCTCTCTCTCTCTCTCTCTCTTTTTCTCTCTCTCTTTCCTTCCCTCCTCCCCTTTCTCTCTCTCTCTCTCTCTCCCCCCTCTCTCACAAGCTGTGATGCTCTCTCTTCTGCACGCTCAATCTCAAACACCCCGTCCCTCCTCCTGAACTGTCCCCAAAACCTGCTGGCAGCGCGAAAGACAGGATCAGTCATTCATATTCTGGCCACACCCTACGAGGAGGCACAACCAATCAGTGTCCGGCAGCCCCATCCTCCCTCGTGCACAACGCCAATCATGCCCCACCATCTACAAGATAACACACACACACACACACATAAGTGCACGCTCAGGCACACACAAAACCTGGTTGTTTTAACATACCAATGCTGCACTTGCGCTAGTGCCTCCTCCTCCTCCTCTTCCTCCTTCTCCTCCTCCTCCTCCTGCTCTCGTCCTCCTGCTTGTAACTCATTCCACATGCAGAGGTTGTTCCCTGCACAGAAGCCAGCCTGTTCTCTGCACGCTTGGCTTCAGTTAAGGTCCCTACTCCCTCACTCCCTCCGGACCTGGACTCAGGTCATACAGTATCTGTGTAGCCGCGCTCTGCACAGATTTTGCCAAGCTACAAACTCTCCTAAAAATGTGTCACTGTACAGCATAGGAACGCATAGGGAAGTGCACATCGATGCTGAATTTCACCACAAACCTGGCAGTGATCTGGGTCAGTTGTTACAAGTCCGCAGAGACATTTCAAAGCTGCAAAGGTAGCGAGTTTATCAAGTATTTAATGGGTTTCTGTGTTGTCTCCTGCAGGGTGACATTGTTCAAAGGAGCATGGGTACTTTCTCCCAAAAAATGTGCACAAAGACATGCACAGAATCTGAATAATTAGCGAGGGTTTGCTATTTCTTAATGATTATTATCAGATGTCTTTGAACTAATGAGCAGCAGATGGGGGCAGCTTCTGTAAAACAATTCAATAAAATGAAAGAGTTTTCTTTTAATTAAATGAGTATCTACTGCAGTATGCAGCGAGTGGGAGTTAAGCCCTTTGTCAAGTTAAACAACAATTTAATTGCTCCCTAAAATTTTGCCAGTATGCAAATTGTGTATTTACAGTCCCATATCATAACTTTTCCTGGGTTTTATTAGATGTTTAGATATCCCTAACAAGACAGAGTTGTTGATTTAAGGGATAATATAATAATATATAATAGTATAGTTTTAACGCCTCCTCTCTCAAGCTTCTCCCTGGAGCGCCCAAAAAAAACACAGGACATTTTGTTTCTGTGACAGTATAGTTATGACATCACAACTTCACATAAGTCCTGATGGCTGGTGTTGAGGCACCATTTCTAAATATGGGCTGTATGTATTCCTCTGCGTATTGTGAGTTTTGAAATATGAATTTATAGAACAGCTAGACCTTCTCATACTCTAAACCTCTATATTTCTGGCATCTTTAATCTTTATTTAACCATGTATTTAACCCATTGAGATTATGGATCTATTTCACAAGGGTGATCATGGCCAGTAATGCAGCAGTACATGTAATAATGTAAATAAAACAGCAAATCAATGAAGACAAGAACTCACATGATCCCACGCTGCTCTATAGAATCATCGATTAAATCTTTTGTTATTGCTTGAGACCCTGAGAAGCAGGAAATTACTAATAGTGCATTTAAAAGCTCTTTTTCCCAAATCAATGTGAACATACAGAAAAGTAATGTAATGTAAGTAATAATGTTTCTGGTTTCAGTGATATGCAGCATTATTGGGAATCCACAAAGGAAGCTATAGAAGCGTCCTGTCTGTCAGCAGCAGCTCCTGAGACGACAGACAGAACTCAGCTCACCGACAGCAAAGACTTACTGAACTCAAATATATTTCATGTTGGCTCCAGGGGAAGAAATCCACAGTGTTTGTATTTATTGATTTTATTTCCCTGCCGAGGGAAATCTGCCTGTAGTGAAACCTGGCAAGCTCACAGGAAGACTAGGAGCATTTATCAATCAATATACTGTAGATGCCATTAATAAGTTCAGATTCAGAACATATAAACAGCAGCTGTCTGTGGAGATAATGCTGCACTAAATGCACCAGAGGAGAATAAAATAGACTTACTGGGTCAGGGGTGCACCTGGAAGTCAGCGCGGATCAATACATTTAATAAAATGGAATCTGCGCCGAGATGTACGGATAACGGACGTCTAAAAGGCTTGTAAAAATGCTTTCTACGTGGATTGGCCCTTATACATCATCGTAACTGTTGCTGGAGTGGAGATAATAAGGAAATGCTCAGACGAAGTGCTAGTTCATGTTTTATCACTGGGTTCACCTTGATGTCTCAGCCAGAACAACACTTAAAGCTGCGTTCCAGAGTATGGAGGAATAAAAAGCTGAGAGACATTCATATACATTTCTCTTCTTACTGCACTTTTTGCAGCAACGCATGCAAGGTGCTTGTACAATAACAACTGGATGTTACAGCTGTGGTACTTATGCAGATTAACAAAATACAACATAATTTAGTGTAACAAATATATCTCTTTGCAATGAGATCTATATTACCATCCTAATCTAAACAAAAATACATCTCTCTTGGTCTTTATGCAGCAACAGAACTAAACTAACACTCAGTCATTAATAATGTTCCATATTTTAAAAAGGTAGATGTTAATATATTTTTGATTATAAGATTATTTTTTTATTTCAAAGCCCTTAATCCACAAAGCAAATGCACATAGCCCATAGTCAGAAACTGTGCCTTAAAAACGGCTGTTAGGATCTCTGTGAAACTGTTATATCACATATACTAGTCATTCAAATCAGCCAATCAGAGGAAAAGTTCATTAATATTATTAAGACACAATGACACATGACATGAATGAATCACATGAATGACACAAAATTACCTGTTCTTTCTCAAGGGAATAACTAAACAGAGGAGATGTAAAACTATATTATATTGTTATATTGTTACCACACCACAAATAGCAATTGAACCTGGAAAATCAAACAAATCATACTCCTCCACTGTTTCAGGAAATATTGATTTTTTTTCATACTTATTTTTTTTAAATCATTCATATTTGCCTTGGTGGTTAATATCAAATTTTTGCTGACAAAATCTGAAGAAACATTGATTTTATTATTTTAACTACACACACATACACACAAAACTAACACACACAACAATGTAAATATTGTGTAGCAGCCTGGAGTCGATGCTGCTTTCATGCCCTCAGCATTAACAATTACAGATTAAGAATTCAAAGGTTTTAGCTGCAGAAAGGAAACATGATCTATACCACATGATGGAAATCATCTCTGTAAGACTGAAGGGTTTCAAAATTGGGGCCCATGTTGAAGTACTTCATGAATCACTGTGATGTGGAAATTGGTGGTAAACGGACGACACACAAAGTACACTCTAGTCTCCTAACAACCATAAAGAAACTGGAGTCTGGCTTGCTTCTTCTTGTTTAAAACTGGGATATGAGTCTCCCATGAATATGTCAACTAAATGAAAAAACATGCTACAAGTGTAACAGCACAGTGCACAGAGCAGCAATATGAGCGTATGAAATGAGAATGGCTTTCCAGCAGACTGGCAAATTACTAAGAGCTTATGCAACCATAAACCATCACTTCAGTTCAGGTTTTACATGATGCTATTTCTGCATATGTCTCTTTTAAGAAAGCTTATTTCTCTCAGGATATTACAAACTCATTCCCCGCTAATAACAAGATATCTCGTCTTTTGGTGATTTCACCCGTTTGGTCACTGCAGGAATTGTGTACAGAGTGGTCACATTTATGTCTGAACAAGCCTCGGATCTATGGATGGACTCAGAGAGGTCATGGTTTGATCGAGGCGATTTGATGTGGATGGAGGTTTAGATTACTACTGCCTATTTTTTATTTGCATTTATATTTTCTTACAAAACAACAATTGAAGTTATTAGAAGGAGTGAGAAAATACCAAAGTGGTTCTTCACCTCCATCAAAACCATTTAATGCAGCTCTAATTTGATGACCTGTTATAATAGTCATCCGCTAGAGTACAGGTGTCAAACTTATTTGGTATCAACTGCAACAGCACAGCTGATCAACCTAATAATCTATCAAAACTAACACAAATGGATGATTTTAACATTTCCTTTAATCCATTCTGATTAACAAATATGGAACAATGTGACGCAGCAGAGGAAAAAGAAATGGAGAAGAAAAGAAAGAAACCATTAAATGAGCAGCTGTTTGGTACTTATGTCTCTTATTTATTTATGTTAACATTGGATGAGAATCTTAAAGGATGGTCATGATTGTTCCAGGTATTAGTCAGGCTCTCAGGCATTACCAGGGAAAACTTCAAATTGTGATTGCGAAAGCATTTTTAAAAAAATGAAAAAAAAAAAAACAACTGAATGTTCTTATTGTTGTTTTGCTGCACTTCACAGAGCTGAGCTAACCTTCTTAGCCTCCGTGTCATGCAGCAAAATCCTTTAAGGCGCCCCCGCCTGTTGATTAACACTTAAATTAATTAAAAGCTTGTTTTCTCAAGGCATGAAATGGCCAGTAAGGGATTTATCCTTTATCAAATTACATAGACTAATTAAATAAATTACATTTTATACCTTATCACTCGGGGTTGGTAATCATATTACATAGTTTAATGCCACTTTACATTTCCTGCCATGTTGTGAGCATAATGTGCAGCAGGTTCTGTTCAATCATCAGAATCTGACGGTTCAGGTGTCACGTTTCCCAAAAACAAGCTGCGGTGAGCAGAGGAGCCGACGAAAAGCAGATTCTCACAACAGCCTGACACCAAAGATCAGAGCCGGTAAGATTTACAACTACATAAACATGTTTTATCCAACCGAACAGACCCGGGATTTAAGATTTGCTTCACCGACAAAAGAAAGGTTTATGGACAATAAAACTAAAATGTCATTCCGATATCAGCGGTGTTGTTTAAAAAAGGCACATGTAAAATCATATGGAAATACATTATGTGAAAGGCTTTTGGTAGAACAACTGATGAAGAGATTTGTTCTAAAATAGAGTAAGGGTGAAATATAGTCAGCATGTCTGTATGATCAAAGCACAAAAACAATCAATAGAGAATGGTGGCATTGTAACAAGCTTTTAGAATGCCACTCGAAGTGTAAACATGATGGAAAATAATATCTTTTACATGTCATTTGCTGAACAGTTACAGCGGGAGGAAAGAACCTCAACAAAGCAGGAGGTTTGCAACTGTTCACAGCTGTTGTTTATGTTGGAGAATAAATGTTTGTGGACAGTGTTAAAGGGTAAGGAGCAGTGTCTTCAACAAACACAAATCACCAAGGCTATCAGAGGCGAGGTGGGGGATAACTCAATTAAGTCAACATTTACAATTAGCTCATCAAATGAGCTTTTTTCAACGGTTGAGGTCTGTCAGAAGAGCAGAGCATCACGCCTACATTATTATAACATCATTATCCAAGGGATAGTTTACTGTTTCACTTAGAGCTGGCAGCGTAGATGAATATGCAAAAGCGGAATATATATATATATATATATATATATATATATATATATATATATATATATATATATATATATATATATATATATATATATATATATATATATATATATTTATATATTTATATATTTATATATTTCTTTTCTTACAGTTCTTTAGGTGTAGCATACAAAGTGCATTTGACTCTGATGTTCTTCAGATCCTTATTTTTCACAAACGTAAAGTAATGAGTGTGTGTCCATCTGGAGAATGTGTTATCCAATGTTTCTGTAGCTTCACTCATCTCCATCTTCTGTCTAACAAGGAAAAGGAAGTGAAACATTTTGGAATCTTCACTTCTGCTGATCTTGCTGTGATTTTGGCGAATTTGTATGAAGAAAAAACAAAAACAACCACTTCAATCCAGCTTTAATTACATTATGTATGTTGCTGTCATTTGTACCAAGTGTAATATTACTTTTTTTCCTGTAATACCTTACATTACTGCGTTACAGCAAAAAGCAATGCATTACAGTAGTTTGTTAGTTTTGTAACGCTTTACTCCCAACACTGATATAGATATATATAGATATATTAGCAGGTACAAACCCAAACACTGTCATGAAATTACACAGATAATGGATCATTCTACCCTCTCAAGAGTCAAACCCCTATTCAGGTCAGACTGCACTATCGTAAATTACAGGATGATGTTGAGATCAGTGCCTGGACGCTCAGAAAAACCTTCTGATATTGTTCCTAAAATGTAAATTAAACATGGATCGAAGAAACTAAAACTAAAAACATTCATCAACATATATGAATAATATGATTCCACAAAGCCTGAGAGTGATAAAATGAATGAGTCACACCTTGGTCACCATTAATCGAATTTAGTGCATTAATAGCTTTGTATATTTATAATTTATTACTCCTTAATGGTATTAGCGGAAAAATTGAATTCTATCTTAACACACATGGGGGACACAAGACAATTATAACTGTGAAAAGCTTGTGAGTCAACGTATTGTTATGCATTTGTGGATAAAGCGCATTGAAGTCTGTAGTTGTGTCAGCCGACACAGTAAATTTAATTACGCTGGATGTCACGCTAAGAGCCAAATATATACACTGCATACTGTATGCAGAGTTTGGATGTAGGCAGATGCAAAGAATGAGTCTACGCCTACCTGCATGCATTGTATAAAGAAGAAAGCAGAAAGAGAGAAAAATGTATTTGTTTGTGTGTCATGTCAAATAAATATTCTAATATGGCTGTTTGCTGCACTGGTTTGCAGTTTGGAGTACAAAGTGTAAATTACTCCCATAGGTCGGCCAGTCCATCTACCCACGTATCTGTTAGACCCACACATATAACACATTGTAGCAAAGATCATGCACAATTTACAAGAGAACACTGTTAGTTTTCTCGTGCTCCAAAGTTAATTCTTATATTGTATTCCTTGAAAATAGTAAATGGAATGTTTTGAGTAAATCTAAGGGCCACTTGCAATTTTTTACAGAGATTAGCACAGGTTTGCTCAGTTGTCATGGAGATGCCTGTGACATCAGAGGCTGGGATGATTTTATTCATTGTGTTTGTAAGACTTGTTGTTTTTAAAGTTAAGCATGAACATTTATTCTTGACCTTGTAGTAATTGTAGTTTGAACAATCTAATTGTCTTTTCCTGGAACTGTTAGCTGAGAAGTTTTTAAAGTCCTCCTGAAATGAAAAGTGTTTTTCTATCTTGAATATCCTAATGCATTTGTCCCTAATGACACAAAATGTCAGCTTCCCAAAAACTGAATTATATATTAATACTTTTTTTCACTCAGTTAAAGCTAAAGTAGTAAAACTACTTCAGCCTGAAATATACATATCAAATATTAATTATATTTTTGGGAGATTTAACCCTTTAAAGGCCAGTACATTTATATAACTCCACACTTTATAACACAGAGACTTGGAGAGGTTGGAGACACACACACACACACACACACACACACGCACACACACACACACACACACACACACACACACACACACACACACACACACACACACACACCGTAATCCAATCAATTGCGACAGGCCCTAATTTCAGTAGCAAGGCACCTTGCAGAAAGTAAATTATGCCCAGATGCTTAAGTAACAAGAAATGTATCAAAAGTATGTGTTAAAGTAAAGCACCTTTATCAGCTTTTCAGCAAAACTTGCACACACACACATACAATATATATATATATATATATATATATATATATATATATATATATATATATATATATATATATATATATATATATATATTTGTAGCAACTATTGAGCATGTCAGATCGATCTCCATAAAAAAATTGTGTGAGCTGAAATATATTTCAGACTGGACAAGGAAGTTGGAAAAGTGTTGACAGACAAACACACTGTTGATTTTGCTCTTGATTTGTTGTTTGCAGAACAGAAACTCTCAGTTTTCTTATTTGTATGTTAATTGTCAGCTAATATGATCCACCACAGCTCAGCCATTCAAAACTATAAAGGTAAATTACTGATTATCAAGGATGATGAAAGAAGAAAATTGAACTTCAATTATTTATACAGATTTATATAGCACAGGCTGCTTGCCTCCAGCACCCCTGCATCAAAAGCTAGTTAGGTTTAAAGTTATCAGCAGGTATGTGTCTCCTCATGTTCTCCAATGAGACAACACAGGTAACAATGCAGAGGTCTTGCATTAATAAGGTACCTAATAATATACATGAGCAGAAACCCAATGCATATTTTAAGAAGGCCTGTCAACTAGTGATTACACCACAAACACTCACTGAACCACTGCTGTTGGTAAAATATTAAGAACAAAGTCTTAAAATATTAATTGCCTCTGGTCTGAATTTTCAGGGTCCAATGTGGTGTATTATTTGTCATATTTTCGCATTGTCAGTCGTATAGACCAAAAAAATGTGACCAGGTCTTTTACAATTTAATGTTTAAAGTTTAATGTAATTTAATCATGATTTTAAAATGTGCTGAATAGCTAAATCGGGAGCAGCAGGAGAGGAGTCTGGTAATCGGCTCGTGGATTTACAAATGGACTCAGTGTGAAACTGTGAGGAAATTGACGGAGAACTTTCGTAGCCCTGTGTGTGTGGACTGGTGATTCACAGATTTAAATCCTTTCCCTGTAAGACCTTCGATCGTTTTGTCTTCCTCTGTTACCCTGCACACACTCTCCTGTCCTCAACCTCTGCTTTCAGCCAATTCAGTGGTAATCTGTCAATCCAACACTTTGTCTGGACTTCCAGGAATCAGTAGCCATTATTGTAGACTGATTAGATGGATTGGCCTTTAACATTGTGTACAGACATTCACGGTTAGCCATGTGAGCTCGCATTAATGTTCACTCTACATATCAGTCTGGATTTCCCTACATTGCAAATGCTTTCAGTGGGTGAGACCGCCTTCCTTAATGGACACACTCCTTCAGCCAATCAGTGAAGCAATAAATGCTTGATAAATGCTGCCTCCATTGTTGCTGAGGCATCTCTCAATTAGAGAGAAGGCAGGGGTTGTTGCTCTCATGCACTCGCATTAGTTCTTTGCCATCGGAGCAGGGACGAAAATCCCATTTAATTGTGGGGGGAGAAACAGTAAATTTTCCGAGAAAAAATTCTGGAGGGGACATGAAAAAAATACCATACTTCCATATGAGCTCATGAATCAATGAGGGAAAAAATAAGAAAATCTTTTGGGAAGACCCACGTCCCCCTCTCTCTATTCTTCTTCCTCACCTCACTGATAACTTCCATCCTTAGAGTTTGATAAAGATCATCTTAAACAGCAGACTGGTAAAAACTGATTGACTGGTAAAAACTGGACTAATTCTGACTTTATGGGAGTTTTATGAAAGTTCCCCCCTCGGATTTACACCTGTACATTGGAGATCATGGTGGTTAAATGTTTTTGCTTCACCATGTGACCATAGTCCTGGGTTTTATGTGAAGTTTTGAAATCCTTAACATGATATATATGTGTGGTTTAAAGTAGAAAAATTTAACCAAATGTAGTTTTAGAGTGCTTGGTCAAGCCCCTCACTGCCATTCTACAAAGTACAGGTCACATTTGGTCTCTCTTCTGATTGGCTGATGCCACATCCACCTGTCAATCAATGCAAGTCTGCTATCCAGATAGAAATTACATTGTATTCCCATCCATGCCACTGCCACTTTTCCTGCACATGCTAGGAAAAGGCAGCATTTCAATGGTCCAGTGAAATTCCTCCCAACATTTATATACTCTGCAAATTCCATTTCAGCTGGACTTTCAGCTTTCAAGCATTCAGGAGGTCCACAGCCGCTCATTAAGGCATTTCTAGAGACACTGCACTTCAACAGCCAACAAAGTAGTGAACAGCTGCTGTTGGTCGCAGTAAATGAATAAATAGACTACCGTACAAGTGGTGACAATGTACTTAAACACATGCTCTGAGAGTTAATGGTTAAAAGATCCATATTTGTCACTGTGTGTAAATGATGGCAGCAGTCTGTGATTAACACATCCAAGCTGTTCTCAAGATAAACGGTGGAGGGAGACTTTCTCATTAGTCCCGTTCATGTGATGTAATTACCCGTGACCAATGATCCACCAGATGCATCTGTTAACTTCAACTTAGTCCTGGGATTGTTTTCTCTCCTCTACAAACTGACAAGGAAATGACATCTACCAAAAGTTTTCTTGGAGATATTCTACTCTGCATGTGGTTTAAACCCATAGTGGACCCATGAGGGATTTAGATTTGTTAGTACATTAACTGGTCTGTTAGCTGTTTGAAATCATTACTCTTGTTTACAATAATTTAAATTTGTTCATTTATATGTTTAACTTATGAAAAATAAATAAAAAGATCTCTCCAAACAACACATCCTGGGAAATATGCTGATACGATGAATCTGTTTCTTTAGAACATTGATCCTTTTTGAGTCTGCAACCTGGATGTCTGCAACCCCCTTTTAAATAAATATTTGTAATTATAGTAAACTGTAATCAGCACATACCTAAAAGCCTTAACAAAACACAATGAGGAGAAAACAGCCCATGTTTCATTTTAAACATCTATGCTGCTCACACTTTTCTCTCTGTTTGCTGTAGGTCATCATATTCACATTGCCTTAACGACTACCGGTGAGACTTTGATGAAATATTTGTTTTTATATGGACGTAGTATGCTTTTAATACCTGAAATTATTCACTAAAATCAATAAATATATTTTTTAGCATTCTGTTTGCTTCAGTTACAGCCGATAGTAACTGGGTTTGAGTAATAAAATGCCTTTTTGAGACCAATCCCTCGTCTACTTCGTCATCCAAAATCCGGTCGTACACTATTAATTTTGTGCATTTATATTTTTCCTAAAATTATTTCGTGACCTCTAGAAATAGATCGGGTGATCCCATTTAGGGTCGGGACTCCAAGGTTAAAAACGGCTGCTTCAGAAAATGAATTTAATGAGTTGAGTGGACTCACAGCAGCTTATTTATTCAACTCATGATTGTAATTCAAAGGGCTTTGAACGAGGAGAACTCATAAATATGATTTCTGAGAAGGTGTTGAAATAAAAACTAGAATTTTAAGGATGAATTAATTTGAAATATAATACATTATCTCGTTAATGTCAAAATATTTGATTCCACTTATTCCTGTCTGATATTTTCCAGTGCGTTAGGCAGGCTGAGACAAATGGTGGCAACGTGTGAGGAAATCTCTCAGACCTGCTGCACAACAATCATTTTACAGCTATAAATATCTGCATCTATTCATCTTCATTAATATATACTTTAGCTCATCAAACAGCAGCCATAATCAGCAGCTTCACGAGCATTTCAGATCCCTGCGGCACACCGCTGCGCAGCCAGCGTTTGAAAAAAACTCCACACCTACAAACATGATGTATGTATTCATCACTGTTTGCATTCTACTGCTAATCCCTCGGAGCAGGAAGGTTATTACCCTGCTGCCAGTCAAACGGTGCCCAGGAACAGACAAATATGCTTTCTGTGTGGACATGTATTAATGGATAAGAAGGGAAGAAAATACCCCCGAAGGGTAAAGCAATGAAGGTTTGCTTTAACCATCCATCGTACGGACACAAACATACATCTTGCACATGTAAAAAATTCCACTGACGTGTGACTGAGCGGCTCTGCTGCATTCACATGGAGACGGGTAGCTGACAGTCTCATATATACATGACTCCCACTCCTAGATTATACAACTCAAACACATGTATTCACACCGCCGGTGGTTTTAACTAATCTCGTTTTCACTCCGATAATCCAGGAACGTGAATTTCCTGGTAAAACTGATTCCACTGTGTTGTTTTAAAAGCAGGTTAAGTGTTTGCGTGGATGGTGGATCCAATGGATCCAGTAATGTGGAGTGAAAAGAAAATTGGATTATTGTCATATTTTAAACAGCGCACATGCCCACACACACGGGACGGTCTGAAATCTGATTTGTGTAAAACAACTGAGGGGAATTTCTTTCAGATTTGATTTTCAGATGTTTTCAACCTGATTTGTGGAAATCAATGTGCGTTACTTTCCAGACTGAAGAAGGAATTCCGGCTGCAGAGTCTGTCTGATATTCTGTCATCAGACAGAATATATTCACTACAAATCATTCATTTCAGCTGTCATTAGATGGACTCTGAAGGACTTCAAACATGTTAAAAAGTATTTCTCTTATCTTTAAAATGTTATGGAATAGGCTTAGTGTTGTTGTAGAAAAAGAAATTGGAGAGTCTGCAGGGGTGGGGTAATATAAAAAAAAAACTCTTTCTAAGATTTAAAGTCACAATTTTGCTCGGGAAACGGAAAAATTGTGGTTTTTCATCAAGGAACCATATCGCTTAAATTTACAAGGTTGGAATCTCATCACAACACAGCAGCCCCCCCTCCACACACACATACACACACCCAAGCACAGCTAACTAAACTGAGGACCACCACTAAGCATAAAAAAAATATTTTTTAGTCTAAAAGGTGAATAAAGGAAATACAACTCCCCACAATCACCCACTAGATCTATCAAACAAAGAAATGGACCTAAAAACAAAAGGAGTCAGGAGCCACTTAATGAACGGGCTGGCGTCTGGTGGAGAAAAGAAACATTTTCAGAGTTTCAAATCAACACTTCTGCTGCCGCACCACACACCACTCAGCACTCAGCACTCAGCCTGACTCCAACCAAACCAAGGGAAAACCAGCTGAGTCGACTGATGGTGTTAACCCTTCGCTGTCTCTAACACAAATGAACAGGAAACACTAGTCTGCTTTATAAAGTAGACAGACTGATTTCCTCCAGCTGGCAGACAGCTCCTAATGAGGAGTGTGTAGGGAATTTACCCTTTATCCACAACAGTTGGATTCAGCAATTAGAAAATACTGGTGATTTTAGCCTAAAATCACAAACATCTGGCACCCATTTTGCAAAATGAAGCAATTTGATTCCAAAATGTTTCTGCCTTCTTTTCAAACTAATTTATAACTTTAATCTTCGAAATTCAATTTTTTTTTTTTTTGGCCCTAATCCTCCAGCGAAGTGTTAAGATGAATCCTTTTATTCCTTTATTATCCTTTTTACTTTTTTATGCCCAAGAATGGACTGTTTAACAAAAGGTTTTGAATGAATATATGAATATAATTCATTTTAGTTGAAAAAATCTTCACCCGATAAAATTTACAACCAGCAAAAGATAAAATGGCTGAACCCAAGGCTTATTTTAACCTATGATTGTTTTAAATATTTATCATTTTACATCATCATTCTTTAATGATTTTTCCATTTCAACATTTTTTTTGCCTATTTCCATTAGTAGGGAGATTGAACATATTAGTTTAGCTCATTTTTTTCATAATGGACAGTCTAATAATTCAGGCACAACATTTCAAGTAAGTCCAACTTCATTTCTCTAGTCACACTCACATCACACAGAAACACGCGGGGACACCTGTCCTCCTCCAGTCACAGCATTAGCAGCATATCACATCAAAACACATGCAAACAAAAAAGAAAAAAACACAGCTGAAATCCCAGTGTGGGTAATCTCATCAGAGAGGTCAGACAGGTTGCTGTGTGCAGGAGACCAGGAGCAGCAGGAAGCACCAGACAGGTTTAGGCCCTGAGCAGATGTGAAAGGACTCGGATCAGGCCACATCTATTCATGTACAAGTGGGTCTTTGTGAACATGTGCTGGCATGCCTGTGTGTGCCTGTGTGTGTGTGTGCCTGTGTGTGTGTGTGTGTGTGTGTGTGTGTGTCTGTGTGTGTGTAAGACCAATCTTTCCTCAAGGACCTTGGTCCATCGTGTTTATCCGAGACAGTCAATTGTGTTTAATACACTGATTCATACAGTTTGCTGCATTATGTCTCAAGGGCATCAAGACACAGCCTTGTTTACCCCAACAGGCTGCACAAAGCTGCTAACCCTACGATAAAATAAAGAAAAGTCTGTCCGTCCTTCTGTCCGTTTCCATTTTTCTCCTCATTGGCTTGTCCCATTTATCTAAAACTGCATATGGGCATTAAGCACAGCTATTTCACCTGTTTGTGAGGATTTTTGTTCATTTTTTTTTAGTTCAGATTTTAGGTTGGCATGGGTTACCATGGATACACATCTCCATCTGGAAGGACACTCTCAGGACATGTAATTTCAGTTCAGTGCATCTAAAAAGATACATAATACTGTCTCATTTATACAAAAGTATGTTGAACGATAGCACACCCAGTGCATAAAAAATGCATCACTTCACTGAGACAGACACTCAAACATCATGTTAGGTCATAAATACCTCAGTGACATATTGTTTATTATGATTCACAGCCCAGTTTTTCACATAAACATCAACATGTGACACGTGCTCATGCAGAAAACTTCCTCTCCAGGTACGGGCTAGCGTCTTCACATCATATTTACGTTGTCATCATGTCACATAATGTATGTGCGCCTTTTGAAAAGAGTAAAACTGTTATTGTCTGTTAAAAGATGACATTCAAGCATCCGAGTCTTTGTCGTCTGTGTTGCAGGGTACGATTACCTTCTGCAAGCTTGTATATAAAACTGACAGGGCTGAAATGGATTTTGTGCAACCAGCGAGAGGAGAGCAGCAATTCAGTGGCTTCACAATTATGACATGAAGCTATTTTTTTATTTTTATTTTTATTTTTTGGAACAAATCCCCTCTGTGTTAATGTATCATAATGGTACCAGAATAAAGGTTGAAAACTGTGTGAGTTTGTTTTTTGATAGTGTTTCTATGGTGATGTTATGCAAGAGACAGAGTGATGATGTCTGGTCCTCAAAGTGGACTAAAAAGAAAAAGAATGTAAGCCTTATTTGTTTAATAGATAATTATCTTCTGAGACATGGCTTGATGAATGAATAAAAACAAACTCTATGAGAATTTCAAATAAAGAAAGCATGAAAGTACATTTTTGACCTTGAATAAAAACTTTTCGCTTTTCAAACTTCAGTTGGATGTTTGAGCTTCACTGTGCAGAATGATGAAGGCTGTTTTCTCTTTCATCTGCTAAAAGTGGAAAGTTTTCTCTGTGCTCAGCGAGATGTTTAAGGCGTGCAGCTATACGAGCGTGATCTGCACCATAAACAGCTTGGAGCTGGTCCTGGTCCAGCACTTAACTTGTATACATGTGATGCAGAAACTCAAAGGCTCCCTGAATTTCCCATATGACAATATGATGGTGGTGACAGTTTGATGATCCCTGGGATTGAATCGGGCCCCGTTTATATGGCAACAATTTCAGCACAGATGGGAACATTTGTTGCTTCACGACCTTTTGTTTGCATGACAGTGGGGTTGCAGGGTCCAGATGACGCAACCTTTTGATACCAGGCTCCAGAGTGGAATCTTTTGACATCACGACCTGTCACCGTGTGCACTGGCAAGACGCAATTCTTGTGAAAACAACGACACTGGCTCACTTCATGCAATGCAATGATGTTTTCAGCCTGTGTGAGCGCAACAACAGCTTCAGTGAGCTTCAGTGTTCTTGCACTAATTTTGCAGAATATCTTGAATGGATTCATGCTCCTTTACCCAAGTGTCGTCTTGTGATTGATGAAGTTAGACTTTGCACATCTTTTAGTTGAGAGTGACTCAGAGGAGTAACTATACTTCATCATCAGTGTACACACGCTAAATACGTTTTGTTTTTTTTTGGCGTGTGGAGTAGACAGAAACACTGATACGTCAGTGCATGATGAAATTCAGTGGAGCTAAGTTGCAAAGATACACCAACTATTGGTGTGGCATGCATGCTAAACTGTTTTAATAGATTTTGTGAATCCTTGTGCATGAGGAACAGCATAGAAATGTTGCCATCTCCATGTGAAAAGAAGATGTGCCTGTTTTTCAAGAGTGTTGTTGTCTTAATGAGGTCTTAAGCAAATAGTTAGAGTGGTGCTCCTTAACAGACAGAAGGGAGCAGCATTGATATTGATTATTTATAAGGCTGTACTGCACAAAGTGCCTCGTTACCTCTGCTCTCTGCTTACATTTAAATACAGAATTTACAATGTCAGGTCACGTTCTAATATCAACTCAACCTCTTTTTCACAATGGGAAATGTTGTTTTATATACTCGGCTGCATACAAATGGAATGAAGTTACATTCGCTCGTGTCACTTAAACATTTAAAAGGTTGTACCTGCAATTGCAGTCACACTTTTAGATGTTTTTCTTCATTAAAAAAAGTATAACCTCTGTCTGTCTTTGCTTAACTATAGCTGTTTGTTTTTTGTACAGAGGTCTCTCTTGAAAACAGAAATCCAGATCACAATAAAACTATTTAAATAAAGAATTAAATAAATAGAAATCCAGACTTTTAAAATAAATCTTTTCTTTTAAGCACAGGGATGCAGGTCCCTGAAAAAGCATCTGATCTGTGCTGAATGGTCAGCTGATTAGCAGCGGTCAGCATTGACTAGTAAATGATTCCTCACAGAGAGCATGAAGGGATTCATTATCATCAAATGTGTGAAAATATTTCCCCAATGCAATGACATTCACCTTTTTTGAAGTCTCCGCAGATGATTGGTTGTGTGATTTCCTGTGTAGATCTTCTTTCAACTAACAAACTAACAAACATCAAACTTGCTTTCATATCTAACTGGTGACTGTGAAACATCCTCACATGTTGTGCTGCTTTGATATCTACTAATCAGGTGCTCCTAGCCGTTTCAGTCCGACACGTCTGGAAGAAAATGGACACCGGCTTTCTTTCAAGTGCGCAGGACGCCTCCGTGCCCAATTATCATCATGAATGTTAGCTGGGCTTTTGTTATACGGTGAGACAGGAATGTTTCATTGTGAATGTGTGAATGGTCGGTAAGTGGCATTGAACAAAAAAAAAAAAAAAAAAGATCTGTCTGATTTATAGACGTCAGTGTACCAGACTCCTGAGTTACAACAAGAAGTTCAGGAACTACAAAAGCAGCTTTTGTCAATGTTGTAGTTTAAAAAAATACTTCAAGCATAGTTAAATAAAAGACCAAAAACTTAAAGAAATCCGTTATCCTCATTCATTATTGACAGCTAACTTTGTTAAAACAAAATCCTACACACTACTCATGCAATTCCGTTTGATGTACTGTATATGGAGCAATATGTAAATATAAGATGTCAGAATAATTATGAATATGTGACGCATTCAAAACTATTAACACATCAATACTGTGACTGATTAAAAAACAGATCTACTCTAAGGACCGATAAAGAATAAATAAATGGAGGAGCAGAGGTTTTCATCACCAGGGTTCCCTAGTTACCATTATGAATAGGAAATTAATGGGAATCATACTGACTGCAATGTTGAACTGCTATGGGAGAGTTTGGCCCGACAGTAGTGCTCTATTTATCATCATCATCATCATCATCATCATCATCATCATGAATAAAGTCAATCATGTTTTTCCCCTCCAGTAGAGTTAGAGTTTTGCTACCGAGCTGCTAAACTCCTCACGTTCACGGGCTTCACACAGTGAAACTTTAATTTTAGGTTTCTAGTTGCATATAAAAGAATTTCCATTTCACTAGATTATATGACTTTTGTATTATTTTCTCACTGGATAATATTAATAAGAAAGTGTTGTGTCACTCTTTCTTCTAGCACTGGCTGCTTTCTTTCAACTTTCATTATGGCTCTCAGAGAATAGGAAGAGAGCACATTAATTCTTGTAGGTGTATACAAGAGGAAGACAAAGTGTTTTGATGGGAATATTCTGAGCACTACCTTCCACCAGCCCACTGCCACCCCAACCTATAAACGTTGCTATTTGCATTGGGTAACATGAACATTATCTTCTAATGAAGTCTACTGATGAAACAAACAGCTAATCTATTACTTAGCTTTCTATCAGTGGCAGGAGCTATGCTAATGTAAAGAAAACTGGACACTAAGAGCCACTGACAAAAATTATTATTTTAATAATTATTATTATTATTAATTATCAAGCCATTGATTCCTCTGAAATGTACATGATTTAACTGGCTTGTGCCAGTTCTCTATTACATGTTTGTTATAGACTTGACATATCAAACTAAAACTCAAACTATTTCCCTTTCCCAGGAGGCTTTGCTGCTCCATTCTGAATTTTAGAGCAAACAAATAAATGTCTTTTTTTTTATTTGTAACATTGACAGTTCAATAACACTTTAATAATAAGAATAATTAAATTAATATACTATAGGCTACACAAAAAAGAGAACTAAGATGAGTAGGCCTGTACAGAGTAAATTGGGTAAACCATGACTATGACAGTTTTATTTTTTTTTCTTTCAAATTAGAGCAGCAGCCCCCCTGCATCGTGTTTGTTTGGTTTTTCTGTGATTTTATCTGCCATGAGAGTTACTGTCATTGCTAAAGGTTGTTGTTTTTTATGTACATCCCATCCCTTCTTATAATCCCATGGATTATAAGAAGGTCCAGTTTTTATATAAATACTGTCCAATATTTTTAAAAAATTCACACAACACCTCTTCAGAAACTGTGCTTTCAAATGAGTTGTTGGATTGCTGTGAAGTTGCTCCAGAGAGAAACAGGAAGAGAGAGGGGAGAAGTAAACATATCTTGTTAGGGATACAGCAACTTCAAATAGATAGATAGATAGATAGATAGATAGATAGATAGATAGATAGATAGATAGATAGATAGATAGATAGATAGATAGATAGATAGATAGATAGATAGATAGATAGATAGATAGATAGATAGATAGATAGATAGATAGATAGATAGATAGATAGATAGATAGATAGATAGATAGATAGATAGATAGATAGATAGATAGATAGATAGATAGATAGATAGATAGATAGATAGATAGATAGATAGATAGATAGATAGATAGATGACTTTAGTTTGGTTGTCATAGCAGCAGTCCAGTGCATTTAAATACAAAAGAAACACAATGGTATAAAACACTAAGGTAGATAAAAATTGAATAGAAATAGAATAGGAATAAAATAAGTGGGTAGATAAGGTGCAGTGGCAAGATAAATTAAATATTACTGATGGTTGTAGTATTAAAATAATAATAATAATAGTAATAATATATTATGTATATTATTATCTAATAGTATGATAATAGTAACATAACAGTATACTAATAGCCCTTTATAAAAAAGAGCAGTGCAGGTTTCACAATGCAGGTGTAGTATATTACTAATAATAACAATAATATAATATAATTATGGGTGGGACATGATTAAGAAATTTATCTAATTAATTACAGGTTTTGTAATAAATTAATTGCAATTATTCATTACAGGTGAGAGGCAGGGATACACCCCAGATGGTCGCCAGCCTATCGCACACACCGTTCACTCACACACTCACACCTATGGGCAATTTAGTGTCTCCAATTAAACTCAGCATGTTTTTGGACTGGGGGAGGAATCCGTAATCACAATTAATCACATAACAATATTTGCCCCCAGAAACAACATTTATTTTCTGGAAATGAATTTTAGTCACTATCTGTTACACATTTTGAACCTTATCTTCAACCACTGATAGTAGTCTAAATTCATCTGTTTCCAATGTTGACTTACCATAACATACCAAATAAACACAGGGTTTTAATTAACCAATGTGGTACTTTGTAATTAATGAATTGTAATTAACGCATTAATGTCCCACCCCTAAATATAATGCATAATATAATATAATAAATAATATGATAGTATAATATTATAATAGTTAATAGTTAATGGTATAGTAAAGTAATAGTAATAATAGCAGTATCCTCTTAACGATATATAAAAGAGAAGTGCAGGTTTCACAGTGCAGTTGTAGTATAATGACTATAATAATAGTAATATTCTATAATATGTAATGGATAATGTTCTTTGACTTTATTATATGGATAATGTAATATGATAGGTTTCACAGTGCAAATAATGTCAGGTGGATTTTCCATTGAGAACAAATGATTTCCTGTCTTATTCCTGAGAGCAGTGGAGCTTAATGAGCCTGTTGCTGAAGCTGCTCTTTAGCTTGTCCAGTGTTTTGAGGAGTGAGGAATTGTCCATGATCGCCTGCAGTTGTGCCAGCATTCGGTCTTTCACCACCTCCTCCAGCGTTACAGGTTTGAAGCCAACAACAAACACTGCCTTTCTGATCAGTTTGTTCATTCCGTTGGCATCCTTTACCTTGATGCCTGCACACTAGGACACTGCAGCAAAGAAGATGCTGCTCACCAAAACAAACTGATAGAACATCTGCAGCATCTTGTTCAGACGTGAAAGGACCTGAGCCTCTTTAAGGCTCTGTGTTGGTAGACCAGTCCAGTTTATTGTCCATTGTGGCGCCTAGGTACTTATATGACTCTACAATATTCACATCAATCCCCCTGATACTGACAGAAGAAGGCAGGGGCTTGTTCTTCCTGAAGTCCACCATCATCTCCCTCATCTTTGCCACATTAAGCATGTGGTTCTTCCCACTCCACTTCACAAAGTGGTCCACCAGGTCCTTGAACTTAGCCTCCCTCCCCCTTTCCACACACCCCACAATGGCTGTCTTTTTCTGCAGATGACACGGCTCAATAGTGCAATAGTAAAAGTGCAATCCTTAAAGTCTGATGTGAATGTGGTAAAGTGGAATGGAGACAGCACATTTCCCTGGGGAGCCCAGATGTTACTGATGAGACGACCAGACAGTTCTGTAATCTTACAAACTGCGGTCTGCCTGTCAGATAGTAATCGACCCAAGTGATGAGGGGAGCACCCACCCACATGCTCTCCAGTTTGGCCCCAGCAGATGCTGGAGAAGTCGAAGAACATGATGTGGACTGAGGTGTTGGGTCTGAGGTGATGGATAAGGAGGAGTGACCCTTCTGTAGCAGGTAGATGATCGCATCATCAACCCCCACATGGGGCTGATATGCAAGCTGCAGGGGGTCTTGTGATGGACCAACCAGTAGTCTGAAGTGTGCCCAAATCAGTCTCTCTATTACCTTTATGATATGAGAGTAATCCTCCAGTGCAGCAAGACATCCTTTTTTGGGCACTGGGACCAGGCAGGATGTTTTCCAGAGCACCAGCGCTCTCTGAAGGTGTAGTCTCTGATTAAAGAGGTGCTGGAGAACTCCACATAGCTGACTGGAACAGGCTTTCAGCATGTGACAACTGATGGATGGACTGGATGTGATGTGAGGATCATTTATATTCATCAGGGGTGATGAATATAAAACACAAGAAGTATAAACCTAGGAAGAGTGACCTTTGGAACCTTTAGGACCTTTAGGACCTGACAAGCTGTCTCTGAAAATATTTCACATTCATTTCAGATCATAACGTCCTCAGCCTGTGCTAAGCACACAGAGAAGTGATATCCAGGTCTGTCCTTTTCTACAGCCACACTGACAACTCATTACCCTCCCAGTGGTCAACTATGAAACTACAGCCCTAGTATACAGTCATGCAATGTAGAAATATGCAAATAATTCAAGATTAAGGCAGGAGTAAAGTAGCCTGGATGGGAAACACAAATATACTGTAGCTCCTTTGGGTGAATAATTCATGAAGGAATTATCTGCTCATTAATACAAGGTCTACTTAACATTAAACAGCTTTCAATTAGCTGCGTTATCAAGAAGCAACACTCATTTTGGTGCAAAAAAATCAAAATGTCTTTAACACCAAAAGGCAAAGCAAGCAATGTTCAAAAAAGGAAATAATCCACTCCTGGGCTGTATTGGGGGGAAAAAACGAAGGGGGGAGGATTTAAAAGAGAGAGAGAGAGATTTGAGAGACAGAGACAGAGACAGCGAGACCCTGGGAGCTAAAGTACCGAGCCTCAGTCAACAACACTCTTCAAACTTTTCCGTTATGTCTCCTCCACCAGAGGAAGCAAACACAACTATCGGGGAAAAACGTATTCCTCCTGACTTCCGACAGCTTTGTTTCCATGGCAACTAATCCGCAGCCTGTGGCAGTAAAAGAAGTACCTTGTGAACTTCTCAATGAGAACAAGTCACTGTGGACTGTGGAGTGGCAGACTGTGAATGTTAATTATACCACAGACCCAAAAAGCAACTCAACACATGAGAGTGAACTACATTGGGCAATGTTATGCTTTATTACTCCACCTTGTGTGTTTATATAAGTAAATGTTTGACTTTCTCTTGAAACAGTCCTATGTATATATGGTTCCCAAAGTGTGTGAGTATGTACGTGTGCGTGGGTGCATGCGTATGTGGCAAGGGGCAAGTGGACAAAGTAATCGAGACATCAAAGGCCTCACTACATGGGTGCTAATTAAAGTGCAGGGAAAGGATTGCTAAAGGGGCCTAATGACGTGTGACCTCAGCACTGTGAGCTGAATGGAGACATAATTAGAGTCCCGTCCCAAAATGGCATGAAAACAAGATATTCTATTAGTCAGCGATCTCACTGTGACAGCGCCTGAAAGAAAGATACAGCAAACCAAGAAAATCCAATAATCAGCTATTCAACGAGAGAAAAAGGTGCAAATACAAACTAAAGGCTGACAAAAGATCCTCAGTATGCAGCAGTTTTGAAGGACATCTTCTTCCTATATGCCTTTATGGAAATACAACCCCTTAAACGCCTTGTGCTTGTTTTATAGGTTGAATAGGACTTTTGTTTCTGATACAAACAAACCCATACATGTTGAATGTATGCGCTTCTGCGTTTATTTATAGTTGTTTGCAAATTAATTAAATATGAAAAGCTGAAAGGTTTTGAGGCAATAATTATTCAAACCCTCTCAGGCAACACTTCAAATCAACTTTGGCTGCATCCAATTTGCTCTAAATGACATTTGGATTCTGTGCAGCATGAATTAACTTGTCGATGTGCGTCCGCTTCATATGGCTGTGCACGGTTTACACATACTAGTGCAAAGAGGTGCAATAAAGATATGCAGCAGAAGGGAGCCCTAGGATTCAGAGACGGATATAAACGTTAGAAACAGGAGTTTAAAAGGAGCACAGCAGGGGGCGTCATTAGGAAACAAAAAGCTGTAACTTTACAGTTTCATCTGAACAAACAGCTACAGAGAAAAGCGAGCCGACAGAACAAAAAAAAAAAAACAGAGTTCCTTTGATGTGGTGGTAAAATGTGAGCTGTCATGTAGCCGTACATGACAGCAACGTGGAGACTGCAATATACTACACAATATGGAGAAAGCTCACTTTCCAGCACAGTGTTGTTAAAAAGTCAGTCAGTCATTTTCTATACCTGCTTATTCCTCATTAGGGTCGCAGGGGTCTGCTGGAGCCTATCCCAGTGCGTTACGGCGAGAGGCAGGGATACACCCCAGATGGTCACCAGCCAATCGTGGGGCACACACACCATTCACTCACACCTACGGGTAATTATTAATTAATTATTAATAGTCTCCAATTAACCAAGCATGTTTTTGGACTGCGGGAGGAAGCCGGAGTACCGGCCCACGCAGACATGAGGAGCACATGCAAACTCCACACAGAAAGGTCCCAGACCCAGGACGTCTTGAACCTGCAACCTTCTTGCCATGAGGCAACAGCGCAAACCCATGCGCCACCCATTGTTAAAGAGTGCGTGTTAAAAAGTCACTTCTCTACCATTAAACCAAAAGGTCCTCCAGCTATTTAGTATTGCATTGTTATGATGTTGAGGCACCTGTAAAGTGACAGATAAAGAAACAAAGAAGCCAAGTTACAAAGAAACTCCGATCCCAAAATTTCCCTTAATGTGTTTCATAATATATTTCACCAGATGCTGTCTATCTGGGAACGGTACAGTGTGTAACATTTAGTAGCATCTAGTGCAAGGGTGTCAAACAGGTGACCCAGGAACCAAAACTGACCCTCTAAAGCCACATCAGCATTATGGTTTCTCTCAAAGGGCCACTTGTAAAGATCATATAAATGTTTCTACTTGTGATTATATTAGATAATTGCCTCTCATAATCGTGTCTGAATAATTCTAACTAATACTAAGACTAAGAATTAACAATATATACTGATGTAGAAATTGTTCTTATGATTTTAGCATCTATTTAATAAAAATGCTGCAGCAAAACATGTAAAATTATCTTAGACATCTAAAGACACATACAAGAATATGCTGATTATCATTATTAACAATTTTATTTACTTATTTTATGGATTTTTCAGAAATTGGAATATATGGTTTTGCATTGCTCTGCTGAATATTAAACAGACCACAGTGAAAGAGCAAGAAAGTAATGACAGATATAATTCAACAAAGAAAAATAAGGACAATTTTAAACTTTCCTGTTAAACAACCTTCATGGCCAATTGAGAATAGATTTTAGAGTTAACAAGGTGTACTTAAACGCACCATGAAATCGTAAAAAGACGAAGTGACCAGCGTATCTCCTTTAAGTTTAAACATTTATTTGGTTTATCCATTTCTCAAGAAATTGGGCAAATCTGTGAAAGCTCTCGAGGGTCCGCATAAAAGGAGGTGCCGGGCGAGATTTGGCCTGGCACCTCCTTGAGTTTGATACACCTGCTCTTAAAGGTCTGATCCAGCCCACTGGACCAGACCCTGGTACAAAGTGAAAGGATAATGTACCAGTTCCTATTTCTTCAGAGAAATGTGAAGTCAGAGAGCATCTTTCAGAGCTCAAAGGATAAAATACATGCAGTTTTGATTTGTAAATGGTTTGTAAAGCAGGAGATAACTTCACCTCCTGCTAAAAAAAATATTGTGTAGTGACTGAAATGCAACAGTAAACTGACTGAATATGAAATAACTGGCAGGTCACAATGTTGAAATTGCAGTTCTTTTCTTATGTTATCTCTCCTGTTTTGTTGAGGGTTAAATAATGGTTTAAATATGTAAAGTGTATTTCTTTATATAACATTAGGAGAAATGTGTAGGTGTTGTTACTTACATGCACATTTTTACTGGTCTGGCCCACTGGAAATCAAATTGCACTGTGTGTGGCCCATGAACTAAATTGAGTTTAATTCCCCTGATGTAGTGGAACAGACTTGGCAGAAATGGAATATAATATTCTATATAAGGATGGTTTTAAAGTATATATATCCCATTCATACACAGGCTACTGTAGAAACATGGCAGTGTAACAGCTCAATATAAGGCAATAAAAACAAAATTCTGTTGTATATTCTATTCAAAGTCTGTTGGACTAAATGCTGCTTAATGTTACACACTGTTGTAAAGAAGATGATTCCTGGACTTGACTCAGTTTAACAGATGGAATCAAAACAGTTTAAAATGATTCAAAGGTGACTTCATCCTTTAGAAAACACTCAGCTCGCGTTCCATATAATTACCAGTGCTCATGAAATCTGCTCCTTCCAGTACACAGTGGCAGTCAGACTGCTGGACACATTCCAGGATGTGCTCAGAGACAGTAAAGAAAAGGAGGCAACTTCCTTTCCTGCTGTCCGCCCACATTTCATCAGCTGCAGCTCCACTAAACTGATGAACTGACGGCTGTGAACAGTTGGCAGCTGCCCACTGTTTACATGTTACCCTGAAAAACATGAGCCAGGAATGAAGCTGCTTCATTACCCAGAAGTTCTGAATGCCTTTTCCTTGCTGCTGCTTGACTGTACATATGGTAACTCAGGGTTTCCGTGAAAAAATGTGTTTGTGAGAGGAGGTGTAGAGTGTTTTCGTTTCCCGTCACAACTGCTGTTGTTTGTCCAACTACACTTCTGTGGGCTGACTTGTGGGCTTCTATAGGTGTGGCACATCTCTAGATAATTGCTCTGAACACTGGCTCTACTGAAGGTGGATATAACAAGGCTGCATTGTACTGCTCCCTGCCTGCAGGTGTGTGTGTGTGTGTGTGTGTGTGTGTGTGTGTGTGTGTGTGTGTGTGTGTGTGTGTGTGTGTGTGTGTGTGTGTGTGTGTCTGCTCTAAATTCACTACCCAATTTTCCCTCAGCTCAATGCATTTCTTTCTTTTTCATTTTCATCCTTATGTTTCTGTAGCTTTCTTCAGTTAAAAGGAATAAAGATAGAAATATTTTATGGGTTAGGTTGAATATAATGTTGATAATATTTGTTTTTTTCTTGATCTTTGAGGGAAGGGGCTGCAAGTTGGAGCATAGGAATGAAAAATATGTCTCAGGGGAAATCAGGAGTGAGGTAAAACAACATGACATAGGACAGATGTATAGATTACGATTGTGTGCAGCAGAGAACTGAGACAAAATCTATCCTATAATAATAAAAATGATAACAACAATCTATATAATAATCAGCTAGAGAGGAAAGCTGCATTACACACATATCACCACAGACCTTTAATTATAAGCTCAACATTCCACAGCCGATAGTATGAAAGGCCCAACATGAATTAATTATTGGGCCAAACAGACACGCTATTAGATAAGATACAGATTAAATTTTAATGGTTGTGGTTCTGGGTCAAACAAGGCAACTGCAGCAGGAAATAGTCAAACATAAGAAATAGATGTCAGGAGAAAATATAAACATCAATTTCTTTCTTTTTTTTAAGTATTTATATCTTGTGCTTGTGCTTGTCCATTGTATATTTTTTCCTGTTAAAAATGCATTGCATTTTGAGTAGCCAATATTTTTGAAACTACACTGTATGTGTGTTTTACCTGGTTTGAATTGAAAGAACAACAGACAGTAAATGTATATGATTATCTTTACTGAAGATCTGCAAGAAAAAGTAAAACACAGCATGTTCTAATGTTAGCTGTTCCAAAAATATATAATAAAGCTGACCTCTGAAAACAACGTTTTTCTTTTCTTTTTAACCTACGCCCAAAAAATAAACAAAACCTCTATTCTGTTCATGTACTTGAGTCAAGGCTTGAATTTAAAATTAAAATATATATGTATCGCTATAGTCAGTCATCATTACCCTGGCAGACTATTTCCACACAATTTTCACCTACATTGAAAATCGCTTTTAGTGCGAGGCTGCAAATAACTAAATAATAAACTATGACCTCATATATCTTAATGTTATTCTCAATAGGGAGCAGATAGGTTTAAGGCTGAACCTTGAGACTGGCTGAATACAGCCAGGGTCACAGTTAAGATAATTTGCAGTTAACTGCACGTACTTGGTGTTTTATTTTGCAGCTGGTCCTCTCAGGATGGCCTCTTACGTTTTGAAGGCTCTATTTTGTCTCCTTGAGAGCTCTGCTGAATTGTTAGTGCTGAGTGAAAACCACAAACCATAACCACACTCACTCACTGCTGCTGCCTCCCAGCCTCACGCCCAGTTTAACACAGAAAAACACACATTTGCAGGCTTCACTACGTTACTTGATGTTTCCTCACAGCCTTTATCTCACTTTACTCGCCATCATTTACCCCAAGCTGACACATAGAGCTATAGCTTCTGTTTTAGCTTTTATTTTCACTTTTATTTTCTTTGTAGATTGATATGTATGTGAATATATATGTAAAAAGCAGCAAACATTAAAATTCTGTATGTAGCTTGTGACTCTTTTGAGCCCTCTTGTGCAATTGCAGACTAATCTTTACATAACCTATAATTTAGCATCCCAGGGGAATGCTTTAAATATGTAGGCATCCAACAGTCTAAATATTCCTGTACATATCTCTTTACATTGTTAAAGGTTATCTTTGCATCTCCACAGGATTCCTTTTTTCTTTTATACAGTCTCAGTTCTCTGTGAGCAGTCGCACTGCAGGGAACACCTCAAAGTAAGAGCTTGACTCTGATTTGCATTCATTTTTGTCAGCCAATCCTGGGCAGTCTTCAGTGACGATAATTGATTCAGTCGTACTACATAGTGGCTGACTCCCTGGACGCACACCATGCTATAGGCAAGGAGTAGAAATCAATTTTCATGACTTTAAAAAATATAGAGCATTTCTCTTCAAGGTAGAGCAATTAAAGCAAGTTTTCAAACCCCCTGACACCCTAAACCTGGGCCAGATTGAATAGAAAAGTGAATTGGGATTTGTTGTTGACTCTACAGAATATCATATAATATACAGCTGAACAGCTTAACATTTTGGTATTTGTGTTGTCCTTTGTTTAATACTGTACCATTTTAAAGAGTATTTTGTCCTCTTGGAGATAATTGCCGCTAAATAACAGCTTCAGCTCATTCTGCTGGCATGTCTATTTGTTTGCTCGTCACATCTAGAGTTGAGGAATTTTTGTTCTTCTCCTTTTTAAATATGCAGTTTCAAGCTCAATAGGGAGCCTCTGTGAACCTCTGCTCACACTCTGCTCAAATGGCACTCATTCAAGCCGCTTTTAGTCTCTGTCACTCAACTACTTACACATTCAGTACGGAATATGCTTTATTTTGTGTGACTAGTTCTCACATTTTTTACCAGAAAGCTGCAGTGCAAAACCATATGTAGCTTTTTATTCCAACTTAGAAAATACTGTCCTAATATATATATATATATATATATATATATATATATATATATATATATATATATCTTAGTCTGATATAGTTGCATCAATATAAGAAGGCTTTTGAATATAATAATGTAATTTCTATGGATAACAGCAGCTAGTAAATATAGCAGATAATGCAAACATTGTCTGAGATGATGTGAATGTAAATTGCTGCTTTAGCCTACTGAGTGTTTTGCTTCAGTACCGGCATTATATCCACAGACTGTAAAAACACATCGACACATATTCTCAGGGACGTCTGCCAAGTTTCTGAAGCGATGCTTTGAAGTCTCAAGGTTCAGGGTTCAATTGTTTCATCTGTAAACAGAATTGAAATTTCACTGTTCACATCCTAATCAACCAACAAGATACTGTAAATACCTTTATTGTATGTATGCCACAGTCTGGGTGAACACTCTTCTTTAATTGGCCGACAGGTGTGCATCAAAATAGTTGTTGTACTTTAATCAGCTGTTCTCAATTCATCTGCTACCCAACCTGTAACCAGAGCTACATTAAAGGTCCTATATTATGCAAGTAGGTACTTTCATGTTTTATTTTTTTACTCTATATAAGGTCTAGGGGTTATATAATAAATAAAACACAGAAAAGGTGCATGACATGCGACCATGGGAACTAAGGAGCGGAGCAGGAAGCGGGTTTATTTTAATATTTCTTTCAATCGAGTTGAAAAATGCAATTATTAAAATAAATGGGATGCGGCAGAGGAAAAACAAAGGGAGACGAAAAGAAAGAAACAAAGAAATGAGTGAATGTCTAAGAATAACACTAAAATCAAGCTTAATTTGAATACTTTCTAATGAGTTTCAGTAATGGAGCCCTCACCTTTGCATACCTCATCCTGAATTAGAAATATTCCTCGTCATGACAACAGTAGGCTGAGGACAGCTCCTGTTGCCAAGCTATCTAAGATCCTTCCTATTTACTGGAATGGTGTAGAACGTGAACATCGCATGAGAACCTTGTGGGATGGTAATGGTTGTTCCAGGTATTAGTCAGGCCCTCAGGCGTTACCAGGGAAACTGAGTTAGGGCCTGTGAAAAGCTCAGATTTTGATTTCAAAAAGCATGAAAACATAAATGAAAGTTCTATTTGTTGTTTCGTTGGCAAAGGACCTTGATGGCATTAGTAGGTAATGTGCTTTTTGAATATATTTCTAAATCATTTAATTTAAAATTTCAAACTTTATTATTTAAAATTCTGAAGCAGTTTAGAGCTCGAGTTTTCAAAGTGAGTCCAGAGATGCTTAGGGGTCCTTAGGGGCTTTCCAGAGCCTCCCTAGCAAAATGCAGTCATTATTTTTTTTCACTACATTACTATATATATATACCATACCATATGTTTAGTTATACATTATTGTCCCTGGGGGGAACTTTGTGTTGGGCATAGTGCAGAGTTGCTTCAAATAAAATATTCTAACAACATCATACAACATGAGAAGCATTTAACTGCTTCCTTCATACATAGAAACAGAAACATAGGAGAGGCATTTCACTATTTGACATCGACAACATGACTGATTATCAAGGAGACTGTGAGAATTAAACTGCTAGGTGCTAAAGTGCTGGTGTGCACATTGCTTTATTGCACAGAAGTAATGCAATAACAGAATGGTTTGGCCATTAGTTTTATATACTTTATATCATAAAATATCTAGAAGCAAAAATCTTTTCAGAAGAGGGTCAATGATTTCATTTGTCTGAATTTATAGGTCTGAAACCAGGTGAGAACTCAGCATCAGCATCTCAGCACTCAGCATCTCCAGAAGAATAAGTGTAAACTTGAAGGATTCCATAATATATTTATACAGTTTAAAGTTCAGGGACAATGCACATTAATAGACATTTTTGCAAAGTCATTTCTGTGCCAAGCCATCTCAGTTCATATTCAGCTGTAGTCCCCTGGGCATGTGTTTAATGGAAAGCGCAGTAGTTTATTAAGAGCAAGACAAAGCCAGACACCTCTTGTAGCTGCATTATGTTCATTCAGATTCCTGTTCGTAAAGATTTGACATTTCTATTCTACAACTATGAATACATTTCTTGATAATTGGTTTCTAAAATAAACCTCTTTCTTTTGGATTCTTTGGAGTCTTTTAAAAACACTCTATTACAAGTAAAAATCCTGAATTCACAATGTTATGTAGGTAAAAGTATCAAAGTATTATCAGCTAAGTGTACTTCAAGTATCACAAGTACCCATTATGCAGACTGTATTTATTATAGTATATAGTTGTTTTATATTACTAAATACATGTGAAAGCATGTTTTAATTGTCAATGTGGACCCAGTTTTAGATACTTTGTTACTTTGTTAATAAAAGCAAGGCGACATTTTATTTTAGATAAAATAAAATTATACACTTATGAAATTATTTTTAATTATGTCAAATCTGCATCTGAAAAGTAACTAAAGCTGTAAAGTATAAGGTAGCATCATATATAAAGTACCAGTACCTTAAAACTATATTTGAGTACTGTACTTGAGTAAACTAGTTACTTTCAATCTATGTTCAAACCTCTGAATCCACAGAAAAATGCTCACAGCCCATATTCAGAATCAATGCCTCAAAACCAGCCGTCTGGACGTCCATGAATTTGTGATGTCACAACAAACCAGTCACCACCCCCATTCACAGCCACTCAGATCAGCCAATCAGACAACAACCTGTTGTTTCTAGAGCGGAAAATGCAGAGAGGAAATGTAAAACCATATTGAGATGATTTTTGGTTCCTAAAACCAAAATTGTTAGAAATACCACAACTTGCAATAAATCCCAGGAAAGGATAATATGGAACCTTTATGAGTTTTTTATATTTTTTGAAAAGTGATGCAGCAGTAAGAAAAAATCTACAAAAAAAGACAATAAAATCTGCTAAAAATCTAGAGTACATCTTCTGTTTTAAGAGTTCTCATGGTCAATTTCTCTTTAATACCTCCAATAAAGTTTAGATTAATTTTGAATGCACCAGAAGCTTCATCTGGAAAAATTTAGAACCTCTGCAAACCTAACATAAGGGCACATTGTATGGCGGTGAATTCCTCTGCACTTTGCCAGCCGGCCATTGAAAAGTCAATGAGGCCCAAAGTTCCTGTAACCCCCTCCAGAAGCTAAAAAAAAAGAAAAAATGAAAGGAGGGGATTGCTTAAGGAATGGTTGGTATTCTGAAATGTTGTTCTTCTCCACAAGTTTATTTCTGTCTATCATCGAGGTCCAGGGAAACATTCCTCTGGCCAATCAGAGAGAGTGCTTCAGTCTCCCACATCGCCACATTTACACAATCATACCACAACTGTAACTGACCTGAGAAATCACTACACTAGCACTACTGGTGATCCAATAAGCTTTAATGTGATTCACATCATCCCAGCCTTATGTTAACCAAGTTAACCAACATTCATTAACAAATTCACACAAGATAAGTGGAATCAGGAGATAGTTGATCCTTCTTATTAGACAAATAAAGCTCTGGATTTATCAAAGTTGAATCTCAGGTCAGTAACATCTATGTGTGGTAAAGCTGGAACACAGATTTAAAGAGAAAAGAGTAGACAATAGAAGAAATCTGAAGTAAGATTTTAAATAGTAGCAGAAAACGACTTACCGCTCACTTTTACCACACTTTACACTCCCTCCTGGCAATCCTGCTTCTTTCCTCAGTGTATGACCAAACTTCCCAACTTGTTTCTCTCTCTCTCTCTCTCTCTCTCTCTCTCTCTCTCTCTCACTCTTACATATGACTGTCATTGACCTGTCAAAAAGCAGAATGCCGACATCTAGTGGTGAGTGAAACTATAACATGTTGAGGTCTGAATTTTTGCCCTTATGTCATATACAGAGAACAAAGAAGAAGAAGAAGAGATGATTTTTTCACAAGTATGAATTAGCTTTCAACTTTAATGAAAAAATATGATATTCTGGAAAAATGAACAAAGAAAAAAGAACTGTGTTTTCAAGCAAAGAGGAGATCATACGTCGTTAACTGCACAGATGAAGGCTTTTGTTTAATTTTTATAGTTTTTTCTTATGGATGGACATCATTTATCTCTTCTGAATAATAATAATTATTCTAGAAGGATAAAGTTATAATTTTAGATTCCTGCTTGAATGCTGTGACACATTATTTAACATTAATGTCAGTAAAGCAGACTTTCAGTTTTGGTAATGGAGTAAGTGTCATTATGCTGCTAAAAAAGTATTGCTTTTAAATTCAGGCACATATGCTGAAAGGAAAGCAAGGCAAGTGTTAATGGCTTCTAAAATGAAATTGTGCCCATATTATTGCAAAAGGGAAAAGTGTTGAGGCAACTGTTTCTACGGGGCAGGAAGAGATACTGAGAACAGCTGCCTCCATACAGTTATTGCAATTATCAAGCAATAAAAATCACATTATGCATTAACACGTGGTTTACATGCTAAACAGACCCAGCACTCTTCACGTAATTATTGAATAATTCATATTATATTATTACAGACTGTGAATCACAGACTAATTTGTATTCAATACATTTGACGGCACAACCTTAATTCCTATAATAAAATTTACTGTAACAATATGTTACAGAGAGCAGCATCCTTCATTAAAATATTAATATACAAGGGGGGAGTTGTGGTTTGAATGAAGGGGGGCAGAATTAAACAAACTTAATTTCGCACTTTCTGGGGAATATGCACCCATGAAATGACTTTGTTATTTGCTGGAGCCAATCCCAGCGTACTTCGGGCGAGAGGCAGGCATACACCCCAGACAGATCACTGGTCTACCGTGGGGCACACACACACATTTACACACTCACACCAATGGGCAATTAAGAGTCTCCAATTACCTAAGCATCTTTTTGAACTGTAGAAGAAAGGCATGCTAGACATTAAACACACACACAAATGGTAGGTTCCATTTTCTAGGAAAGCCATTTGGCATGACATTAGCATCTGAAATCTTTCATCATGCAATGAATAACATGTTAGAGGGCTGTGTTCCTATGTGGATGATGTAGTGATTTAAGGCTCTGCCCTACAGAAGCATAACCAAAATGCAAAATGTCAATTTGGCATGAAGCACATAATATTCCTGGGAGAAAACTTGACTGCTGAAAGTATAGAGCCGGATGAAAGGAAAATAAAAGCTATCCTTAGGATGGCACACCCCCCAGACAAGACAGAGTTACCCAGAGTAATTCACTCTTTCATGCTTATTTTTTTTTAAACAGGAAACTTTCCTAGTGATGTAAATCGACAAACATTGTATGTGTGATTCATCTTTTCACATTTAATATCATGTCAATTATGAATTATAACTACAATTTTGTGACCCAACTATATAATTAGACTGGTATAGCTAGCTGGCAAGCTTTTATTATGCAAACTCGCTCGTAATTATCTAGTTCACAACTACAACTTTCTTAGAAATGGGATTTTTGTTGAAAAAACGTCCTAATATGAGACCACCCACTCCTTTTCCCACCTTGCTGGGCGGTGGTTCACACAGACACTGATCGAAGTTGTTGAAATTGGCAGATACTGTGATTGATCAATTGATTGACAGATCATGCTCAAAATTAAAACCTTTAGTTTAACCTTTACACTCAGATAGAAGGAGTTACTGGGGCAACAAGTGTTGCAAAAGCAAGAGCCAAAATATATATTTATATACTAAAACTTTAGTACAAACATGAAAACAAACATCACTCTGTGCAGACATCCAACTGAAGGAAGAAGAAATAAAATATTTGTTTCCATTTGCACAGGCACATGGTAGATGCACATTAAAAAATTGAAGTTAAAAAGAAAATGAAGAGAGAGGAGCGAGGTCTGAGAGATATTACATTATTTACATCACTTATTTGCAACACTCCAACATTTTTTTTTCCACTTGGCTTCTTATGAAGTCCTGGAGCAGCATTTGGAAGGAGGCGAGTATTGCACATGAAAAATAAACAGACATTGCACCACAGGATATAAATAAGTGTATTAAATAAATATAATAAGCAGGGTATTTATGTGCCTGATTCACAGTTCACAGTCTTTTTACATTTCAGATAGTGTGTGTGTGTGTGTGTGTGTGTGTGTGTGTGTGTGTGTGTGTGTGTGTGTGTGTGTGTGTGTGTGTGTGTGTGTGTGTGTGTGTGTGTGTGTGTGTAGATTCCTGATTGCTGCTGGGAAGAAGATGAAAATCACATCTTAGAATTAGACTTAGTATATTATTATCTATATTATGTACCAACCCAGTTGCCAGATGGAAAACATTGTATAACACATACATACATTTGTTATATATATATATATATATATATAAACAGATCATAAACACGTGCCCCACGATTGGTTGGCAACCATCTGGGGTGTATCCTGCCTCTCGCCGTAATGCGCTGATATAGGCTCCAGCAGACCCCTGCGACCCTAATGAGAAATAAGCTAATAAGATGAGATGAGATGAGGTCATTAACACAGTAGCAAAAAGAAAGTAAAGTATCAGGCATTGTTTATCAGGTATACCAGTGCAAAAGTCCAAAAAAGTGCAAGAGTACAAACACACAAAGATACACCCTGACAAGGGCAAGGGGTTGCAAGGTTGTGCGGTGGGGTGGTATATGTGTGCGTGTGTGTGTATATGTGTGTGTCTGTGGGTTTTTGTGTGATATGTTGATATGTGTGATGTGTGTGTGTGCCTGTGTGTGTGTAGTGTGTGAGAAGAGTTTACTGAGAGTCCAGAGTCCACTGAGAATTATTAGGGGTCCGTTGCACTTTTCCCCTTTAGTGAGGTGTTAAAGAGTTTAATGGCCTTGAGGACAAAGGACCTCCTCAGTCTGTCAGTGCAACATGACAGTGACTGACGTCTAACACTGAACATGCTCCTCTGTTGTGTGAAGGTGCCGTGTAGGGGGTGGTGGCTGTTGTCCATGATTGACAGCAGTTTGTTCAGACTCCTTTTTCTCTACTACTGCTGCTGTTAGGGTCTGCCAACACAGAGCCAATACTCCTCCTCTCCAGTCTGTCCAGCCGTCCAGCATCTCTCTTCTTGATGCTGCCTCCCCAGCACACTGCAGTGTAGACTAGTTTTATGATGTGACATCATTATGGTTAAGGTGGAATGCATGACATGACAGAATGAAAATCCAACAAAACAATAAAAAATGGTGGTTTAAAATGTGTGTTTAATTGTGCTGTCAAACAGGTTTCTCCTGCAACTTTTGCAAACAGAGTATGTCCAATTTCCTACAGAAACCAGTGGAGAAGTGGAGCAGGTTTTTTGCTATCTTACACTAACCAGTGGGTGACACTATGGAACAGTGGGTAGTGCTGTTGCCTCACATCAAGAAGGTCACTGGTTTAAGACCTTTTTCTGGGACCTTTCTGGGTGGAGTTTACATGTTCTCCCTGTATCTGTGTGGGTTCTCTGGCCTCCCCACACAGTCCAAAACAGGTTCATTGGAGACTCTTAATTGTCTATAGGTGTGAGTGAATGGTGTGTGTGCCCCACAATAGGCTGGGGGGTATCCCTGCCCCTGGGATTGACTCCAGTGGGCCCCGTCACCCTAATGAGCAGGTATAGAAAATGACTGACACTAACTAGTGTAACAAATATGTTTTAAAAATAATATGATGGTTGTTGATTATAATCCAATACTTTTTCTGAACGTTTTTGAATCTTCCTCTGAGAGATACCCCATGTGACCAAAAAAAGACGAGTGTAAAACTAGTGAAACCTAAAAATCTAAAATCAAACTGATAACAACTAAACTGAAACGGTAAAATCTAAACCAAAACTAATTCAAACTAATACAAAAAACTAAACTAAAGTTGATATTTTTTCATAAAAAAACTAAAATCAGCAAACCCACGTTAAAACTATTTAAAACTAAATAAATGAAAACAAAAAGTCAAAACGCAAAATAAATAAATAAAATCACCAACTATTATCACCTGTTTCGAACTGAATAAGAAGCACCTGAATGCACCATTATCTCTCCGGTGCGCGCGCCCTCTCGCTCTCTCCTTCGTGTCCTTCTGTGGTGCGCGCCCCCGCTGCTCAACATTCCGCCTGCTCTCACGTGTTTTCTGTGTATAAAAGCTGTCCTCTGTCATCATGTCCAGTGTGTCACCAGACAAACGGAGAAAGATGGAGTCCGCGCTGGACCAGCTGAAGAAACACACCGTGGTGGTCGCGGACACGGGGGATTTTAACGGTAAAACGCCTGCTTTCATAACACGCTAATGTTAGCCGGTTAGCATGCTAACTTTATTGACCAGGAAGCATCCAGCTTTAATGAGCGTGAATGACCGCCGTGTCAGTAGGCTATAATGTCTGTTAGCATCGAGCTCACTCCGGATAGATAACATAACATAACTAAACGTCTTCCGTGGTGTTTTGCTTTAACGTTACTCGCCAATTAAAGTTGCTGACAAGCTCATAATCCAATTAGTTGCAATTAACGTCACCAAACATAATGACAGATGCTTCTTTACGCTACTTAGCCGTGCTGGTAGCCTCCTATGAAACTCCAGGCTACACATTCTGAAGAGTCTCAGCATTAACCCCGTGAAAAGAGATAAAGGCTCCATTCATTTACCCCTTTCTGTTTTTCCCCTGTGTACCACTCATTAAAAGCGGTGCTTCCTTAAAGCCACGGTTTTTGTCCGCCCCTACGGACTCTTTGTTTTCTTCAATATCTTGGATTTGTCATTAAGTTTAAAAAAAACTGCTTCTGTTGTGTAATTCCTGCTATGGTACAAAGCTACGAAACATGGAGTTAATAGAAACATGAGATGAAGTATCAATTTTAATGAAAAAAAAATAATATTAATGGTTAACAAACACCCCATAGGGACAAACGACAGTCGTCGTTGAGCACTGTATTTTTTACTTGTACATATAAGAATACAGAGGGGCGAAATTAATGGAGCCCTTAGATAAATTTTGGGTACTTATTTAGGCTACTACCTTAGTGCCTAACCATCCATTTCTATCTCAAATTAACCTAAATATTACAATAACTATTTTTTACCATTTACAACGCATGTGTAGATGCTACAATGATACAACCAAAATGGGCTGTTCTCTACTTTTCAGTTACAAACAGGAACGAGTGACTTAAAACTGATTTCCTATCTTGTTTGTCCTGTTCATACCACAGATAAAAAGCTTCATGTTTCTCAATGAATGAGGAACAGTGTGCAGTAATTCAATTGCATTGTGATGCAAACCAGACAGTTCCTGGTGCTGGTCTGCAGAGTCAGGATGACACGGCAGAACTGGTTACTCACTTGAGCAGCAAGCCGATAATGTTACATGAGCCTTGCAGGAGTGTGTTTTACCTGTGGCTCGGTCCAATGTTAATTTTGTGGACCTAAATTATTTGTTGGCATCGTTTTATTCCATGATGACATAACTATGACTAAAATGTGACTAAGTAAATATAATTTTCATGTAATTGTCTTAAACTAAATTAATAATCCTTGTCAACACAGAAAATATGATTGGATTGTTTTTATCTAGCAAACTTCATGCATCTGTTATAAATGTAAGGTAATTCAGAAACAGATTCTCAGCCTAGCTGACTAAGCACATGATCCTTTAGCAAAATCCATTACAGTATCACAAAACTCTGTGAAAGCTATAAATAAATCATTGATTTAAAACTGAGTTTCACTGATTAAAACAAAAATATGAATGTGAATTACCAATATAACTTTTACATCACTGACTAAGATTAAATAAAAATCTGTGTCATTGTTACACTGCAGCATTCCCTAATCTGTTAAAGGCATGTAAAAGATAATCCTTGGCTCAATGTGAGTGCCTGAAGTAGCCCAAAGGCTCCTTTGTCAAGTTCTAACTTTATTTGCATAGCACCTTTCATACAGATTAGTACTGTTTTTACAAGTGTGTGTACATATTAGAAATATAACATTTAAATATTTACAGACTAATGCATGTGCACAATCAGATTCTAAGACCTCTTCCTGTTCACAACAGTTCATGTATAAGATCAATATAGATACAGATGCAAAAACAGATTTTTTTTTCTTAAACTTTTTATAGACATCTTTAGTTATTACTGCAAACTTAGTCAGTATGTCCACTGAAAAAATATATTACAAAGAGTTTGGGTACTTTTTTTTTTTTTTTTTTTTTTATATATAAATGTGGGGGGACTTCACCAGTTGCAATTTAAAACCTAAAAATACATGCAAGAACTTGGTTAAACATGGTGCAACACCACATGCTTGCCTAACTTATGTAAGTGGGGAAAGAACGCTTCTCAGAAATATTTTGAAAGTTAATGGGGTCACTTGTGAAATTTGTACTTTGTAACTTATCAGCCTACACACATATAGATGGTTTAAATAAGGACATACATTAGATAAGATTCTTCATGTCACAGAATTGTTCAGACATGTGTGCATACTGTAAATTAATCTGATTACCAGTAAGTAAATTGTTTTAGTAAATGTAATAATATAGATAATCAGATAATTCTTTAACCTGATGCTCTGACTAAATATCAATCATGTTCCTCCAAATGTTTTAAAGCCACAACTGCATGTTTACCAACGTTTGCAGGAAGTGTCGTATAATGCATCATGTACATATAGTTGCACAGTGATAGTGAATTTTTAAATTCCTGAAAAGAGCTTTTCAGTTCTTGCCAGTGTGGCACAGAAAGGTCTGCAGACTCATAGCCTATAAAACCGTTAAACACCCTGAATGGTTCACAGGCCAGACCTCACCTGTTGGGAATTCTACTGTAATCTGTCTGCATTTTAACTGTGTCGTGTCTTTGTGAACTGTTGATCACAAGCTTCCAATCCAAATCCACTGACCCGCAAAAGGGTCCACTCGTCTTCTTTTTTTTTTTTTTTTTTTTTTTTCCTCTCTCATGCGTTGAGAGAGATAAGTGAGCCTTCTGCGACAGAGAGAACAGAGAGGAGCTTTGTTCTAGATCAGGCTGGAGAGCTGGCAGCCCCAACTGGACTCTGCTGCTACATCAAATGCTGACACAAAACCAGGAAAAGCACTGATCATGCAAATTAAATTAAAAACATGGGGTCTGCAGCCTTGTGAACGACAGCACAATTTAAAAATATCTGTCCAGGCTATATTGGAATATTCTAATACAGGCTATGCGAGTTTTCACTGCAGATTCTGAAGATTTAACCTCTCAAAAAATCTTTTACAAGTTAAATATAATATTATGGAGCTGAAATCTTTCTTTACTGATTTCACTAGTTCCTTATTTAGGAGAGAGTTGCACTGTGGTTATTCAAGGTCACCTTTTCCCTTAATTACCATGAAGGTGCTGCATTTGGAATATGGGAGACAAATGGGCTACAAAGAACCCCTTGGACACTATTACATGAATCATCTTTACTTGACTTGAGCAAGATATAACTACATAAATATGGTGACATGAGACTATATCATCTTAGATTGTGTGTATATATGGTATATGGTCTTTTTTAATCGCTGTATCACAGTAAAGTGATGTCACTTTGTAAACCCAATGGTTCTATGACGATGCTATAGTAGTATAGCATCTTAATACATATACTTGAATTGATTTGGAAACTATAGTCAAAAGTAAATGGGCTGCATTTGTATAGTTCTTTTCAACAACTCAAAACAGTTTTTCACTAAAAGTGCTCAGACACCCATTTGTAATGATGGCGGTGGCTGCCATACAAGGCAACAGTAATCTCATCACTCACACACTTATGGAACAACCATGCAGAGTAAGTGGGTATGATATATTCTAATATGATCCCCAAAGATGCATTGACATGCAGCCTGGAGGAGCTGGGAACCAAACTGCTGATCCTCCAACTGGTGGATGACTGCAAAGTAGAGACGACAATAAAGAAATGCAACAAAACATTATCTTAAAACTATAATCTTCTAATCAATTATTTGCTTTGTACCACTTATTCAATATGTCTACTTTTCTGATGACTTATCAAAAATCATTTGTATAAATATTTTGTGACAGCACCAATGCTGTCATCCTGTGATATTTTGGTGATATCAAAGTATTTAGATATTTTATTTTTCTCTGATCTTTGCCTACTTAAACATTTTTTACATGTGACCAGAAGAGACCCTGATATCAATCTGACATTTGCACTGCAGATGGTGCCATTTTCTACCTGACAGCCGCAGTGTTTAGTAGATTTTACGCGTGTCCTCTCTCCTTTACTTTTCTGACTGTTGCCAGTTAGTGACACCTCTGGGCAGGTCGGGAATAGATTCCATTTATTTATTTTTTAAAGTTCGTGTGCCGCCTGTCCTCAATCCTTATTCCAACCTGCCCTTCAGTGCAGAACTACTTTTCCTTTTTTTTTTTTTTTTTATATATGCATGTTTAGCAGATGGATACGACATGCAACAATATATTTACACAATATATATGTATTCAATTGTAAAATGAATACATAAAAATAATTCAATTTGTAATCCCTTTTTTTTTTTTCTTTAAAAGCTGCCTTCATTTGTTTAGAGGAAAAATTTGAGTAAAACCAGTTGGCGGATCAGTGAGATAAAAAGATAGAATATCTCTAAATCAGGTTCAGCATGTGAGTCCTGTTTAACTTCCGTTCCGTTTTCCTGCAGCCATCGACGAATTCAAGCCACAAGATGCCACTACTAACCCATCTCTCATCCTGGCTGCATCGAAGATGCCAGCCTACCAGCACCTGTTGGATCAGGCCATTAAATATGGCATTGCCAAAGGCGGGTAAGTAACAAATTACCCCCTAAATGTCTTAAACTTGAGTCGACACTAGGAGGCAAACATTTAAGACAATCGCTTAATTCGAATTTTTCCATTGTTGGCAAAGTCTCTAATTCATAGGCAACTCGCTCTGAACCTGTGATGTTTTTAACTAATGTAGATGTTAGATCTCAGACCTCCCATCAAATGTGTATAATGTAAATGTGTTAAAACTTTTTGATATGACATTTGGCAGCTCCTGCATTTTTTTTTTCATTTTTTTTCCCCCATCATCAGGTCTGAAGAGGAGCAGGTAGCCAACACCATGGACAAGCTGTTTGTGAGCTTTGGCCTTGAGATCCTGAAGAAAGTCCCTGGCAGAGTGTCTTCTGAGGTGGATGCCAGGTAGATGCACACAGTCGCATGGCAGTGATTATACTAGGAAACTGTTTATATAACGTTCACTGTCTTGAATTTTCAAGTGGTAGGCTGAGAGAAGCCAAACGACACGATTAAACGGGGTTTGGTGTGTAAGTAGCTGTTTACCTGGACCCTAATGTTACCAGAGGAATAGAACAACTTTTTTTTGTTGGAGACCTTAAAGTAATCAAGGATTTTGAATATTGTATTAACAAGGGGAACCACTTCCTGTAAAACAGATAAGTTGCAATCTCAATTGAGATTAGAATGTTCAACCAGTAACGGAGAAATAAATCAAATATACAACCAACAAAACCTGGTACTCGATCATCTGCCACGTAAATAATCAATAATGAATCCTTAAAAATGCATGTTTTTCCTTAATGAAACTTGTAAAGTAACATGTTTCTTCCACTGATCTTTTCACTTGACAGACTCTCTTATGATAAAGATGAGATGGTGGAAAAGGCCCTGAAGCTCATCGCTCTCTACAAAGAGGCCGGCATCAGCAAGGAGCGTGTGCTCATCAAGCTGTCGTCTACCTGGGAAGGAATCCAGGCTGGCAAGTGAGTTCATCGGAGGAAGCTCTAACTTTTAGTTTTTGTCCACAAAGACTACCTAGTGTTTTTGTTTGTTTGTTTTTTTTCCCCATTTGCTCCTCCCCCAGCTGCATGTCAGGTGTTTTAACATCACTGGACACGCCTGGTTAATTAAATGTCTTTGAACTGCAGGAAAACAGCCTGGAGGAATTAATGTCATTAGGAATTAATGAATGTCTATATGGCTAAAATTAGGTTGGTGCAGAGTTGTAATGTTTTCCATTACTTTCAGATTAATTTAATTTGGGGGGGCGCTTATCATTTCTGCTCAAAAGGCCTTTAACTGATTTCTACCTCATCCTGAATGCATAAAGAATGTTTTAAGCTAGACCCCTTCTACAAGAAGACATTTAGAAAACCGAACACGCCTGATGTGATTGCAACATAAAACGTATGGTATGAACGCAGGAAACCACATGGCAGCTGACAATTGGATACCATGGAGATGACTAATTCATCCTTAAACCCGAAGAGGAGGTGCAACATGATCTATAGAATTTTAAATACGCAGTTTTTCAAGTGTATACTGTCTGTTGGAACAACGCCAGGAGAGTAAGACTGTAAAGAGATAATATATAAACGAATATGTATAAACCCTTCGGACGTCTTGAGCACACCAGGTACTTTTCTTGAGTATTTCCCTCTGATGCAATCTTATATTTCATTCCACTACATTTCAGAGGGACATATTGTACTTTCTACTGCACTATATTTATCTGATGGTGTTGGTTAACATTAAAAATCTCTGACCTGTATTTAGTGATTTTTAAAAACAAGTAAAATTATATAGCAAAATCTACATAATTAGTACTATACTTTAACAATTGTAGGTACATTTTTCTGGTAATACTTCTGAACTGAGTAACGTCTTTAATTCTGGATGGAGTATTTTAGATGATTGTATTTCTAGTTTCATACAGTAAAGCATTGGAGTATTTGATCCACCTCTGGTGTAATAACAGGTGACGAGGAGTAGCATCAGAGGGAAGAACAAGAGAACTGATCCTGATGAACTGTAGAACTAAGCGATGCAAGGCCTGTATTTGATCTTTGTTAAATTAATCCTACTCTTACCTGGTGATTCCATCAAATAGTTGTAAATATCAAAGTATTTCACTTCCTGCCTTTAATGGGATCATCTCTCAATATTTTAATTTATATTTTTTAATTTAGTCTTAGTCCCTTACATGAAAATGACAGTCACATTTTCATCTTTTTATTTCATCAGTGGAATGATGCATCTCTCTCTGTACTTATTTGGCATAAACACAGACTATTATTTGCCTGAGGGAGAGTTGATGCCCTACCTTAGTTCAAGAGGGAGGCAGAGGAAGATCTTTTTAATAAAATCCATTTGTTTGCTTGTACAGGGAGCTGGAGGAGCAGCATGGCGTTCACTGCAACATGACCCTGCTGTTCTCGTTTGCTCAGGCTGTGGCCTGTGCAGAAGCCAAGGTAACACTCATCTCACCCTTCGTTGGACGCATCCTCGACTGGTACAAAGAGAACACGGATCGCAAGAGCTTCGAGCCCCACGAAGACCCAGGTAGTGCCACATTCTGATGAAACTATTAGCGAACCCATCATAGGGGGCAGATGGTACTCAGATGAGCTGCTGCTGAAAACAAGTTATTGAAATGTTTTTGTTTTTTTCTACAACTGTAGAATTGAATTCTGACTCTTCACACAGCAGTAATCCTCCCTGGATATGGATGGGTGTATAGACATTGCAGACATTCTTGATTAGTCAATGACTATGTAGAAAATTGGCTGTAATTTTGATAGTGAAACTCATCATTGTACCTCCACCATTTTGTCTCATGGGAAAGGTGACAGTAGTTTAGGTGTTTCTGATTACATAGCTGAAAGTGAATGATGGTAACAAACTATGCTGCTGTTCAAGTATTGTGTACTTCCCACAAAAATGAAGAACGGTGACCTGTGTGCAGCATGCAGCAGTATACTGTTTCCTGTTGTGATATATTCATTCTCTGGATCAGAGATGTGTCTATCCTGTGACAATGTACAGTCTGTGATGTAGCTATATAGATCGAGCACTGACATGAGTGAATGAATGAGTTTAAATGTACATCATATAAACGAGACAGAACATAATCTCTAGTGCAATGATATTCTGAAGATGCATGCAAGGTCTCTGTTCATTGCCTCGTTCACTATCCTTAAAGATCATAATATCTACAACAAGGAAAATGAGTAGTTGTGATGGATTGGCAATCTATGTTCACATTTCATTTTTCAGCTGTTGTCACTTCCTTCTCTGGCCCCTACTGTAGGTGTGTTGAGTGTGACTAAGATTTACAACTACTACAAGAAGTTTGACTACAGCACCGTGGTGATGGGCGCCTCCTTCAGAAACACGGGGCAGGTTAAAGCGCTGGCCGGCTGCGACCTGCTCACCATCTCCCCCGCACTGCTGTCAGAGCTCAGCGAGCAGCACGACACCGTCACAGAGATGCTCACTGTGGAGAAAGGTACAAACTACTGTGGTCTGTACTCGGCCTGTTTTTGTTTCCATTGTGCTTTCACTGAACTAGAAGTGTTAAAAAGGATGAAGAGGTGGGTCTATATCAATATATGGTCAACCTACAAATGATCATCTCATTTATTTAATCCTTTTAATAGAACAGGAGGTCTCCTTAAGGTCTGGATTTCTTTTTCAAGTCAGACCTTTGTGCAAACTACAGATGCACAAATAAGTCACACATTATATTTTTTTCAATTTAGCACAGCCTGTTAAATCTTTCTCAGTTGCAGTAACTGTCATCTCTCAGTAAGTTGTTTTTTTTTTTTTGTTTTGTTTTTGTTTTTTTTTTTAAAGCTGACTGCAGCAGGGACATGTTCTGCATCTAAGCCAGTAGGAAGTTGCATGAATTCTTTACAGATCAGCCAGGATTCAACCTGCATTCTTATACACCTGCCCGCACAGCTTGGAGTGATACTGCTACTACCATGGATCTAAAAACACACCTGTTAAAATGCTAGGTTTTGGTGATGTAAAGAAATTACATGAAGATAAATATTTTCACAACTTATTCCTCCTTCCTATAATCTGTACAACTCAATAGGGGAAAAAGAATTGAAACTTCTAAAGGGGGGGGCTTAAAATGACCCAATTGCATGAATATGCACACCTGTAAACTAGTAATTTGTTGCAATTTGTCAACCTTTTTTAGGTAGGAGTCTATCAGTGTGGCACAACTTGATGTGGCAATATTTGCTCTTTGCAAAACCACTCCAAATCTGACAGATGTGGAGAGTATTTGCTGTCACAGCCCTCTTCACATCATCCCACAGATGTTTGATCGGATTAAGGTCTGGGCTCTGGCTGTGCCATTCCAAAACCTCCTCTTGTTGATGTGGATGTGTGCTTTGGGCTATTGTTGAGCTGAAAGATGAAGTTCCTCTTCATCTTCAGCCTTCTAACAGAAGCCTGAAGGTTTTGTGCCAACATTGACTTCTATATGGAACCATTTATAATTCCCTCCACCCTAACTAAGGCTCCCTTTCCAGCTGAAGAACAACAGCCCAAAGCCTGATGCTGCCACCACCATGCTTCACTATGGTGTGATGAGCAGTGTTTTTGCACGGAATGTAACTTTTGGAATTATGGCCAAAAAGTTCAAAATGAAAGTAGGCTGGGATGTTGGCTCAACCCTACCTCATAGCCCAGATATGAAGAAAATAGGGGATTGTTGACACAGCTAGAACTTCCCAGATATTCCTGCAGCTCCTTCAACGTTGCTGTCGGCTTTTTGGCAGCCTCCCTGACCAGTTTTCTTCTGTCATACCAATTTTGGATGGACATCTTTTTCTTGGTAGGACTGTCAAAATTGCTCAAATGATTTTTTTAATATTCCCTCAAAGAGAAGGAAAAACAATATTGAACATCTGGTTGTGCATTTTATCAATGACCCGCATTACTCCAGTAACGAGACCAACTAATACAAAGAAACATAACTACTTGTAGCAGTAGTTTATTTAGGTTTAAACCTGTTTGACAATGTGACCCTCACAATAAGTAAATCAACTAATGGTCCCTTCCACTCACACTCCTTTGTCCCTCTCACCTACACCCTCACACTCTGCGTACAGGTGTCCTCCTCTTCTTGGAGAAATATTTCAACAACCTCATTTGGGAAAAATGCTGTTACAGTGTTATTACTTCTCAAAACACAAGTTAAGTTTGAGCGTAGTGTCTTACTGATGGTAGCCTTTGTTACTTTGGTTGCAGCTCTCTGCAGGTCATTCACTACGCCCCCTGTGTGGTTCTGGGATTTTTGCTTGTGGAGCTCCAGATCGAGGGAGAATATCAGTGGTCTCTTATGTCTTTTCTAATTATTGCTCCCACAGTTGATTCCTTCATATAAAGCTGCTTACCAATTCCAGATTCAGTCTCCTCATCAGCTCTAATTCTGGCCGTAGTGGGGTTTGTAGTGTAATGAATTCATAAAAAATCCTACAATATGATTTTTCTAGATTCTTTCCCCCCATTCTGTCTCAAAGTTGAGGTTTACCTATGATGAAAATTACAGTCCTATCATCTTTGTAAGTGGGAGAACTTTCACAATTGGTGGCTATATAAATATTTCTTTGCCCCACTATACATAATGGCGTGTAGATATAACATTAGCCTAAAGCTATCAATTAGTTTACTCATGTTAGTGACACTAAGTTGGTACCGGGCCAAATTAACTTAAGCTGCTATGTTTCATAACGTTAGCTGGCCATCAGTATGTCTTTGAGAACACAACAGAGTTGAAAGAGGAGTTAAAAGATGTTCAAACTCAGAACTTAAGGCTACCCTTTTCTCCAGCCAGTAAGTTGCTGCTTTACATTCCTCTGACTCTGACCAGTTGACCTCATTATCTGAGTTGTTTGTTTTTTACTACACTTCCCTGAAAGATTTCCCTTTGTTTTTAAATTCCTTTGTAAAAGTTATAGGTCACATTAAATGTGGATAAAGCTGTGAAATTATTTATCTTGGTGTTAATTTTTTACACCACAAAAACCTGGCATTTTAACAGGGGTGTGTCGACTTCTTTATATCCCCTGTATGCTGACCATGAATCTGAGAATAATGGCATTAGGCTGTCCTTGTTCGCCTGCCAAATGTTGTTGGCAAATCGGTGGCAATGTGTGTAAATATGTGATTTTAGGCATTACAAATTACTTAATTCAATCAATTTTTTGAACTATGACCCCCAAAATGCAGATACTGCAAATTCACACTTTTCTCTATAAGCAGGAACTAAACACACACACACACACACTGTCTTGTTTTGATTTTTTGTTTTTTTCAAAAATGGAGCCGGTTTGTAGTTTAAGACAATGTCACAAGATAAAACAGTTATGTATAAATACAGTTTTAGCCATTACTCAATTTTAACCAAAATGGTAGTTACTGTGGTTTGACTCTGTCAGGCAGAACAGGGGAGGTGACTGTAGGATTCTTTTTAAAAATGTATAAAAACCTTGGTTTTGAATTAAATGCATTGATGTTTGAGAACGAGAACATGTTCTGTTAGCTCTGGCACCACAGAGCCATGGTCAGGATTCTCATTACTCAGCCATTGATGGTTTGTTTGTTGCAGCTAAGGCCTGTGATCTGGAGAAAATCCACCTAGATGAGAAGGCCTTCCGCTGGCAGCACAACGAGGACCGCATGGGCGTCGAGAAGCTGTCCGACGGCATCCGCAAGTTTGCTGCTGATGCCATCAAGCTGGAGACTATGATCAAAGTAAGATTTTCTTAGATTTTTGTGTCTATTTGTGTGTGTTAGGATGCACTTTAACATAAAAATCAAACAACAAATCTCAAACGATAAACACTCATTAACTGACCGTTAAAAGTCCACAAAAACGTAATTTAAAGTCTATCTAACATCCATATCGTGATGCCATTCCTCTCTGCTGTCAGTGTTTTGCTGCTCTGCAACACAATAACACACATGGCAAATCTTGTTCTGTCCCATTGACTCCAACATCTGTTTTTTATTCATTCTTCATAGAATTTTACACAAACCTTTACCATATGTAAAATATAGATTTGTATTTGTACAATGTTTGCCAAGTTTTAAATTCTGAGGCTATTTTATGTTTTTAATTACAGGAGAAAATGCAGAATGTGAAGAACGGTCAGTAACGTACGGATCATCCATCTCCCGCTGCACTGACGAGAAGTATCAGGTGTTGGAAGGCTGTCTTCTTCCTGTACAACCTGAGGGGAAGCTGATTCTCTCTTCTTCTATGACCAAACTCCTCCGGACACCTTTCCTCTCCTCTTAGGCTGAGACTGACTCCTTCTATTTTTGACCAAACATTAATGCTGAATGATCCTAATGTGAGTGCGTGTGTGTGGAGTTTAAAACTTGTAATATTTACTAGAAATCTGACCCGACAGGAAAAAAAATCAGTAACTTCTGTACAGACTAAATGTTCTTAATAAGACTATCGTGTGACTACTAGAGAGGACCAGGAGCACTTTTGGCAGGAAGGGACCACAATTTTGCTATCAAGGGGTTAAGGGACAAATTTTAATAAAATACAATCGTACCACCATTCCTGAGAACACTGTTTTGTTTTTTCTCTCTTAATAAACCTGTCTTCAGTTGTTTTATGGTTTGCCTTTTAACAGTTTCTCTATTAGGTAACACCTTAACACTGAAGCCATTTGATGGCGTTAAAACAGTAGTGCAACTAAGTTTGAGTATGTTGACGTGCAGCTATTGTCTCGCTTCTTTAATGATCTCTGGTTGAGCCAGTTTTACTCCATTCCACCTCCAAACTCCACCTCATGTCGCACACATGTTGGAAGATGTAGACGCATAATAATCCAGTAACTATCTGTTCAGATCAAGTGGACTATGAAGCTTTTGTACATCGCTGGTGGCTCAAGGTAATGAGGTTCATTTCACTTCTGTAGTACCAAGATATGACTTCCCGTTTTATTTGTGGAGGTTTTAATCCCCTACAAATCAAACGTTTGTAATCTCAGCACCGAAGTTGGCAGCATTTGTCCGTTTTGGGCGGTTGAACATAACTTTTAAGTAAGTCCTCTTCCGAAGTTGAACAAGATTAAGTTTTTACAACCTAAAATGTTTTCATCAGTTTCTTGAACGTTTAGGAATTTACAAATCGACACAAAGGACAGAATAATTGGGGGGGGTGGCGATAACTGGTCCATCTCATAACTATTCAACATTTTATTTCTGAAGCATGACTTTAGTTTACATAAGTAGTGATTGGCCCTGTTCCTGAACACGTACTGCCCTGCATGTTCTAACTTTCTCTCCCCTAGATCACCTGATTCTAATTTACTTATCGAACAGCTTGATAATCAGTCAATGATTAGAAACGGGTGTGTTTTATTTTTCTGTATTAAATTTGAGTGGTTTAAGTTTGATTAAAAATTAGATTTATTGATTCATATTCGTGGTTCGTACTTACAGAGAATCAACATAAATTTTTATCAAACAAAGTGCTCAAGTTTAAAAATATATGAAGCACACTAACACTTCATACAGATTCATATTAAATCTGTACAGTAGCAATATGGAAGGAGGAATGTGAATCAACAGGTCTGGTGAATACTATATATTCTCATATTACTGCTCTGAAACAGCTGAGCCAAATTCAGTGAAACGTGAGAATGAAAGCTCAGAAAACAGTTTTTCTTTAGGAAGCATCTGGATAAATTAGAGGCATGAATGTTAATATATGTTAGAACATTTACCTGTAATGTGTTTCAAGGGTAAAATGGATTGCTAAAAACTAGTTGAAAATAAAGGCTGATGATCCGATGATGATCGCCAAAAAAGGAGTATAAGCAGTGATGGAAAATTGTATGTTTAAAGTATGTTTATTTAAGTCCTGTACATACTCATTTACTTGAGTATTTTCATTGGATGTTACTTTATACTTACACTCATCTACATTTCTTAGGAAAATATTCTACTTTCTACTTATTTGACAGCTTTAGTTCATTTTCAGATGCATGTTTAATAATTTACTTAACATTACTTTATTCTCTATATATTATATATTATCTATATATTCTATTAAATTAACATTCTTTTAAAAATGCTATGCACTTTGTGTGAAAGGTGTCAGATATTATGTACTTTCACTTTTAATATTTAAAGTAAACTTTGCTGATCATACTTCTGAAGACAGTATTTCGTCTTTTAAGTGAAGGATCTCAGTATTTTGTCCAGCTCTGGTAACAATCGATGAGGGGAAACGTGTGTACGAATGTGTGGTTTCGGCCTGGTTTCGTGTCTGAGTGGGGTAGTGAAGGTGTGGACAGCAGATATTATACTATATACTATCAGAATCACCACATTTATTTATAGATCAATGCTGATTCTTTCCTGCTTTAACAACATTAAACATTGTTTTCTGAGCTGATTTCTGTTAGTGTTTAATGGAATTACTTAACAGCATTAATCTACTACTAGTGCACAGCACATTCACCGCTTTTACTTCCAGCCTAAAGCACTGCTGTTGTATAATCACGTTCAACCTGACATTTTTTTTTAGTTTCTCTTTAAAGAGAACTAAAGTCAGGTCAAGTTACTTTATGAGAAACATTTTGCAAAACACAACTTCCCTGTTTGCCGAAACTCAATATAGTTCAAAATAATGAAGCAACAACAAAAAACAAGATAAAGACATGCCTGATAAGGAATTACATAAAGGGAATAAGATAAGAATGTATAATAAAACAGGATTAATAATAATATTTGATATAAGAATCATTATTATGTATTAATAATAATGATTCTTAAATAAAAGTTGTGCTCCGTAACTACATAGTTTAAATCTAACTAAAAGCTTGTGGGAAAAAAATGTGAAAATCAAATTTTCAAAGGTGACATTTGTAGCAACATTTAGATTGTGTAGTGGATCAGCTTTGTTCCAGCTGCAGTTTTTAAAACTCTTACTAAGTCTTAAGAATGTTTATTTATTGTCCTTTGTATTGTGGCTGATAATCTTATGGTTTTATATTGTTTTTGCACCTTTGCTTTAATAGCCTTTTCATAATCATTGTCACGTTTTTGTTGGCTCTGTCTGAAGAGAGGATAAAATCAATCTTGGAGATATTATATATCTGCTTTTGAGAGTTAAGATCAGCACCAAAAGATCATACTTGACATTTTAGTTCTTTAAAATCGACCCATCATCTACCGAAGAGAGGATAAAGGTAATCTTGGGGATATTAGATATCTGCTTTTGAGAGTTAAGATCAGTATTCAAAGATCACACCTGACGTTTTAGTGCATGAACAAGTTTTTTTGTTTGTTTTTTTACAGCTAGGTTAAGCCAGTTATCTAAGAGTATTTTGGTGCTTCAATGTTTCAGTAACTTTGTCTTTGTTGGGAAACACTTCAAGAGAATAGGCGTATAACACTGTCATAAGAGCTGTAACAAAAATATTCAGATTCTTTAAGATTTGACATATGACAGAGCCAAAGAAACCTGCTGAGGTGCCCGGGCCAAAATACACATTGGTATGAAAGAGTTAAATATTTCAGATCATCAAACAAATTTAAATATTAATCAAAAACAGCTCAAGACAACTCAAAATGCAGTTTTTAAATTACATTTTTTATTATTAATGGAGAAAAAAAATCCAAACCTACATGGCCCTGTGTGAAAAAGTAATTTCCCCCTAAACCTAATAACTGCAATAATAAGAAGCCATGAAGCAACACCACATCAATTCAAATCGAGTTGTAAAACGATGCCAATTTAGTTCTTCAAGATCGATCCAACATCTCCAGGAAGTAAACTGTAAAAGTCATGTGTTCTTAAAACAAGTGCATTGGTTCAACAGCAAAGTGTAATGTAACTTGCATTTTTCACTGCAATGCAATGCAATTTGCCATTTTTTGGGGGGTTATGACAACTTCTAATGACATTATGTCCAACCTATGAACTACTTTGAGTTTGGGTCATTAGGTTTTCCTCTAGACATTTTATTTGGTAAGTAGTAATTCATAAAATGTGTGTTTTAATTGCCACTTACTTAATAATTGAGCATTAACCAAAATAATAATAAATAAAACACAAACTAAGACAAATTGTACGCATAATTCAAAATGTTTTTAAGTGATATGTACTTTATTACCATATTGAGGAAATATACTGGTCACTTTCTATTCTGCAGGGTAATATTTCAACAGTAGTTGTGGTCATCTGGGTCATATTTTCCAGTTAAAACCTTCAAACATTCTTAACACAGATATAATATGATTGATTGACACGTAATTAGACGCAGAGGACAGAGCCTCTATTCTAATTGGCTGATTTCCACTTGAACTGAAAAAAGTGAGTGGAACAGTGGAGGCAGGTGGGCCATGCTGGGAACAGGTGGAGGAAGCTACTGTATGACATCACTAATTCAAGAAAGTACAAACAAGCTGTGAAATGGCAAAGTTTGTGAGAGAATAATTCTAATACTTCTTCACATCATCACTTCCTTGTTTCAGAGGGAGACTCGCTATGCTGGGTAAGACTTAATTTACTTTCATTTATTAGAAAAACGTGAAGCAGTGTGTACCTGGTTGACATTTCACATGTCTATCAGTTGGTAACAGCTCCATCAAATAGTGATTTTTCTCTGTAAACATGGTTTTATTTCATTAAAGGTCATTTTTCTTAACCCTCTATTGCATGAAATATTACTTAGACATGGTAAAAATGTTCTGTTTTTATTACTTAAAATTGCCTAAATAATAAAATTAATAATTAATAATAATTAACACTGTCCCGTGTTTCAAAAGCGCTCAATCCACAGAGAAACATACACAGTCTGTATTGTGTCTGTGCCTTAAAACAAGCAGTCATGACTGACAGGAAGTTGTGATGTCACTACCAACCCACCATTTAAAGAGGAGGAGCAGAGGCCTTGAAAGAAGCTTGAGAAAAGAAGTGTAAAACTATACTGAGATGATCTTTGGTACTTAAAATCTTGTTAGGGATGTAAAAATTCCAAAAAAAAAAACAAAACAGGAAAGTGTAGAATATGGGACATTTAAATGGTACAAAAATAAGCAGTTAACTACCCTATCCAAAAAAAGAGAGATATCAATTTTCAGTAATCTACAACTTAGACTTACAGCTTTTCTGCAGTAATGGAGTTAAAGTGTGGAAAGTTGATCGAAACATTTCCTACAAGTGCCTCAGGTTTTGCTGGTTAATTAACCCCCCGTCTGTATATCAGCATGGATGAAGCCTGATGTCTGTGTCTTTTCTAGGGTTCTAAGCAGAACCCCATGATCTAGACCTAGTTAGTCAGGAGTTCACCTACAGCAAGATAATCCACATCGTCCACAACCTTCTGTCGTGAGACAATAATGACGGGATGATGATCTTTTCACACTTAACTGTAGAAACATAGATTTTATACCCCAGCTTTTTAGAAAAATGGAGATAAACTAATTGTTTCCATATGGCAACACTATGCAATAGAGGGTTACAGAGGAATTTTCATACTTTTACTTGTAAAGGAGTATTTTTACATTGCTGTACTTTTATTTAAGTAAAGGATCTGGGTACTGGTCTAAAGTATGAACATGGTCTAATAAGCTGCCTCTCTATCTGTCAGGGGGGAGGGAGCTAGACGGGTTCAGGCTGGGCATCCTGCTGCTCAGCCTGCTTCTGTTCTGTTCGGGCCCCGCCTGTGAGGCTTCTTCTCTGGGGATGACGGTCCATGTTGTGCCCCTGGAAAGCAGTGGAGGGAATACGGTGGGCTTTCATTTTCCCCTTCATGGTCTTACTCTGCAGAGATCAACCTGTAGACAGACCTGTTTACACATTTCTATTATTAATAATGACTTATAATCATTTGCTGCTGTTTAAAAGCCCAAAGGCATTGAAAGTTATGATTTGCTACATCATACTGTATCATTTGCATCTAGAAATTTTTGTTTTCGTTTAATGATATATTTAAACAAATCTCATATTCCCTAAAATAAAGATATTTATTTATTTAATTTCTCCTTTAACCGCATCCTGGAAAAATGTGTTTTGTTGTAATCAATTAATATTAAACCCTGTAAAATACATACAAAACAGAAAATCTTGATATTGATTTTTAATCTTACATACTCTTCACTATATCTCATCATAATTACTCTCAAACATCTGAACCACAAATCTATTTTTGTTCATAAATATAATCATGTCATCAAAAAACTGAACTACAAAGTTGGCAACCTTTGGCAACTATAATGAATGCTAAGACTTGAGTTAATAGAAGAAACTGAATATTGCTTCTCACATTGTTAGATCTTCACTATAAATGCTCCTAACTGCATCTTGTTAATACTTAAAATAGATAATAGAGACCAGTTCTATGTTTTGGAAAAGGTTGTCAGAATTTAAAAAAAAAAAAAAAAAAGTACAAGACAACATCCATTCAGCCATACCATCTGCAAATGCCTGGAATTGACTGAGCTCATGCAGCATGTTTGTCATCCTCAGGTCATAAACTTTGCCAATGCACACAAATAAATGGATTTCATTCTCCTCTTTGTGTCTGTAGGTACGGGCTCATTTCACGGCCATCGCTCCTGATCCATGTCCATCACTAAGTGGTCTGTGTGCTGCAGGAGAAGACTGTCAGGTTCACAGAACCTCTTTCCCTTACACTGGCACCAAACCTGATGGCGGCTGGTGTGTTCGCCAGTGGCAGAAAACTGTCCCCAGTAACTACAGCGCCAAGATCCAGCTAGGGTATGATACAAATGATACTGACTAAACGTCCTGACTTTTAACCTCAATTCTCTGTTTTTTCTACTTCCTGTTTTATGAATAAAACTTGCAAGTACATAATGTTGACAAGAAGAAATCCTTTGTTCTTTGGCTTTCTGGTTATTTTATCTTGTCCAGATAGAACTCAGATATATACAAAATAGCTCCATAATCACAGCAATTTGCGAACTTATTTTCATTATTTAAACGTGTCAGTTAAAGCTAATATTTTAAGTAATTATACGAATTATACAAATCTTGATTCTATTAATAAACTCGGGACAAATAAAGGACGGGTTCACAATTTTTCAAGTCTGTCTTAAAACATCAATCAGGGGCCCTAATGAACAATAAATATGATTTCCTTGTTGTATTCATATTGACCAAGGTCAATATGTAGGGCCTATTTAATATAATATATTATGTGTGGATAGATTCTGCTAGATTCTCTATAAACAGTTAATCTGACTATTAAAATATCTTAATCACATCATTGACATGACATTATTCCTCCTTATTCTCCCAGAATAAGGAAATAGAAACAAACAATAAAAACATTGATGTCTTATTCAAAAAGAAGTAACAAAAGTAAAAGATAGATAGTGAAATCAACACGGTGACGTTCAAGTGCTGTAATTCTACCTTTTTTTTCTTGTTTAGGAACAAAACAGAATTTTATGTATCACTGAATGCAAAGCCAAAGATTCGGGCTAACACCGGGGAACTCAACCAACCTGCCTTTGTTGCTCTCCCTCCGCCTCTGAGGTATGAACATAAACACAGACGCTAACACCTTCGATGTAAGAAACACCATTCAGATATTATTATTATCCCCATGTTGACGATATTTACTTAAAGGTCCCATATCTGCACTTTTCTGGTTTTTAGGTTTTGGTATCCCTAACATGATATACTTACCATTTAAAGTGCAAAAATCAACTCAATGTAGTTTTCCAGAGCTCTCTCAAGTACCTGGATCTACAGGAAGCTCTGTTTTTTCTTTTTGTCTAGTCTGTCTCATGAACATTCATGAGCCTCTATTCTAATTGGCTAGTTTTTACTTGGACTGAAAAAAGTGGGTGTAACAGTGGAGGCAGGTGGGCCATGTTGTGAACAGGTGGAGGAAGCTTGTGTATGGCATCAGTAATTCAAGGAAGTACAAACAAGCTGTGAAATGGCAAAGTTTATGCATTTCTCTGCTTTTCTAATTGTTTGATGCATGGAAAATTTTTAACCTAACTCCTGGACATTCGGTTCATTCATTGACTATACCTGCTTATTCCTCATTAGGGTCGTGGGGGGGTCTGCTGGAGCCAATCCCAGCACATTACAGGCAAAAGGCAGGGATACACCCCAGATGGTCACCAGCCTATCATGGGGCACACATACCATTCACTCAAACATTCAGGAAATTTTGCGTCTCCAATTAACCTTGGCATGTTTTTGGACTGTGGGAGGAAGCTGGAGAGAACCCACACGGGGAAAACACGCAAACTCAGGTATCTGACCACACAGAAAGGTCCTAGACCAAGGAGGTCTTGAACCTGCGACCTTCCTACTGTAAGGCAACAGTGCTAACCACTGCCCCACCATGTCAACCCTCCTGGACCTTATCTAAAGTAAAAAAATAAAAAAAATAAAAGTGTCCATTTGCATGATATGGGTCCTTTAAAGGCATAATATGTAACTTTTCCACTTTAAAAGAGACAAAAAATCAATCAAAAATCAATTCTCAAACACTTCAGTTAATCTCCTTAATTGCCTCCATCTGTGTTTGTCTTCTCTGTTGTGACTGTGTTTGTTTGGGCGTGGTTGGCCCAGGGCCCGTGTGAACTGCCCGCACCACTTCCATCTGTCAGTGAAAGACCTGGATGGGGACGATGTGCGTTGCCGCTTCGCCCGCGCCGACCAAGGAGAGTGTCAGAGCTGCCCTCAGCACCCGTTCATAGAACTGCACGAGGTAAGTCTGACAGAATAACACACCCGACTGTCCACACACAAAGACCAGCTTACTGCCAACAACACAATTTGTTAATTAAATGAATTTCTGTGGTAGAAATCCATTTTGTTTTTTAACACATTATATTCTGTTTGACTCCTTTTTTTACCAGGAGAAATGTCGGTTGACATTCACTGGGAATGCACCAGCAGGACAGTATTTTATCTATCTGATGGCAGAGGACCTGATTCCTGTTCCCAAAATATCACATGTTACAGACAACCAACCCCTTAGCGCTGTGCCTGTGCACCTCTCTCTCACTGGTGAGTCTGTCAAAGCAGAAAACCTGCAGACATACCGACTATAGGATAGGTTAGAGTATTAGCCATTGCAATATAATGTTTTATGTTCTATTCGAGTTTAGTCCTTCCTCTGTAAAAAAAAAAAAAAAAGAAAAAAAAGAGAAATGACATGAGCTTGTTTTTATGCTGTTTACTTACTTATCTCTTCTTCACGTTTCCCTCCAGTGGAGACGGCATCTTCTCCCTGCAGTGCTGAACCTGTGGCAACAGGTGAGACCCCCGTAGAGGACTCAACACTGTTTGTCCTGCCGTTCCAGGAGGTGAAATTCAACACCGACTTCACGTCAAAACTGGAGAGGTGTGTCTACACGTCATCTTTGTAGCAAGCGCATGTTGTTCCGATGGCATGCAAACACCACAACACAACACTACGCTACCAACTCATAGATGTGTAGTCCTCCTCCAGCCCAGAGACTTATTGAGTTTTTCATTCAGATAGGCAGGAGAATCATTTTGGAATTCAGCTGTGTCACATGCAACAAATGACTGACCTATAGAGATTTCTCACAGCGGACAGTTTGATAACATTTGCAATGGCTCAGTTCCGCTGAAGAGTCCAAGGAGGCTATACAGCTGAACTGAGTTGCACTAAACAATAGGGTAATGAATTTGGAAATAGTACATGGGATTCTGCCATCATCATCAATTGCATCTGTGTTTTTCTGTGACAAAAATCTTGAGAAAGGTCTATTGACTGTGAGTCTCTGAGCTCTGAGGCTTGTCTTAGCAGGAATACTAATTAAATGATCCTGTGTGAGTTACCAAGGGTCTACTGTGCCTTTACGCCAACTGTTGTAAATATAATTCTGAAAGCTGACCGGTTCTCTCTGTGTTTGTAGTGTTTCAGAAATGGCAGTGGTCGGGTCTCCTGGAGTTTTGAGGACTAGCCTGAAATCAGTGGGCTCTCTGTCGACCATGACTATAGGCTGGGTCCGTGTTGAAAACAACCTGACTGTTCTTCTGCCTGTCTGCTTTGTTGCAAATACCAACAGGTAGGTTGTCCTGTGGACTAATTAGCACTAATACTTACAGATCTACTTGTTAGATTAGCACTAACAAAAGATTATGATAACCAAATCGTAACAAGTTAACTCTTCAATCTAACGATCAGTGGTGTTTTTATCTGCATAAGTGACACATGTTAAAAGTTTTAAGTACATTAAGAGCAAAGAGCTCAGATCCTTTGCTGTTTATGCACTGATTCATCAGTGATAAACAGTAATAATGGCATTTTTAAACATAGTTATTAGGACACACACAGTACTTCTACTTTAAATACTTTAAGTAAATTTACCTGGTAATACCTCTGTACTTCTAGGTAAATAAGTTTTTAATATGCTTGTCCCGGACAGAGAAACCCATAGTCTTAGGAGGGGTGTACCTGTGTCTGGGCCTTTCTGTGAAAGCTATATTAAGGTCATTTACCTCAGTTGTTTAAATGCAGTCTTAATATGAACATTTGTTATAAATAGTGGAAATGCTGTCATGATCTATTTGAAATGTTCAGGAAGGGTGTAGTACAATGCAGTCTGATTTGCTCTTCTTGTCTTTCCAGTTTACAGTCAGAGCCTAGATGTGTGTGGCTGTACCAAAGTAAGACCTTTAGTTTCCTTTCTACTTCTAAAGAATACCAAATATGCTTTATCAGTAGCTTCTAATAAAGCAGTCCTATACCAATCAACACTTTTCCAGAAAATATCCACAATTACATGTTGACAACTGAAACATAATTTTCTTATTATTTCCAGGACAAACGAGGGTCCTACCTGTTGGAACAGGTTGGGAAAATATTACACTTCAAAAAAGTACTCATTATGCATGTGAATAAAAGAAATAAAAGCATAATAATGTAAGAATGTGCTGCTGTCCTGCAGAGTTGAAGTGTGACAACAAAGCAATGACATTGGTCCTTCCTGTCACCTCGCTGAGCAACATCGACCTGGCTGAGCTGCAGCTCAACAGCCCCACCTGTCCTGTCAGCTACAACAGCACACACCTGACTGCAAACATCTCCCTCAGTGGCTGCGGCACCAAAGCCGTGGTAACAGCAACTGCCTTTACCCTATTAGTTACCTTAACCTTTATTCATGCAGATAATCTCATTGAGACACAGGGTCTTACTCTCAGAGAGACCTGTCTTGAGGTAGAAATACAAAATTAGTAGCCATATTCCATCTTCTATGCCCGCTTATTCCTCACTAGGGTCAATGAGGTCTGCTGGAGCCAATCCCAGCATACTGCGGGCGAGAGGCAGGGATACACCCCAGACAGATGTGGGCAGTGACTGTATAGTTGTGACATCACAACTTCACAAAAGTCCCGATAGTTTTAAGGAACAGGTTCTGAATGTGTGTTTTGAAACATGGGACGGTATTTATATAGCACTTAGACCTTCTTATAATCAACGGGTTATTAACATTCACCTTTCTATACATTTAGAAAACCTGATACAAACCACCATCATCCTTTACCAGCAGTGTACTGAAAAAGAGAGCAGACAAATTTGTTGAAAACACATGTTGATCCACAATGTAAAATACTGAATGAAACATTTTTATGTTTTGATGTTCTGTGGTTTATATCTACCTGTCTTTGTCTATTTATGGTGATAAGGAAATACAGCAGCAATACTTAGGGCACTTAACGAGTAATTTAACACCCCATAAAAATCTAGACTTTGCTGACCACAAGTAGTTTTAATGTTCACCTTGCTGCAGTGATGTCCTCCAGGAGCCTGTCATTGTGGGTGAGGTTAGAGGTGCATACTTCTGACAACATTGAGCATCAGAGGTGAAATTGATTGGAAACCTTAAACCAGATATGATATTAAAAAAAATCTGGCCTTAAAAGTCTTAGGAGGGGTGTACCTGTGTCTGGGCCTTTCTGTGGAAGCTACATTAAGATCATTTACCTCAGTTGTTTAAATGCAGTCTTAATATGAAAGTTTGTCATAAATAGTAGAAATGCTGTCATGAACTATTTGAAATGTTCAGGAAGGATGTAGACAAAGTTGCATAATTGTAACTGTCTGAAGAAATGTGATTTTATGACTGTATAAAAGATGGAAATATACTGTCAGTATTAAAATAATCTGGCCTTAAAAGTCACTTTGTATTGGTAGACCTTTCAGCTGAATGTGAATTCAAACTTTAGACCTTCCTCTTTCTCTCTTGTTTTCCAGCATTCTGGTTCAGAGCTGGTTTACACCAACACCTTGAGGAGCGTGCGTCCATACACCATGGTGAGTCGCAAGCCATCCTTCATCCTCCCCCTGGCCTGTCGGATTTCTGCGATTGTAGCCAAAGGACCACATTACAAGATGAGCATGCCCACAGAAAAAGAAGCCTTTGGAGAGGTTGGGTTTTGGTTAGAATTCCACTTTCCAGGAGAGGGGCCTCTGTCGCAGTTCACACGCAACGCTAAGTTGCGCTTCAACAGACTGCGTCGAGAGGCAAACTCACCACAAACCTCCAACAATGGTTTCTCTAAGAAATCCAAGGCCATCGGCTCAAAGATCACCCAGCTGGACCTCCATGTGATGTCCAACTGCACAATTGAAAGAGCTGAGATGATAGTGAGCAAATGCATGGAGTCTGAGACGGAAGATTTTGCTGTATCCAAACCACTTCTGAATGATGGGTCAGTAACAAATGACACAGTGACTGTAATAGTTGGAGGTTCCCAGTCTGAAAAAGATTGATATGAAATAATGTCGATATATATTTGCAAATCTGTTTGGCCTGCAGAGATTGTCTCTGCATTTGAAGTTTATGCTATAAACTCAGGTGGTTCTATCTCTGTTTCTCTTCCAGATGTGCGTCTTCCACCAGTACAATAGAGGTTATAACAACAAAAAGCAGTTCCAAAATCTACCGCCTTGATTTGTCCACCATGGAAAACAATGGATCAACGGTATGTACTGTCAAAAGTCTTCAACACAATACCCTCTTGCTCCTACAGCTTCCACTCTATTATAATTTATACATCAGAATCTAGACAATGTTGTCTGGAAGTAGTCCATGGAAGTAGGATTCACTTTTCTCCCATAAGTGCTGCAAACTGTCCTATTGCCTGCTATGTTAACATAGCTCTGAAGCTGTGTGTCAAAAACAGAGATTGGAGTAATTTATGACCAAAGCTCCTTTGTTTTAATTCATATAGACAGCTGTCATACATGGGGTTTTTATAGAGGAAAAAAGGGTTTTGGTTAGGACTTTTACTTTTCAAGATATTGAGACTTAATTTTAACTCATATAAGTGCCAGAGAAACATTCAGCTCAAAGTTACCTTTCTGTATCCATTGCAAAAATAATTTAATCATTGCATCTCGCTTACAATATTTAATTGAAGGGTCACATTTTTAATGAAGTCAAGTAATGGGAATGTAACATTTTGGAATGTGTATTTTCAACTTGCTTAATGGGATAAAGTTGTTGATTCTTGCAGCTTTAATTTCCACCTGTTTAAACGTGTATTGTTACAATAAGGTATGTGATTAGTGTCTCATAAGCTTCTGAAGTTATCCCATGCAGTTCTAAAATGTTTTAAAGCTAACTTGTTTTTATTTTTTGTGTTGTGCAGATGTATATCAAGTGCACAGTCAATCTGTGCATCACCACCCTTCCCTCAATGAAGTGCCCTGACTTGTGCAGCCGCTCCTTTAATCACAAAATGATGGTCAACAGTGTGTTTACCAAAAGCTACACCATCAAATCAGGACCCGTTAGCCTCGTGGTCACCACTGCAGTGCCACGCATAACCGGAAATACTCCCACTACTACACAAACTACAACCACTACTACTCCCACTACTGGGCCAACTACAACCACTGCTACTCCAACTACTGGGCCAACTACAACCACTGCTATTCCAACTACTGGGCCAACTACAACCACTGCTACTCCAACTACTGGGCCAACTACAACCACTGCTACTCCAACTACTGGGCCAACTACAACCACTGCTACTCCAACTACTGGGCCAACTACAACCACTGCTACACCAACTACGACCACTACTGCACCAACTACAACCGCTACTACGCCAACTACACCTATTGCTACACCGACTACGACCGCTACTGTGCCAACTATAACTACACCTACTACAACTACTGCTATTCCCACTACAACCACCACCACCACCACCCCCACTACAACTACTGCTACTCCCACTACAACCACCACCACCACCACCCCCACTACAACTGCTGCTACTACTACACCTGCCCAGACCACCTCACATGGTAAAAAACAAAACAAAACACTTAACCTCTTTGTTTTTTTATTCGTAAGGGCAGCCTAAACAGCCATGGTTGTAATAAATATTATTTTAATGTCATTATCTGGAGATTATGAACAAATTATTCTGTTTTCTTGAGATAACTTTTGTTTTCTTCTGAAAACAACTTCATTTGCCAACTTTAGTCAAGCCAACAATGCTGAGCCTGGCTTTCATGTCTTTGCAAAGTAACACACTTTTGTGTTTCTGATTTTTCAAATCTTAACTGTGCTTGTGGAAACACAATAAAGGGTGATTTCACAAGGTGCTGTTCACATAAGAAAAGCACTCAAAAATAATTCAAGTACATTGCACCAGATATTTGGTGAGGTTGCCTGTTTTAACAGGCTAAAATGACTGTGCAGCCTCCAAAAAATGGTTTAAAACTGAAAAATATTTATTATGTCACTCTAAAGAAATCTGAAGTGTAATTTTAGGAATTGTAAGTGCATATGTTCAAGTTAACCTAAGAACCTCTCCTCTCTTCTCCTGCAGCTCCAGAACAGGCCCCAGTCATGGTGCTGGGAGTGATTTTGACAACTATCGGCATATTTCTTCAACACATCTTGCTTTACTGAGCGCGCTGGATGGTGATCTGTTAACATGATCTGTTAATATTAACATCCCATATATATATATATATATATATATATATATATATATATATATATATATATATATATATATATATATATATATATATATATATATATATATATATAAATGATGAATGCTGCTCTTATTTCAATGGTAGTGGTATGATACTAAAGGAGACATTAAATGTCTCTCTCTAATGTTTCTCCCTAATATAATGGTTCTTTTTTAATTGCTTATATGAGGTGTTCTGGAGGCCTACATTTTTAAAACAGTGGTTCTCAACATGAGGTCTGAGGGCCACCAGGGGTCCTTGGGGGAATTCCATGGGGTAGAACAGCAAAATTGACAATTTTATTATTTTGCCCAATTATTTCTGTATCTACAGCACAGATAGTCATGAAATTTGGGACAAAATATCTCATATCTAGCAATAAAAATGTTCTTAATTTTGGGTTTAAGATAATCGCATCCAACAGTGGGCCATGGCCCTAATATGGATTAAGTTATGAGTCCTTGATATGAAAACACCTGAGAGCCACTGGTTTAAGACACTGGTCATACAATCACGTCTAAATGTGTTCTGTTAATATGGGGATAAAAAATAGTGAGCTTGTATTGGCTTGTATTGACTGCAACTGTTCAATGTTATCGAAGTGTTTTACTCATCACAAACATTGTAGATGAAACTGGGTGTATTTTCAAACCTAAATTAATATATATGCAATTAAAATATTTTTTCACTGTCTTCCGTTTAAGCATCCTGGGCTAAATGTTCTGTATCTTATAACTAATATAATGTGCATCTTATATTTTACCTTAATTTTATGTCTGTCTTCATTTAAAGATTTCTTTGTTGTCGTTCATTTCTTCGTTGTAAAACTTTCACTTTGAGCTGCTTTATATAAATAAAGTTTATTAATATTATTATTGTTATTATTATATAGGGTTGTCAATCAATTCAAAGGTTTAATTCTAAATGTATCAATCAATCAGTCATGCTCTATTTGTATAGCACTTTTCACATATAAAAAGAAATGCAACACAAAGTGCTTCACGCAATAAAAACACAATAATAGCCCCATCCCCATCACACATATATACATACAATTAATTTATAGGTAGGAAACACAATTAAATACCACAAATAAATTAATGGTTTAATACAAAAGAATAACTGAAAAATAAGAAGTAAAGCAGGCTACATAAAATATTGATAGAACTCAGTCATTTTCTATACCTGCTTATTCCTCATTAGGGTCGCAGGGGTCTGCTGGAGCCTATCCCAGCGCATTACGGCGAGAGGCGGGGATACACCCCAGATGGTCGCCAGCCAATCGTGGGGCACACACACCATTCACTCACACACTCACACCTATGGGCAATTTAGAGTTGCCAATTAACCTGAGCATGTTTTTGGACTGTGGGAGGAAGCCGGAGTACCCGGTGAAAACCCACGCAAACACGGGGAGAACATGCAAACTCCACACAGAAAGGTCCCAGACCCCGGACCAAGGAGGTCTTGAACCTGCGACCTTCTTGCTGTGAGGCAACAGCGCTAACCCCTGTGCCACCGTGTCGCCCTATGAGTATATTAATCGAATGTTAAATCTGTTCAAAATGTACAAATGTACAATTCCTTAATGTCCACAAGAAATCATCACATTATGCAAATGTATTGTTTATTGTTGGAGATCAATTAACAACACAAAACAAATTTACAGCTCCTCAGAAACCCTCACAGATTCAGCATTTAGTTGTTTTTTTTTTTAATATGCTCAAATTATAACTTATTGTCTCTCAAGCTCAGCAGACAACAGATGGGCACATTGTAATTTGCTCTCCCAAATTTTGTGATTTTTTTATTGTCTATTCCAAGCTAGGCCATATTTGATTTGTATATATTTATGCATTTAGAATATAAAAATACAATTAAAAACAAATAAGAGAAAACAAGAGTTTTGATGTAATTTCATCTCCTTCCAGCTGATCAAACACAGTCCAAAATCCATTACAGTATCATTAAAATTCTGAGAAAATTATGACAAAAACATTAAATGAATTGAAATTAAATTAAACTAAGTCTGACCTGACATGAAACCCCTGCAGCTGCTGCTAGTGAATTTAGTAGAATTGTCTTTATTATAAAAAAACTGAGTCTGATAGGCACAAAATAACATTTGTAGAGGACAAATACAGAAGTTGACGCTCACCGTCTCCGTTTTACAGCGCATCGCTGTGAACTTGGCTACTGCTTCATTCTCAGTACTGGATCAAAATGAGACATTTCTGCTAGATCACTCCAAAGGACGTATGGGGTTGTGAAAAAAATGGGAAATAAAATCGAATCCCACTTTAACCTGTGCTGAATACCGACAGATACTGTGGCTGCTTGTACATACTGTATTTGTTTTCATTTCCCAGAGCGGACCAATCAGAGCGCAGAATGGGCGGAGCCTAACCCGCCTCCAGGAAAGACACGCCCCTATGTTCAAGGAAGACCGCTCCATACATACACTGTTGTTAGCGACGCAGCCGCTACGGACAATTTCATTTTTTGACATTTTCTTTTTTCCCCACTTGAGACCACCTCACAAAACCCCACGCCTTAGTCACAGGTGAATGCAAGAGTAGCGGTTTCTCCTGGTTTGGGCCCCGTTCTGCTGGCGGCAGTCCTGCGAGGTGAGTTGAAGCTAGCTAGCTAGCTAGTTAGCTCGCCGAGGATAGCCTGCACTGATGGGGGGTTGTTGTGCTAACATAGCATTTCACTTAGCTGCTAACATAACCTTGCCGAACAGACCCAAGTAGTGAGCTAGCCAACACCGACTGGATTTACATTGTAAGGTGTTCATGTGTTTTCGGGTTCTAGATGATTGACAGGAGATGATTCAGTAGCGACTGCACGAGCTTGTGGCGTCAATAAGTTAAGACGAGCTAGTTTGAGTGAGGCCAGCATGCTAGGAGTCTAGCCTCACATGAGACTCGCCGTTACCTCACACTTAAAATGAGATAAAGACGGCCTACATTTCGCCCCTATTTTCCTCCCTGTACTAATCATAAAATAACAGTGTTTACCTTAAAGCCACGGTAGTTGCCCGGCCCGACGGGGTGGTTGTTTTCTTCGATATTGTGCGTTTTTCAATAAAAAGAGTGTTTTATTTCGCATGTGCCTCTTAATTCTCTCAACCAAACTGCTTCGGATCGTGTAATTCCGGGTCTTACCTGCTCCAGTGAACCAGAGGCGTGGCGCTCTGGAGCAGAAAGTAAGACAGCCGAAGCCGGGTTTTTGTTGAGCGAGAATATTGAGCTTTTTTAAATTAAATAATGCGAAACATTGAAGAGACACAAAAATCCCGTCAAGACAGACCGCAATGAAAAACATAAGTTGAAGCACTTATTTGTTTCGTGTCGGATTGGTTCAGGTAGGATAAAGTAGGGGCGAAATAAAAGGAGTCGTTTTAGAGGGGTAACGTTGGGACTCTCCGGAGTTTTATGAGGCTAACAGCGGCGACCATGATTTAGCTGACAGGCTAAATGCACACTGACCTGACCAGACTCTTGTGGTGTTTAATGCACTGTGTGATCTGGCTCGTTGTGAGACTAACGTGAATGGCTGTGAAGTCGTTTGTGTGACAGCTGAGTGTTTTTCCCCCTCTGTCGGAACTTCTCCCACAACTCGATGTTATGTTATGTAGAAGCTAGGGTTAGCTCAGCGGCTAACCCACCTCATCGTAATTACCGACCGTCTTACTTCATTTAACCGCGTTGCTTTGCCGTCAACACGTGCCACGAGCTTAAACAACAGCCCGTGTTGTTGCGGCGTCAGCCGCGAGGAGGTTTTGTTGCTTCTTTTTTTCAACCTCTTCCACCTTTTATAGCAGCAAGGTTAGTCAGCCAGCGTGTTTCAGTGTGAGCAGGGTCCGCTAAGGACGACCCGACACCGCCGCTTTTCTGTGAGATATTACCATCAGCAGCTCGGTCTGCAGGTAGTCAGAGGTTAGCTTTTCTTGCTCTTTAACTTGGCCAGCGTCAGCCATCAAACCAGCTCGCCGGGGAACGGATGGCTGATGTAAAGCTCGGTGTTTGGCAGAGAGAGGGGGAGGGGATGAGGCAGAGAGAGGCAGCGCCTACATGGCTGCACGGTGTAAACCTATATTCTGGCTTTTCTTTAAAGCGCTAGTCGACTCATTTCGCTGTCTACGTCTCTCTGCCGTCGTTGTTTCGCGTTTCGGCAAAAAAGTGTGACGCTGGATATGCGACAAAACACGATCTCAGCGATTCAAAGCCGCCGTGTTTTCCGAAATTGGTGGTGGTGCAGGGCAGCGAGGCGCAATGTCTTCTTCTCCCCGCTGGCCAAAAGCTATGACGTCTGCATAGGGAGCGTCAATAACTTACTCGTTTTTACCTCCCGAAAAATGTTTTGATTGTGTTGAGAGTTTGAGTTTATATAAAACAGGGACAATGCCTATGAACGAACATATATGTTATAATATATAAATATGCAAGATTATAGCCAACAGGTAATTTTCATCCTCAGTCCCCACTGGCAGGTTTAAGTCATACATTTAAGTCAACATAAGAATCAGAAAAATAAAATAATTATGAAAAGAATAAGATTTAAAGAGATTAGCTGGGATGTTAAAATATTATACAGTTTTAGGCATAGTTGTGGTAACCATGTTTTTCCAGTAGCCAAGATTTTAGATTATTTGTAAAACAGGTCAGAGTCTGGAGTTCACATATTGTGTGTGGTATTGAATTCCAGGTATGAGAAGCACGAACAGAAAATGTGGCTTGACCAAAGGCACTCTTTCTAAAAGGAATTGCACTGTCACCTCTAGACACTGATCTGGTTGATCTGTTTGTGTTTGTCTATCACACAATCTTTCAATGGAGGATATGCTTTGTCGTGTAGAATCAGTGTATTTAACAATGTTTTTGAAACTTAACTTTGTGTTTTTTTAATATCTGACAATGATGAGTAGGGCTGTCCCTAACCAAAAGGTTAACCAATTAACCATGTTTATTGTATTGATGTATTTACTTTTTACTAGTATTGCATTAAAATTTTAAAAAAGGTGTTCCTTCTCATTCATTACTAGTAATAGCAAAGGGACTTATTTCATTAAAATTCAGATCAAATGGGAAAACACTCATGTAAATGTCATCAACGTATTATGAGTAGTGTAAATCCAATGTATTAATATTTTTATTATTAGAAATAGAAGTCAAGTGCAAGTGCTCCGTTTGGAGGGGCAACATCACAGCAAGAGCCATTCTTAAACGGCTTGTGTTCAGCCAGGTTTCAGCGAAGGCCAGACCACAACTTAATGAGTGGGTGGTGTTAATTCACAGCTTGTGTGTTTGCAGGATCAGAGACCTAAATATTTAAACACAAGCCTGACAAAAATAATTTCTTAAGCAGCCTTTAAGGACTCTTATACTGTACTCTTAATATGCCTTATTTTATTATTTAAAGATAGAACATGCCATTTTTCCATATTAAAATATCTAAGGGTGTGTTTGTAAATTTCACTCTGAAGCTTTGCATTAAAGTACTAAAGTACTCTGCATGAATTAACAAATGACTTAACTGTAGCTGCAGTTGCAATGTATTTTAAGTTCTTTCACACGTGTGTATTACTTGAAGGACGGTCCCTAACCAGCTGTCATAGACATTCAGCTGTAGAGTGATAGGAAGCCCTTTTAGAGAAAGTCTCAGTCTAACAATTTGCATAATACATTTTCATAACCTTGTTTTACAGCAGTTAGATATGTTTACTCTAATTTATTAGTATTATTTATTTTCTTTCTTAATTGCATATTTTTTTTTTTTTTTAGTTTTATCAGATTTGTATACTTGGTACACAAAAGAAGACTCTCTGCTTGGCTCAGTATGGCTGTATAAATAAAGGTTGAAATTTAAGTAATAGCATAGTTTTAAAAATGTCAACGGCTGTGTTGACTGCTGTCTTCTTTTATTGGCCAGACCAAGACTGTTTTCATGTCCAAAGCCTGGACCTAATACAGTGGGAGAATTATCACTTCAGTGTTAGTATTCTTAATAGGTGGTCAAACACCAGTAGTTCAGACTTTAAAGTCACCATTTGAGCTGCTCTGAGAAAATGTTATGGCTTTACAGAAAAAAAATCCTGTTACACTGAAATAGCTTTGCTGCTCCCAAGACATACTGACATTTATAAATTGTATTCACTTTCTGCATTTTAACTATGCTTCTGTTTAGATTAAAGTTACATCAGAAGCAAACTGGAAAGTGGTAGGGACTGTTTAAATTTTTTCCAGTTTAACAAACCCACCTGTCTTATTTTTATTTGTCGGTGTGTTTTTCTCTTGTTTCTCAAACCTGTCAAAGTAAAATCCCCTAACTTTTACATTTAGATTTCCTATATCTCTGTAAAAAATATTACTGGCTATCCATGACCATATTTTGTGTCCCTTTTTTTACCACAAAAGAAATCTTAATATTCTGCACACACTTGAGGAATGTTAAAGTTCACAGACTATGTAGAAATGTTAACTGTCCATCTTTCTTTCCATTCTAGCCCCTTTGAGTATGTGTATACAATGAAGAGGCGTGTGGAGGACCAGGAACCGATATTTGCATCCCAGCAGCAGCAACCACGTCGCCCCCCAGTTCAGGGTATTGCAGAGAGCTTCCAGCACCGGGCACTCGCCCCGGCCCCTACTGTGATAGAGGCAGCAGCAGACAACATGCAGCCCTCCACCGGCATCCAGTATTCTCTCCCCCAGGGGTACCAGGTATAATGCGAGCAGCAGGGTGTTAGATTTGTCAGTAAATTGCCTTTAGTGGATAAATGGATGAAACCATATTTAGTCAAATCCTGTATTTAAAAAAAAATCCTCATGATTTTCGATTGTATAGAAAATACTTACATACTTAGTTTTTTATAGTTACTAAAATGCAAGTATGTTTCTTATTCAAAAGGTGCCTACAATGCCTCAGAGCACAAGTGGACATGGACATAACAGCACGGCACCTCATGTTGGGCCCCATGCACACAGCATAGCGGTTCAGCCCCAGGGTCCTGCAGTGGTCCAGGGACACGTTCATCAACCTGCACCCTTAACATCAGCTCAAGGACAGCAGCAGTTCCAGCGATTGAAGGTACATCTATGCAAATATACAGTCTTCAAAACATATGCACCCAAATAAACCTGAAATCAGCCAATTTGGGCCAAATGTGTTGTTGAAAACACAGATGAAACTGATGAATAAGGAATATGTAATTAATATGTTACAGGTTTCTCCAAGTTGAGCTGAATATATTTCACATTTCTGTTTCTACTTCATGATTGATGTTGCATGTAGTCCTTACAGCAGGTTCTGCTTTTTGTCACTGAATTTTCTCACTTTTACTTGGTAGGTTGAAGATGCCTTGTCTTATCTGGATCAAGTGAAGCTGCAGTTTGGGAATCAGCCACAAGTTTATAATGATTTCCTGGATATTATGAAAGAGTTCAAGTCACAGAGGTCAGTTAAAAAAACAAGAAATCCTTAAACTGCTTATCTCTTAAGTTTTCACATATTAGAAGGGGTGGAAGGTAGCAAATGACATTTACTCTCATTACTGTAATTTAGTAGCTTTTTGTATACTTTTTTGAGTCGTTTTGTTAAGTAGCAATTATACTTTTACTGAAGTACATATTGTTGGAATTAATGTACTTAACTTTTAATTTCGGTAGCTTTTATTAGAAAGTAAAATTTCATCTATAAGTTCAAACTTATAGATGAAACAAAAAGAGGGAAAGATGAAAAAAATAATACAATGGCAATAATGAAAAGAAAACTTAGCTTTATATGTAAATTTACTTCTACATGGGTCAAATGTCATCAAGGTATCACTACTGTACTTGACATCTACTTATTCTTTCCATCCTTGCATGTTGCAACACAATTGTATCTATTATCTGCTTTAGCTTTTAATTTATTAGTCACTAAATTCCCATAATTCTCCCTTCATTACAGCATAGACACTCCTGGAGTTATCAACCGTGTCTCCCAGCTCTTCAAGGGCCATCCAGACCTTATCATGGGGTTTAACACTTTCTTGCCACCGGGATATAAGATCGAGGTTCAAACCAACGATCTGGTCAATGTGACCACACCGGGTCAGATCCACTACATCACCCCTCATGGTATCTCTGTTCAAAACATCCCTGTGAGTGGGGCACCCAGCCAACCTACGAGCCAACACCAGCACCAGAGTCTGCCACAGGCCGGCCCGCACACCTCCACCACCACTACCACCACCACCCCACCCATCCCCACCCAGCCTGCAGCAAATAAAACCAACAAGGTAGAGCACAGCCTTCTAATGAAAATGGTGTTCTTAATCATCATTAGTAATATGAAAGGGAAGTTTTGCTTATTTTATTAAAATTCAGACCAAAACATTCATTTAAATAACATTGTCCCTAACTTATTGTGAGTAGTATATTTTTGTGTTCTTATGTAACTATCTTTAGTTTGTTCCAGATAAATTATTGTTTTTGTTTCACCAAACTGCATCTTCATGAGTTTGTTTAACAGGGGTGGAAAGTAACTGACTACATTTTCTGTTGTTACTGTAAGTGAGTAGCTTTTTGTGTACATGTACTTATCACCCCATATTTACGTACTTCTCTTTTTCTCATAAGCCAGTGCAGTCTCCGGCCCACACACCCACCAGCCAGCCTAACCCATCCATCCCATCCTATGCCTCACCACGCTCGCCTTCAGTCCAGTCCCACACTCCTGTGAGCAGCACACCATCCGGTGGGCCACCTCTCCAGAACAACCAGCCCGTGGAGTTCAACCACGCTATAAACTACGTCAACAAGATCAAGAACCGCTTCCAGGGCCAGCCAGACATCTACAAAGCCTTCCTGGAAATCCTGCACACATACCAGGTAAATGAGATTTACACCAATAAAATTGTTTAATTTTTTGAAACCTTTATAAGAGATTTAAGCTACCTGGTACCAAGGTTTTAGGGTTACTCAAAATTACATTTTCGACATTATCCCATATACAGAAAATCGACCCAAGGGTAACATTCATGCTTTGAAGTGTATATGTGGTTGTTGGTATCCTATTGACTGAATGAGTTGCTGCCTACAAAAATAAATTGTGATACAGGAGTTGACCCCACTTCCTGTTTTTTTTAAATGACACGTTTTCCAGAAGGAGCAGCGAAATGCTAAAGAGGCCGGTGGCAACTACACGCCAGCGCTGACCGAGCAGGAGGTCTACACTCAGGTGGCGAGGCTCTTCAAGAACCAGGAGGACCTGCTCTCAGAGTTCGGACAGTTCCTCCCTGATGCAAACAGCTCAGTTGTGAGTCTTTGTGAATTCTCTGGACACATTTCATTCAAGTTGTTCCAAATAAACAATTGTAAATAAAATTTGCTTATTTTTATAGTCTTATTTATTTTTTATAGTATTCAACATCTCTCAAAAATTAAACAAATGGTGTTGACCAACGTAGCCTTTCTTTGATTGATTCTGTTAAAAGTTTGTGACATTGTTTTGACCAGACGATGATACAAATATTAATGTTGCGTAGTTCTCTTCCCAGCTTCTTAGCAAGACTGCGCCCGACAGGGCAGAGTCAGTGCGTAACGATCATGGCGGTACAGTAAAAAGACCCTTACTAAACAACAAGCAGAGACTGAGCCAGAACGGCCTGCCCATCAGGAGACCTGTGGGAGTGGGAGTCACACCCCCTGTCAAGGTAAACCCCATTCTACCTACAAATATTTTGCTGATTGTGCTGTTTGTCTGTCATGGTCAATATATTACAATACAGTTCATCTATAATACATCACAATTTCTGTGACTGACCAAGAAAAAAATGTCCCACAAAAGGTAAAAAGTAGTAATTATATATTTATTCACTGCATTGAGTGTCAGTTTCACAGAATCCACAGTGGCCAGAGAACCTGTATTATGTCATATCTGTCATCTATCTCTCCATCTCTCACACATACAAAAATTTAAATTGATAATTGGTGTTAGTGTATCAATAACATATCACAAGAAGTATCTTCATATCTTGAGATACATCTTTTTTTTTTCTTGTACGCAATTATTTTTGGCAAATAACTACAAAAATTAAAAAGCGAGTGATAGTTTCCAATCTTTCTGAAACCTGAGGCTTGACATGACCAACATGTACATTTTCATCAGTATGTAATTATATTAACCCTAAAGCCTGGGGAAAATGCATTGCTTCACCAGAAAGGAAGCAATATGGCTGATAAGAAAACCACAATCCAGAGCAATTAAGGCCCATCACAAGGATACAGAGGCAGGATAATATCTAGGTGGTAGCGTTAAGTTATGTTTAGCAAACATTGTGGTGTCCAATCACCAGAGTGGTTACATTATGTGGGCTGTAACCGACTGTTGCCAATGTCAACAGTTTTCATTGATTTTTTGACTTCCTAGGATTTGTGAAATAAACACTTCTATTTAAATATCCTCATAAAACACATGACAATAATTGTCAAATCTTCTTTATCTTCGCAGAAGAAACCCAAACTAGTGATGAAGGAGCACGGCATGACTGAAGTCGGCAAACACAGCACCAGCACTGAAACAATGTTCTTTGAGAAAGTCTGTGAAAAATCCCTATTCTCACTCATTGTTCTCATTTTGTAATACAATGATTATCAGAAACTTGGCAGGTGTATTTCAAGGAAGGTTTGTTAATTAATACCTTTTTGTTCATTGTCATTGAAATCACTTTAAATCAGGTGAAGAAGGCTCTCAGGAGCTCTGAAGCATACGACAACTTCCTGCGGTGTCTCCACATCTTCAACCAGGAGGTGATTTCACGAGCTGAGCTGGTTCAGTTAGTCATCCCGTTTCTTGGGTGAGTTGATACATGACATTCTGTTGGTGCAGCAGACACATACACCTACAGCTGCCAATGTTTACTACTTCTATGAATGCACGTCTGTTCATCTTAGCTAAAGAATATCTTCATTTCTGCATCACAGTAAATACTTAAATTGTAGTTCCAGCAGTATTGATCCACCACTGTTGATATTGTAAATACCTGTCAAAAACAGAGCTCCACACTTCCCGTTAACTGTGTTCCTCATGTGTTTTGACTTCACAGAAAATTCCCAGAGCTTTTTACATGGTTTAAAAACTTCTTGGGCTACCGAGAGTTGAGCCATGGGGAGTCGAGCCAAGCGGAGAGTTTACCCAAGGAGCGTGCGATGGAGGGCATCGCCATGGAGATTGACTATGCTTCGTGCAAGAGGCTTGGATCCAGCTACAGAGCACTGCCAAAAAGCTACCAGCAGCCGAAGTGCACGGGGAGGACACCATTGTGCAGAGAGGTGAGTCACCATGATGGTTAATAACCATAAACTAAGTAGGACTGCAGCTAAAGATTATTCTCACCAAAATACTTCATCCTCAAAACCAGTTTGTGTTGCTTGTTACTTTCCCAATAGGTAATTTAGGCTTGGGCAGCATCAAAGCATTATAGTATACCAGAATATTTAAATATCTAGAAACTATGCTTTTAATACTGTCAAAAATACAGACATTCCTCTTTCTATAAAATTGATATAGAGATGTTGCGTTGAGATGACTAGGTTTCATCACATAGGACTCTGATGTGAAGAGGTATGATTCATAATAATAATGATTCATCAGAAGGAGCCATGATTCGTACACATTACCAAACATCCTCAAAAAACCTGCAAGCTGGCACATCCGCTGCATTCAGTTTATTAATCACATTTGTTATTCAACTGAAATAACAGTTGATGTACTGATGTTGCCACAGCAACAGGTGTTATCAAATCCTCCAGCAAGAGTCTATAGAAGAAGGGTGCTTATTTTCTATCAATTAATTATAATATACTGTAAGCATTTAAATCCAGCAAGACTGGTTTGAGCAAGATATTTGCATAACAGATAATGTCATACATGCTACGTTAACTTCTATACCAGCAGATCAGCTATTACGTTTTGTTTTTATACACGGTTGAAATGTCAGGAAGGTATGAAAAAATAGGTTATGTCACCACCTAACACAACTGCAATGAATCATTATTTGTTGACTTTATTTTTGTGATTTCCTGCCATCAGTTTTTTGAAATCACAATTCAGATAAAATGTATTCCATGAGAATAGGTTTGAATAAAGCAAATGTGTCTTTACAGGTTCTGAATGACACATGGGTTTCATTTCCATCATGGTCTGAGGATTCTACAGTCGTAAGCTCCAAGAAGACTCAGTATGAGGAGCACATTTATAGATGTGAGGATGAGCGCTTTGAGGTAAGGAATACTCCCATCTCTCTACAAAATAAAATCAAGTGAGTGTCAAGTTTGGTTGTATGAATATGTGAACTCAAGGTTATTGAAAAATGTAAAAAAGAATTGGAGCAGTGGTCCAGAACACCCTGCTGCTTACAGCATCTGCAATTATGGAAATTAAAGTTGGTTGAACTTTAAGGCAACAGGTGAATTGGGTAAAAAGTTTTAACTAATTGATGTCAGAATGAAACTTCCCCAGTCTTTTATCTCTCCTTAAATAAGAAAATAATGTCAACAGTCAAAAACATTTTCTCCTTTTTTTTCCAGAATAAAACATTATATAATTCAGACTGAACAATATCTGAACAAACTTCTCTGTACAACCCTTCAGAATATATCTAGGGATAAAACTTGTTTGGTACATGTGCTGAGGAAGACTGTGCTCACTCAAAGTGAGAAAAAACTTGTAAACTCTCTATTTGTCAGAAATCAATGCCATCCAATGCATTTTAGAGTATAGCTTTATAAACCCTCATTTTGTTTTCATGATTAGCTGCCAATACAAAGAATATGACCCTATTTGGACAGCACACTTTTGGTGAATTCAGGAGGACTCTACAGACACAATGTGGACAAAGTGAATTAACAAAAACACTTAATGTTGGTTTTGATCTGTGTTTTCATTAGTCTGAAAGAAAACCTATTATAAAAGTTTAATAGCCCATAATTGATCAGAGCATGAAAAAAGAGTTTGTGCCTGCTGTTTCCTAGCTTGATGGGATCTTCAATGATCTTGATCTTCAAACGAATGGATTCAGTCATTAACGTCACTGTGATGGTGTCCCGCCCCCTCCCCCTTTAGCTGGATGTCGTGTTGGAGACCAACCTCGCCACGATACGAGCCCTTGAGACAGTGCAGCGGCGGCTGTCTCGCATGTCTGCTGAGGAGCAGCTGCGCTTCAAGCTGGACAACACAATGGGTGGCTCCTCAGAGGTCATTCACCGTAAAGCTATCCAGAGGATATATGGGGACAAGGCCCACGACATCATTGACGGGCTTAAGAAGAACCCAGCTGTGTCCGTCCCCATAGTGCTCAAGAGGTGGGTAAAGAGTGTGATTTCTGATCTTTTCATCTACTTAGGGCTTAATCTCATGCAGTTCAATTTAGAACCACTTAAGGCTGTGAACCACTCCTTTTGTTGCTGCGTGCAGGTTAAAAATCAAGGAGGAGGAGTGGAGAGAAGCCCAGAGAGGCTTCAACAAGATCTGGCGGGAACAGAATGAGAAGTATTACCTGAAGTCACTCGACCATCAAGGCATCAACTTCAAACAGAACGACAGCAAAGTGTTTCGCTCAAAGACGCTGCTCAATGAAATCGAGATGCTATATGATGAGGTGAGCAAACACTTACTGGATGGATTTAAATACATGATATATTTATAATATAGCTCCATAACCAAAAGACAGAACAGTCTCTGAATATTTTTTTACATTAAATTATCAAAAGTTAAAAGAAATAAAAGCTGTAAAAGCACATAATTTAATTTCTTTCGTATCACATTCTGCTGTCAAATCATCGTCATACAGAAAACTGTCTGAACGGAGAAATTGTTAATGAGCCCAGTTAACATGTGCCTTATGTCCTGCAGCGCCAGGAGCGAGCATCAGTGGAGACGGCCACACCACCTCCCAGTGGCCCACACATGAACCTGACCTATGATGACAGCCAGATCCTGGAGGATGCCGCCGCCCTCATCATCCACCACGTCAAACGACAAGTTGGCATCCAGAAAGAAGACAAGTATAAAATCAAACAGATCATCCACCATTTCATCCCTGACCTGCTTTTCGCCCGGCGAGGCGAGCTCTCTGATGTGGAGGAAGAGGAGGAGGAGGAGGAGGAGGAAGAGGACATGGAAGTGGACCAGGATGGTCCCAAGAAGCACAACGGCCTGCCAGGCAACAGCCCGTCAAAGTCCAAGCTCCTCTTCAGTAACACAGCGGCTCAGAAGCTGCGGGGCACAGACGATGGTTATAATTTGTTCTTCGTGAACAACTACTGGTACATCTTCCTCCGTCTTCATCACATCCTCTGCTCCCGCCTGCTGCGGATCTACGGGCAGGCAGAGAAGCAGATTGAGGAGGACGGCCGTGAGAAAGAGTGGGAGAGAGAGGTGTTGGGGCTCAAAAGAGAGAAGAATGAAAATCCAGCAATTCAACTTAAGATGAAGGAGCCTTGTAAGTGTAAAATACATAAATGACAAAACTAGTGGTTTATGTTTTATTATAATACAAGGGTCAGTGATAAATAATGTTTGGCAAGATGAGAAAGTCAAAAAAATCAAATGGTGTAACCAAAAAGGAATGATACATTTTAAATATATAAAAATATTTAATTTAAATATACTGTTTATATTTTTAAGCATTTTTAGATAGTTAAACTATCTGGTACCAAGTTTTTAGGCTTGCACCACATGGCAGTTTTGTCACTGACCCATAATTGTTTTAATTGAGGTATCATATTTCTCACTATATAACTAATCACTGAAACTTCTGCTGTCCATGTTCTCCCTGCAGTAGATGTTGATGTGGAGGACTACTACTCGGTCTTTCTGGAAATGGTGCGGAACCTTCTGGATGGAAACATGGAGCCAGCTCAGTATGAGGACTCGTTGAGGGAAATGTTTACTATCCATGCCTACATCGCCTTCACCATGGACAAACTCATCCAGAGCATCGTCCGGCAGGTCAGCAGCACACACACATACACACATAACAGTTTATCTCATATTCTCAGTGCACTGCTTTTTTTTTAAATATTTCTTCTGTAGCCTTGGTATAAAGAAGTGAGAGTTGCAGCAGACCTGCAGTTTTCTGGGAGTTTGTTTCAAATATGTGGAGCATAATTTTTTTTTAAACACACACCAGGTACTTTTGTAGAGTAAGCAAAGCAGTGACATGAATCTTACAAAATTGTAAAATTTATGTATATATTTTAAGATAAAAAAAATATATATTGCATAAGGTGGAAATGTTATATTTTGAAAATAATCCATGTTTATCAGGTATAAATCAAAACTACTGTGTTGCCAAAATCTATTATTTATTCTTTAACTCTGCAGGGATCACTAAACCTGTCACTGATTGTGTTGATATCATTCACAGCCTCTGCACCGATGGGGTGTGTGTGTGTGTGTGTGTGTGTGTGTGTGTGTGTGTGTGTGTGTGTGTGTGTGTGTGTGTGTGTGATGTGTGATGTGTGATGTGTGATGTGTGATGTGTGATGTGTGATGTGTGATGTGTGATGTGTGATGTGTGATGTGTGATGTGTGAGTGTGTGATGTGTGTGTGTGAGATCCTGCAAAGTCTCACCTGTTTCACACTGAATGCATCTTTTTGTCCAAAGCTCCAGCACCTCGTCACTGACGACGTGTGTGCACGCGTGACGGATTTGTACCTGAACGAAAGTGCCAATAAAGCCACAGGAGGGACGATGTCCACGCAGGCGTCCAGGGCCACAGCAGAGGGCAGCTACCAGCGCAAAGCAGAGCAGCTGATGTCTGATGAGAACTGCTTCAAGGTAGCAAAAGCACAAAGCTTCATCATATGTATTCAGTTACTATGTTTATGGACGTGTTATATACATTGCTCTCACTATTTCTGTCTAGTTGACATTTACGAAGAACCGAGGTTCTGTCGGTCTGGCCATGGAGCTGCTGGACACAGAGGACGAGAACTCTGATGAGCCGGCTGAGGCAGAGGTAAGACTCCATCGCTAGTGTTTTATAGATACTGATACTTATCAATAGTCCCGTCAATACTTTTTTATAATTTGTTAATCGGGTCATAATTCTGTCTCTAATATTATATACACAATTCACAATAAGTTAGGGATATTGTTATTTACATGAATGCTTTTCCTATGTGGTTCCCATTGTTATTACTAATAATGAATGAGAAGTAACACCATTTTCATTAGTTTAATATTTATTACCCCCAAATTGTATGAAATCCGCTGAGACTCTCACAATATCACTAACCTATTAGTGGTTAGTGATATTGTGAGTAGTATATCATTTATATTACTATATTATTATTACTTATATTAGAACAACTGGATTCTATCATGTTTTTCACCAAAAGTTTAATTTTTGCAATAGAGAGAGAAGAGACAATTCTGTCTGTTTATGTAAAGTTGACGTATTTCTCCCTTGTCCCAACAGAGGTGGTCAGACTATGTGGGCAGATACCTGAACTCAGACTCGGCCTCCCCAGAACTGCGTGAGCATTTGGCCCAGAAGCCGGTGTTCCTCCCCAGGTGAGGCCCCAGCCATGTCTCCATCTTGTCTGCACACTTAAACCTTCTGTCCTGAGCCTCTAGTCAGCTGAGCAGCCACTCCACTGTTGACAAGCCAGACCAGCTGCCAAACAACTCATTTTCAGAGATAAAAACACAGTGGTACTTTCACAAGCTTGACATAGGAAGCTCTCTCTAATCTCAACATGTTGGGCGTAGGAGGTCTGCCTTAATAGTACCGGACAAACAGCAAGAGTCTCGACAGGGGAGTCCTGTCTGGAAAGAATCTCATTGGCCATGAACATGTTTTCAGTTTCTGACCTCTGCCTCACGTAGAAGATTGCACTTTACATGGCCATTCTTTTAAAAATGGAATTTATTTATTCATCAATTCAGTTCCTTTTTAATAGTAATTTTATTTATTCATAGTAAGGTTTTAAAAATGGTTTTGGCTTGATCGTGGTTTTGAATTTTCCAGCTTAGCAGACACCTATAAAGAAATCATTTGGTTTGATTATTCACATTGTATTGAATTAAAATGCTGATTTTCATTGTGTAAAGTAATAACAAAAAGTCTTTGAATACACAAACTGAAAGTAAAACAAATGGGTTCAACCTTTTGTCATTTTATTTCATTTTTCTACGATGTCTTTGACCTGAGTTAGAGAGACTAAAGCTCTTTGTGTAGGACCAGAGTGACTTTGTGAAGAAAGAACAGTGAAGTCCTGGTTTTCTTTTCTACCTTTATCATGCCCTTTGTTTGTGATTGTATTCAAATCAAAGGTCCTGTATGTGACTTAAATCACTGTTTGCAACTGTAAATGTTCAAAATGTCCATTTGTTAAAGTCTGTTCTACTCAGTGTTCTGTTTGTAACAATTTTCAGTGGAAACCGTGCACTCCCGTTGCAACTTTTTGTTGTGCGTGAGGTTTTTTTCCACTAGTTTGAGAGAGATTTGTGCTCAAGTTTTTTTAAAACTCTGGTCAAGCACATGATCTGCAACACTTGTACAGAGGAGTAGGGTTTGTAAATAAAATGATCGTCTAAATTGTATGTTCATATGTTGGTGTATTTCTTTCCTGCCACCTCAGAGCTGTGCATGGAGGCGTGGTTGAGGGTTGCATATAAAGCCTGGATGTCTTTTGAGTTTTGTTTCTGTTTTTTGAGATGGCTGTCCATTACCATAAACATTTCAAAAGGCTTTTTTTCCTTAAAGTGCAGAACAATCTTAGTTTTCTCTTATTTATAACCCATTGCATAAATCTACGGTGGCGTTTTGCATTCACTTCAGAAAAAAAAATAATTCTGCTCTGTTTTTCTGAGTCAATAAAATGGCCTCTAATGTTAAATCTTTAGAGATATGTGGGAATTTGATGATTAAGACCTGCCCACAAGTTAGTCAATTGAGGGAAGGAGATACAGAATGTGTTAAGTAAATTTTTGTGCCTGTCCTCATAATATATATATTATTTTTCTCTGTACTTCAATTCAGAAAAACTGAGCTAAAATTTTTCCATGTAAAATAATTTTTTTTAATTTGAAAAATTAGGGCTATTTTGTTTTTCTCTCAAGTGAAAGCAATACACCGCTGTATAAATCTGGCACCTGACTGATTTATCATTGGGCTCACCCACATCTTGTCCTTTTTTATTTCCCCCATCAAATCTATGAGCGGTCAGCAGCACAGGAGGTCAAAACACTTTCTTCACAAAAAAAACCTTCAGTGGCAGAAAAAAAAATGTAGCTTCTAGTTCCTTTTTTCCAGTTGTGTTGGGTCTTCATCTCATGATCATAACACTCTGTACATCATTGGTGAAAGTATGTGCACATCAAAGTATTCTCAGCTTGGTATCCGATCAGCCAGCAATTTTTTGTAGTGTTTGTTTCTAACAGTTTTACCTGAAATTGGCCTCACTGTCACTGCAAAAATATGCTTCATGGTTTCAGTCCTCGCTCACCTGAACCCTCTGTGGTAAGTACACATTTAAAACTTTCATTCAGGTGGGGGTGAGTATTTGCATTTTTTATATACATATATTACCTGCACAAAATCGGGAACAATTTCCAATTTAGAATAAGCATTTGTTTGCCAGGCCTATTTAGATTTCAGCTCTGTGGCTGTGCGATGGAAGTGCACTGTACAGAAATATCACGACTGCTGCCTCTGCTGCTCTTATAGATCCACATTTCCCACGAATGATTTGACTCCCTATCTAATTCTGTTACTCGGTGAGTTGCAATGCATGGGTTTCAAGATTCTTGTTTAAAGGGACAGTCCTCTCAAATTTGATTAGACTTGAATCTCGAATCAGCTTGTTAAGATTGTGTGTGTATGATGGCTGACTACATCCTTTAGGCTGTAACGTTCATGTTAAGTGAAAATAAAACAGATTTTTAGATAATTTGTGTGAACTTTCCCTGTAAACGTGATGCACTCTTTTTTTCTTTTTTTTGATGTGTGGAATTAGGAGCAGGATTTTGTTATTTGATTCTTTCAGTTCAGCCGGTGTTATTCATGTCTGATGTCTGTCCATCTCTTCTGGCTTTCAGGAACTTGAGACGGATAAGGAAGTGCCAGAGAGGATGGGAGCAACTCCAGCAGGAGAGAATGACCAAGGGCACGGCCGACAAGTCGCAGGACGGCAAGAGTGACCTAAAGATGGAGTGCATGTTCAAGCTCAACTCCTACAAGATGGTGTATGTCTGCAAATCAGAAGACTACATGTATAGACACACAGCACTCACACGAGCTCATCAGGTAAGCACAGAAACGGCAATCTGCTATTATTACCTTCTAATTATCATCATGTTACTTAATCAGTGGGATGGGGATCAACAATTTGAAGAAAAGAAATGACAGGAAAAAAATATATGGGTAAATTGGGCCACTTTTTGGTAAATTGCTTGGGACAATAACACAATACCAAATATGATTTTTTTCCATGTATATTTGATTAATAATGACTGTTTCTGATCCTTATGTGTTGGAATTATGTGATAAAATATTATTGAGGCCCTATAAATCTTGAAATATCCAATGTGCCACTTTTTTTTCAGGTAAAATGGGTTTAGCTAGATTTAATATATTGTCTCACCCACCATAGAAAATAAAAACCAATCACATCACCTGTTAAGCACAATTATGTCAACAGTTTGAAATTATTTTTAGCCATTGCCTCTAATTTCCAGGGGCTGGGACCCCCAAACCACCCATCACCTTATATGTTTCTATTAAATTATACAATATAGGCAGTTATCATTATAGGCAAATGTATTCCTGTATGTAAAACAAGAATAAGATGGAATGGTAGTTGGTTGGTATTTATGCCAAGTGGCGCGTGTGTGATGTTTGTGAAAAGGCGGGGACAACGGAAGATTTGCGTTAAATGATTTTGATGCACGACTTTGGAGGCAGAGAACCAATATCTGTATCAAAACCGTTAAATGCACAGCTACTCGTATCTTTTTCATTGTCTTTGTCATTATATTAAAACTAACAGTTTAAAACTGGATCCAAAATGTCAAGATAATGTTCATAGAGGTCCTTTTATTGTCAAATCCTAGTTGGGGATTTTTTTACAATGAGCGTTTTTTTCCTATTTGGGCTGAATTTTAATGAAATAAGTAAAAGTTATCTTTGATATTACAAATGACTGAGAAAAAAAACACTAGTTTCATTGGTTTAATATTTATTAGCCTATAAAATGTATGAAATCAACTGAGTCTCTCACCCTAACTTATTGTGAGTGTGTATGTTGGCAGTTCAATAGATGTTTTCAAATGATTTATTTTGGCTTTTGATCATTCTGGAAATATTTTTAAATCGATATGTTTAATCTGTATTTTATCAAAAATAGAAGAGGAGTGACATCAACTCAGGATGGATAGGATGGAGTGATTATTCTGTTCTGACACTTTCTTCTTAGCTTTTGTGTCATAGCAGTTGAACTGAACTTGTCTGTCTCTTTCAGTCACAACAGCGAGTCAACACGCGCCTGCACAGACGCTTCCAGACCTGGCTGGACTCCTGGGCTAAGGAGCATGTGACAAGCGACATGGCTGCCGACAACCGCAAGTGGCTGATGGGAGACGGACAGGAAGGGCTGGTGTCCTGCACCACCTCCTGCAACCCTGAGGTCCTCCATTATCACAACATTAACCGGTACCGGGTCAAGTACAGGACACTGTAGTCTCTCTGAAGGAGACCCAGACAGTAAGGACTTTACATCATATACAGCAGCTTCATGCAGATGTTTCACACCTGCCGTTATTGGATTCAGTTGCCAAATGTTGGGTGGTGATCAGTCCAGGGTTCACTTTGGATTCAAAGTTTTCCCCCTTTTTTTCTTTTTTTTTTTTTTTTTTGCAAATGCGAGTGGAACCGTTTCAGGAACTTTATGCTAACTTTTAGCTTCCACTGCAAAGTCTGTGAAATAGTAGTTTTGCAGGAATTTCTGTCACTAGATCGGAAAACTTCAAACAAATATTAAATCCAGATTTTTATACTAGTTCCTGATACAAAAAAGCACTCCCGGCGCCGTTTCCTCTCTGCAATAATTCAGTTTGAACAAAACACAACTATTTCATAAAACAATTATTTAGCTGTTGTTTTTACAGAGGAGTTTTTGGGCCACGCATGAAATGAAAATTAGAGGAAGAATTTTTTTTTTTTTAGCATTTTGGCATCATTCTCAAAATGGAAAAAAAACGTAATTTTTATGCCTTGCACTAACTGAAATTTTGTCTTTTTTTTTCTTCACTCTTTTTTAAAATGTATTTTACTTACCTGGTCCAAATACTCCTTGACTCTTGGTAATTTTTTGTGGAGCAGTTCATCATACCACAGGAAAAAAAAAACAAAAAACAAACAACCTCAGTTTTTCTCTTTAGGTAAAAGAACTTGTTACCTCTGTGAAAATGTGCGTACTCTGAAGCTTAATCTGGCTTCCAGCTGTAAACTTGTATAGCCTGTGAATGTTTTCTGTTTTGATGGTAAAGGTGTGATACTGCACCATATATTCAACATCTCTGCTGGGACGATGCTCGGCATCAGTACAATGTCAGCACAATAAGTTATGACTGCCCCAAACACTTTGTGTAAATATGTTGTTTATAACTACATTTTTTTTTTTAAATCAGATGTCATCGATGTGTAGCTACATTAACAGGCATAGTATCAATATTTAGCTAGAGGTTGCAGAGACATTTATTAAAAAAGTGCAAAATTTTAACTGTTTTTTACCAAAGGGTGTTGCTAGAGAGTTTTTTTTTTGTTTGTGGTCCGTTGAACGTGTTTTCCCTTAATTCTTTGTTTAGTAGAAAAATGGCCTGTTTATACAGAACCGTCTCCCCTCTCTGTGCTTCTCGACCTTCAGTCTCTGGCATCAGTGTCACTCGTCGTGGTTTTTACATGATTGAATGTAGCTGAGCAGCAGTTTTTTGCTTCTGAAAGTAACAGTAAAATGTCCGTTTTTGAAAGTACTGAAGTCTTAACAGTACTCTCAACTTTTTCTTGTATGTAAAACCAAATGGTTGGAATCTGTTTGACAGATCTGGTCTCACAGCGTATAAAAAAACTGTACATTAATCTTTAATTCATGTTTCAGTGTTGACGACAAACACTGGCAGATGTATCGTAGGTCTATACATGAATGTCAGCCGTGTGACTTGTGTACAGTTTTAGGATCAAGACAATGAGCGAGCAATAATTCCTGCAGTTAATAATAAACAAAGCTATGTTTGTATTTCTTGCTGAAATGCAAATGTGAATGTTAAATTCCCTTAAAAGAGGGATGTAAACTACAGATTTTTTATTGCCATTCCCCTCTGCAGTTTGTTTATTTAAAATAGAAATAGTTCTGTAGATATTATAGACGATGTGGATCTGAAAATATCTATCACACTACAGGCTGTAAGTGTGTTGAAACTAATAGAAATTGTCTTTTTCTTAACATTAAACAATAATAATACAGCAGCAGTCACATCATTCATACATGTTCATGAATGGATCATAATGCAAACGCACCAAAATTTTCTGCCCGACAAATATTTCATCAGTCAATATTTTCCAGGGACGCTTCAGGCGACAGTCGGTTACAAAAAAAACAGCTACAGACAATCTTGGAACAGTTTGTTACTTGGGTTTTTATTTTTATATTCAGTGTTTAATATGGAATACCACAGGAAGTCCCGGGGAGCTGATTGTACATAAAGACATCGTTTGTACCTCGTTTTAATGTCTCTTCTCTTGACTTTTATGATGTTGTACATGAGTGTTAGCCTGGTGTTTGGCATTAAACTATCCTTTGAATAGACACAAACATTTCCCTCTTTCATGTCTGTCCTTGTGTTTATATGATTCTATCAGTTTAATGACTTTTAGGCAAAGCACAAGTGTGTTTTAATTTATTTTGGGTCAAAACCTGTCTTCTTTCTTGTGTGCAGCTTTTCTGTCTTTTATACTGTCCCCAGATATGCAGCTGAACAATACAACAAAACTAAATCCTACTTTTGATTCATTTCCAATGCTAGAAAATTATATACAAAAAGGAAACAGAACTGTTCGTTCCACCTCTGGAATTATGACTTGACACGTCGATATAAACATGGACGGAGTCTGCTACGCTCGTAGGTAGATCCGTGTGCACACCACGTCATCGGCTCCGAAGATCTGGAACCAGATGGAGAAAAAATGAGTATCCGAGTAGCATGTTGTCAGAGTGAGCTCTGATAGATCACTGTTCTGTTGCCCCATTAGAGCTTTCTTGTTATTTATGATCAGTGTTATAAATGTGATTCTGCTTTATACTACATAAACTCTATTTTAAAAGGGAATGTGGTACTTTCTATACGACAACATTTATCTAACTGCTTTAGTTGTTGTCAGATGCAGATTTCTCTAAATGGATAATATAACAAAAAATACAACACAGTTAAAGATGAAACTAGTGGTTGTTTTTTGATTTACAATCAGCAATGTATAGTAGTCTCACATTTCACATGTCTGAGTTCTTAAGAACACCACCAAATAGAGATTTTTCCCTCTTCGTTCATCCCAACTTCATTACAATATGTAGATATGTAAAATACATTAGGCATAATGGAATAATACACATCTCTGTGTTTCTTCTAAGACAAGTAAAGTCCTGATGTTTTATAGATTATTTCCACCTTTTTAATTCCTGTCCAGCCACTGATGTGGGTTTGACAGCGTTCAGTCAGGAACATGGCAGCTGCTGTCAGAGAAAACTAACCGGACAGAGACCCGTATGAAAATGAGGAAGGAGCACAGAAGGCCCCGGGGTGGGGTCAGGGGTGGGAGTGTCCCGTTTCTAAGATTTATGAGCGTCCCGGAGGTAACTGCGGTGCCACACATCATCATTATTATCTCAGGCCTTGCAGGAGGACGGGGGAAGCAGGCCGGCGGTGTGAAAAATGGAGCCGGGATGACTCCATCTGGCACGTGGCCCTGATGCCGAGGGAAACTGGACCTAACACTCACGTCTGTTGGCGTTTCCCAACCGTGTGATCAATGAGGCCAATTAGAGCCACCAGGAGAAGCCCACACTCTGCAGCCTGGCTCCAGTCCAATCAGAACGCAGCCACATGAGGACTGAATTAATCTTTAAAAAAAATCAATATTTATTGGCTTCAAATGTAAGAGACGTATATGAGGTTGCTCCCATTTATCCTCCACCCACTTATCCTTTCTACTGCAGACTCTCCAAACGGTTGTTATTATCTTCCATCACTGGGAGAGCTGTAAGCCTCCACATGTTGTCTTCATTAAGCCTGCATTCATCCATCTTTCCCTGAGAGCCTCATTTCCTCATCTGCTGGCCGCGGCTTTGATTCAACGTTATTATTCCTGTTTATAGGAAGGTTTGATCAAATTCCCCTGAGTAGAAGGAAAATCAGCTGCTGTTAGAACACAATGGGACATGTGAGCATTTAGCACTCTCACACTGTAGTTAAACAGTCAAGTGCTGTAGTTATGTACAATTTTCAGGTACATATACTTAAGTATTTCCATGTTATGCTACTTTGCACTTCCACTTGGATTTTCCACTTCTAATTGTGCTTCCTACTCTACATCTATTTGATAGTTCTGGTTATTTTTCCACTCAGAGATTTATATGTAAAATACATGATCCGTTTGTAAAATATGTTTAATCACTGTATTTGAGTCCCCAACTACAATAATAAACTTAAATTAACTGTGATGACATTAAACTTGTAATGATATATTTGTGAATGTAAAGCTCATTAGAACCATTTTGTATAACTAGTATGTTTACTTCTAATACTGAAAGCACATTCTGCTGACAATACTTCTGTGCTTTTACTTAAGACCTTGAATGAAAGACTTTTACTTGTAATAGTTCTTTCATTGTGGTGTTGCTACTTTTATTTGAGTAAGTAAAAGTACTTTCCCTGATCATATGGTTGAACAACAACTGTATGAAAGTAAAAGTACTGATTTGCAGAAAATCAAACTTAAGATTAAATATGTTTATGAGCTAATTTCATCTTCAGGACTTTATAAGAGTCACAAGATAAATGTGAACGACTGTGATATGATAATTTGTTTAGAAAAGTCCTGATAGATAAATATTCCAGTACATTTCTCTCATCTCTGCATTTTTTTTTAAATATTGGGATTTTAACTCCGTTTTATTCATTTGAAGCAAAGTTTATAAAAAACTAAACTACATGACACAAAATAACTTTGGTTATTTTGTAATTTTTACATCATGCTTGCTATATGGTTGCAAAAATATCCCTGTTGACATCGCTAACTGGATTCGTTTTGCTGTGGAAAAGGTAATAAATTTTCCCTGTCACTCTCTAAAGGCATTAAATTGGATTTCTAAAAGTTTACAGCAACCCTGAATAAATCTGTGAAATGAATGCATACAGTACAAAGTATATTTCCTTCTGAAATGTGAAGTGGAAGAATAAAGTAGCATTTAATGAAAATACACAATTGAAGTACAAGAACCTTGATATTGTATTAAATTAATTTCCACACATCGTTTTATCATAGTTTTTAGGAGTTTAACTTGTCTTGAAGCTTTGAGTCTAGCTGTAGACGTGAGACCTGAAACAAACTTTTAAAGTTTCTTCTTTGAGACTGGAAAGAAATGGAACTATGTAATTGGGTTTTCAGCTGGTAACAGCTCAGTCTGGGTGACGTAAACATTTAGAAATGTGTCATTATAATGGTCAGAGACATGAAAGGCTTTGAATTTATTCTGCTTATAAAGTCTTGACAGACATAGAACAGCTGCTAACTCCACCCAGAACCACAGTAAACCTCCACCTGAGATCAATGAAGTACATTATAAATATGTTGTGCAATGTGTTTAGTCAACATCTTGAAATCATGACTTTTATTTTATGCAGCACTTTTACATTAGTATTTTATTTTCTGTGCGATGAACATGTGATTTTTAGTATCAGTATCTTCAGTAAGTGAAAGATCTTCATCCACCACTGGTTAATAGATTGTGATTTGTTAAATATTTCACAGTATCTCCATCACCTCATCATTTATTTAACATATTGGACCTCTCCCGCTTCTCACTGGTAAAACCAGATGATTTTATCTTTGAAAAAGCACGTTTTTCCCAATGATTCACCCCCACGTGCTTCTCAGATTACACCCCATCACTCCTCCCGGACGGACCTACACACCCTTATCTTGAATAAAAACAGATTTCGTCCTGTTCAAAGCATCCGATCCAAATTACAGCCCCTCTCGAATGTTTTCCTGATTGCAGTAAAGAGGAGATCTCCATCACATCCAAACTGAACTCAACCTTGTTGTCCATCTGGCCAATAAAAATAAAGCAGGCCCAGATGTTTACCGAGAACCTGCATTGTCTTGGTGATCTTGAGCTGCCAGGAAACGGAGACGCAGTGTTTCTGATGGAGTGCTGCAGGGAATGCAGCGTCTAACAACAAACGGGTGGAAGTGAAATTTAAGTTCTCCCCATGGGCCCCTGAATAGGTGTTGAATATCGATATATTAGTTGTAGTCAGAGGAGAACTGGCTAATAATTCACTTCTTCCTGGCCTTTTATTTCTCTTAATTGATCTGTTGGCTGCACAATGCAGATTAAGTCTAATCAGACCACCATGAAACGACCGAGGGAAACAAAACTCCCCTCAGCTGTGTTATTGCTTCTTTAAATCAGAGACTTCTCTCACTACTTTTTATGGTTTTCTTTATTTTATGTGGAAAATTATTGCCAAGAAAAAAAAACAATGCACTCTGTTAATACAGACATGTTTATACACGCCCTTATATGGCAAAAGAAGGATATTTACGACATTGATTGTGTCTCCAATGTCCATGATGAGAGATCGGGACGTTTCCAAGGAACCACATCGTATTTTTGAAAAAATATTGACTAAAACATTAAACGTTTCCACATCTAGATCCACTGCCCAATCTAGAGAGGCACTGATACAACGCCCTGTCATCTTTATAGAGATAAACTTTCTGAGAAATAATGCTTGATCTGTAGCAGCGAGTTAGACGAGAAGATTGATGCCACTCATATGGGATCTAGGGATGGGACAAAGAATCAATATTGAACTATATCCCAATACCTCATTATCGATAGACTGACACTTGATCTTAAAAGTACAGTGTGTAAGATGATATGTGTGTCATAAATTAGTATGTAATTCAATCAAAATAAGAACTGTGTTTTTATTACCTTAGATTGAGCTTATCTTTTATCTATAGCAACATGTTGCATGTTTTATACTTTATACTGGATTTTATTTTAAGTTTTGATATCTCTTAATAAAAATATTTGTGGTTTTAAGAACCAAAAGTTATCTAGATATAGTTTTACATCTCTCCTCAAGTTTCTATCTGGAGCCCCAGAAAGAAAAGGTTGTTTTGTGTCCTATTAATGTTAACAAGCCTCTTATCTGATTGGCTGATTTGAATGGCGGTGACTGTATAGTTGTGACATCACGACTTTACAGAAGTTCTGACGGCTCATTTCAAAGGCAGATTCTGAATAGAGTTTTGAAACATGGGGAAGTATTTTTCTAACACCTGGACCTTTTTATAATCGTAAAAGATATTAACATCTACCTATTGACCTTTTCCAGTAGACCATGCACTCACTGTTCCTCCAGCTCCACCCTTTGTTTTCTTACTGGCAGACTCAGAAAACGGCCCATGAGGTTTAAGTTGGGGACCTCCGGACGTGACACCTCATCTCTGAACATCCAAACATCTGTTCATAGATCTGCTGAGACCTCTCAGATGAAAATGGGAGTCATTGTGTCCGGCTGATGGGATGACAACATTTGGGAGTCACGATTTAGTAAAAGAAAACACTGAAAGGGGAAGATGATCCTCTGAGAGGAGGCAGGAGGCTCCAAACTCAACACTCTCTGCACACAACTCATGATTAAGTGTTCACTTTCTTTTTCCATCGCTATATTTCTAGTTACAATAAAAACAGCTACCCACCAGTATGAGTTCATCCCCTCTGAGTTCTCGGCTCCAGTAGGTTTTGGGGCCGTTCCCGCTCAGAAGGGTCTGTTTGCAGTAAATCTTGTTTTCCGACTCCCAGGTGGCCAGGCTCTGTGGAAAGGCAACGCTTCAATGATCTGACTGATATCACCTCAGCTTCACCTGATAACAGGACGTCGACAGTGATACATGTGGAATGATTTATCTGTGTATCTCATGCGTTACCCAATCAAACAGTGGTTTACATCCTTCTTCATCTTTGACAAAGCAGTATGATTAACATGGTATGAATGTATGTTATGAATGAAATAATGGCAATGGTATGCAAAAAAGCTACAAAATTCATATAATCCTCCTTATAATATCACTAGTTTTCTTAATGTCTGTTTAGAATGGACCAATTGTTCGGCCCCCAGACGTGCGGCTTGCATTGTTGTAGAGTAAACTGTGGTATGGCAACTTGCAGCATTCTTAAAACCGCTCATTCGACTGACTTTCCACATGACAATGCTCTCCCTCAAGTCTTCAGCAATACACCCGCCAAGTGAGACTTCTCTCTATCAAATGGTTTGAGTTATGCGAAGGACAGTCATAGACAGACAGAGATGCCTTCTTTTATAGTTCCATGATGGTGCTACAATACCACTTATTGGTCAAATGGAACTCAGACATCGTATCTACATACACTACCATTCAAAAGGTTGGCGTCACATCGGAATTTTCTTATTTTTAAAGGAAAAGGACTGTCTTTTTTCAATGAAGTTAACTTTAAACTAATCATAAATACACTCTACACATTGCTAATGTAGTAAATGACCATTCTAGCTGCAACTGTCTGGTTTTTGGTGCAATATCTACATAGGTGTATAGAGGCCCATTTCCAGCAATAATGTGTTTGGTGTGGCACAATCTGTTTGCTCATTGCATCAAAAGGCCAATGGATGATTAGAAAACCCTTGTGCATTCATGTTCGTACAGCTGAAAACAGTTGGTGTATCTGATGCATCACATTTGTGGGTTCACAAATCATTATTTTTAACCTTGTCATACATTGATATTTTCTATTCATTTTACAACTCATTGTGGTAAATAAAAGTGTGACTTTTCATGGAAAACTCAAAATTGTCTAGATGACCTCAAACGTTTCAACAGGAGTGAATGTTTACAAAATATGGTACAAAATAGTATGTGTTAAGTATGTGTTAAGTCCTAGTATACAAAACTATATGAAATATAGTTTTGTATACTACTTGTTTTGTATATACTTGTGTGTATATATATATATATATATATATATATATATATATATATATTTGTAGGAGTGGTTTGGACAAAAATTCTAAAATCTAGACCCAAATGGCTTAAAAAGTTATTTGCCATAACATAAGGATTTTTGTCATTGTGCCACTATATGGACAAATTGAAACAAATTTGACACTGAGCTTCATTCGTTGTATTGTATTGTGTCACATGGATGACATTACCTTACACTTTCTGCCGTCCACAGTCTCTTCATGAAACTCCTCACCAATGAGGAAGTTGATCTCTGTGGTGCGGACCGTGGTGGACGTCTTGATGTAGAAGTGCTCGCCGTTCTGCCTGATCTCCACGTGGGGCTTGGATGCAGCCGCCCCTGCGACCTTCCTCAGCATGGCGTTCACACCTGAGAGCAAATGGACTGTGTGACTATAAAGTACAGATCTGATGAGTGTGTTCACTAACTGAACAGACAAAAGTTGCAATGACCCAAATGGTCTAAGACAAGAATTCACACTGATGTCTCTTATCCGTCAACAGTTCATCACAAAAGTCATTTGGGGCGTCATTTACATTTTCATTGACTACTTTGCAATGTCCTGAAGATGCGACCTTTTGATACCAGGCCTCAGAGTGGAATCCTATAACATCACAACCCATTTCATCGCTGTGTATATTGGGAATACACAATTCTTGTGTTTCAACAGTGTTGACGTTAAACGAGGCCTAAACGCCACCTATATTCTCTATATTTTATCATCTGGCATGTGACACCTCACATTTATTGCCCGTCTGCCGCTGGCGCCAAACAGGTGGTGAAAATGTGAGCTGCTGCTTCAGTGATGAAACTTACTGAAGGAATCTGTCTCAAGTCGAGTCCTGCCACAGGGGAAACAAATGGCTTTTTAGTTGCCAGGAGCTGTTACGGTATAAAGACATCGGTTTTCAAATTAAAATCAGAATCCTCCAACAGCTGCACCACAGATTGTTATCAGCAGATGAAAACGGGGGAAAGCAGTGACAAGGTGATGAGAGAGCGAGAGGAATGCTGGCGCCCTTCGCTTTGTTTAGCCGTCCTGTTGATCAGGATGAAATCTGTCCTGTGAAGTGATGGAAAATCCCTCAACCCTCAAACAATGAGATGAGCGACCGCTTCAGTCCGTTTCCCACCATCCGTCCTCCTCAAGTCCATCACTGAGACACGGCATCAGTGATGTAGAACATGGAGAACAAGCAAATTGAAACTAGATTTTCTTTACTTCAGTTTTTAATTTGCCTGCTCTGCCACATCAAATGAAAAAAAGTCTGCAGCAAAAACCTGTGTAGTCATGGAAGTATTAGTAGAGATGCTGGATTGTTGAACTATGATGATCTTCATTAAAGGTATTTTTTTTTCATTTTACATAAATTTTATTAGCTACTGATTAAAATGCTTAAAAATCAATATATAGTCTCCAGTTTACTCCTCAAGTGTAATTTATTACATTTAAAAACCCCAAACTAGTTAACACCCGTCGACTGCATGTGATTAATGTTGTAATAATGTAACAATAGAAGTCTGACCGGCTGCATCTTCAGTCACTGGATCATTTATCACTCAGACACATTCAAACCTTCAGAGGAGAAAGAGAGAAACATCCTCACCCAGAGCTTTGAGCAACTCGTCAAAATGCTCGCTGCTTTTCATTTTCCAGGTGCCGGCGAAATTAGGCATTTTCCTTGCTAGTGTGTAGACTGTGCGTCAGCCGTCGCCTCTTGTCGTCTGTCTCCTGCTCTCCCTTTATCAGCCTCTTTCCTTCTCTCTGTCCTTCCTTGTGCTCCCTCCTCCTCTCTCCTCCCTCCTTCTCTCTCCTCCCTATGTGTAATGATCCCTCACAACAGACTGAACCCTCCACACACACATATAGACAGATTCTCTCTCTCTCTCTCTCTCTCTCTCTCTCTCTCTCTCTCTCTCTCTCTCTCTCTCTCTCTTTTTCTCTTAATGGTTTAATATCATTATAGAATTCTTTTAATGGCCATCCTAAATACTGGTTGAGATGGAGTATCTCATCTGTAATATCAGGCAGTTTATCCTTTTTTCTATAGATTGCAGCTGTATCGTCTAACAAAAAACTCTTTTATGATATGAACTCCTTTGAAGTTTTGTTTAATGTATCAATCCGGGAGGATGAAACTAATTTAGCCAAATTGTAAAGGTTGGGTTCACCCAAATGACTAGAAACATCTTTTCTCATTTATCCCCAGTTATATATCATCATGAAAAAAATGGTTTGGTCCCTGTTGTGAATAACTCACACTGTGAACATGAGAAGTGGCCTGTATGATAACACAGTGTGTGAATTATAGAGTTAACATCAACTTCTGGAAAGAGAAGTTGATGTGGATTTTATTGTAATTTTGACCTTTTACTCCTTTTTTCCCCTCTTACCTCAATTGTATAAGGGAGAGGCTAACATCCCAGCATGATATCACAAAACCTGTCAAATAAAATTTAAAAGTCATTTTTTTTATGTTTTTCTATTTATTTTTAGTGTGTTTCTGTGGACCAAGCACAATAACTTCAGATCCATCAGTATCAGAAAGTTTCAGGTCATCCAGGACTTTAAGTCCTTAAGATATGCTTCAAGTTCTGTTATTTATTTGTCTTCATCTGATTTTATTGATAAATACAGTTGGATATCATCTGCATAACAATATAATTAATTAGTTCTTTTCTAATATCACCTAAAGGAAGCATACATCAGATGAATAGGATTGGTTCAAGCACAGAACTCTGTGGAACTCCATCTAACTTTTGCACGGATAGCTGATTCATTGTTTATGTGAGCAGACTAAAATCAATCCAATAGATAGGACTTATAAGGACTTTACATGGACCTTATTATATGTTAACTGATGCTACGTAGCTGTTGCTACGACAGAAATTCTTTGAGGCAAAGTTACAAAAGCATGAGTTTGCAATGAAACCCAGTTTAGTACTGAACATGGTTATAACACCAGCTTCTTTGCGATAATAATTCTATATATTGTAATAATTCTTATAGGCATCACTGCTTTATAAACCTCTCATTTTGTCTAAAGCTTCACATAGGATTTGACAGCAGTCTCTCAGTATAATTTCCATATAGCTGTTCTCAATGGTCTTCTACTCCTCCTCACATGCACTTGCATAATCTTCCACCATTACATCCCAGGAGAATGAGAGGCCTTTTCCTCTAACCTCAGCCAAGTCACATTTGTTCCCTCTCTGACAGCCCCTCATCAATCTTTTTGACAAAGTGCCTTCCAGACACCGCTTGATAATTAATGTATAGAGCTGAGCAGGGAGCACTCCGTCATCCCACCAGGACGTGTCCGCTCAAAGAAGACTTCCGCTGTCTTCACCGGGCCTCTGTGTTGCTTTCATTCACCGGTCCATTTGTCTGTTCTGTCTCCGAGTGTTTTTTATTTCCAACAGGGAAAGAAAGTGGTGAAAGGAGGAGAGAGAAAGTTTGAGAAACAGTCGGACATGAGAGAATTGTCTGCTGCCATCTATCGCCTCTTTAAGAGCTAGGTGATTCTTTTTAAATTTCTTTAATGAATCCAATTATTGTTTTACGTCCCTTTCATTGGTTTGTAACATAAATGTGTTTTGTACAATACAGGCCTAAAGGTTGGACACACCTTCTCATTCAATGTGTTTTCTTTATTTTCATGACTATTTACATTGTAGATTCTCACTGAAGGCATCAAAACTACGAATGAACACATGTGGAGTTATGTACTTCACAAAAAAGGCGAAATAAGTGAAAACATGTTTTATATTCTAGTTTCTTCAAAATAGCCACCCTTTGCCCTGATTGATAAAGCAAGAAATTCCATTAATTAACCCTGATAAGGCACAACTATGAAGTGAAAACCAGTTCAGGTGAATACCTGAAATGGTAGTTAGGGTTAGGGTTAGGAGAAGAGAATGCCAAGAGTGTGTAAAGCAGTAATCAGAGCAAATGGTGGTTATTTTGAAGAAACTAGAACATAAAACATGTTTTCAGTTATTTCACCTTTTTTGTTAAGCACATAACACCATAAACGTGTTCATTCATAGTTTTGATGCCTTCAGTGAGAATCTACAATGTTAATAGTCATGAAAATAAAGAAAACACATTGAATGAGAATGTGTGTCCAAACCTTTGGCCTGTACTATATATGCAACAAAGTCATACGACACCACAGCCTCAGTTTTAATACTGCATCTACTAATGTTCTAATATAAAAAGGAACAGAATCTTCCATATCATGTTATACCTTTAACTGATGCATCTTTGCAGCCAAATTAGATCTAGTATAGTATTGGATTGTAACTAAGTGGGCCTCCCCTCAGTAGATCCTTTCATCTCATTACCTAACTAACATAATGAGATCTGACCTTTGCTGTCAGAGCGTCACCTTGGCTAAGATGTATGGCCGCCCCACGGTTATGAGGACATCAAGGAAACACATTAGCTTCTCAGGCCTAACAGACCTTTTCCACTGCACAGTGACCTCCCAGAGGAACGGGACAGAACAATATTGACTTTTTTTGCTTTTTTATAAACCATTGCAGTTCATATTGCTCAAACAAAACCTCTAAACTTGAATACAGTGTCCTTACATGTCATTTCTACATCAAATAATCTGTACATGATCATAATTATTCTAACAAAGACTAGTATGAGGCCCAAGCATTAAAACTAATTTCATATCGAAGTATGAGTTCTTTTTTATATTGATGTCAGCATCATGTAGGTGTATTTATTTGTATTGTAAGCTTATATGACAATTATTTCCAAACCACGTCTTTTAACTATGGATTAAAGTGATTTTAAATTCTAAAATGGTCATAGGACATAGGTTTTATAGGATATCTGATAATCCCATTACTCATGTTATTTTTGAGAGTAAGCACTGAAATAATTTAACTTTAAAAAAGTGCAGGGAGTGTGGGTTCAAATAGTTTGATGTGCTTGCATCATAAAAGACAGAAACAGAATCTGCTGAGCCATTGTGATGTTTTATTGAACAAAACACGGAGACGACACATAAAACACAATGTCAAAACTGATACATGATCTCTGTTGCTCACTGCCACAGTTTACTGACATCAGCGCTGCAAGCTGTGAGAAGAAAAATTCCAGACAGTAGTCATCAGCCTTCTTTCCCAAGAGGTTACACGTTTAGTAAAACAGACCTTTAAAGAGAATTATTCTGGAGAAGTGTCACTGGATGAAAATCTGAATACTTCTACAACTAAAACGTAAAGATGTTTAGTGAGAATCCCTTTAACGTTCATGACACATCTTTTAAAAAGGATTGCTGCCAACTTCACTATGGAAGCTCTAAGCAGCTGTGATTGCAAGTATTACTTCATTATCTAGAGATCACAAATGAATGTGAAAACACATTAAAAGGAAATCCTAACAGGTGCTCTTCACATAAGACAAATATCAAATAATTCAAATACATTGAACCTGATTTTAGGTGTGGACTATAAGTTTCTGTTGTAATTTACTTTGTTTTACATATTATTGCACTTACCCACAACTTTGTTGTGATACAGGAAATATCAAGTTAATCATTATTGTTAAGTGTAAGTGTCTATGTGCACACAGAAACCGGTTCAGTGTCATTGACTGTATTTGATAAATTAACTTATTGCATAAAAACAAAATAATTATTTGTCATCTTGAAATAACAGCAATAAAACAATAATTTTAATCACAACTGCATACTTCAGGGAGTTTATGGCTTTTTCTACGTCTTGCCTTAAAACTACCTGGAACAGCTGTTACATCCTCCTGTAGTGACAAATCATAATGTGTCCAATATTTTTATTTTCTTTACATATGTGATCAGTTCAATAAACCGACCCAATACACTCCATATCATTTGTTTTCATTTTGAAATTAATCTTCCCTAAAATGTCATTAAAACAACAACAATACAAAACCAACAAACTGCATAAGCCCATCTATTCAGTCATTGACACTCCTATGGTCAGAATCCCATAATAATGTTAAAGAAACTCCTGAAAGCAGAAGAATAAATTATGTATAATATATTCTGTCACGACATGTTGTTCACACAATTTACTGTACAAGAAATGTATAATAGTCACATTTTGTGCCGTAGAGGATCAGACATTTACATTATTGCACTCAACATTTACAATAGGAAACACTTCAATTCGGATACTCTTTTTCGTTAGCTGTACATTAAATGAGCCATTTATCAACCAGCTTGGTAACTGCATTTTTTTCTACAGTGGCAATAAGAAAGCATGTTAGTATGTTATGAAATAATAAACAAAATGTACTGTTTTAATGGAATTTGTCATTTAGTCATTCATTTTGAGTACAGGGTACAACAGGGGTGGGACAAATATCACAATACTTCCTCTTGCGATACATCATCAATACACTAACTGCAAATATTGATTTAAAAATAATTTTTTGATAGGAAAAATAAATTATCCTTTTATTAGCGAGTAATATGACCTGAAACACAGGTTGGAACTATGGATTATCTGAACTTCACCTCAATGCAGGGAATAAATACATAATTATTGCTTTTTTTTCCTTCAGTCATATATATATATATATATCATGTATTGTAGATGAATTGTCTTGCAATACATCAATTATTGCAGAACCAGGGGTGGAAAGTAAGAAATTACATTTACTGGCTATTGTAATTGTACCTTTTCTCTGTACTAATTTTTAATCTCAGTAAAGTACATATTGTGCATTATGTGTGTGTGTATATATTAGGGTGTAATATAAAAAAAGTAGCCAACTTTAACGGAGTACATTTTAAATGAGCTACTTAATTGTACTCTAGTACATTTTTACAACAGTGACTTTACTTCTACTTGAGTCAAATTTCATCAAAGTAATAGAACATCCACTGGAGTTGATTGTGTTATTGTGTTACTATTTCCAGCCCTGCGCAGAACTGCAGTATCATGAGAATTGTTCTCGCAGGTCAAGTATTGTGATAGAATGGTAGTAGTGAGTTACCTTGTGATTCCCACCCTCAGCATAGAAGAAACCTACAAATCAAAGATGTACCTACAACACAAAGACAGCCATGTTGCACTGATTCTAAAACCTACTGTTCTGCTCACACATGTTCAGCAGATAAAAACAAAAGAAAAGCAGATTTCACACTATGAAGGCAGTGATTCAAAAGGCCAAAAAAGTAGTCCATCTCTGAGGGAGAGGGAATGAACAGGAGTGGTTTGTTTTCCGGTTATCTGAATGCGTCGCCACGACTAATAGGATGCGTCTCCGGCCACCATCAGAAGCAGCTTTTGATGTGGGCAGACACGGTTCGGTTTTTCAAAATAACAGCAAAAACACAGATGAGTACAGCTGCTATGACTCCAGAAGCAACTACAGCAGGATAAGGACAGCAGCTCTGCCTGCAACCGCCAAGATAAACAGAAAAATAACAACTTCTAATTGCAGGGTTTAGCAGCAACACAAGCAAACTGGGAACCTTGGTCTGGTAGATTCCACAATTCTGATCAATACTTTTTTTGTCAAATTCAGCAAATATCTCCTCACTGCCTGCAAGCTGTCAGTTCTATCTATGCACAGGAAAAAGTCAGATGTTCATAGACCCCCAGGACAGTGTCCAATGTGTAAGATTTAGCAGCATCTAGCAGAAATTTAATATAATATTTATAACTATATTTTAATTATCTTATAATCCAATCAAAAAAAAAGTTGAAATCTAAAAATCGACTCTGATTGGGCCATTTTTAATCAACATAGGGTACAGGCTTCCCTCTGTGAAGCCAACATGTTGCGTCGAATTGTTTCTACAACATCTCAGAATGGACAAACACAAAAACGGCTTCGTGGCCACTGTAAATTCTCCTTCATGCCAGGTTATCGTCTATAAACTCACATCTAGATGCTGCCAGAAAGTACACGCTGTACCTTTAAAAACTGACCTGAATCGGTTTTGTTCCCAGACCGTTAATCAACAACAAACCTTTCTTGCATCCGCTGCTTCCAAAGGAAGTCTAATTTAGGAGTGTGACGGTGGGATCGAAAAGTGGCAGATGATCCGCCGTTCCCCTTTTATAGATCCAACAATCCACCTGCAGGCCAGTGGCGTGCTGCTCGTTTAAGCGTCATATGCCGACCCTCAGCTGCTGCTTTGGCTCGTGGTTTGTTCCTGCTGTTTGATGGGCAAAAGGCACATGAAAACTAATGTATAATCACTGCTGTGTGCCACATGAAAACAGGATATCACAGTTGTTGCACTGGCAGATAGGCTATAAGTTCCAACACACCAGCAGTATGCTGGGGAAAAGTCATATCTACCAGTGAAACCAGAGTGGTACGTCGTTCAGGTTGCAAAATTATTGGAAATTTGGAAAGCTTTCACACAAATTAATAAAAATAGACTGGAAATGTATATGAACTATATTCACTTTGTCATATACAGACTTAAATATAAATATTTTGTTTTCTCATGTGACTAGCAAATATTTCTAAGGAGAGGGAGTCCATTCAAGTTCTACTCAGGAATGATCCTTTTTGGTGTAATAGTAATGTTAATTCCCATGGAAAGTTGCTAACTTTGAGTAGTGGGAGAAACAATAAAACATATTGGTAAAAATTTCCAAGCTTAACTTTCCATGGAAAATCCAGCCCTTACAACCCCAGTCGCACACAGCAGCAGCAGCGTGTGTCAATAAGAGTTTTTGAGATTAGTTATCAGACAATAGAAGAGCCGCAGCACGATAAAACCCAACCACACCCAGATCCGGCAGGAAACAAAGAGAGACGGACCATCTGCCACTTTCCAATCTCCTCTAATTCAGTGCTGAGGGCTGAGATGGCACATGGTCCATATGAAGAATGTCCCGGTAGCTTCTACCAGTGTCTGGAATCCACCAGCTCTGGCCGCAAGCTCATTTTTTTTAGCGTCTCATAGCCGACCACCATGACGATGGCGGTGGGCGTGGATGAAATGATGCGTGCCGACAGTCCTTTAGTCAACCCCCAGAATCCCTCCTCTCTGATCAGCTGCCTGAACGTCTCGCTGACTGAAGTCCTTCCTTCAACCTGAAACAAAACACATGTTTGGGATGATGTCAAAAATGTCATGTGGTGTAACCCTAAAAACCTGGTACCTCTTAACTCTCTTAGAAATGTTAAAAAAGAAAAAAAAAGCATGCTATCAACATTTTTTATATTCTAAGTGGATTCAATTCTTTTTCCATTACACCAATTGACATTTCCTGTAAATGACATAGCCAAAATGTACATTTTGAGAGACTTGGTGAATGCTTTTAAATCTGTATTTAGGTTTTGATGTTTTCATCTTACCAACCCTTATTTGACCCATTTATATTTGTTTTGAGTTACTGTTACAGTAGAATAACTTCAAAATTCAAAATTAATGTCCAATATGCAACACGTTAAAACCATTAGACTGACATTGGAAGGTGATTTTGTGTGTAGTAAATTAATTATCTGCAGCCTTTAAAAGAAAGTTTTTCAGGAAAAAAAAGAGGCAGACTCCTTTTAGAGACAGGATTTGGTTGGACTTTTCTGATAGTTTTCAGAATCTGGTCCCAAAAGGATCACTTCCACCAGACCACTGGACAGGAAAGCTTCTTTTGTGTGTTGAGATTTTTGGGCTATTTCATTTATATATATTCTGAAACACACTGACTGAATGTGTCCAATGAAACAAGAATCTTGAGTGTCTTTTAGATGACTGATAGATGTAAATGATGGCTACCTGGACCCTGGCTCTGACGACGTCCATGGGGTTGGTGACAGTAGAGGCAGTAGCAGCAGCTAACGGTCCAGCCATGGCTTGTAGAATCAGATGAGGGCAGTCACTGGGAGCCAGATTAGAGAGTTGCTCTGTTGAACATCACAGATACAGAAACATAATTAGCTATACATCCAGAAACTAAAAATGCAATACAGACAGAAGACACAGGCAAGACAAAAAATAAAAGTAAAGCTCTAGGTGTAAGATATCACCATAATTTAATTTTAAAACATTGAAGAAAATAAGTCAACCTCTCATCAGTACTGGCAGGATGAGCAGTGGTGTTGATGTTGTTGATGAAGTTGGAAACTTTCCATGGGAATTAAGGTAAATAAATGGGAATTGACGGAAATATGTGGGAATGAGCGGGAATGAATCCAAAATTTATCAAATTTAACGCAGTTTAACAGGAAACTTAAATATAGTTGGAGAAAATATGAGAAATATTTATGGGACAATATTTGATTGACTTGCAAATATTAAATAAAAACATATATATACACACGGCAGCTAACTAGCTGGTAATTTCGGTGCCCTTTTTTTTCCTGTAACCATACAAGTATTCAGACATCAATGGTCAAGTATTTTGAAGACCATTCCAGTAGTAGCTCACTACACCACTGGAATGGTCTTGTTTTTACAAGCTTTTTGTTATTTTTATTTTACAGAAAAATGCTACATTCACCATCTGATGTGTGGAAGCGTTTCTCACAAGATGTTGAAGGAAAGTCTTTATATATGTGTGAATATTGTGGAAAGACACGTGTGAAGAATGCTGCAACATATTGCGCTAGGCGTATTCAGCAGACAAGAGTTCCGCTCCAGGGGAAAATTAATCTGCTGTGTCGAGTCAGATAAATATAAATATCTCCAAAATTCCCAAGCTTACCTTCCCATGAAAAGTTCCTGGAAATTTACCAGAAATTTACCAGGAATTTTCCACCCCATTACAATCCTGGTAGGAGCTCAACCTACTGAAAATAACTTTAAAATTGTTAGCCTCAGCCCGTCTTGTCTTACCACTTCTCCCCAAAAGGCACTGTAGCTAATGAATAGAAATGAAGCCTCCACTACTGAGACCCGGCAACTTCTGTAGTAAAGAACTGGAAAACAGAGGCAGCAGTAGCATCTGTCTGGAGGAATTAACACCCATGGACCAGCAAAACTGTCATAGTTTATTACTGTAAATGTCAGTAAACACTGATTCTCTTTACTTTCATGTCAGACACCTCATCTGCATCAACTTGATTGCTGGTGAGACTGAAAGTCATCAAAGAAGTTTGGTTTTATGTTGTGACTCAGGCTGTATCAAATTCCAGGACTGATAACTCGGGTTGTAAATCTGGGGCTTATTCCTTAACTGATAATTGAACATGATGAATAATAATCCAAAATCAAATATTAAGTTTGCATTGCCACTGTGACCTTCTCACCCTCTGCTGTTAGTACAGTTAGCACCAATATGTGAACTCCAGAGAAATTAAATAAAACATACTTTGTTTGTTGGTTAATACTTTCTGTAATCGGCTAAATTATTAACAGTAATTGATGGACTAGCAGTTAATCAATAACATCCCTACTGCTAACAGCTGCTGCTCTGGTGCCGGCAACAAGTCCGGGAAGATACAGCTGTATCAAGGCTTGCCCCCCCCACCCCACCTAGCCATTCTTTGAATAAGAAATCCACACATTGCTCCTTTAAAAGATGAAAGTTATCAGCTTACCTGCATAAAAATGATAGAAAGGCCACCAGACGGCGCTGTTGGGGATGTAGGTGAGTAAAGAAGCCACGTATCCCCTGTAGAAGCCCCGTAAACCATCGGCAGCAAATATCTGAGACATAATGTTCCTGGTTTGGCCAAACATCTTTTTCTTTCCCGTCTCTGGGTTTGCACTGAGCCGGAAGCGGGTCAGGTGCTCACCCTGGCCCTGCATCATCAGCTGCTGGGAAACGATATCTATGGGGACGGTGATGCTCTGAGCGACCAGCGAGGCCGAGCCGCCCGCCACCAGTGACTTCACCGTATTGTCTTCGGAATACTGGGAGACGTACTTCCTCACCAGCTCGTAGGTGGTGATGTACGCCTGGCCTGAGAACAGGGTGAAGGTGTTGATCATGAAGCCACGGTACAGGCCCCGCACACCCTCCGCCCGCAGGATCTTGAAGAAGGCATCGAAGGTGCCGCTGTAGAGCGACTTGCCCCTCTGGACCTGGAGCCGGGTGCGGATAAGCGTGGCCGGGTAGACGGTGGCCCGGATGGTCATGGTCATGAACACCCCGAAGGAATAGAACTTCCTCTTGTCCAGGTCCTCCCACTCAATGATCTGGATGTTCCTCTTCTGCTGCATCCTGCCCGCGGTAGGAACCCCCTCATCAGAATGATCCTGCCTGACAGCGTGAGCAACAAAACCGTTTAATCAACCATCAAAATAGGTAATAACATTAATAAACTTTATTTATATAGCACCTATCATACAGGGATGCAGTTCAAAGTGCTTTACATGAAATCTAGCAACAAAAAATAAAAAATATGGTTAAACAGAAATGCACACATATTACAGAAGAGCTAGTGTGAAATAGTTAAATACTAAAGTGAAGAGATCAGTTCTAAATTGGAGATTTATTTTCGTAGATTGATTATTGCAGCCCTACACTTAGAGTTTTGTGGTTTGCCAAAGTGCTGAAAGAACTTGTCTTTCCTCTGCATGTCTGTGATTTGGTTTAACGAGGGACTGTTTGTTTTCATTATATTTTATTTATTTACATAGAGAAAAGCTGTGCAAAACAAACACAAAAAATTAAAATACTTTGAGCCCTACTCAACAAAAATGCTGGTCTGCAGAGGATTCCTTCCCTGCAGCTGAAGAGAGTGAGAAAACAGGGTGATTTAGGGACAGAGTAAGTAAGAAGAAATACAGGGGAAAAGATTGCATTAAGTTTTTTGCAGCCTTACTCACCCTAAATTTTATTATTTTATACAGCCATTCAAAGCCAACAAGAAATGATATATTGTGAAGGTGTTATAAAAAGTGTAATAAACATAATACACTTATGTTTATCTAATATAATAAAGTACATTTATTATTAATCTACCATAAATATTTAAATTGGCTCTAAATTGTTGAACTACGTTAAAATGTGTGTGCTAGAGATAAGGTGTTTGCTAGAGATAAAAGTCTTTATAATGATTACTTTTACTTTCGATACAGAGTACATCCTGCTGATAATACTTCTATACTTTCACTCATGTAACTTTTTTTAATTCAGGACATTTACTTGTAATTGAGTATTTTTAGATGACAGTAGATCTACTTAAATGGTCTGAGTACTGATTAATAGAATGGTAGTTAAATATTTCACAGTATTTTCACTGCTATCTCTTCAGCTTGTGCAACATCTCTCCTGTTACCTGTATGAGAAGGGTCAAAGGTCATGCTGCAAGAGACAACTTCGCAGACTGAACTAAAGCTGAAATAGGTTTTAATAGAAGCTGAGAATCCTGTTTGTGTTGGGTTTCCTCTGCTCAGCCAGCAGAGGAACACATGAAATGTTGAGATGTCTGTGTTTGACCCTCCAGGTAAACAGAGGACACCGTGTACCTGCAGCTTGTACATAGCTACGGACACAGCAGGTTCTCCGCCGGTAGAACCGAATAAAACCTAATTAAGTCACTCACACAGCGACAGCACCTGTGTTTTACCTAAAACGAGCCTGGTATTTTAGCTTTTAGCCTGCGATGGCTAACGATGAAATAGTTAGCGCCGCGTTCACTCACGCAGCCTTCACTTACCTCTTCGGACAGATGTTTATTCCAGAGTCAGAAACTCAGCATCACGTCAACGAAACGGGTAGAGAAAACGCGCTTCTCAGTGACGTCATTAACCGGTTAAACGGTGTTCTGATAACGGCGCAGATAGCAGTTAGCTGTTTAGCTAACCGGAGCTATCCTGCTTCTGATGAGGGGCGGTCAGGAACGAACCGGTCGAACTGAACTGACAAGACCCGAATCCCCCCCAAAAACGAGTTCCCAATTCATTTGTCTTTTACGGCAGCCACATTGATATTAATTAGTAGGTAAACACAGGAGTTAATACGTTTCCGATAGTCTAGCAGCAGAGCCTTTGTGAAAACATGCACAATAGGAGCACACTCGAATGGAACAGGACCTTTATGAGAAGCATGTTTAATCTCAACGATGAATAAGCTGTTTTTCCACAAACGTTAGCAAACATATCGCCTTGTTAAATGCACCTTATAGAAAAGGATATGATCACCGCACCGATCCGTGACTGAAAAATCCGATTCTCTTCATTGAATCTAACCTCCCATCTCTACTCGCTTCTATTCAAAACCATGCTGTCTAAACAACCAATGACACCAGAGCTTCTTCTTCCGCTTTATGTTGCGCTTCATGATGATTCAGGCGTTTCTTTCATGGATATATATAATTGTATAATATATTTCACGATTTCCTTACTGCTCACTATGATGGACTGTTATATATTGCACTAAATAATAAAAAAGAAATCAACAATCACAAAACAAACTAAAATAAAATAAACAAACTAAATAAGCTAAAATAGTATTTTTCATGTTATTTATTATATTATTACAATTCTTCAAGTGTGTTATAATAACAGCCAGGTGACCATATAAAAAGTGTTTTAATGAGTTCTACTTCTACTGTTAGTGAGAACAGAAGATGCAGTGGCGGTCCTCCACCGCGAGGCGGCGCTGTGAAGTAATGAGTAAACGTCAAATTGAAAGTAGAACAGCGCTCAGCTCAGGAGAAAAATCGGTGTGGTCCTCTTCAGCCACGGTAATGTTTATCTATGTAAATAATCTACTACGTACCTCGGTGTTTATTCCAGCACACTGTATGTGTGTTAGTGGAGTTTGAGTCTGTAAAGTCTGTACTTTCTTTATTATGAAATAATGTGCTAGCGAACTAGCATGCATGCATGACATAGCATCAGAGACTCTAGGTTTCACTCCGGAGAGTGTCAAAGTTACTCTGCCAATTTCGCCCCTACTTTGACCTGTATTGTAGCAACCATAGAAAAACAATGTTTACCTCAAGGCCACAGTTGTTATCCGTCACTACGGGGTGTTTGTATTTGTCAATATTGTATCTTGTCAATAAAAACTGTGTTTTATTTTTGAATTTCCCTCAAGAACCTTCTTCAGATGTGTAGTTTATGCTCCACAGCGCCCCCGGCTCTGGTTCACTGGTGAAACCCGGAATTACATATCCGAAGCGCGTTTTTGAAAGGAATTAGGGATAAAACACATTTTTTATTGAAAAATTCGTAATATTGAAAAAAATCAAACAATCCGTCGCGATAGATAACAAATGTGGCTTTAATACAAGCACTGTTTGTTTATGATTGCTACATGAAGGAAAAAGTAGGGGCGACATGAGAGTGGCCTTTATCTCATATGAACCTGTAGTCTCATATGAGGCTAGCTCAGATATTGCAGATTCATTCTGTGCAGCAGCAGTTAGCTTAGCTTAGTTTAGCTGTCACACACTGAGCCACAACTAGAAAAGACAGAATAAATTCATTATTAGAGATTCGTTTACAGTAGGTATTCGTTTCTATTTAGGGAGGGGAGAGAACAGAAAAATGATCTGTAAAATCAATCTTATTTCATGGAAACGAAATAACGAAACGAGCTGAAACCTTTAGTTCACTGTTTATTTTCTGCTGGCTGATGTCAAAACAACTTTTGTGTTTTTGCAGATTTTTCCAGTGAACGGAAACAATGGTAGGTGGATGTTAAACTCTTCATGACTATAATTCATGACTGTTTAGTGGGTAGAAAGTAACTTTAGCACTCAGGTACAGTTTTCAAGTGCTGCTTTTAAGGTACTTTTGAAATGCTATCAGGTTCTAATTTATATGTCACTCCACTACATTTCAGAGGGACATATTGTACTTTATACTCCACTACATTTATTTGAGTTACTTGTCAGACAACACTATTACGTAAAATATACGTTTACGTAAGATTAATTTATTTTAATCTATTAAATTATTGCTCTTTTTGAGTACTTAACCCATACCTGTTAATAATACCCGTTTCTTTGTTTAGTCTCGCAGATATGATTCCAGAACAACCATATTTTCTCCTGAAGGCAAGTGTTATTTCTTGTATTTATTTGTTATATTTATTTAAATGCAGAGGTGGAATGCAACATTATGTACATTTATTCAAGTACCATACTTTACTTTACATACTTACAATTTTAGAAGGCAATTTGTATTTTTTGTACTTTGCATTTTTATTTTATGCTACTTTATACTTTTGATTCACTACATTTTGGAGGAAGTATTAGATCTAAATCTAGTGTATATATTAGTCACATAAAGATATTCTGCAAAACAAAAACTTTCACTTTACATATATTTAATTTTAAGTCTTTATATTACAGGACGCTTGTATCAGGTGGAGTACGCCATGGAGGCAATCGGTCATGCTGGAACATGTCTTGGCATTTTGGCAAAAGATGGAGTGCTGTTAGCAGCAGAGCGACGCAACATCCACAAACTGCTGGATGAGGTCTTTTTCTCTGAGAAGATCTACAAGCTCAATGAGTGAGTGAACTGACCTAGACAGAGATTCACGGTAACCTCACACATCCTAACAGAATGCTGTGATTATCTTTCAGAGACATGGCCTGCAGTGTTGCTGGGATCACATCAGATGCTAATGTTCTGACAAACGAGCTGCGGCTAATTGCACAGAGGTAAGTTTCAAAGGAATCAATATAATTTTTGGGATGTCCCTCTTCACCTCTTTAAGAATTTGGATAAACAGTGGCCTCAAATTTAGATCGATAACAAATGTATAAGTTGCCTAAATTTGAGTGGAAAAGCATGACAACACCACCAGCTGTTCACCAGTTGATTTTATTTCTCTTCAGATATTTATTGCAGTACCAGGAGCCAATCCCCTGTGAACAGCTGGTGACAGCCCTGTGTGACATCAAGCAAGCCTACACACAGTTTGGAGGTAAGATGCACGGTAGCACAGTTGTCTCCTTAATAGTTTAAGGCTTAGAACCCTTCATGCTGCCCAATGGTTCTATCTAGTACATGTTCTTCTTTTCTTGATTAGTCCTTAATGGCGGACTAGACCACTTGTATCAGATCTGGTAGCATCACTTCCCCTGGTACCCGTGGTATCTTTGCTAGTATAGAAAAACAAGTGCCATCATGTTTTCGGAGTTTGGCATCGACTTGGTACAGAAGTATCGGAACATGTGACATCTCTACACTGAGATCACACAATTGTGTCTTCACTTACAAAGCAGAAAATAATGTTTTCAATCTGTAAGCAGAATTATGTTTTTAAATTTTTATAGAAATTTCATTATTGTTGATCAAATGTTTTATTGTGTGTTTGTGGAACAGATCAGAGAGTTAACAGTCAGCACTGTGTTTACAGGGAAGAGGCCGTTCGGTGTTTCTCTGCTGTACATGGGCTGGGACAAACACTACGGCTTCCAGCTCTACCAGAGTGACCCCAGCGGTAACTACGGAGGCTGGAAGGCAACGTGCATCGGCAACAACAGTGCTGTGAGTCTGACACGATACAATGAATATCTATGAAATGATGGTTACTTTATGGAACATGAAGATTGGGATCAATAGCACTGAGTGTGTGATTGGTTTTGCGTTGATAGGCAATTAATAAAAATCTGTAGGGAAAGAACAGAGAGTAATGACCTGTTTATGTTTTAAGAAAAGGAAATCAAAATAGAAACTTTCCTGTGGTTTCTATTTTGGTTTGAGGTGCAGCTACAAAAAAACAGTCAATTAGGGTTATGGCCACAGATTTATTGTAGCCCACTTACCACTTGCCTGGTTGTCAGATTTATTTGCCTGAAGTAAAATTTTACTTTATAGGCAGGCTTCCTTATTGTTGAACCACAGCTATTACACATGATATAAAGAATGTTATGTAGAAATGTGACAACTGTGAAGAGTATAAGATTTGTCTTCTTCAATCTCTATGTAAACATAAAATACATAGTGTAGAAATACAGTTCACTTTTATTCATTTCACTGTTTGACTATGGGGGTGCACGTCTCGTTGCAGACTTCAGAAATATTAATCTCATTATGCCAATCATGATTGGCTAGTAACCATATTTGTCTGCAGCAGGTAGTTCTAATACCTCTTCATGCACAAAGTGTATCTTGCTTCTCAGCTGCCTTGCTTAACTGTCCATAGATGGACCTTTTGTTTTTAGCTCTAAACCTGTATCTTTGTAAATACAAATTCAGGATGCTCACGCATGCATCCCTGTTGTAGTAGTACAGAGGGGGGGCTGGTTCACCTCCATAGATCTGAAAGATGCGTATTTCCACGTTCCAATTAATCCCCCTCACAGACAGTATCTCAGAGATGCTTTCAAAGGGGCATGTAACGTGCTCTCTTTCAGCTTGTCTCTAAGCCCCAGGGTGTTCATATGGTGCAGGGAAGCAGCGATCATTCCACTAAGGCAACAGGGTTTCCACCTGGTCACTTATCTGGATAATTGGCTGTTGTTAGAGAAATCGAAGCAGGAAGCCTTTTTGACTTGGTTTTCGTGATAAACACAGAAAAAATCATGTTGTCTCCAGCCCAGAGAATAATCCCCATAGTGATGCTTACTTATTACTCAGATAACCAGGGTTATATAAATCACCTTAAGTTATTTCTACATTATGTTAAAAGTTTGTGTGATGTTTGATTATTTGTCTTGTTGGCCTCAGGCTGCAGTCTCCATGTTGAAGCAGGACTACAAAGAGGGAGAGATGGCTCTGTCCTCAGCTCTCGCATTGGCCATCAAAGTCCTCAATAAAACCATGGATGTCAGCAAGCTGTCGGCAGAGAAAGGTGAGCTCAAACCACCAATAGTTATATACATTACTAGATACATTCTGCATGTTCTGGTGAGTTTTATTGACTATGACTAACATGCAGGATGTATCTTTAAAGTAGTTGAAATTTGGGTCTGATATCAACACCGGTGATTAAACTAACCCCAAGTACGTAAGGTTAAAATACAATAATGACCTTAATTGTTTCAGTGGAGATCGCCACCCTGACTCGGGAAAACGGGAAAACAGTAATCAAGGTGCTGAAGCAGAAAGAAGTCGAGATACTCATCAAGCGGCACGAAGCTGAGGAGGCCAAGGCTGAAAAAGACAAGAAGGAGAAGGAACAGAAAGAGAAGGACAAATGAGAAAAAGTCACTGTTTTTCTTCCTCATGTCACCAAATCCTGTTTTGTTTTGTCTTTTACATTAAAAATTTGTGATAAACGTGTCATCTTGTATGCTGATCACATCATAAAGGAAGATAAATGTATTTCTCCAAACCTCAGCTTTTCAAATACCTTGTCGATATAAACGAGGTGGATAAAATAGGACACAATTCAACAGCAAAAGAAGTGTATACAGTGTCCAAAATGAAAATGAGGTTGAATAAATATTTAAATTAAATGTCAACTAAAATTTCAACTAAAACTGACAATTCTAGCCTCCAGTTTTTTTGTTTTTAGCAGGAAAATGCAGCAAAGAAACACTGTCATGGTCAGCTGTGAGCCTGACTCAGTTGTTCCATGGTGAGGACAAAACAAGTATATATAGCACAATACAGAACGAGATTAGAAGGCAAAGAGTTCAACATTAATACATATTATATATAGTACAGTGGATTAAGAGGAAGGAGTATGATTACTGAGATTTTATTGGTTACAATTTAGATACAAAGGAAATACTTGTTTAAATGTTTGAAGTGTGGAGGAAGAATTTATTTTTCTGCATTTTAGTATATGTACAAAAATGATATGAAAGAGTAATTGTTGAAAGTAGGTTTAATTGTTTTGTAAACAACATTTAGTTTTTATCTCCAGTTTTTCCATTTTCAGTGTGTAGACTGATGCAGGTGTTTTTGTGCTTATGAAGCCAAAGCATCACTTTCTTTGCGAGACCTTTTGAAAATAGAGGTCAGAGGTCACGGCCATCCCATCATCTCGTCCCATCAGTGCAACATTTTTGTTTTACACCGAAACAAAGATGGAGATATTTTTATCCTGTGTAGAGAAACTGAAGCTCTGCTGCTGTTCATTTCTTCTTTTTTTCCAAGTGATCCCTTGTTTTCTGTAGAGTGAGAAATGATGTTTGTTCACCACATGGTGGTGCTATCAGTCCTGTGGATGTACCATTACAGTGTGTGTGACGTGCAAAAAGGATGAGCTTGTTAGTTTTTATGATCACAGTTACTCAACATATATAAGTTCAAGCTCCAATTCCAATATTATAGCCTCGTAAAAAGCCATAATGCTGGTTGCCAGTTTGATTCACTACACTATACAGCACTTTCAGAAACAATAAGAGGGAAGCACAAATTAAATTTAGAAGGTAGCAAAGGAATCACAGCACAATAGACACAGATTACAGTAGTTCATAACAAGACAACACATAATGGACTTAATATGGCAGTTTGCATGGATTAGCAATATCATGCATATCAGCACATGGTAACGTACACAAAGTACAATCTGTCAAAGTAAGAACATTAAGTCAGTGTGGCTGTTGCACGTTGACAGGCACCAAATACCATTACATCCTTCTGTTTTCCATCCCTCCATCTGATACCCTTTAAATTCACTTCATTCTACTGACCACTTGATGGCGATGGCATTCAATGATGACGTTTCATGAGACAGAAAAAAAATAACATTATAGGATTAAAATGAAGGCATTATATATTCAGAAATGTACAGTTAAAGAACAAAAGCAGAATCATTGCCATGAAAACCTGCTCTAAAGACAAAAAAGACAAAGTGTCATGCTGGAGGCAACAGCTACTTAAATTCAAATGAATATTTTTACATCAATTTTACATCATCAGACAGGCAGCAGTGCAGAAGATGATTTAAATGTTTTCCTGAGTAAACCTATTATATATTGTGTTGCATCAAAGAGCAGCTGGAGAATGTGACATCAGTAACTCTAACTCACACATTATATAGGAGACCCCGACTGGATTGAAAGCAGCTGTTGTTGATGCTGACCCCACATACTGACATGATAAGGGCACCAGTATAAGGTTAAGGGTTCCCTTTGGTTACCAGTGCTGCTCTTCAGGAATACCAGTGCGCTGCCTGTTCGGAGCAGGGCCATTCTTTCCCATCCGGTGCTTGCAGCTTTCTCGAGAACCGCTCATCAACCTAACACTCAATACTGCTAAGAGATTCCTTCCTTTATAGATTGAAGATGGTGCTACAGGGCACATCATATCTTCACATAGATATCTTCAAAATGGTGGGAAATCGGCATAGATACAAGTGGCTGTATATATATTCTGGATCCAGACCAAACTAAACTGTGCGTCATATAAAACATGACAATGACAACATTTAATATGTGATGTTTTAGAGAGCCTGGCATGTTTTTGCAGTCTTGCTTTTGTAGTTTTGTGATCACAACTTGTATTTATTATTTACATTCTCTCATTCTGCAGCTAATTTTATGACCCAATCATTATAAAATCCCCTTCTTTTATATCTATAAAGATATATACATATATCTATAAAGATATATACATATATCTTTTAAGATATATGTAAAATACTACTGTCTGGTATGTTTTTCAACAACAAATGTTCAATTATCTTGTTAAAAAATTGTCATTAAATTGTCATCTACTCTTTCTCCCTCATTAAACATTCCAGTATCTATAAATATACGGATATATTTATCTGCTGGACAGAAAATATCTCCTCCTCCACTGTAATCTCAGTGTTTGTGCTCAGCAGGCTTCATGTTTCCACATCACAATTGTGTGAGTGGAATATCGTGAGAGGATTGGCTCCAAACTTGTTGTGATGTCACATGTCATGCTCGTAGGCCCCGCCCCTTAAAAATTTGATTTCAGTGATCTCAGAGAAACTTTCCACTTTGAGCAGATGAAAGTGAAAACAAACTACACAGAGAAGCTCAAACATCCAACTGTAGGAACAAGAAGGAAAACATGTTTGAGCGGAAAGACTTTAAAGATCCTCCAGACATGTTTTAGGATGTGTAAATAACCTGCCTTTGAAGAATAATGTGTGTCTGATATGGTTTATAAAAAAAACTAAAAATTCTGAATCTATAAATATGGACATTTTCTTTACTATTTACAAGATGTCTTCTACTTCACTGCCAATGAAATTAGAAAGGTACAGGATATAGTTCATTTCCCATGTAGATAAAAACAGCTTAATCTGAAATCATAATAGCACAGTTCTATATACTAATTAATTAAGGATTATGCATATTATTTATGCTAGATGGTGCTAAATTTTACACACGTTTTCTCATAATTAACATTACATTTTGCATTTCTCAATTTTGCCTTTTTTCGTAATTTTTGTTTTTTCATATTCAAAATTAATGTTGTCACGAATTAAAATATACTTATGAATATTATATTACATTTCTGCCTGGTATGTTGTGCAAATGCTGCTAAATCTTATACACAGCACCTTTAAGGCTTCTAACAGCACTTAAACAACACATAACAGTAATGATTGCAGTCTACCAACACATGTTTTAGATGTGGTAAAGTTGAATATTTTGCAGATTTGTTATAAGATTACAGCCTTTAATCTGTAAATAACGATGATCCCCTGTGCTCTTATACAAACTATGCAAAATAGTCCAGAATAAGAAAATAAACATCCTTCACCAGCCGAGTTCATATCGGCAGGCAATGACGTCGTCTTGTTAAATCTCAAGATATGCGAGCCAATTGCAAAGATAAAATCCCGGCAAGCCGACAAAAAAAGCGACAATTTCTTCTCATTTGACGTCAATCTCTTGTTTAGGATCTAACATGCACTTAAAATTGTAAGTCAACAGTGCTAATTTATTTAAAGGGCAGACTCAGTGAGGTCATGGTGTTCACATGAGCGTTGAGTGGGAGGATCTTTGAGCCATTCACAGGCCTCCCCTCCTGAGAACGAGCTAAGTGCAGAGAAACGGCGATGCCCAGACCCCATGACTTCCCTCACTCTCCTCTCTCACTAAATATGGCAGAATATACTGGAAGAATTTCATTTGTGTATCCAAATTCTTTGTTGACACTCAATTTAGGATGTCTGAGACTCTGGGCTTGCCAACTCTACTCCAAACTGTAACCGCTCCAAACCATAACACATGGATCGGGCTGATCCTGTGCCGAGGTGTAGAGGCCCACCACTGTCCGCCGTGATGAAGCAGAGAGGGAGCTCAGGGCAATCTGCTGCAGTGTAAACACAGCCCCAGAAAAGCACTGGAATGTCTCTGCAGTGGGAGCTGGAGGACGAGGTCAGCCAAAGGCCAAGGCAGGTGGGATACATCAGAATCGAGGCTGACATCTCAGCATTAACTTATCCAAACAAGAGGCAGGCGGTATGTTGTCCTGCGAGCACTGGAGGAGCAGGAGGAGCAGGAGGAGGAGATAGAGGAGGAGGAGATAGAGGAGGAAGGAAGAGTGAAAAAGGAAGGAGGGGGGTATGGGGACTATGAGGGCCGGAGCAGACGGGAACAAGTGGGAGTGTCCCCACAATGCAATCTACTTCATCTCTGCCTCACGTCCCAGAGGGGAAAAACACCAGTTAGCATACAAGGTTAAACATGAGCTTCACTGCCATTTCAAAATCCCTTAATCTGGATCCTGTCACTGATCTGGACAGTTACACAGAAGCCACGTTTGACTGAACAGAGGCCCACACCAAACCACCACACCACCAAACCATCAAACCACCACACCGCCAAACCGCCAAACCACCAAACCGCCAAACCACCAAACCGCCAAACCATCAAACCACCAAACCACCACACCACCCAACCACCTAACCACCCAACCACCCAACCACCAAACCACCCAACCACCCAACCACCAAACCACCAAACCAGCCAACCACCCAACCATCAAACCATCAAACCACCAAACCACCAAACCACCAAACCACCAAACCACCCAACCATCAAACCACCAAACCACCAAACCACCAAAACAAAGCCATGAAACCATGTATCACTGTCCAGCATGTTGAAGTCCAGCCAGACCTGCTTGTCTCTGTTAACTAACACTGTTGCTTGTGCTGTTCATTGACTTTATACTTTATACTTACTATTGTAGTATTTAATACAATTAATAGGTGGATTGTACTGTACTTAAGTATAATACTCAGATACTCATTTTACTTGAGTATTTCTATTTTCTGAGGGAAATACTGCATTTTTCATTTATGGGTCAGTGACAAATAATGTTTGGCAAGATGAGGAAGTCCAAACAATTTTTAAAATATAGTTTTAAGAAGCATTCATCTGTGTGTACACTGTGTGTTCATGTTGATTTAAAAATTTTTTTTGCAAAAAATCATGATTTTGTGTGATTTATTTCTATAAAATTTCAAATGGTGTAATAAAATGTAAAAAAAAAAGACAAGATATTTTCATATTTGCATATTTTGCATATATAATTATCCTAGAATATAAAACCTGTTGTGGCATGTGTTTTTCATTTTTAAAAACCTTTTTAAGAGAGTTAAACTCCACATGGCAGTTTTGTCCCTGACCCTTAACTATATATATTAACTATATATATATATATATATATATATATATATATATATAGTGGATGTACTGATTGACAGCTGAACAACCAGATGGCAGACACTGGTTTAACTTATATTAAACATATGTTAAATAATATTACAAGTATTAAACAAATTTGTATTAAACATAGCACTTGAGTAAATGATCCATGCAATCAAACCATGCTGACATACGCCACAGAAAATAATTGAGGGAATAAAGTTTAATTCCTTCATTGCAAGCAACAAACTAGCACAAGGGAGCCTTTAGCATCAAGAATCACGGGGCATTGTGTGAAATTACTGGGTCCTGGAAAGTTTCAAAAGTTTATAGTATCTACAACATTTGCATAATTACACTTGACAGTTGTTCTATATTTAGTTCTCTGCAGTCGTGGAATGTAACAAAGCACAATGTTCTGTTCTTAATTTTCTGGTATTTGTACTTCACTCGAGTGTTTCCATTTCACTTTATTAGTGGATAGAGGACACACAGTATGAGCAATATGACGCAATATGATATAGATTTATCAACAGTGTGTAAAGGATGAAAAATCGATGAATTTCGAACAGCCACAATATTTATTTATTTATGATATTTATTCCAATAATAATGTAATGATATAATGATTATACTACGACCATGACTTTTCATATTTAGGTAGATTTAGCTAGTAATATTTGTGTCATTTTACTTAGTAAGATTTTGTATGGATGACTTTCATTGTATTTTTCCTTAAGGGAAATGTTTATTCTTTTCCATCACTCTCATTCAGATGGAGTGTGTACATACATAACTAGAAGAACATTAATAAAGTCAGTGGTCTAGGAGTAAATATCAAAGATGACAATAATTAAACAACCAGATAAACTTTTTTGATTATATTATGATGCAGTAATTTTGTACAAGTGGCTTCACTTTGAGGAACTAAAACATTAAAATAAACTAACGAAACAAATAAACACTTCAAATACTTCTGATACGTTGAGTATATTTTGTGAATGATACCTGTGTACTTTTACTTAAGTAACATTTGAAATTCAGTACTACATCCACCACTGCTACTATAACATCTCCTACATTACCTCACATCCCCAAAACCACATATAAAGATAGAGAGGATGTGACCTTGATGTGTTCGACATTTACAGTCCTGCTTGGACCTGGATCACTTCAACGCCTGTAGTCACTGCATGTTCAGTTCCTTCTGACTCTACTTCTGAGTGTCCAGCTCCTATTTGAAGCCAAGGCTGCTCTGTGGTGTGTGAAATCCTGACCTTACTGGGAATCAGGAATTAAATCATCTCCTCATCCATGACAGTAATTTTGTGAGCAGAGATTAGAGACTCGCTGCTCACCACCAGATCACAGACAGTTCACCATAAATGGAGTTGAGTAGCAGTAAACAATAATTACATGCCGCGTGCTGATGTGACCTATTATGGAGAGGAATATTAAGAAGCTATTGTTGCTGCTGGCACATAATAGCAGCCTCTGTGGTATTGTATATTGGCTTGGGCGGGTTTTTGGGGCTAAATATTCACTTGGCTTTAAAATAACATCACATTGTTGATGGTGGTTGTTCACATGGCTGTTAGGTGTCGTAATATCTGGTCACGTTCCTGTCAGTTAAAAAAATACTGACTTTGTGAGCCGTATAAAAATCTCTGACTGAACCACGGGCAAACTCAAACATGAGCAGAAGCTACACTCTGAGAAGAAGAAAAAGTATTATTCCAGCAGTGGGGGCACCAATTAAATACTGGAAAACAACAAAAAATAAGCATCTTGTAATATAAAGCAGTTCTATGTAATTAAAATACAGGTTTTCAGGTTTAATTGTACATGATGAATATAAATATTTCCACCAATAAAACAGTTTCCTATTAAAAATGTACTGACACTTCTATAATACAAATAATATTCAGGCTTACAGTTACAGAAACCAACTGTTATATATTTAGATAATTACATACTTTTATGTCAGTTATTCTATATTAGTGTATATATCTAATGTAATAAATTATATTCCACTGATAAATCATTTGATTTACCTTTTAAAATATAATAATAATGAAATAATAGTGATAATAATTTTTTCTTTTCTTTTTCAAAAACGTATTTACTAACACAGCTGTTCATATTATTTCACATTAAATATTAAGACTGTGATTTTATAATATTATTCATATTTCCTTTTATTTTTGAAATATAGGCAAAATCTGTAAAAATACAGATTACTTCTACAGTGAGCAGATAATAAAAAGGCATTTTGGAGGCAGCACAACCCACATCAATGATAACTGTTATATTTTCCTAACAAACACCATCAGGACAGTTTGTTATGATTGCCTTTGGTTATTTATTTGAAACTGTAGTTTGTTTAAGTGGTCTGTTCAACTCATTTTCACTTGTTCTCAGCATAGTTCAAATGTTCCTGCACACGTGTGATGGTCTGTTTCTGCTCAGAACAATGGCCACCTGCACAGCTTACCTAATGAACTTTATGTTTATATTAGAAGCTCACACACATTATCTCTGGTCTTCCTGGGCTCCTGGATATAGAAATACAATGCAATTAAAAAGTATAGTCAACCTAGGATATAAAAACAATCAGGAATCCAGAAAGAAAGTATGAATAATATATAGAGTGCCCATTTTCTCACACAGATGGCAATGTTTTGATGTGGTTTCTTATGCACATTTTAGTTGGGTATAACCATCTTTCCTTGTACACACATTCACTTCTCTCTGCAATTTAGTTTGGACTTCAAGAACCCAATTTTATCCTTAGCGGAGAACAGGGGAGGATGCAGAAAGATGATTATAAACTCCTACTTTTTTGATAACTGTGGATCCAACATGGCGGCATATAATAATTTACCTTTCAATGCAGCCTTGGAAAGTGTTGTAAGTAACTTAGATTGCATGTTTATTTTGAAAAATGAGCAACTTTTAGTGCTAAACTATGTCATCTATGTATCTAACTATGTATCATTAACGGGTATCGGGTATGTCATTGGGTATGTTTGATATGATTGGCTATAAGCTACATACAGACATATTTGATAGACATTTGTATAGCCCATTAAAAGGGTTTTCATAAACCATGCTTCCAGTATGAACAAATTAACGGATGGTTCCCAGACCTCGTCTAAATCTACAATGAGACAAGGTCTGGTGCTAGCCAGGCTACATGCACATGAATCTGTAAATTCTATAGGAAGGGCTGCATTATGCTGCCAAGCCAGTAGTTGGCTGTGTGACTTTACAACTCAACACTACAGAATTGGGCCACATGCATTTCTCAGTCAGTCATTTTCTATACCTGCTTATTCCTCATTAGGGTCGCACGGGTCTGCTGGAGCCTATCCCAGCGCATTACAGCAAGAGGCAGGGATACACCCCAGATGGTCGCCAGCCAATCGTGGGGCACACACACCATTCACTCACACACTCACACCTATGGGCAATTTAGAGTTGCCAATTAACATGAGCATGTTTTTGGACTGTGGGAGGAAGCCGGAGTACCCGGTGAAAACCCACACCGACACGGGGAGAACATGCAAACTCCGCACAGAAAGGTCCCAGACCCAGGACCCAAGGAGGTCTTCAACCTGCTATGTCCCACATGCATTTGTACCCACCATAAACATGCAACCTTGGCATCACAAAATAATTGCAGAGGATCAACACTTTGTTGAAGGAGTGCAAATAAAGTCAAAAGATTCTGTAACATTAGTTGTTGTTCACACTCACACAGGCTAAAAACATCATAACCACGCGTGAAGTCGGGCGATTCATCATTTTCACAAGAATTTCGCCTTGCTGGTACAAATGGTCACGAAAAGGGTTGTGAAATCAAAGACGTCCGGGTGCTGATTGAACTATGGACACATCAGCCAATGCAACATGGCCCAAGTCAGATGTTTCCAGCAGGTGTTCGTCCACTTTCTTAAATATCTTTCTCCTCCTCGTGAACTCGGTCACCTTGACCTGCCTGAATGCAGCTGGCCACACCGGCTGCAGGAATCACCTTCAATGGGCCTTTTGTTTCCCTTCATGTTTCACTTTGATCCCTCACACACACACACACGCCCATACACACACCCACACATACACAGTTTCATATTTAAACATTCATCTTAGGGAGAATATTGAGTTAGCCATATTGGCAACTTGACTTTTAAATTCATGCACATATTTTGGTTCTAAATCTGCACCAGTATACCATGCATATGTGTTACTGATGTTACCCTGTTTCAGAAAAGTTTCAGAGATGAAGTTGCAGAAGTTTTGTCCCACGCCTACATTCATTGTCTAAACTGGAACATCTTCCATTGCCCCCTTTAGATAAAACTCCCCCAGATACTCAGTCTGTTACATTTTTGATAAGAGAGGAGCCTTGAAAACAGCGGGCAGCATCTAAATTATGCAAACATTTGCGTCCTCTTAGGGGAAAAAGTAGAGTTGGACTGAGTTGTCGAAGGGAACGAGCCATGACAGGCCTGTACACGGGGAGGTTGGGGGTGGTGATGATGCATTATGGATGGTGCTAAGTACGCCTCAGCTGGAGGAGCTGAGTGGAGGCGATGGAGGGCGATGGGATAGTGCCAACCTATTGGCCGCCCGCGGGTAATGCACTTCACTTTACCCCAAAACATTCTCTCTCCTTCAGTTCCCCCATTACTGCCCCCGCCTTTCAACACAGCACCTGCCACTGCCCTAAATGTTCAGCTGAAGCAGACAGAACCTCCACTTTCTCAAATTAAATTCATGCAGCCACTTTTCAGGGAGATGAGTGCAGGGGACGACTTAAAGATAGCAAAAGATGCCACTTTCTGGGAGTGAGGTGGATTTTCAAAAAAATCTGAAGTGTTTTTTTGATAAGAACTTTCACTCTAGATGTTATTTGCATGGATGAAAGTATGTTTTTGTCTAAATGTTGGCTTCTGTAGGTCGTATTACTCAGAAGTCAGGAAGGGACTTGTTTTTCCTTTTATTCACCAAACAGGATTAAAATCTGTCTTTCATAAACAAATCGTTTGACATGTAGCCTAATCTCCTTCTTGCCAAGAGTTACGTAAGAAGATCAAAACCAGTTTCCTACACACATTTGAAAGCGAATAAGAGTTTTTCCACCACTTTTTCCATAGAAATATATTAATGAACAAATCCTAAGAAATACCTACATTACTAAGGAAATTATATTATTATTATTAATTATGATTTTAATGCAGTTATCTTGAGATCAGAAATCAATTATTTTTTTTTCAAGAAAACACAGATGGTTTATTGCTTTTACGTGATAATGAGTTAATTTATCAGCTGCTATAAAGCCATTGATACTGAATGATAGACTGAATGAAGACTCATGTCTTTACAAAAAAAATCACGATAACTCATTAAAAGGGGATTCCACAAGATATAATAAAAAAATCTTGTATAATATTTTTTTTTCTGTTTTACACTTGGTTTCAAACTGAAACAAAATGTCACTTCCTCTCCTATTATTAAGATATTAGATGAATGTTTTGTGCCAGAGAAATCCTGCGACTACTGAATATGAACTTTCAAAACAAAGGAATTCACCTTTTGACCCTTTTCCTCATGCAGCTCCTTTTGCACCATGTTGACCCACTGATAGCGAAGACAAAACCACAGATTGCTGGTTCATTGCATGTGTCTACTTATTCAAACACATTTCTACATCTTGAATTCATTCGAACATTTCTTCATTTCTTTCAGTCTCCTGGTTTTCTTTTCTACAGGCAATGAACATGAGCAGGAGAGAGCTGTTTTTGTTTTAATTGTAGTATTCCCTCTGTTTGACAGAAACAACTTAATACTTACTTGCTTGCATGCAGAGATGGAAAGTAAATAAGTACGATTATTTGAGTAATATACTTAAGTCCACACTTGGGTATTTATTTCAGTAAAGGAACCTGATTCCTTCACCTGCTGCTGCTTGCATGTAAGAAATGTTGCGTGGCACATTACCTGGAAACAACACTGATAAGTACCATGAACTTGCAGGCTGAAAAGTCTCTAACCTGACGCAGCCAGATGTTCTCATGTGATCTTGCCATCTCGTGAGAAGATTCACTAAAAAGACTGTGGGATCTGTCCAAAAGCTCCAGAAAAATAGCTTGTAAATAAAGCTTAAGTTAGATGTTTCAGACTTTCTCTGGTGGCCAAAAGCTTTGAATGTGGGACTTCTCAAATGATCCTACAATGAATTATATTATTAAAGCTACCTCCAGCTTCCATCATCTTCCAACTCTCCTCATGCAGCCGGACTGCAGGGAAATCCCCCTGGAACCCTGCGCTGCAGCTCAGCACAGCCTCCTAACCAAGTTTAATATTTGATTAAATTAGTTCTGCTCACTGATTCTGCTGCTTTCTTAAGTCTGCTGAATGCCTTCTAGCCGTAAACTGCAACCTGAATCTTCCCTTTCAGTTAATGGTTGGTGTGTTTTACTTGTAATGAGTGACAATTTAAAGCTATTTGAGGAGAAAATATTGGTTTTAGCAGTAGCTTCAACCTGTGGAAAATACACAAAATGTGACAAAGTGTTTTTCTTAAATAGAAAATGTGTGTTTGCATGCATAATATGCATCAACATGTGAATCTATCATGCATGCAGGTAGGGAAATCTGCAGAAAGAGACTTAATCTGGTAACCATGTCAAAGGAAATTAGATTTTCTGAAATAATGTACGCTGTATAAAGTTAGATCAATATATTAAAGCATGAACACAGTAAACAGCTAAGTCTCCTTGTCATGTTTCAGACATCTGAATTGTTTCAAATACATAAAACCAAAAGAGGTAAAACTCCAACATTTCAGAAAAATATGAGAGAAAAGTTCTAAAACATGAGGTAAAATATGTGTAGCGGAATAATTCCTTTCCTCTTTCCTGCACAAATTATCATCTCATAGTACTTCTGATTTATCTCAACTCTATAAACTCCTGAAGATCAGATAATATAATGTCCTATATTTTACTGATTCATCAGTATTAGTAATGTAATTTTGCCACATTTTCTTATCCAGATTTTTCTCTCAAGGATGGTTCAGACAAAAATACTGGATCCTCCAATTCCCATAATGCATCACAACACTGTGCCATCTTTCACATTACATCTCAAGACTGAGATAACTCTGGCATCACCATGACATCATCAGAGTCATTTTTTCAGCCTGTGGAAACGCAGCGTACATCTGTTTTTCACTACTCTGCACTACTGATCACTACATGTGTAAAATTGATGGAGTGCACCTTTAAACCCAGACCTGAACTTGTGGCCTCCTCTATATAAGCATGCAGTTCTGGCAAACAAATGTTGAGTCAATTAATTACACAAAACAAATCGCTTCATGATGAATTCTGAGCCTTTCTTGCCCCGGGACATGTTGCTTTGCTGTTAGTAACTAGCACTGATTATAACAGGTAACAGACAGTGGTGGAAGATGTACTCAGATCCTTTACATTAGGAGAAGTATCAATACCAGATTGTAAAAGTACTTCATTACGAATAAAAGTCCAGCATTCATAATCCTACATGAGATGTAATACCAGCCAAATGTACTTAAAAGTACTAAAGTGAATGCATATATTTTGCAGAAAAGTGTGTTTTATGAATTAATGTAAACGTAGTATTTTAATTATTGTTACTAGTGAAGGCATCTGAAATACGACCAGTGGATATAATTCTACACATATTTTTACTAAGGGGCCACGGGCCAAAATGTTTGTAAACTACTTTTAAAACAGTGCAGTGTTATTTATAAGCATATAATCATAACATATACTATAATCATATAATAATAAGCATTTATAATCATAAAATATTTTAAGTTTGAAATGTTGTGGAGTAGAATCATGAACTAGCACACAATGAAAATACTGGTACAAGTACTTTCAAATTGACTTAGGTACAGTACTTGAGTAAGTGTGTATTTAACTAAATATAACAGAAATGAAATTTGCGTTTAGGAGAAAATATGGTTGTTCAGGAATCATATCTGCAAGACTAAAAACCTGAGTAAATATACTTAGTTACTTTCCCCCCACAGGTTACAGGCATAATACGCATGACTATGATGTATGTGGGTTGTTTATTTCACAAAATGGTCACTGTATCCCACATTCAGTTGTGCTTTTAGGTATACAAATTACTATACAACATTTAAAGTTGTCTTCTTCTGTAGTTTTCTGATATTAGGATGTTTTTGTCAATTTTATATGCTGCCATTGAGTCTCTACAGTTTATTCAGGCAGAATTCTGATGCCTGACCTCACCTTACAGCTCATAAATCTGGAAGTGTACAGACTGATGGGATTTTAGAACAGAACACAGCTGGAATTATTATAAAACTGCCTCTTAAAAGTGCAATAACATTACTGTGTAAAATAAGATTCTGGCAGTGTCCACATTAAACATCTCCATTTCCGGATATAAAAACAGATTTTTTTTTTAAATAGTTCCTCTTAAATCCAGGAAGGAATATTTAGGACAGAAGATAAATGATAAGCAGCAGGAATATGAAGAAGAGCAAAGAGAAGATGGTTCACTTCACAAGCACACTAACTAAACCGTATTAAATCCAGTTCTCATCTGTTCCTCACTACATCGTAATAAATTAGAAATGTCACACTCAGAACTCAGGTTTCAGGATGAGCAAGTGGCATAAAAGCCCGCTGTTTATTTGGAACAGATTGATTTAGTGTCTCTGAGTGGGACTGAACTATGTCCTGCTGCCATTAACTGCCTTGTTATTGTTCATTAGATGAGAGCCATGCCTTGGATCTGTAGAGCGGAGAGGGAACAGGAGAATGTGAGTTGAACATGTGTTTGGATTGGAGTCTTGTGATTGATGCTCTGTGAGATTTACCTACCGACACTAGCGAAAGTCTTCCTGCACTGAAGGCTGCTTTTACATGGTAAATGTTACTGAAAGAATCAGGGTATGCAAGAAAATGGCCAGTTAAGGAAGATATGTATGTGTGTGTGTGTGTGTGTGTGTGTGTGTGTGTGTGTGTGTGTGTGTGTGTGTGTTTGTGTGTGTGTGTGTGTGTGTGTGTGTGTGTATTCTCTGACAAAAATTTCACATTATGTGAAATTTGTTAAAAATACATCTTAAACTTATCTCTGAGCTTTAAAGATTTTATCTTTAAGCATCTGATTTACCATAATTGATGGTAAAAAGAAAGAAAGTCAGCAATGTATTTTAAAACGATATGGGATGTGAATCAGGGCAAACTTTATCAGGTCTGTGTGTGCAAGACAGTTTAAAAACATAGAAATAACATGGACTGAGTTATATGTGATTATTTTAAACTGATGATGGTGCTAAGAAGAAAAGCCAAAAGCTGTGGGGGACACCAATGTCTGTACCAAATTTCAGTTCAATATCTCATAGTCGTTGTTTCAATATCATTTCATTTAGGCCAAATTAGCTCCTGTCACCTTCCCCTAAGATTTCCCTCTGCAGAGTTCTGGTGGTTCTTGTGGCTGTAGGAGCGATCCCACACACACAGAGAAGCCTCTGGCCTCTATCTACAAACCACCAGGAAAAGTAAGACGATGAAATGTGTTTCTAACAACTGTTTTCTGTCTGATCACACAAATGTCTGCGGCCTTGTCCCAACCCAGATCAGATTTTTTGACATCTTATTTTTATTCACATTGATTTTAGAAAGAGAAGGAGAGAAGAAAAAGAATAAAAAACACATGAAAGCAATTTTTTGCAAATCAAATCAAACCATTGTGGTGAATCTGACTTAAGACAAAAAATGGATTTGGGATTTGGAGAATGTTTGTGGCCTGTTGCTGGTGTGACCACATCCCAATAGAAAACACACAGGCTTCATGTTAATGTAAGCTTCAGATGCTCTGGGTTAATGGTTTATAATAATCTCTGGATGCGGTCCCTCAGCTGTACAGACACTGTACAGTCACCACTCGCCACACACAATCATGGGAAAAGGAGCGGCTAAAACACTGTTGACAGGAAACCTTGAAATGCAGACAAGGTCAAATATGACTCTTTCTATTATGAATTGCTGATTAATGGATGTTTTATATTTGTAAAACTTTCCTCAAGCTGAGAAATCAGATTTTACTGTAAACTAACACAATGTAAAATCTGTCAATGAAATGCAGTTCGATTGTTCACAGTCCAGCTGGGGCCAAGGTGCATGATGGGATAAACACTACTGTGCATATCTGGTGGGCTGCGGTACTGATGCATGCACCAGGTGAGCAGTTCCTCTAGGAATGCCTCAGTGGCGTTTTAAATCTGGTATCTTATAAAACATTTATGCTCTGGGTTAACATTAAGTTCACCTCAGGTTTTGGAACTTTAATGATATTTACTTAAACGTTACAATTGTTGTTACAAATTACAAATTCACAAAAAAACATTATATTCACTTCAAGTGACTTTATTATCCTCTAAGAATAAAGAAATTGAAAAAATTGACACATTAAATGGCATTGTCATCTGACATTTTAAATGTGGTGTTACACCATTTACATGAATAACTTCTATAGCTTCTATAGTAAACCATGTCTTATTTAATATTTTTTCTTCCTGTATATATACGTCCGCCATCGCATCACAGGTTTTAGTCCTCAATGATTTGCTAAAACGTTTATGTCCTCCTCAGCGTCTCATCCTTCACACCACAGCTCTCAGCTGGCACTGGTGGTAGACAAAAGCCTGGTGAACTGTCATCAGTGCTCTGAAAGCATGTTTGCAACAGTCTAAATAACATTGCTGTAAAAGGAAACCTTGCACAAGGATGACGTAAGTGAGATGGGTGCAATGGGTTCTAAACCTCAGACTGTATGTTTGCAGAATAAGAAGAATCTGTAATCACAATGAAGGGGGGTTGCTCGTAAATTAAGATTAGTGTTTCCACTTTTTTTAACATAGTAGTTTTGTTGCTGTCATTATGCAAAACATTTGTCAAAGAAGGTGACACTCTTTGAGTAGGAGTCTATAAAGTACTGCAGGGATGATGTATTTTTATAGTGGTGGAGTGGGTAGTGCTGTTACCTCACAGGAAGAAGGTCACAGGTTCAAGGACTTGGTCTGGGACCTTTCTGCGTGGAGTTTGCATGTTCTCCCTGTGCCTGTGTGGGTTTTCTCCAGGTTCTCCGGCTTCCTCCCACAATCCAAAGACATCCTGAGGTTAATTGGAGCCTCTAACTTCCCCATAGGTGTGAGTGAATGGTGTGTGTGCACCACGATTGGCTGGAAACCATCTAGGGTGTATCCCTGCCTCTCGCCATAATGCGCTGGGATTGGCTCCAGCAGGCCCCTGTGACCCTAATGAGGAATAAGTGGGTATAGAAGATGACTGACTGACTGACAAAACAAAAGTTTATGATACCTACATTTTTTGTTCAGCAAAATAATAAACACCATAACACTGCAGTCGACATAAATGATGACCTCTGTAGAATGAATGAAAAAATGGGTTAGCAGTTCCCTCATCTAGAGTCATTGTTTTTTTTTTCAATGTGTTTGGTTAAAAATCTGAAATAAGATCTGTGGTTAAAATTTTCACATTTTATTCTACAACATAATATTCATCAGTAAATCCATACGCATGCATTTTGTAGGTTTTTCACGTCATAAAAACGATGGCTGCTAACAATTAGCTAAATGGGACAACAGAGGTGGTTCTGAACACAATAGAAACGCTGAAGAACTGTGATTGCAGTGTACTTTATTTAAATCTAATATTAGTATTTTTTTCTTCTAGCAAAGTCAAGTCACTAACTTTGGAATCTGAGTCAAGTCCCCAGAGTCTAAATCCAAGTCACTAAAAAAGATTCAGTCAAGTCATCGTCACCTGAGTTTCGATTATTATTTGTGTTTTGAAGCTTTTTTTCCACAACAATGGAAACATCTAATAGGCTTTTTGTCAAGGCAACCTCGATGATGTTAACCTCTGAGTTGGCAAAAATGCATTATCCCTGCAGCACTCTATTGTAGCCAGGATTAGCTGTAGCCAGCACCTAGTGGCTGACAGTGATATTGCTGTTTAAGGTAGTTTCCTCCCGCTTTCAGCCTCCAGCCATGGTAGTGACTACGCTTCTCCAAACTTTACTGTGTGACAACAAAAAGTTGAAGGAAACATTGTTTGAAATTGGGTTTTAATGACCTCAGACATTTAAAACATGTGGTTTCCATGGATTTTACCAACAAAACACACAGGTGAAGAACAGAATGTAAAAGTATTTGGGGGAGAGACAACTAGTGGTAGTAGTCCTGAGGTCACACACATCGTCTTCACATAAACATAATCAACATACAGCCTCAAATTGAGGCCTCAAACACAACATTCGGGTCAATAACGCCAACACAAATACACACAGTGCTAATCTAATAAGTATATGTGACCACGGGTCATTTAAAGAATCCCCCAAGAGAAATAATATCCAGCAGCAGCAGCAGCAGAATGATTGCTATTGTTGAGCCGAATCCAAACTATGCAAACCTTTTATTAAGGCATGTGATGATGTGGAATTTAACATGTGAAACTTGAGCCTTTCACTGTATTTCATCTTGTGTTAATTAGCCCTCACTCTATTACACAGTTGTTATGAAGTCTTCTGTGTTTATGAGTGGGTAGTGGGGTAGTTTACATTCCAGAGACGCTGCCCAAAAACAGAACATGACCACGGCTCACGGCTGAGCAGAAAGTGTCCAAACAACGTTTAAATTTTCTGCAGAACATTGTCTGCTGTTGGGGTGCCACAGAACGTTGCCTGCAGGCTCAGGGTGAAGCAGGCTGATCCCTATCAAAAGGCCTTCCTGTCTTTGAAATCCCTGCACGAGGCTGAACATCTACAGGCTACTAAACACAACCCTCATAACAGCTCCGATATTACAGCTACATGCAGCACAAAAACATCAGGGCAGCACATATGAGCAACAAGAAGAAAAATATGGACCTCACGTTATTTTGCATAATTTTTTCATTTGCTCTCGGGAGAGATTCCAGTTTTCATCAAACGCATCTTCTCTATTTACAGATTAGGAGACTTTAATTGAGGAAACCACAAACTGTTTCAGTTAAAACATCTCTTTCCTCTGTCTGCATGTTCAGCACTGAGGTCTGTTTTTCATGCACTTTAGTATTTCCTCCTCCAGACGGGTTTGGGTCTCATTACCTTCTCGAGGATGTAATGTTTTTTTGTGCTGTTTGTTTGTTTATTATACTTCTGAACAGGATTATGGAAAAAAAAACACCTTCACCCAACAAAATTTCTTTCTAGGCTATATTTAATCTATTTATTCATCCTTTAACTTATCTTAAGTGTATTATCCGAAATGTGCAACACTTCACTCCCTGCAATATTTTATTCGGGGGAATGTATTATTTATTCAGTGCACTATTTGACTAAATTCAGTGCAATTTTTATTGTCAGTGGTTGTTGATATCTTGCTTCATTGTCAGTTCTTTGCACTTGCACATGAACAGACATGTATAGTTTACTCGATATGTATCCTTAGTCTTTATATTCTAATCTCTTTGTTTAAGTTTCTTTGTTTTTCACCCACTCTCTTTTTTCCTCTTTTTTCATTTCTTATTCTTTCTCTATTTTTGTGGAGTAATATCCATTCAATTCATTTCAACTTTTAAATAATAAAAAGTTGTGCTGATATTCTGCTTCTGAACTATGTGACCCACACCCCCCAGCCCCGTTTAATTATCTTCTTTTCCATCCCCTCTTTTGCATCATTACCTTATTTTCCTGTTTTCTGCCTTTTCCCACCCACTCCAGCATCCCCCTGAGAAGCTGGCAGCGGGGATTCAGATCCCACCAGTTTCTGCTAGCTGGGAATCTGCTGCCCTTTGGTTTGAATAGCATAACCCTCTGTGTCCCATATTCCATACACAAACAGGAAGTGAAGACCTTATTGCTGAGGGAGGATGTTGTGAAAGTGTTTATTTTCACCAAGTGGCTCGCAGTTACTTTGTGATTCATACAGCACCACCTCTGAAATCTGAAAAATAGATCTGCTATTTTTTTTGTCTTCATTTATTTCTTTACTAACAAATGACTTTTATTTCTTATGACTGTGACATGGGAATTTGATATAGATTTTTTTTGCATGTTGAGGAAAATCTCAGTGGAGTTTCTTTTATCTGCTGGTTTCACTTCATGAGAAAAGAACGATTTAAATGGTCCCAGTGGATCATTTCTTCAGCATTTCCTCTTGTTAAGAACTCTCGGAGTGGTGGGAGTGTTCCAGTGCAATAAGAAACATTTCAACAAGTTATATGACCAAGAATAAGATCATTTACTGTTTTTTTTCACCAAATCTGAGAAAATGTGTGTCTGAGTGGCTGATAGACTGCCAGATTAAAAAAAGAAAAAAGATTTTCTTTCATATCTGAGTTTCAATGTGTAACACAATCCCCCAATCTGTTTCTGGACATTTTTTCAGCTCATAGATTTGTTTTCTGCTTTGTATGAAACAATAAACATAGTCACCGCTGGCACTGACATTGTTGTCATTGTGGAAATCATAATAGTCCTGAGATTCAGGAGTTGTGTGGAAGGCAATGAACTGGAATTACTGTGCTCGACAACTGTTGGAGAAAGGTGGATGACACATGGAATATGTGTTTTTTTTGTTTTGGAATTGATTAATACTGATGTGCAGAACACAAACACAGCTTGCTGGCATTTCAATAAAGTTACTTCACAACTGAGAAAGCTTGTACAAAGGCCTCTTACGCCAATAATGCTGTTAAATGTTTCTCAGTCAACCACTTGCAGTCATGACTGCTTTGATATATGTCAACACTGGTGTCAGTTGTGTACATCTGGACTGGGGGGGAAAGGGAAAAAGAGACGCAGAGAGAGAGGGGGGGGGAATGGATGGTTCCAGCTGCTGTGCAGAGGTTGGGAACTACTTCTAAATCAACATTTATGAGGTTTTCATTCCTCCATTACTATATTAGATGTAACAGGCCTTTTCACAGCAGATAGTTTGACTGATCGGAGCAGGAATAGCAGAGATGTAACTGAATCCATTCCTGTTAAGTGCTCCAATAAGCCAATCTGAAACAATGCGTAAGCCCTTATTAATGTTATTAGTTACACCTGTACTTGAATAGATCCATTGAATGAAAAGGGTCTATTGACTTAGTGCTGGAGATTCCTACTTTAATTTTCATTGCCGATCATCATGGGAAAATCTCAAGCAATTGTTTTGAGTATGTTTTAACAACAATTTATGGTTTGGGAGAAATATATGAGCCTCTCTTTATGTTACTTTATGTTATTACCATCACAAAGCAAGTAAACCTTGTCTAAGAAGATATAAAGAGGCATTTTCATGCCAAAAAAAACGTTATCTCATTTAGTCTAATTGCAAAGATCTTAAGCCTTGTGTTGTTTTATAAAATGAGGGCTGTGGACCAGAAACGGTTTCAGTGTATATATAAAACAGAGTGAATGTTGTATTAAGATAGTCTTGGAAAAATGTGAAACTATACAAAATACAGTGTGTAAGCAGACTGTACGGTTCTCATTCCCACACTGTCAGTTGTTTCTGTTATGTTCAAACATACTAGGTACCATTTCGTGTCATTTTTAAACATGCAACATGATCCCAAAACCTCTGCAAAAGATGCATCCTCACCACTAGACACCACCAGAATCTACACACTTTGACCCAAAATAACATCAACACAATTAACATCAACACTGACACTACACAGCACTTAATTGTCACTTTAAGATAAATAAAAGCTAAATTAACCAATATTTATTATATTATATCATATACAGATTTCCAGATATTTATTTACTGTTTATTATAGGGTGTAAAGCAGAATATTTTTTCATGAATTACAGTTTAAAAACCTTCACCTCTCAGTTCAGCCTCTGCCTGAAACAGGCTGTGTTAGCTCCCGTTTAAGCCCCGCCTCCCTATGAGCCCTGAGCTGTGTTCTGATTGGTTGGCTTCAAGAAGCTGCCATTCGGCTTACGGTAGGTCGGAGACTTCATTTAACAAACCTTTTCTCTTATTTTAGCCACTTGTTGGCTGGAACAAGCACTTTTTAAAGACATGTTTAAAGACAAATGCTTCAGATTTCACAAGTGAGGTATTTACTGATGAATATTATCTCATAGAACAAAATGTGAAAATAGCATCAGGTTGTTTGAACCACAGACCTTATTTCATGTATAATCAAAACCACATAAAAACAAACACTTACTTCCAGAACCAAAAGTGCTAAAATGCTAACTTATTGGGTTAAAAGACTTACTGGGTTTAAAGACTTATTCTTGAAGCTCTCTAAGAAACATTTCCTTTACTTCTATCACTTTATACATAATAATCTATTAAAAATGTCACTCTTATGAAAATGAGTCCTAATTAACAACATATGAAATAAAAAGTTGATGTGTAGCTGTGACATCTAATGAGAGAAAAACATTAAAATTATTATTTAATTCTGCAATTCCATTATATTCAGTTTCCCTATACTCTGCTATAATACATGTCATTTAAAAACGTGAATATTTTCTATTAATGAAGCAAAAAGAGGGGTATGTTTGATGTATGCATCCGCAGTGCAGCGTTGGAGTTGATTGATTTCCAGAAGACATGGGAGCCGCTCCGCCCTCCTTTTGTCCTTGCTGGCTTTCACAGCAGGTGTGACAATGTCTGACAAGTGTTAGCAAAAAGGGCGACAGATCAAATGTGGCGACCAAATGGATAAATGGTGCCGTTGCTCACTAATAGAGTATTACAGACATTATTGGTTTAAACAATTTGAATGAAATCCCTGGTTTGAACAAAAGTAACAGCAAACGGATCAAGCTTGCTGAAAGTGTGGCTGTGGCTCTTATTAGCTTTAATGTATTCGTGAGGAGGGCTATTTATTGGACAAAGTATTCACAAGACGTCACAAATGCATCTCTTGCTCAGCGTGCTGGGAGGAAAAGCGTCAAAGTTTTCCTGAACCTCCAAATGGATGTTTGGCTGTACCACAGAGGACACGGAGAACACAAGCTAAGTGCTTTAGCAGTGGGTGACGCTAACGCGGGCGGACAGGCTCAGCGTGGCGTGAAGCAGAAGAGTGCTGTGTGAGGTGACTTATGGGACAATGGGGCCGCTTTTCGCAAATAAAACATGAGGCTTATCCAGAGCCTCTGAACTATACAGTCTCGGTTTCTGTCAGGTGTTTGTGGGCAGACAGAAGGGGGAAAAATCAGATTTAATGCTCCTCAACTGTTTGGATTATCTGGTGGATACAATGAAGGGTAATTCGGTGAATTGTATTGTTTGAGATTGGTGATGTGCATCATCCCATTAACTCTTTAACACTTCCCACTTTATCAACACAGACTCACGCTTTCATTTATTCTGCATTGTTCCAGCTCTTCATTAAAACAACATAATGTTTTCACTCTGAGTGAAACAAGACAAGTTTTTTTTTATGGCTGCACTATTTCATGATATATTAGGATTGGTACAGTGAATCGGCACTAATAAACTTCCATTCTTCAATTGGTATTTTATGTTACTTTTTTAAACATCATTTCAACCATCCAACAATAAAGCTGCCGTCCTCAGGTGATGTCTGACACTGTGTGTCCCCAGTCATGGCCGACAAGGGCAAAACCTTCAAATTGTGTGAAAATGCAGCTAAATGCCATAAATGCCACATGTCGTGTAAAAAGAGGACCATGTGCATGGAGGCTAATGTTAGCAATGCTGACCAAGTGCTGTTAAACTAAATGAAGCAAACAGCAAATTCCTGTTAGATACAAATATTAATCTAATGTTTAAAAATGTGTTTAAATGGACAGGATTAGAGCTGGTTTACTAATTAAACAAGGTGGCATAACATTATATTATGATGTGTTTGAGGTCTGCTCATTAAAGTGAGCAGATAAATAAAAAAAATCATCATGTTCAAATATAACGGTAATGCTGGAAAATGTAGCTTTTAGCAAGAAACTTCAATAAACACAGTAGTTTGAATGAGAAATGTATTTGTTTTCCAGCGATATAAAATAGATATTAGAGATGGAATATTAAACAAATGGTAGAAAAATTTTGCAGTATATAAGCAAAATTAAGCAGTATCAGTATCTGTATTGATAAAATCCTAATGATACCCATACATTATCAATCAAAATGCTGGACCTGTTTAATCCACTAAAATGATTCACATCCAACCATCTGAGAAGGGAAAAATCACTCTGGTGAAACTGGTGGTCACCACTGATTTAGTTTTGGAACATTTTTTTTCAAATAGGGGAGCAATAAACTGCAATAAGTCACAATACTTGCCCCATGATATGTTACAGAAATATTAAGGCCAAATATTGACTTTCTTTCATTTAATTTGTTCAATTTGAGAAATGTTTTAAGAGAGAAAGAGAGAGGGGTATGACATGTAACACAGGTCCCTGTGGATTCTATGAAACTGACACCTATAGTCACAGATATGATGTATTGTATTGCATTTTTGTGCAAGTTCAGGGTATTTTCCTGTAACTGGTTTTGGTCTATTGTGCAGCTACAGCGTCTCTAAAATGGAAATAGAAATGTTTGAGACATTATGCGACAGTAAAAAAAAAAGACCCATTCTCCCTCATCTCTTCAATTAATGGAAGACAGCGCATTGTGTCCTATAAGACACCGAGGTCTTGAATTCTACAATCTTTTTAAAGCCTAGAAAAGTAAACATCTCTGGACAATTTTGACTATGAAAGCCCTCAATTATGTAAAGCTCCTATGCCAACACTTGAGTGAATTTAGCTTCAAGTGAAGTAAAACATTCCTTCAAATCCAACTGAAGAGACGTATAAATAAGGCAGGACATACATGCAGCTATCTTTGGCAGCAAAGAGTTCAGTGACATCTTTGGGCAGAAAAAGGTTCAGTCCTTCATTGACTCATTTTTTCTTTTTTTTTTTTCTTTTTTTTAACCCCTTGTATGCCATTTCTCCTCCTTTCCACCAGTGATATTTCTTTTTTTTAATTATTTTTTGCAATTTTTTATTTGTCCAGTCACAATCCCTTCAACAATCCCCTAAACAACAGAAGACAGAAAAGGAACACATCAACACAAACCATAGTAAAAAAAAAAAATACATAAATAACATAACCAGTGATCAACTGTGCCGTGATTACACGGCTGCAAAAAAAAGATTCAACAAAAGTGCTAGAGAAACATGCTGTACTTGGAATACTTATTATTTTTGATTTAATAAATGGTCTCATTTATTAGAAATAAATGTCGATAAGAAAAAGGACATTTCTTTACATATATATTTAGTTTTAACATAATTCATGACTCAAATAATGGAAATAACCTAAATTTGATTCAAGCATGTACATTAGTTTCAGAAAAGTCTCATATTGACACATTACAATTAACTAGTGTCTAAAAGCTGGTCGAAATAATTTTCCTCATATTAATACAAAATATTCTCCAATATCAATTAAAATTATATGTTAAATGTATAATAATTATACTCAAAGCAAAGAACAGTGTTTTTCTGTTGAAAATTACATCATACCAGACTTTTCACACAGATTGAATCATTTGCATGATAAAAATACTGAATTAAAGCTGAGAGATGCAGCTCAATGATCTTATCGTGTGCAGAAATGTTGATCTGTTCTTGTAGACGAGGTTTTAAGGTGACATCTTCTTGATTCAGAGGACGAGGTGCACAAAGATGGCCTCATTAAAACCTCACGGTACAAACTGAATAAATTAACAATCACTCTGCAGTACAGTCAATATTTCATAAGCTGCGAGCTACAAAAATGACAAACAGAGCGTAAATGTATGTTGTTCCTTCAGAAATAATACAGCTACAGGCCAGGGAGAGGTTTATCTCATAAAACATAGATCTACACTTTTAGCTTCAACGTTAGCTTCATTTTATGCTTCATCAACAGCATCTGAAACACATACAGACGGGAATATAAAACCTAACAAAATAAACCCTGCTGAAATCCACTATACAAGCAATGCACATTCACATCAAGTGGTGTTGTAAAACATCATAGTCCAACCTAATCCAATAACATTATCACTCAACATTAAATTTATTTAATTCCATTCAACAGCTCTTAATTCCCTATTTAACTTCAGATCACCTTTACGAAGCCTTCAACATTCTCTAGACCTGAAAATTTCAAATCAAATGCATGATATGCTGCATAGCATGTTGTTTTAAAACGAGTGTGAATTTGTCAGGAGCAGCTGGTGTTTTCCATAATTTCATGTGAAGAATTTGACACTTACTGAATGAACATTTATCTTTCATCAGTTTGTCCTAATATCAGCGTTGCAGTTGCTTGTTTTCTGCGTCTCCACCGCATACAGCAACACGATGAAAACATGGCCGAGCTTCACTATTTTTAGCTCAGCTCACTGAAGAAGTACAGTGACAATGTGTCCGTCCACTCGGCCTTCCCCCGCCCCGCAGGTCTGATTGTGTTCCTATACAAAGTCAGGAAGCCGTCTGGCCTTTGAGAGCTGCTTGTTGTGAGGAAACACACTGCATGCCGGGCTCAGGTCCAGGGCCGAGCCTCAATACACAACACAACCCGTTTCTCCACCCACGCCACCCCGATGTCAACCTTTAACCTTATTTATGACATTTTGTTTGACACATAGACATTATTATTATTATTATTATTATTATTATTATTATTATTATGCATTGATTTCTATCTATTTGTAATGTATAGAATTAAAGATTTCTTCTGTCACTTATATCTTAAATTAAACACTGAATTAAATCACCTCACATCTGATAAATCTTATTTGCTCTTTGCAGCATTTTCTTTGCATGGAGCTGTTTTATAATTTTTTTATAATAAGACTGTATAAAGCTTGTTTGTCAGGTGGGTTTTAATGCAGTGTGTAAAACAATGATTCTGTGATGTTGCACTGCTAATATGAATTTGTGTTATGTTGCCAAATGATGCTTTTTGCCCATCTCTTATGATGTGATTTGACTTGTGTTTGTGTGTGGCTGTTACTGAGAACATGTTTCCTCCAGCTTTATAAAAAAAAGACTAAATCACAATTGTTAAATTATCAAAGCAGAGTCAATATATTTAAATCAATTTAAATATAGCAGACTCCTAAACACATCAGCAAATGTGCATCACTTATTTTTTATTTAATTGAATATATATTTCCTATTTTTTCCTCTATTTTATTATTAGTTTAGTGTTATTTTATAATTAACCTTGATTTACATTGCTTGAATTTAACTGCATGAAATATGAATCAATAATAATCCTTCAAAAGGCCCTTATTATTATTATTATTATTATTGTTATTATGCAGCTGATCGATATGCCCCCTCCTTAGAAAATAATACAAATATAATTAAAATAAAAGCCATAAAACACTAAATAAAATGAATAGAAACAAATGAAAGAGTTTGTGCACGTGATGTGTCAGAAAAATAGAAGGAAAACCACAAATTACAGGAAAATAAAATACTTTTACGCGACGGAAATGCAGGAAAATAAAGACACCAAAAGCACAAATAAAAATCACACCAATACAGTGTTTATTGTAAGTCTAATTTTAAGGAGTTTGCGGTGATGTAGCGGCTGAGGGGCCGGGGCGTCCTGCAGCAGCTGAGGCGGATCTGCAGCTTGATTACGGCTCACAGCGGACTCCAACATAATTGATGACCTAATTGAAAAGCAGGGGGAGGAGGTGTGGAGGGGGGGAGGAGGTGGTGGGGAGGAGAATGAGGAGGAGGAGGAGGTGTGGTAGTGGTGGTGTTGGGGGGGGGGGGGGGGGACGGAGGAGAGACGCGCTCCAATGAGAAAAGTTTACTTGTTCTTCCTCCGCACAATCCCGCAGCTGAGGGCATTGATGTGAGCGCAGAGGCTTCGGGTTTTTTACGCGCACTTCTTTCCCCCATCTTTCACCCTCACACACGGAGCACTAATCCACCTTCTCACCTTTAGTTTATAGCGCGTCTTGTTTCCTTTTTTCCTTTCCCTCTTTTTCTCCTCATTTATGAATGATTCTCTCTCGCTGTGCAACTTCTAAGTCCTCGGATACCTCCGCACGACCTCACCTCGGCACATCTTCTCTCCTCAAGTTCAAGCGCCGCCAGGACTTTCACTGCAGCTACAGACGCACTTTGGGGAAAAATCACTCGACGAGGAAAAACGTGCTAGTTTGCGCCGCCGCCGCCGCAACAGCAGCAGCAGCAGCCGCTGAAGACACCGCCAACATGAGCCTGAAAGCTGACGCAGAGCCGAACAACAACGTCTCCATCGAAGAGGAGGTGAGTTTCTCTACAGTTTCACACCTCTGCGGCACCATTGTGGCCCAAACATTTCAAATTCCATTTTTGGTAGTTCCCCGAGTTGAGTTTCTCTTTGAACCAAAGTCAAGAACTAGTTTTTTACTACTTTTTTTTAAATTGCAAAATAAAGAGGAAACGTGACATTCCACCTCTAGTGGAGCGTCATAAAAGTGGCACATTAACTAAAATTGGTTTCGACATGCAAATCCGCAATTCTCAGCTTTTACTTATTTAAAAAATGTTTAAAGCCAACAGGTGTTTTATTAAAACTACCAATAATAGATTTTATTTGTAACTCACCTTATATTTGAGGCAAATCTCAGTCTTTAAAAGCAGACTTAAAAAAAAAAATAATTATGAATTAGTTTTATGTGCTTGTATTAGCTTAGTGAGGATGAAGCTATTTATATGAAACCTACATCTCAAACAAGGGGCAACAAAGTGTGGATACAAAACTGTATTAAATAGTATGTTTATTGCAATAAATGAATGTACAAAAAACAAATGGTTTCATGTGTGAATCCTGTCTGGAAGAAAGAACAATATCACCTCTATATATATAAATATAAACAAAAAATTGATGCATTTCTTTGCACTCAAGTGCCAAACAAAATCAGATGCGTCACAGTTGGGCTGCACCTTCAACATCAAATGCTTCATCATGAAGTGAAACCACCATAAATGTCACCACTGCAACTTCTAGCTTTTTTTTTTTTTTTAAATTTAAAGTCACTGTCACCGCAATTTAAAACCTTAATTTTCCATCAGTTGTGCGTAATGTGCAGCGTGATTCATGTGGACATGTCTTCATCAGAGTGGTCAGCTATATTTCCTCTTTAATGACTCCTTATGGAGACACTCTGAGGGGAGCACTGGGCCTTTTGTTGGTCCTCCTTTGTTCCCATTATCTTCCAACAAAGCATGTGTGGTCACTTGCCTCCGCTGACACTAATTTGCTCTCCTCCCGTTTACCTTGATGTGATTAATAGCAAAGATTAAGATTCCTTTTAATTGTGACTTTTGTATACATACGAACAACCGTGGCTCTAATTCATGACGTCTGAAGGCACAAAGGAACAAGCAACATTTAAAAACATATTTCAATTAGACATCCTATAGGGGCTATAAAAACATTTAAAAATATATTTTACTAAAGAACTCATAATTTTAAAGTGTATTTGAGACATTATTATTGTCCAACTGTCCATTTATAAATTTAAAAAAAAATTAAGTAAAATGAGCAGTGCTAGGGGGCAGTGTTAAAAATGAAAGTGGCATGTTTTTAAGACAATTATCCATTCAATTGGGTAAATTGACCGGTGCTTGAAGGACAACAAGTAGACAATTGTGTTCAAGTATAGGGGGGGAATCAAAATTTCAGTTTGGAGATCTATTAAATCATCAAGATGCAATATCCTTGTTCTTGACATGCATCCGTTTTCTCCAGTGAACGTGTGGCTTGTATTAAATGTCAGAGAGCCTGCAGAGACCTCAGAGCGGCTCAGAAAGGAGCAGCCGGTGGTCGTATTAGAACATCATCCTCCAGCCTGCGTCCAGCTGGGCCGGCCCTCGGCCGCTGTGTGCCGACTCATAAGAGGGCTGAGAATCGCTGCTGTGCAGCACCTGAAAAATGCAGAGAGGCCGTCGGGGTTGGGACTGCGGGTCAGAGGAAGGAAATGGTGTCACGCTGTGCACTGTTGTCCATCACTGTTCCTCTGGCAGCCCCATTGTACTGAGGGCCTCCCCACCGGCTGGGAATTAATGGGCCTCGCGCTGCAATGTTTGTTTCCTTCGGCCCCGCCGGACTGGACTCAGCATCCATCCACATCAAGGGTCCTTGTAGAGGATCCAGGGGTCCCCCAGCAGGACCAAGGCCCACTTATATTTTAGCTTGTAACATGCTGGGCTAATGACAGGATGTGTGTCTTCTGTTTTTTAATTGTTTGTTCAGATCTGATGACGACACACACATCCTACCAGGATTCTTTTAAAACACTCGTGGCTCTTGATGAAGCTGGAATGTGTTTTGAATGTTAAAAAAATTGGATGCAAAACACTTTCAGACTCCTCATCTTTTTGTCTTGCTTAATTTATGGATAATTTGACCTCCTTAGTCATCCGAGGTATTCAAATAAAACTGTCCTGAAGGAATAATCCCTCTGGTTAGACAGATGTCATAGCATTGTTTTTGTTGGGAACCAGAGGCTTAAATAGTTAGAAAGGGCTTTATTCCAGGGTCGAGGAAATGTTTGGGAACACTTGTCCAACATGACCTTAGATGCGTGACCTTCTGTTCAACTCCTGTTTTTTTCTTTCTTTTAAGCTCCCTTTTTTTCCCTCAATCTAAAATGTTTTCTGGTTATTCTCTTTTCATAAATGTATGTTTGCCTGCACGGTTGTATGAAAGCTCCTCTGTATATATTAATATCTATATGTAGGCTGCTTATTAAATACCACTGACAGATATGGGACCTTTGCCAAATGTTTTCTGTACACCTGGAAAAAAAAATTAAATTTGAGTTTTGCTTTTTAATTGTTCAGGGTGATTAATATTTTTTTTAATTGCAGGTACGAACACTGTTTGTTAGTGGCCTACCGGTCGATATCAAACCACGGGAACTTTACCTTCTCTTCAGACCTTTCAAGGTAAGTAACATGATGGTGAGACTGTTGAAGCCATGTGGAAGCAGATATTTGATATTTGGTGCATTTATGCTGTGAAATAGAATTAACTTCTCACCTTCTTTTATATATTAAAGTAAAGCAAAGGTTGCTGCTGTGCTGCAGGTGCTGGAAAAGTCATGGAGATTTTCAAACAGGATTATCTGCACACAAAGGAAGACCTTTGCGGTCATAATGTTTCATTAAAGTATGAGGGAGCAGCGGTTTGTTTGAAACTAATGTTCAAACCGTTTTCAGGTTTTATTAAGTCTGTAGCGTTTGATTCTTCAGCTCAGACAGTGGAACGTTCATCATCAGAGTCCTGAAATCGAACAATCGCCCCTTTAATAGAAGTCCAGATTTTTGCATATATGGAAATGAGGCCACATCATTGTTCCTCTTCGGCTCTGTTTCTGACTGGACTCGGTTCCATAAACACCCCTCCCACCCGTGTCCTAACTAACCAAATTGGAAGTGGTATCCCTTGCACATGGATGATCTTGTGGTATGTGTAAATGAGTAGCCCTCGCGATTGGCCAACCAACCCTCTCCATGACCCAGCTCGCCCACCGTGTAGGGAGATTTCATTTTTTTTTTCATGTAACATTCAGACATTGTGAAACCACAGAAATGTTGTGCTTTATCGTACGACCTCTGCCTCCACAGTCTGCAAACAGCACAGATTGTGTGCAAAGAGTGTTGAAGCTGATTAATCTGAGGTTTCCTCTTAAATTAAAATCTTCATTTTTACAGGATCTTGGTTTCTGCCTGTTTTACTTGTATCAAAGCTAAATGTGGTCCAGACTGTTGCTAAGGATTTATCACAACCAGTGGAAGTTGTTTAATTTTCCATGACTGTAAATCAGGATCAGTAGAGATCCCATCTATCAATACTATGCTCAGGCAAAATTCCCCTTCATTCCCCAGGAATGCTCCTGCTTTGCCTAGCCCCTGCACTGTTTTTTACATGTTTTGAAACCAGTGTCTTTATTTGGAAATCATGCCTAATCTGTAAGGGAGAAAAAAAAATCTCCACATATGATAGTGTGCCGCCCTCTTTCCATTGCTCTTGCATTTCATTTTTTTTTTTTTATTTTCAGCACTTGATGTTTAATCTGCAGTCAAATGGATGAAAGCTGCTTTATGTCATGCACAGCAGCATGTTTCTTTTATTTTAGCATAAGTGAAACAGTCACAGCACAGGAGGATTCATGATGGCTGACAGCGGAACACCGACCGCTTTCTCTTCGTATGGCAAGAAGTGTTCATGCTTGACTTCCTGCATGTGACTCCATGCTGGATAATTGGCTATCTTTCTTCCCTGCAGGGTTATGAAGGGTCACTGATTAAGTTAACATCAAAACAGGTGAGATGCTTCCCATCTGCGGTAGGAACCACTTTGATGCTCTACTAAAATATAAAGCATAGCTAAAGCCTCAAAAAGCTAAGTTTTTATGAAACATGAGTTTTTGCCAAAAACAACTTGTTAAAGGCCCAGTGAAACTTAAGTTAAAGCATCTTTTGTTACATATTTCCCAGTCAAACAAGTTATTTGACATTTAAAAGGATTTACCTTAAATACTCACATTTTAAATTATAAAGTTGATGGATGATTTTTAAAAGCCCCCGAGTGCAGGATGAGTCAAATATTACTAATACTACTAATACTCTTTGGACATATTTGGCACATGCGAGATATACAATACAGACTCAATAATAAAACTTGGAAAATGTATTTTTCTTCTCATGGGGCCTTTTTAATATTTGTCAAACATGCATCTTGTGCCTTAAGGTTCCAGAAGGCTGGATGTCTCAGTTTTTTTTTCTTCCCTTTTGTCTTCCAGCCTGTTGGCTTTGTAACCTTTGACAGCCGGACTGGAGCTGAAGCTGCGAAAAATGCACTAAATGTAAGCATCTATTGACTTTTTTTCTTATTGATTTAATTTCCTCACTGTGGGAGTCTGTTTCCCCCTTTTTAAATAAATAAAAGCAAACTCTTAAATTGCTTTTTAAATTGCTGCCCTTAAGCAGCCATGGTTTGCAATTATTTCAATGTTATCTGGATTTAACATATAACTTGTTATTTTGGGATAACAAAATCTGTTTTTCATAAGTTAATTTATCAACTGCAGTGAAGTCAGCAAGTCATTTGTATAGCCTAAAATCAGATTCACCTCAATGGGCTTCAGTTTGTACAACAGCAACACAACATCCCACGTCTTTAGACCCTTACATCGTACAAGGAAAAAACTCCTCAACAAAATCCTTTAACAGGGGGGAAAAAAGAGGAAGAATAACAGGAGGATCCCTCTTCAATGACAGACAGGCTGCAATAGATGTGTGCACAGGATGGAAACAATACATTTAGAACGGGAAAAGAGTTGAGTATGACATTAAATAGAATAACAGAAATATTGATTCATGGTGTATGTGGAGGATGAGGTGACAGGATCCATTGCAGCTTTCAGTTGAACCAGGACAGTCAGAACCTCCAAATACAGAAGGCTCTAGACCCGGTTCTTTTTTTTTCCAAAATGCTCTGTTTCAGATTTGTAAAACATGATAGAGGGAGATTCCACAAGATGGTGTCCAAATAGGAAAATCATTAAAATAGGGTTAAGATTTAGGCTATTTTTGACCCAATACACCATGTTTCAATTGTATTTTGCTTTTGTAAATGTTTATATTGCTTTTGTTTTATTTTCTATAAACATGAATTGCTTTATTTTGAAAAGTACTGAACTTGTGTTAATGGTTTGCATTGTTGGGCTGCAGTTGATGAACGTGAACTAAGTAATTGCAACCATGGCGACTTAAGACTTTTGTAGAATTTTGTTTAACTTTTGCTTAAACCCCCAAAACATTAATGGGAGTTAAATGAAATATCTCTCAAATTTCTCAGTCAACCCATTCTGTCTTTTTTTTTCTTTTTTTTTTTTTTTTTTTTATAATTCAATGGCAGAGCCACTTTTGGAAAGAGGCCAGAATCCTGTAGCCTTACGGTAGTTTACTTTGACCTTGATACACATCCCTTCTTAGTCTGGTGTAGCTTTCCTCATGTTGCATATCACTGCTTTACTGCACAACTGTTCTGTAGCCACATGTGTAGTGTTATCTGGACACATCTTCAGTAGTTTGTCACCTCAGTAGCCCACATTGGCAGAATCTAACACTTCTCTCTCAGAGCCTATAGCCCTTCCTTATGAGCGTCACCTCTTAGACACACCAGCAGTCACACACACAAACACACACACATACACCAAAATACTACTCACCTGCATGTGGGCACAACGCTTAGGGCACAAGAACACAAGCAGGGTTAAACCACCCAAAAATAAAGACACTCAAAAGTCTCGTCATTGGCCCTTTTTTCCTCGTCTCCCTCTCCTCGTGGCTCGTGTGACGGGGCGAGCTCCTCCTCCTCCTCCAGTCGCCTGTGCTCTTGATTTCGTCATGAGGAAGGAGAGACGGGAGCGTGTTGAAATACTTCAGGATTGTATCCTTTCAGTCTGCCCTGTTCTGAAGCCCGGAGCGGTTCTAGTCGGGTAAAGAAATCACAAAGGGAAGCTTAAAGGTCCAATCTGGAGGATCGCAACACTGCTTTAGGAAAGGAGACCATGTGAGACCACTGAGCTACAGCCCCTCAAACTCAGCCCACCTCCCTTACAATACTATCTCCCCCCTTCCTCCCTTCCTCCGTCTCTCCCTCAGGGTATCCGTTTTGACCCCGAAAGCCCCCAGACCCTGCGCTTAGAGTTTGCTAAAGCCAACACGAAGATGGCAAAGAGTAAGCTGATGGCCACACCGAACCCCACAAATATCCACCCTGCTCTAGGAGCACACTTCATTGCACGGGACCCATGTAAGTTGTACGGCTGCACCACTCTAGGCTCTCATCCACTCTCACCTTGGCAACGCCAGAACTCAATTGTCCTTCTTACCCTCTTTTATCTGTCTTTGGATGTTTTATTGAAGTAGAAATGGACAAGGGATTTTTTTAAAGAATGGGGAGGGGGGGAGCAGTATCTAACAAATTATGGACTAACTCACCCTCCACATGCATGTGTCATCTTGACTATTGAGACAACCGCTTTGCGTCTTTCCAGCAGGGAAATTCCTCCCCTCACAGGATTTAGATGCAGTTGTGCCCATTTTCTTTCACACCTTCTTGATTCTGTAGGTTTTGGCAGGCTTTAGACACTCTTCAAGGTTGTGAAATGGGTTAAAACTGTTAACTTTCTTTTAAAGACTGATAGATATTACAATAGGATTTCTCACTGGTCAGTAGTCAAACCTAAAAGCCGCATTCTGACAGCACAAAGTGGAGCTAGATCCTCTCTGCCGCATGTGTCGATTGCTTCATGATGGATATTTCGCCTGTGTTTAAGGGTAGGCCAGTCAGCTTTTGTTTTTCCTCCTACACTGTACATCCCCAGATGACCTGACAGGGGCAGCACTGATCCCAGCATCGCCGGATGCGTGGACTCCTTACCCTCTGTACACCACGGAGCTGACCCCAGGCCTCCCTCACGCAGCCTTCACTTACCCAGCGGCTGCTGCCGCTGCTGCAGCCCTCCACGCCCAGGTGAGGGACCAACCGGTGTGTGTTTCTCTCTTCTATTTCACACGGATCTTTTAGAACAGTGGTTCCCAACCTGTGGAATTGTGGCCCCCCGGTGGACCGCAGTGTTGTTGCAAGAGGGCAGGCAAAGCTTTTTTTGTTGGTGAGGGGGTGGAATTGTTAAAGTATAACACTATTGCACATTAGAAATTTATCTGGACCTTTAATTTAAATCGTGAAATTAACTTTCAAGGCAGTCATTACCCATTTGTTTCATTCAGTCCAGTCCTGAATGTTCATTAAAATTAAAATCAATGCTCTGAGAACACATTTGGCCTCTGAATAGTTTATGCAGTCACCAGAGGGCTATATATCTTTGAGATTTAAGTTGGCCATGTGTGGGAAAAGGTTGGGAACCACTGCTATATAATCTAGGAAACCCTTTTAGCTTTTTATATAAATTCTAATTTCACCTGGGCAGTGTTAATTTTGGCAAGGATTTTCAGTCAGGATTTAGCCAGTGGGACTCTGTTTTGTTTAATAAAATTTTTACTTTATTCAGAATTTTCTCCATTTTATGATCCAATAATATCTGAGGGGATCTGTTTTTACCCTCCTCATCTAAACTGTTAAGAGTTGTGTATTCCTAAAGTTTGAAAGAAATATAATCATATTTTCGGATGGTTAATTCCAACATTTTTTTATTCAGTATTAGCCACTTGCATGAAAATAATGGTTAAAGTTTTAGTTTTTTTTAGTCAATTACATTTAAGTCATGGAATTAAATGTCATTGAATAGATGGTCTAAATTATCTTTGACATAATTAACGCTGCACCAATGTATACTACAGGTCGTCATTCATAGCCCACTTGAGTAGCTGTATTTAAACGTGTTTGTCCTTTAAGAAATAGAATTCTAACTATGAAGACCATTCCTCAAAGTTCAAACTTCATAACACTGTAAATTGAAAAGAAAAATGTCAGTTCTGATTGAAGTTACGTTAGTCAGTTAAGCAGAACTGATGAGGAGTTAAACCAATGCTTGCACTAAAAATGTTATTTTAAAATGGAAAATGTCTTGACTCTTATGTATGTGGACGTTCTGTGATCTAGTGTAATATCACACCACTGTGCACTTCCCGCAGAATCAGTCAAGTCATCACCAGATGACACTTGGCTGTCTCAAAAGCCAACTGGACGAGTCTCAGATGAGGAACTTTTTCCTCTAATGCAGCTCCCTGCCATCACTGTCCTGACAGGGTGCCACGGCAAACATTAAGGGATAAAAGGAGCTTTTACCGATTTTAAAATACCATATCTGATTGTATTTTCTGAAACACTTTCTACATCTTGGATCATGCTGCAGACAACTGAGCCTTTAAATGACTTTAGGCAAGGAAGCTGTGCTGAAAGCAGCTTTAAGATCTCTTATCAGTGGTTAAATTTAAAATCAGTTAAAAACATTTAATTAAAACATGTCTGCTGAAAATTGGATCCTTAACCAGACAGAGCAGCATTGTCCATCCTTAGATGAGATACTCCAGGTTAGTAGGGTCAACGGTTTAACTAATTTCTAATTTCCCCATTGACATAATATTAAGACAATTTTTTTTATATTGCAAGTTCTCTGAAATATGTATAAGTATACAAATGAGACATTTAAATATGTATTTTTGCATATTTAATGTTTCCAGAACAAAAATATGAACATGGCATCAAAATGCTGTTTTGACTTAGTGAAAAGAAATCCATATTTTTGCAACCTGAGAGATTAATTCCTAACGGTCAAAATTTAATGCATATTTTTAGGAATAAAATCTCTTATAAAGCAGGCTGTGAATGATTCATGAACGAACCCCTCTGTACAGTAAGAATATAGTTGAGAATAAAACAAGTTTTGATTCATGAAAGTGCTGCTGAAGTCGAGATTTCAGAAAAAACGACCTTTAAAGATTTCATTACAGCAGGAATCTACACATGCAACCGAATGGACTAAATGTGGATTTCAACTTTTTTTTTTTCTCTAGTCTGAAAGAGGATGTGTTATAGCAAGCAAAGTAGCCCAAGATCTTAAAATTGATCAGTGCATGAAACCATATTTGCTGCTGTGTCTCGCCTTAAGCTAACGTAGCGGGAGTGCAGTCGACTACGGCAGTGGGCGGAGCTTCTGTAACAATAGCAATGGAAAATATTTCTTGTTGGGTCATTTAAAGTTCATTTGACTTCAGTCAACTTCCTCCTGCAATGTAAGAGCACAGGGGAGTGGTGACTGTAGAGCAGGCAGCGGCTGCACCGGCTGCTCTGCTGGGCACCAGAGGAGGAGGAATGCGAGGTATTCACTCTGAGAAATTGTCCGTCCTGACGGGTTCTCTGGAGGTGCCAACTTACTGTCCACGTTCCTGTTGGAACATAAGCTGACTGGGTAGCCACACAAAGGGGGGGACGAAAGCCTTTTAATTGCAATCTGATGAAAGATCCCCAAAATGCCCTGAGATCTCTTCCCACTGACACTCTTCTTTATTAGCTTGACTGTAGGAGATTGCAGTGGCACTGTGTTTGTGTATGTGTCCAAACTACATTAAAATGTTCTCATGTTGGTGATTAAAACACTAGAGCAGTCTGTATGATGGGTACTTTTACTTTGATACCTTTTGCTGGCAATAGATTTTGAATACTTGTAATCAAGTAGTTTTAGATGATTATTTGAGTTACTTGGAGTACTTTGTCCACCACTGCATTTAGAGCAGACTAATTCTGTACTTGGTAAAGAAGGCTTTTAAGTAAAGTCAATTACTGGCTGAAAAATATACTAAAGTGTAGAGTACTCATTTCTTAAAACTGCTTTTTTTACTCATGCGTTACTTGTAACTCCTTCCTGCCCACCACTGATTCAATGAAAATGAATGAGGCCTCATCGTGCCTCAGGGTTTAGTCATGGGTATGTGAAGATCCAGCATACCTGCCGTCACCCTGTGGACACGTTAACACACGGAGGTTTCTTTTTAATTACTCAGGACTATTGTCCTCAATGAGCAGCTCCATGACCCACATTCCTATGGCTTCAGTGACCAGAGCTTAAAGGGACAGTTCTCCTAAAACTTCATTGTGAAAGTAGATTTCAAAGCTTATTTATGTCCCCAGACTTGAGGTTTGAGTTTTGGTGCGGTGTGCATTGACTGTGTTTGTGTGTTATAGATGCGCTGGTACCCGACTCCCTCTGAGACTTCCCAGCCTGGATGGAAGTCCCGGCAGTTTTGTTAGATTTAGTGAGTAACCCGTTTCTCCTATCATCATGCAAGCTGACACCAACATGGTATAATAAAGGTCCCATATAGCAGAAAGGACGTTAATACGCATTTTATTGAGATTTATCGTTTCCTTTAGATTACAAGGAGATTTAAGTGTTCTAAACGATCGCTGTTTCAAAATGCTCAATTCCAGAGAAATGCATGCCTCTTATAATAACTGCACCTAAAAAAGTGGCGGTATGATGTCACAATAGGCTCATTAACATTTAGACAGAGACTATACTTTTTTTTTTCTTTAAAAAACGAGTGAAGGCTGAGAGGGATGTGAAACTGAGAACTTAAAACCACAAGTATATACTGGGATAGGGATATCACAACTCAAATAAAAGCCACGACTTTCCTCCAACCTGTCTGTAGCACTTGTTACTGATGAAGCCATAAATATTTACTTTTCAGAAATACTAAATTTCCTAAGACAGCTGGGAAAATATTTTTTTAGCAAACATGACTCAATTAGGTGAAGGAGTTCGTGGACTATTATCTGTATATTTGGTTCTGAGTATTGTTAGCACAACTACAGTAAACCTGTAGGAAGGAACCTGTCACTCAGTGTAACACTGACACATTTGTGTTTTAATAGTTTCTGAAAACAATGGAGCTGTATGGCATCAAGGTTAATACTTGTCAGTTGAATCATGCCATTGTTCTTTTGGCCTTTTTCATCAGTTATCAAACTTTTCCTTTTTAGGATATTGATGAATTGATTCCTGTCATAGAACTTCGTTTATAAGAACTGGCCTTACAGTTGCACTAGGTGACATGTTCCTGGATTATAATCACTACTCCTATAGTTTAAGTCCTTGTTGAGACGATGCTTTTGAAAACTGGCACCTGAAGCCAGTAAACCTTTGTTGTGGTCTGGCCCTTCTATTTGTGGGCAGATCTGCAAACTCTATTGAAAACACTGTAGTATCAGTGCACCCCTGAATTTTCACCATATTTGTACCAGCATTTCATAAAACATGGTTTTCACATGAATTGCATCTTGCCAGTTCACATGGCAACGGAAAAAGTTGCAGTGTCGAAACCAGGCATCTTCAGGGCTGCAACCGAAGGGCAAAAATGCAACAAAAGCTTCCTGTTTTTGTGGAAATCGTTGCCGTTCTAAGGCCGGAGCCAGTGAAACTGTCCTGCTACTGTAAATGCGTACAAATATATCAAATGGTAATTTGAGGCTGAAAAGTAATGTTTTGCTTAAAAATGACTGCCTTTATTTAGGAAATTTAACATTTTTTAAAAATAAACTTGACCTGATAGGAGCAAACAGAAACCAGTAACTTTTATTTTGACTCTGTCTTTTTGTTGGGTTTGACAAATGTCAGTTTTACTTTTTTTTTTTTTTACTTTTTCCACAAGTTTTTGGTTTATACATATACATTTTCAATCTTATATTTGAATAACTCGTCTTTCCCCTTGTTTTCTCCAGGCCTCTGGGAACCGCACCTTTGTCCAGCTGGAGTGAGGTTTGCCAAGCTCTTCATTAATTTAATCAGGTTTATTTAATGAACAAATGTGCATTATTATAAACAAACAGTATTTATATCTCCTCCCGATTGTCTCTGGGGGGAGTCTGAGTTGAAACCATCTTGCTGTCGACAATCTGAATCTGAGCTTTTCCTTGGCAACTATTGTGGTACCATCTTAGCACTTCAAAAAAAAAAAAAAAAAAAAAAAAAAACCTCATGCGAGCCTCCTCAGACTCCGTGGATCATAACTGCTGAGGGAAAATGACATGTTGAAGTTACCGTTGTTAAGCTAGTCCTTCTCTGGGTTACCGCTGCTCCTGGGAGGTTTAGAAGCGTTAAGAGTCATTGCATGTTAAAAGTCGTTTTGGCATGAATTTAGAACGCAGAGTTCTGTGTATCCTAATTTTCTTAGTGTTTGTGTTGCCTCTTTACCTTTTGGCCTAGACAGCGAGATGTTTTTGTTTTTTTGTTTTGTTTTTTTTCCTGTAGAACCTCGGTCTTACCTCTGTGAAAGCTGGGCTGTTGTGTAAATGGCTTATCTCGCATGGACCTTGTGAATGCATCCCTATGACGATCCCAGTCCTTATGATCATATCAATGTCTGTCATTCTTTGAGCAAAAGAAAGTACAAATATTTTTGTACTTTTTGCGTAATGTATATTTATGCATTTTTGTGCAACTAAATAATGAACCTGTATAAGTTGGATGTTTAGTCGTCTCTTGTGTTTTTGGTGTTAATTTTTGATCCTATAATCCTGTTGAAGTAGTTTTAAAGAAGAAAAAAAGTGCAATTTGTTTAAAGGGGAAGTGGGTATCTGTCAAAAAAGTGAAGTATTCTGAACTTGGCTAAAGTGAGATTGCTGTAAAACGATCTTTCAGAATGTGAAACTGGACTACAAACATTAGCGGATTGCTTTTTGGGGGGGCCATTTTGAAATGGGAAGCAGGATTAGAACGATGGAGGAATTTAGTTTGTGGTTTAGAAAATGTTTGTCTTTGTATCTGCTGTGCATAAGATGTAAAAAAAAAAAAATATTCCCATCTTATGAATAAAAGAATTGAATGCATCTGTTGGCCATCTGTCATTTATCAGTGTGGCGATCTGTGGCCAATAAAAGTTAACACTCCGACACTGTTTAACTGTGATCTCTGAGAATTGAACTCTTATGGACATCAGATGTTGACATCAATAATTCAGCTTTTCATTTGTAATGCGCCATTGCATTAGTGTCTGTTTGCATCAAGCGTGGGGCTGACCTCCACACTCCACACTGCCCTCGTAAGCTGGGAAGACGCTCTGCTCACCCAGCCGTGATGCTCCTCCAGGGACTCTTAAAGTGACGGCTCTCTATGCCACCAGCTGCTTAACTGTAGTGGTTGACTGCTGGGACTCCACTATAAACATTCAGTCCATATTGTGTATAGCATTTATTATTGAACATAAAAGGCTGCTAATGCATTGATTAAAGCATCCAGAAGGCTCAGTAATCATCTGCTCTTTCTGACTTATTTAATTTTATTGCTGCTTTTTCTTTTACAATTATGAGACTCAGCTCTATATTCTGGGAAATTAACTAAATATAAGTAGATTTAAAATGAAGAAAAACGTTTACAAAATGTGAGTAGCTGTATGAATTTTAAGGTTTAATAATTCAGACTAGAGGTTGAGTGTTAACTAACACCGAAAGTACAGATTTAAAATGTATTCAAATTGCTTTTGACAGATTAACAATCTGAGTTTGAGAATTAATATTAGAGAATTTTAGAGGATTAGAGGATATTAGAAAATTTGATAATTGATATTGACCAAATTAGGAAACAGATATGCTGCAAGTTTCCAGTTTCCCAGGTGTGGGGATTTACTCACTTTTCCATTTTATATTGTAGGTGTGTGTGTGTGTGTGTGTGTATGTATATGTATGTATGTGTGTGTATGTGTATATATATATATATATATATATATATATATATATATATATATATCACTTGCTATCAGACTTCTTCCTTTTTTTTGGTCCCTATTTTGGCTTTTCTTTTGGTGTTCAGAAAAACAATTTACAGATTAATCCATTATTTTCAAATCCAAAATATTAAGTATTGCAGCTCAGGGAACTCAGGAACTCTATTGCATCAATGGACACTGGCTGAATAGAAATTCAGAGGAAGCAAATATTCTCTCAGGAATCAGAAAACTGGGTCATTTAACATCACTTTCACACAGAATATTTGGATTGACATGAAATCAATACAGAGCACAAAGATGGGAAGGCTACAGATTGGAAGGCAGAACATTTCTTTCTCACTGTTTTCAACAACGCAGACACAGATCTGTGAGTATTCGCAGCTGGATTATGCTGCCATGGGTGAATCTGAAATTTATTTGAGGCCTAATGATTCCTGTCTCAAAAATGAGTTTCACATCAAATATATCTGTAGATTGTTTAGAGGTTAGAGCACAATCAGACAGCACAAGCAGCTGTTTCATGAGGTCATTCTGTGAGAAATGAACCCTTCCTTCTCAAGGACAGAAGATTGGCCTAATGTTGGAAGAATCTGTTCTGGTGTAATTTGTAGGTATTTAGTGATACTCTCTGGCCTGTTAAAATCTCAACCATGTAATATTTATTTACTTGAAGTTGAGATAAGATATATTTTAAATGCCAAAAATCATCTAAAATATTAATAATAGATCTCTCAACCCTTACCCGGAGCTCTAGAATTAACTATAGCTATTCACTGGATTATAAAAAAAACTATTTTGGTCACCAGCAATAAAACAACAGGCAGGTCACTCAAAGAGGAGTAGAGATTCTTTAATGCAGGAATGTGTTGCCCTCTACTGGCCTGATGTCCACATGACCAGCAGACATGAAGCAGCTGGATGGAGCAAGCTGTGGAATTAAAGGCCACATACAAATGTAATAAATGTCTTTTCTCAACTTTGTTACTAAAGACATCAAGACTCTCATTTAGGTGCTAAGAATACATTTGAATGCATTCAATTGCATCATAGATCCTCTCAAAACAATAAAACAAGAAAATAAAAGACCTACTTTTGTTCCTGTCCATGAAGCATGCATCCTAGAAGGTTTGAATTTAGATAACTTAGATTATACATACTTTTGTAACTTGTATTCAGAAAACTACTGTGTTGATCAGTATGTATTATCAAACACACATATCTTTTATATATTTTTATATGTGTGCTGATATTTTTTCCTCTTGCTGATCTTCCACACCAAGAACAATATATCTCATTTGGATTCATAAACTTTAATCGTATCCAGACTTCAGTGAAGGTGCTCTTTTCACTGATTATATTCTGACAATATCCTTTAGTGTCAGCTCTACTGGAGCAGGGCCTTTTCTATTTTTTGCATTATAAGTAACTGCAATGGACCTCCTAACCACCAGGGGGGCTTATATAAACATGTGTATGACTGACTGATCTATATGGTTCATTAACAGGTAGGAGTGATTAAGTTAGTATAGATACTGGTAGGTAGGTAGATATTGGTAGGTCATATAGATACTGGAGGTATCACCCTGTTGATAAACCATATACCATAAGTGTATCATTATAAAGAGATGTTTTTTCTATTCAAAAACATGTTCATATCAGACAATGTAAAAAATGATAATCTAATAATAATCTAAATGTATATTATAATTAAATAATCAGATTTCTATAATAAGGACAACTGTAAAAGATAATAATAGACATTGTTTGGAAAGTACCTACCTTCCCTAGAATCCTGAGACTTATATAAAGTGAAACAAAAAAGAAAGTTTCCCCAGGCTTTGTTCTGCAGATACAGCACCAGCTCATAGAAAACCAGGAAAAGAAAGCAAGATAGGAGAAATGAAAGTAATAAAAGAAGGGGAAAATAAAAGTTAGTATAAGCTTTATATATATTTATATAGACAGTGATGTATGAAGTACCTGAAAGACCAATTTGAGTAGTACAGGTATTTTTTTTTAACCATTTTGCCTATTAGAATATTACTTGAGCAAAAGTCTTAGTGTCGCATATTTATTGTTCTTAAGTATCAAAACCTATTTTCTAATATAATATGCACTTAATTATTGCAAGGAAAAATACAAATAAATTATGAGTAAAAAATGTGAGTAAAAAGGGGAAATATAGTGGAATAAAAGTGAAAGTTGAAGGTAAAAAAAAGTAGTCTACTGTAAAACACACACACCTATGTATATATATATATATATATATATATATATACACTAGATATATATATATACTATACACTAAATATATATATTATTTTGGCGGCGGGCTCCTTGATGTTGAACACGTGACCAGCAGAGTCGCTAACGGCTCAGTGATTGGCTGAACCGGCGGAGCACACGTTCACTGAATCAGATTAATTAGCTGCTAGCAGACTTCATAAATATGACCTTTCTCTGCAGCCAGCGGTTATTAATGTTCCCTTTCTCATAGGCTGTCAGTCCAAGTCATGGCCTTTTCCCTGGTAAGTTAACAAAAACGACTTTTAAGGTTAAAAACAGTGAATTTTAATTAGTTTAGTGTCAAGTTGTGTTTGTGTATCACCAAAATTAACGCCGACGTCCCTTTTTAGCTCGAAACTTTAATTCCGACCCCCCAAAAATTTCTTAAAACTGTCCAAACAGTTCAAACACGGTTAAAAAATATATTTTTTAACATAAGCATTAATGCATTTTTTCCTGGCTGCTCTCTTACTGCAGAGAAACGACAGCCGCAGGCCTGAGAGCCCTGACCCGGAGTCTCCGGCCCTGTCCACCTGCAGCAACGCGGACGTGTTCCGCAGGATGAACACCATGCTGGGTAACGCTCTGGACCTCACTGGTGTGTGCACAACACCCAACAACGCCAAGGGAAAACCAGACCTGCTGTGTGGTAAAGTCTTCTGTCACTCTGCAGCAGGTGGATGCAAAGGCGAGAAAAGACACCCCTTAAAGGGCGAGTTCACCATTTTTTTGGAGTGTGAAAGCAGCGGTCAGGAGCACACATGCATAATGTAGCAGGTTCTTTTTGCTGGAATCATTCCTCATTTTGACACGGACTGTTAGAATTTCATTGCTGACTATTCTAATAGTTACTATGAATAACCCTCATACACGATCAGTTTGGTTTAGTCAACTAAAGCTCTATTTCCATGCATTTTTCCTGCAGACTTATGTTCTGAAAAACAAACACATCCCTGCTAAGCCCTAGAGCTTGCATTATTGCATGTGGGAAAACTCAAATTTTACAGATTTTCTTGCTGATTGATAATTTCAATCACTTGGTCAAATAAGACTCTTAGTTGAGGATGGCCCTAATGAACTGTTGCCTTCCAGACACACTTGAAATATTGTGAACTTGTCCTTTAACTTGCAGACCTGAGCCTGATGGAGGCCAAAATCCACAGTCATGTGCAAAAGTTTAGCTGAAGCTTTAAATGAGTCATCAAGTAGATCAAGTTTTAATGTCCAAGTCTGTTTTCGTTGCTATACTTTCACCACAGCTCAACAGGGAAACACAGAAGGAATTTGATTTTAAAGACTTACTTAAGAACTCAAAATTTAGACTTTTTGTCATAATTTAGACTTACTACTATTTACTCAATTGTCTTTTCTCATTTTGAATTGTATTTCCTTGTCTTTTTCAGAATTGAGAATTTATCATTTTGTCTGTCAGAATTCATACTTTTTAAATTCTGTTCATCAGAATTTAAAGTGGAAATTTTGTCTTTCAAATTTTTTTTTCCTTTTTTCCCCCCCCTCATTTTGGCTTAGAAATCTTTGGATATCCTCTTGATGACTCGGATGGCTGAGGCTTTATACGCTTCATGTCTGCTTTTAAAATGACTGAAGACACACTGTGGATTTTCTTTTCCATCAGTTGTATTAAAAAAAAAAAAAAACTTCTGAAGGGTCTTTTAACAGCCAGTATGAGTGGGAGGAGTGATTACAGTGAAGAAAACCTTTCAATTTGTCCCCTCAGTGTTTAGTCTGAAAACACTGCTGTCAGCCTGTACAACACCCACTGTATGTATATTTAAGTTGGATGCAGATTAAAAACTCCCCAGGTCCCTAAAAGCTGCACATTTCTAGAAAAACCACATGACCTCCATGTCCTCAAAAGTATCAAGGCCCTGAGTCCTTTGTTGGATCCTGTTTTTTGTGCTTTTCAGTTGTAGCTACACCCTAGGACCAAGAACAGAGAGGTTTTATTTAAACCTTTCAGTTTTAATAAATGTTGTGTAATTGCCAAAGAAACACCTCCTCTCATTCATTCAGCATTGTCTGTTAAACCACCTTCACCTTGTCATTATCATTTGAGTGCCAGCAGCTGATTCATGCTGCATCGCTGCTCTGCAGCATTGCAGCACTTTGCTTTTTTTTATCCCAAGAGTGAGATTTGCCAAGATATAAGCTCAGCACAGAGCCTGCTTCCCTCTTATTGAATTAATAATTTTCCAAAGTCTGCAAATGTTTTCTTCTTCTTGCAGGTACAAGTTGTGATCTTAAGATTTGACATAAGTTACTGAACATGTGCTTTGTAGTGCTGCTTAAACAAAAGTAAATTGGATCTGGAGGCAAACTGAGCTGAACTCCTGGTGTGGTTTTCTCTGCCCCCCTCCCTGCTCCATCCACCCCAGCTTTGGTGTTGCTGAATCAGGGCTGTCGCTGGCAGCTGGAAGCTTTCCAGGCCTGGAGAGGGAAGGGAGGAGCTGGCGGTGCAAATCGCTCCGTCCTCAACATCTGATCAGTCAGCTGCTTCTGTTACAGTGAGGCTCTGCTGGCTAGTTTTTTTTTTTTTCCAAAACATTTGTGTGCAAAAGATTCTACAGCAACCCATGCGGACATTTTAATTTAGTTAGGTTATTGAGAGCATCCTCGTATCTAAAATACTTTGTCTGCTGAGTCATTCTCTCTTCTCGCATGCTACCCCCCCCATGCTGCTGTAGCTCTGCCCCTCGCCTCCCCCCTCCCTCCCTCCTGCCTGTCAGCTCGCTCAGGAAACAAGGCTAGACACAGTGTAAGCAGCAGTAACAGCGGCGGCTGTCTTCCAGTGACTCTGAAACGTGCTGTGCCTACCAGAGAGGGGAGTACTTCTATCAACAAGCCAATAGCTCCGACAAGAATTTTTCATTACCCAGTTGTTAGGCAAGGAAGCAGGGAGGTGGGGGGGAAGCTGATGTCATTAGCAGGGGTGTGCGAGTGCATCAGCAGCTATGTCACATGCTGCTAGGTGGGTCAGTGATGCGGACGGAGATGCATGGCAGTTGCACCGGGCACAGAGGCAGCAGGTTAGCTCCCCCGTCAGCCAGGGTAGGGGGGAGACAATGAGAGAAGTTTAAGACAAACTGTTTGTGTGACTAATCTCTCTCTGCCCTTCTATTGTTAACTGAGTTTCCTTGTGGCCGTCTTAACATTTTCTGTCTCCCCTTGTTTTCCTACATTTGTGAACTGGATCTCGGATCAAAAAGAGTCGGACCTGGCTGCTGTGGGCAGCAGGAGGATGCACTTCCCCAACTGTGGTGGAATGCCTGGCTCCCAGCAGGACATGCAGTCATCCAGGGGGCCGCCGGGCGTCACAGACCTGGGCCTGGGCCTCCAGTCTCTCCGTTTGTCCGGCTGGGAGACACCCTGGAGCAGCCAGGAGACGGATACACACACCTCTCCCTCCCAGGTTCAGACTAGCTCACCCTCCAGTAAGTACCAGCCTGTCATTTACCTCCTGTTTTATAACCTAATGTCTCAGTGTGTGGAGTTTGTTAGCTCTAACAACGTTGGGCGTTTTAAAGTCTCATAGGTTGTTGATTTGTCATTTGTAGTGAAATATGTGATGGTTGTGTATTAAAAGCAGCGTGTGCGTGGGAACAGGCTGTAGCGTTACTAGGATGATGTGGCACTTTTGCTTTGCTGCATCTCTAGCAATCCAGAAGGCACAAAACAATCTGAAGCTTCATTTCTCCTCTGGAACCTGCGGTAGACCTGCTTCAATGAAGTGAAGCCATTTTCTTGATATTTAACCATTACCTGTTGATCACTCTGATGCTGAGATGTGGGTGTTTTTCATGTTGAGGTTGAGGCTAGAATCCAGACTAGAATAAAAATCCCAAATAGCTGCTTATCATTGGGAAATAAACTGTAAATGCACAGTTGGGGCTCAGTTGAGAGCGGCGTGTTTAGACATTGTACGACTACGATGTCCCGTTTGTCCTGGCCCATTTGTAGCACTGTAGTTTTTAAAGCTGCATGTCTAAACCAATCTGGCATAACTTCATTTAGAGCTTTCTAAACTGGGCCTGCAACAAAGTGGGACAGCGATTTGAATGCGGCCTACAGCTGAATAATCCCCCCCAGAGCCTCATGTTGAGTCCATGGTTACAGGCCAGGCACCAGCTACATATCTGTCACAGCTGCTCGCTGACTCACTGGGTTTATGAAGACGAAGGAAAGATGCTGGTTTGGACTTTGTTTGGAAAAGGTGACTGATGAATTGGTCCCCAGAAATGTTGCTAACGGGGAAAGGCTTTTAAATTTAGCCTCTGACACAGTGATCCAAATTACCAGCAGTCAGGTTACACATGATTAAATACGAAATTTAAAAAGCATTTTGGATTTCTGCAATTCAATGATTTTCAGTGGTTACAAATTACTGTAGGGCTGAACAAATAATGAAATTATCTCAATATGACCTGCAAATTTCAAATTGCACCTACAGTATTAAAGGCAACATGTTGAAATAGCATTTAAATACTGTGGTGCTGCAGAATGTCCTGCCTACACATTCTACAGACTTAAGAAAATGCCTTTGCTATTGATATGTAATATCAGTCAATATAATCACACATGGATATATCACTGTGGGACTGTAGATTCAGCTAGATATTACTCTAGTTGTCAATTATTACAAATTTCAAAGAGCAGCTATAGCTACACATTCAAAATGTGTTTGCATACAGCCCTGAGAAATTGCTATGACTGTAGATTCAGCATATAACATCCGATTTTCACCCCTTTGCAAAACCAACTAAGAACAAACGTGTGATAACGGGTCTCGTTTCTTCAGTGCTAGGTATCCTGAACAATCCCTTTAGCAGCATCCTCGGGAAGCCCCCAGGCTACCTGCCCCCTGAGTCCATGAATATGACTGCTGACTTCCTGGAGAAGTTCCCCGGCATGGCTCGCATGGCAAACCGACTGGACTCCAGCTCCTTTCTGGACTCGCGCTCCAGCAGTCCTGAAGACTCGGAGACCAGCGGCTTCAGCTCTGGCTCGGACCACCTCTGCGACATTTTGGTATGTTATACTTCGACAGTATTCCCCACCTCACCTGCCCCCAAAGACCAGATGTTGAACCGTAAGGTCACAATATTGTGAAGAAGCAGACCATTTAATTCTAATGGTGGTAACCTAGAGACTGGCTTTATTTTCATATTAGTCATGAGGTGTTTTTTAGATTGGCTCTGGTTTCATTTGCTGTCAGTGCAGTTTTCTGTTGATGCAAACTCAGCACTTCAGTGTTTTTATTCTGTCGTCTTAAATTAATTAAACTCAAGATAAAGTGTATTTCCTCAGCACTAATTTCCCCAGTACACTACACCTTTGAGGTTCTTTACTTGAGTATTTCAATCTGATGCAAATGTAGACTTCACTCCTGTACATTCAGAGGGGAATATTGTACTTTTTTACCAGTACATTTTAGTTAAATCTACTTTTGTGATCAGGATGTTGTACATAAAACCTAATCGGATCAAGTAATATCTTGTATTGTCGGGTATTCAAATGGATATAACATTTACCCTGATGCCATTAAAATGCTGCTGTACATGAATGAGTATTACAATTCCTGAGATACTGTGCCATTTTGCACAGTACTTAAATCACATTTTGTTTTTTAACTGATACTGCAATTTTTGATCTGAGCACTCTGCAGCACAGCCAAGACTGTCCAGTCACTTCACTCCTTCCCCTACCTTCAAACATACAGTAAACATGCACACAGATACTTTACCCACCCATCATGTAGATTTGTCTGACCTACAGTGGTTCAGACTGATCAGTGTTTTGCGTTATCTTGTAATCACAAGATGTTTTGATCAACCTGTGATGGAGATTGTTCATCTGCCAAGTTTTATGGCAGATGAACAAATTCTGACCGATTTGCTGTGTCAGGTTACTTCCTGCACCTCACATCACCAACAGGACCTGTCCACTCTGCCGCAGCGGCTCATGGTCTTCGTCCACCACTGGTTAATGGTTTGTTGCGGCTGGGTGGGCTAGCATGACAGCCAGGAAGGCTGCAGAAGCAGCGTTTTTTTTTTTTTATAGCAGGGTAGTTTGAGGTTTTCATTAACTTTATACATTTTATTGTGATATCAAGATGTAATTTTTTTTAGGAATCAAAAATCTCAATACAGTTTCAGATCACTGCTTTTCTCTAGAGCTCTAAACAGTGTCTCATTGCTATTAATGAGCCTCTCCCCTGATTTGCTATTTGAATAGATGGTGAGCACGGACTATAGTTGTGATCACAATTTTACAGAAGAGCTGATGGCTTTTTTAAGGCATGGTTTGTAAATATGGGCTGTGTGAATTTCTGTGGATTGAGCCATAACCAAAGATATTAACATCTACCACTCTACCTTAATACTTAACTGGCCAGTAGCTTAATTTAATTAGCAGGGATTGTCTGAAGGGCACAGATGCTTTGCATATTTATAATAGATTTATATCAAATCTTATGTAAAATGTTCAGGTTTGAGTCAAACACCTGAATTCCCCTATACACTTTTTTTTTTTTTTTTTAACAGTTGGGTGTTTTTTGGGGGTTTAGTTGGTTTCTGTTGAATTTCACTACTTCCAGCACTGTTTCCCCTTAAAAGCCTTTTGAGGATCTTGAAGAGCATAATCCATAACTGAAGGAAGTTGTTTCCTTGATTGTGGATTAACACTAATCCAAAACAGTACAAATATTTTAATTCGCCACTTATTTTAAATATAATGATCCATGTGGATTGTGAGTTGCAGGATTTTGAGGGCATTTCAAGATTTTATTATAGACCATGCATCCCCCAGCTGAACCAGGGGATGTTGGTTCCTGGTTGGTGTCTTAACCCCGGGTGCGGGTCACACAGCTGCCCTGACATGACTCCTGTTGTACTGATGGAGTAATGCAGTGGAAATGCACAATTGAGTCATTGTAGTACAGGCACCATTTCTCCCTCAAAAGTGCCTGGCCGCTTTAAATTTTTTCCAAACAGAAACTGAAACGAATAAATTCATGATTTAAACATTTTGTTCCCAAGCATTGGTGGATGAAGTACTTGACTCCATGTGAAAGTAGCTGAACTAATACTCAATAACAATTAAGTCCTGAATTCAAAATGTAACATACATATGTATTATACGTTATTATCCTAGTAATTGTTAAATGCAAATGAACACATTTTTGTTCATATGGTGCCACTTTCTACTTTGGGTAGATTATTATCGTCATATTTGGCATCTTTCACACAAAGTGCATGGCAAATATAAAAACAAAGTGGGAACAATTAAACAAAAGTATCTTGTCTGTAAAATAGAAAAATCTGAAAAGCAACTAAAATAATGATTTTTGTATAGCATTATTCCTACAATGTAGCTCAAACTTGTTTATATTTACACAAGTAGTCAATAAAATGGCAGAATAATTTAAAAATGGTATATTTCCTGACAAAGTGGTTTGGAAGTCACATGAAAATGCTAAAGTACAGTACCGAGTAAATGTCCTTAAACAGTGGTTATAGAATAAAGTCCTCAATGTCTCAATTATTGGTCAACTGTCTGGATGTCTGTTTCTCTAGTCGACTCTGCGGATCTCCCCTCCCCTGCCTTATCTCACATCCAACATGCAGAAGGATCTGCTGAGACTGGGCTCCCGCCTGGACCCCCAGGACACCAGCTCTCCTCTGACTCCACCACCCAGCGCCAGTCCCGCCTCCTCAGCTCTTTCCCGGCGCTGGCGCACTGGCTCTCCGTGGCCTGGTGTGGACATGCTGGACCAGTCTGATGATGCATTCAGCATTGAAAGGGAAGCCCGCCTGCACAGACAGGCTGCAGGTGAGTGTTAGAAAGCCTATTTTAGTCTAGTAGCTCGACTTTGGTATGTGTGTGTGGTCAGTGCCTGCTGACTTTTGGCGTCACCTTTCAGCTGTGAATGAGGCCACGTTCACCTGGAGCGGCCAGCTGCCTCCCAGAAACAACAAAGATCCTCTGTACTCCTGCAAGGTCTTTCTTGGCGGCGTGCCCTGGGACATCACAGAAGGTAACTGCTGCTTTGAACATATGGGCTGCTTTCATTTCACACTGCCACACATGTTCTTCTCAGGTTCTTTTTATAGATGCTTTTTAGCACTCTCTTGTGAAGGGAATGAGCAGTCATGCTTAAATTCACTTCTACACAACTTCTACATTCTAGTGGATGAAAATGAATGGTGAGGATGTTGTGATGGTGTGTGTTGTGCTCTGAGCAGGTATTGTGTGTGTGTGTATACACACCATCTGCCTGTATTTACAGTGTTTTGACACACAATATATGTAAGATGTGACCCCACAACCTCAAAAGCAGGAGAAAACAGCCCAACATAAAAATTGGACAAAAAATGGATGACAATGAGACCAGATGCTAATTGCTAATTAAAAAAAAGATACCAGTACATTAAGGAACCAAAATGTTTTAATCAGGAATTTCCTACAAAAGTTTTTCCAACTTGTTTTAGCAGTGAGTCAAATGCTTTTTTTTTTGTCTTGAACAGATTGGTTCACCTTAACTACTTTATATTTTTGAAGAAAATATTTATAATTTTATATCAGAAGACAAACTGGAAACTATATAAATCAAATTTAAGTTTAGAAAAACAAGACTTGAACGAAACAAGATTTCATTTTTAAGCTACATTGCCCAACACTAATTTGAATAAGAGCTTCTTTGTACATTTGTCATCACACCACCTGCCTCCTTATTTCAGCTGGCCTGATCAACACCTTCGGTGGCTATGGCCCTCTGACTGTGGAGTGGCCGGGTAAGGATGGAAAACATCCTCGCTGTCCTCCCAAAGGTAATGTGGCCAAAGGTAACAACAAGCTGGTAGGCTATATCTTTTCTTTATGGTTTTAAGGTTGCACTATGGCGAGCACAGGGCATGCTGGTGAGTTTCACTGTTTGTAACAGTTACACCCAGAATCAGTTGTAAACGTAATGGTTTGAATTTTAGAGGTGATGACTTGGTTTAACAGCTGTTCTATCTCCTGTCATGTGTGTTTGAGTTTCTAATTATGAATCTTCTGTTTCCTTTTGCTACACAACTTAAAACATGAACCGCTTAATGGTAAAATCTCGTTAGATCAGCATCTTATACTTGATCTATTGACACTATTGATACAGCAAATGTTTGACTTTTTGCTTGATTATCAAATGTGTTTTCATTTTTCTTAAGTGAAATTTTGGCACAGTTGTGTTTATGTACCTCCTGTGCTTCTAAATACTCTTACAGCAGCCAAGTTGTTCAATTTAATGCTTGTTGGCTGCTTTTCTGATATCTGACATTTTGGCTGAATAAGTGGACACCATTCTGTTGGGGGCTGCCACTCTTCTGTCCTGAAGTACTGCTGCTTTTGTAGGTTACGTTTACCTGGTGTTTGAGAACGAGAAGTCTGTGCGGGCGTTGCTCCACGCCTGCTCCCAGGACCCGTTTCACCCCGAGGATAACAGGGAGTACTACTTCAAGATGTCCAGCCGCAGAATGAGATTCAAGGATGTGAGTAGAAACTAGAGGTTTTATTTTTAATACTTCTAAATGTAGATTGACAATTCCTGTTTAGAGCTTTCATCTCATTGTAGGCCTGCTACTTCAAGTACAGTATTTTATTACAAATTTCAGGAGTATTAAATGCTAGGGTTCTCAAAATGACAATAGGGTCATGACATCAGTAGCGTGAGCTCATAGGATTTGCTATGAATGCTGCATTCAGTTGCACTCGGAAAGATCAGTCAGAAATTCTGACTTCTGGGGTAAATGCATTTTGTTGTGCAAGCTCAGTATAAACGGGGCCAGTCACAGTAAGGTGATTGTTTGGAGGTCTTTTGAGCATCAAAGAGCTGTTGGAAGTACATTAGCTACATGAGAGAGCAATGCCATATGCTGTAGGTCTAATAACTTACTAAAAGCAGCAGCGAGGGGATTCCTGTGAGTTGTGCAGATGTCAACTTGCTGCATTGTTTTCCCTGCTCTTCCCCTTTGCTTAAACATGTGTAAATCTTTGACCTCAAACCCTCTGACTTGGGATGCTTTGAATCTGCCAGTTCTCAATTTGAAATTCCTAGTTCAAGGGCCGTTCTGTTGCACGTCTCCAATATGGAGGTTATATATGTATGTATACATGTGTATGTACAATGGAATCCAGCATAAAGATGGCATAAAGCTCTGACCTACGAATTGCACAAGTCCAGTGGAACGGCTCTTCAACTTGGAATCCTGACTTGGGAACTTGGGCAGGTTCAAAGCAGCCTGAGTCAGAAGGAATGATGTCAAAGCAAGTTGGATTGCACAGACTTCTTTTACAGATGTTTGAGCAAAGGGGAAGAGTGGGGAATTATGGAGAATGGAATTTGGGTAGAATTGTATGCCTTGCTGCTCTGTTAAAGAGCACTAGTTGTGACTCACAGCATATGGTGTTTCTTCCTCCCTCAAGTAGCTAATGTACTTCCTTCAGCAGTGCTCTTTGAACTGAAATGGAACGCAGCATAAACTCCATGTGCTGACATCATTGCAACACACTACAGTGTTTAATTTCCAGTTAGCGGAGTGTGTCTTGGTAGTGTCTTAACAGTATAGACTCAAACATGCTCTGATATTGCTGTTTAGCGACTTTATCATCAGTCGCTAGTTACTTTATCTTATCGGATAACTCTGCTAATCTAGGTTCCAGTCGGCTAATCCAAGTTAGTTTCTCATGTTTAGCTGCTCCTCTGCCTCTTTTAAATGTAATAGTAAATGTAATATCACTAGTGTTGGAGGCAAGGCTTGGTCGGGTAGAAACTCAAGTTTACTATCATATTGGCAACAAAGGTGACGTATAGGCTGGAAACACCCTCTACAGGTAACCTGTTTTTTTTGTTTTTGTTTTTAAAGGTAGCTGTAATATTAAAACCAATGTGGCATAGTACCTTAATGTCAGAATGTTGTATTTTCTAATACAGTATACTACAAACTAGATTTTGATATAAAAGTTCTTCTGGTAACTCACTGAAACTCAGGAATTGTCTCAGCACTAATTTTAATACATTTCAATTAGTTCCAGCCCTTTTCACTTCAGCTCAGTAATGTGACTCCTTGTCCTTCTCCCCTCCAGGTTCAGGTGATCCCCTGGGTGATCTCTGACAGCAACTACGTGCGCTGCCCTGCCCAGCGTCTGGACCCCAGCAAAACAGTGTTTGTTGGTGCGCTGCATGGCATGCTGAACTCTGAGGCGCTGGCCAGCATCATGAACGACCTGTTTGGAGGAGTCATGTATGCTGGCATCGACACGGACAAGCACAAGTACCCCATAGGTAAACTATTATTGTTATAACACACACAATATGACAGATATAACCTCGAGGCACAATCAGTTTCTAATCGCTACAATCTTTAAGTTCTGCTCCTCAGTCTGAAATGATGCTCAAATATGCCCCAACAAGTAGTGTGGAACCTGAAACACTCACAGCTGATGACTGCCTGTTAAATGTAGCTGCCAGTGCTAATAACGGATTAAACAGCCCTTGAGTCTGTAACCATTTAATCTGTAAAAGTGACGGCATACACCACTTCAATTTATCCACTGTATTCTTTATATATGCAGTCAACTCATAAAGAGTGGTTTAATGTCAACATCGCCTCATAGAGCAGTAGCCTGAAGTCTTCAAGCTGCATCAGTCACAGCATGCTGCTCATTCCAGCTCTGATTACACAGCCTGTCTGAGTTGTGGCACTGACAGCTGTCAACATACACAAGTAGACAAACAAGTAATAGAGGAGGAAAATACAACTTCATTAGAACCTGATATTGCAAATGGAAAAACTAACATATGGACAAAATAAAATTGAATCCCTTAATTCAAATTTGCATCTGTAAATTTAGGAATAAAAATGTATATTTTTTTTTTCAGGGAGGTCTACATGACTTTTTTTTTTTTTGACTAAATATTTAGGTGGACCATGAGTTGGAGAGAGTGATTTTAAAAACTGCTGTCCTATACAGTCTAATGCTATATAAACTTGATTCTTTCAGGCTCTGGACGTGTCACTTTCAACAATCAGCGCAGTTACCTAAAGGCTGTATGTGCAGCATTTGTGGAGATCAAAACCCCCAAGTTTACAAAGAAGGTGAGATTTGTTCACATGAATGTGTTCAAGTGGAAAACCAAATAAAATCATTTTTTAATTAAACCTGATGCAATATTACATGTATGAATTCATGAATGCTTTTATTTTGGAAAAATTGTACATGGTAGCAGATTACTAGAAGGACCACACATTTTAAGCAAAATGTTGTTCTGGCTTAAGTTTTCTTTTGATTAATCTTCAAAGAACCACTAACACACTTCTTGATAAGACTGTTCTCACCTGATTAACTCAGCCACATGGCTTTTGGCTTATCTCAGGTCCAGATTGACCCCTACCTGGAGGACTCAATGTGTCAAGTTTGCCTTCGCCAACCTGGGCCTTTCTTCTGCAGAGACCAGGTCAGTGCAGTTTCTGGTTTTAATGATCTGATGCAGTCGTGCATGAGGATTGTTGGTCTAATGATTTGGTTGTGACTCCTAAGCTTTCATGAAGCACCAATATTAGTGTTAATGTGTGATGTGATGAACTTGTTTATATTCAAACATCTCACCTTAAAATAAGTTGAGGCAAGCCAGCTTTACTTGTATAACATATTTCATACAGACATTAATTCAAAGCTTTCTCCCTACAGGAATAACTGTTAAACAAGTGTTACAACTGGTAAATTTCTGATATTTCAGTCTACAAATGGATCTTGTCTAGAACACTTGGTCCCACCTAGTGGCAGATGATACTCACTTTCACAAGGTCTAATTTATACCTATAATCAAATGTTGTCTCAAGAATTATATTTAAACTGCATTAAATTACAGCCAAAACTGGTCATTTTTTATATTAAGTTTCTTTGGTGCAGAGCCAAACCATAACAGCCTAAAATCCTATCAGAAACGTTAACTGTTGCATAGCCTGCAACAAACTAAGTGTGGCTGTCTCCATCCAGGCCTGCTTCAAGTACTACTGCCGCTCCTGCTGGCACTGGCAGCACTCCATGGACATCTTGAGCAACCACCGGCCCCTCATGCGCAACCAGAAGAACCGTGATTCTAGCTAAAGCAGATGGATCCAAACCAGTCTGAAGGGCCAGAGGAAGAGCCCCTCTCTGAGGCGAGGCTGCCCACTATGGAGAGCACGTGTGCCAGACGTCCCTCAGCACGAGGGCACCATGGCACTCCACCAGGCACTGGGGATATCACTGTAGAAATTGTTCACTTTTGCACTTGCTACATTTTGCTGTTGTTCACAGTGGCACTATGCACAGTGACCTTGTTGGGAGAGACAAGGGACCCTTCACACTTATGCATTTTCCCAGACTTGTGGCCAGACAGAGATGGGAGTCAGCCTAAGGTTAAGAAGTGGATGAAAATGCCTTTTTTTTTTTTTTTGTTTACATGTGTTGCATAGTGAAGAGCAATCACGCAAGTCTCATTGCCGTTCATTGGCAAATGCCATACAGTGCCTTTAAATTTTTATTTTTTTTCCCTCCCTCCCCCACCCCCAGTTGGCATCTGTTTTTCCTGTGCAAGCCAACTGGTGTTACTTTTGGGAGTTGAACGTTGGGCTTCATTTAACCAGTCGCATTTCAGACATTTTTACGCAGTTTTTTACTAATTTGTACACAAACGGTTTTAAGTCATGACATGAAAATTTTGAACAGAATTCTACCAGGCGGCTGTTTATGGGAAAATCCCCCTTTTACTTTTTCTTTTTCCATATGTTTTTTCTGTGGCTATTTTTTCTTTTTAATTTGCCCTCCCAAATTTCAACTTAATTGGCACAAAATATCGGAAATACGACATTAACTTACTTTGTTAGTCTAGTTGTATTAAATTTGTGTGATAATAGTGCTGGATACTGCTTCAACTGGTTATCCATCACTTATCAATCAACTGAACAGTTGAGTAGTGAATGAACATTCATGTTTTGATTGTACATAGTTTGATTTTTGCACTTTTTTAATTTGCACTTGGAGAGGTGGCAGTGGTTTTTAATCACTTTTGTACATCAGCAGGGGGACACGCCTTTGTTAGAACAGCTGCTTGTTTCCTGTTGAATGTAAGAACTTTCACTTAGCTGATAAAATTATCTATCCAGCGCTTGAGTAGACCCCCAGTAAACGATTCCATGCTTTCTTAGCCCATTTTGCCTTCCTGTTCCAGTTGGACATAAATGCATAATAAGCTGTGTGCCAAAGACAAAATGTCTTCTTTATCAATTAATTTTGTCATGCTGAGCTTGTTGTCCCTTAGCCCAGCTGCTTTTTAGAGTTTTGAAAGTCTACCTCATTGTGGTCTGCCAAGTTTGCTGCTACTTACAGTTGTGAAGTATGTTCAGATTGGGCACAATAAAGGTGTTTAAGCATTACCAGCCATGTCTGGAGTCTTTAATATCAATTTCAACTCTTTTGAGTTGATTTAAACGTCTTATATCAGTTCCATATTTCAAACGATGGGGTACAGGACCTCTTCAAGGGACTTTTTTTTTTTTTTTTTCCCCAGTTTACTTTGATCACTGAAATGGTTTGTACCCTTTTGTTGGCTGTCATCAGCTTTCTATATATGATGCCTATGGCAAGCCATTTTAATTAAGTCAGTCTGGATGTATTGTAGATATCTGGAAGTCAGTTTTTGCCTAGACAAACATTTGAGATTTCTCTTATCCATGATTGTAATTTCATATATCCACTACAATCCACCTAGGACAAATGTCACTCTTGCCAATTATCTGTATGGGGTTTGTCACAGATATCTACAATTCACTTTGAGAGATCAAACTAAATTATGGTATTAATTCCAGTTTGGGATTATCTATAATTTGATTCTGGCTATAATTCCAGTTCAAGATGGTTTTAAATCAACAAAGATCTGAACTTGGCTTACCATAGTATATCTGTACCTTTTAGAGACTGTATGTAATGGTTGAACAAATAAGAATTCATAATAATTGGATGTCTTTATTAAGACTAATATTACACATGATTCTACAGTCCTCGTGGTGTTTTGAAGCTCATTCCAATCGTTGGCTGAGTGACTTGAAGGTTAGAAAGGCCACCGAAGTCCTAGGAGAAGAAGAAAGGATTCATAATGGTGGAAATGTTTCCCTTTGTGTTTAATAAAAAAGCACTTTCATCTGCAGTGTGAACAATAGCTTTGAACATTCACAGCTGACAGGTTAACTGGATATAAAGTGTATACAGTCATGTCCGAAAATACTAACTATATTTCTAATAAAGACAAGGAGTCTGACAAATCAACTTGATAAATGCAATTTTTCAGAACCATCTTCTGGTGAAGAACAAAACAGATTTTTATTGGTCACCAAAATATTTTCTACACTCACCAGAATCTTGAGCATTTCCTTTGTATCTGGATCCACCTCGATGAGCTCCTGGTCCAGAGCAGAAATCTACACAAGATACAAAACATGAGTTGTCTGAACTAGCAAGTTAAAAAAGTAGTTTCATCTTACATTTAGCTTAACTCTTTTGAGTAAATAAGAAACCCCTCTAGTGGGCAAAACAAAAACATTAGTTGCCCTAATTGTAAAACCTATTGAGTGCATCCTCAACACATGTTTTATCAAAGTACATGTGAAGACTGGGAGCTGGTGTCTACAGTGAATTCACTGCCTCGTTAGACTCTGCAGGACAAACGCCTCATGAACAAACCTCTGGGACGTAGTTGTCTCTCCTCTCTCGCTCCTCCTCCTGCAGCTTGATGGAGATTCCTCTGACTGGACCGCGCTGGATCCGCTTCATCAGGTGCGTCACATACCTGACGACAAGCACATTCAAGGATTATTTCAAACGCACACATCTTTATTCTGTTTTTAAAGATCCAGGTATGTGTTAAGGTGTATGTAAATACACACACACACACAATTACAACAATCTAACAAGTCAGATCCAAACAGCAGGACGCCACAACACCTCAAATATCAAAAACATCAAACATTTCTTTATGTAACTGTTGGAACTACAGGAGTCAAACTGTCACTTTCACTGTCACTATTGTCTGGGGAAGTTGAGAACAGACGTTCGTTCATCCAGACCTGCAAGAAGCCAAGAGCTGAACATGCTGCAGGAAACACTCAACATCTAATAACCAGTTTACTGCTCAGCTGCAGATTCTGTGAACATCAACACAGACTTTTAACAATAAGCACAAGAGACCATGAACATTTATGGACATCAGTCAGCTGTTTGTATCTATGAATATAAGTCAGATGTTCGTATATTGGGGAAATGCTGTTTTTGTTTATATTACACTATCTGAGAAAGAAATTCAGTTTTGACACACAAGTGAACTGTTTTGGGAGATATGAGCTTTTGCAGGTGAATCAATGTGTTGTGCTGAGCCATCCGGGTGATTCTGGCTAAAGCACCAAGAGTGTTGAAAACGTCTGTCCTGTTCCCACAAATGAGCCAATCGGGAAGGATCTTTTGTATTTTGGAGGCACCGACTATTTATACGGGAAAGAAATTTAGTTTGAAGCACCAGTGAACAGTTATGAGAAGAAACCTGAGGTATATAGTTGTGCTTTGTTGACCAATGTAATTCTGTTTCAAGAAATGAACCAAATCAGCTAAAGTTCTCCTCATGCACCACAAATACAAGCATTCAACTCCTTCACTCAAGATTTCTACATTTTACTGAAATATTGGAAACAAAAGTTTGAACTTTTAGTTTAATGAAGCTGAGATCTGTTATTCGCTGAGACATCATCAAACATATTTATTTAGTGAATCCAAATTTACTAAATATTCATAAAAGAAACTACAAAGAACCCACCCAGGAATGACAGATGCAAACAGCTTATCGCTGCTCTGGTGCAATATATATTTATTGTGCATTGTCCCAGTTCAAATAAATAAATGTTTCCAGACTTTTTCCAGAAATTAGAAAAACCCAGTTCCAGGGTGGGTCTAACACATCTCCTCCTCACACCACTGATGCTGATCACATCCCGTTCAACACATTTTAACCACTGGACCTCAGAAAACAGTACGAGTCTGCACTAGTGCAGCTTGGTGCCGTTAATTAAAGCAGAAACAGCAGCGGATAACTCACCCGGCGATTTTGTTGCGCAGAGGTTTGCTGGGGATGATGGCGATTTCCTCACACACACGCTTGTTGGTGTGGAAGTCATTTCCCAGCCGTGTGTAATACTTCTCGATGATGACCCTGGCGGCCTTCTTGACTGTCTTGGTCCTGACACGTCCCTGAAGAGACAACACACAGGCAGTTATATGTATGTATACACACACAGTATATATACATACACACGTGAGGATCCATTACAGTACAAACACACATTTAAGTAAATAAGCAGTAAATGATACAATTTGTATTTTATATATAAAATGAAGAAAAAACAGAAACTTCTAACACCAATTTGAAGAATCACAACAGGTAACGTTAGTCTAGTTGGTACTTATCATTATTAATATGTGATCAAATTGAACTGAACTTTAATGATAACTCAGGAGAATTTCACACCAATAAGCTTTAATATTATGGTTAATTCTGTTCTAAACTCTCTGTATAGTATATATAATTTGTACAGTATGAATTCATATATTTAATATATAATCTTTGATAGTGAGAAACATCAGGTGAACACAACCCCAGACTAAACGTTAATTTATATCGGTCAATGTTTTCCGGTTTTTAATGAAAATAAAAAAAAATAAAAAGCGTCAATACATCCGCTAAAACCGGTAAACGTGTCCGGTAAAAAGTAAACGGAGCCAGACATTAACCCGGTGACACCGGCATGTTTAGCGGTGATTTCAGCCTGTTTGACGGGTTATGTTCAGTGTGTTCGCTACATGTATTTAACGTCTTTATCTGGACCTCGGTGCGGTGAAACCCCGCATTTAGAAGCTCATAACGGTCACCGGGCGAAACGGTGCGGGAATCAGCCCGGGGAGAGCACAGGCCGGGAGGATTGAGGAAGATTGTGAGGGCCGGTGGAGTGAAATGATTTCTGGATACCCACCATGTTGACTCGGACCGGTGGAAGAGAAGCCCCGGATGTTCATACCGGAAGTTTAAATGTTTACGAGCTCTTACGTCACTGAGTCGGAAACAGCGGCGCCTGGCGGCGGGAGGACAGAATAATATTATATATTATATAAAATCAATTAATAATAATTATATATTATATAAAATCAATTAATAATAAATATATATGATACATATTATATTACATAATATAGGATGACTGTTAAAGGACAAGTAACAGAATCCTGAAATCATCCCCCAAATTAGTTGTTTGCTTAAATTAAGTAAAATAAAAAAAAAGTCTCACTGTCTGAATTATCATTAAACATAAAGATAAAACTGGCTTACTCCTTTATATATTTATTTTATTTTTATAAAATAAATACAAATTATAAAATAAAACATATATGTATACAAATGTATTATAAATACATTTATATGAATTTAAATAAATGTATATTATTTTAAGATTGTAAGATGTCTACTGTTTTATGAGATAGTTTTTAATTGAATTGCTGTTCACTTTGCACCTTTTGCAATATGTCACATATTACCATTCTTGTTTTTGTACTTTTTCAATGAAGTAAAACATTAAGAAAATGAAATGTTAAAAGGACAAGTTCACAGTTTGATCAATGTGTAGTTTTATATACATGGATATAGCGTGTTTAAAGCCAAACCCACTTTTTTACTCACTCATTTAATTTTAATGTTGTTATCTGGCGATCATAAATTATTTTGTGATCTCGAGATAACAAAGCTTTCTTGTTTTCTCGTGATTTGCATTAACTGTAGTTAAGCCAACACCAATAGAGACAAAAGCAAATGAAGACCCAATAAAATCCATGGGAAAATTAACTTAAAACATAAATCAAACTTTAATACAGCTGTATCCTCAGACAACTCACCATTTCACTCCAAATTGAAATGCCAGTTTATTTATTGCAGCAAAAAAAAAAAAAAAAGCTTTAAAGTAAAGTACAGTTCCTGAAGTTACTGCTGTTTGAGGCTGTTCATTTTGATCTTAATATTTAATTTTCCTCACTAAATCAACCCAAGTCTCTCACAATAAATGTGAGAGGTCATGAGGTGGCAGAGGACTATGAAGCTCCTAAATTATTAGTTAGAGAAGAAGGAACGTTCCACTGAACACAACACATAAATATACAGCTTATGACAGGAGGTCAACTATGACACTGCTTTGATTTAAAGTGTCACAAACCAGAAAAGTTGGGAACTGGCATCAAAAATGCTGCAGCACAATCTGATCCTGGACTGCAACATGTAAATCTTTCATTTTGACTACAAACTTTGCAGAACAAATGTCTTGTTCTTGGCAAGACGCAATCTGACACAAAGAATTATGGAAGCACCTGCTGTCTGTGTTTGTTTAATTTCCTGATGTAATGTGTTGCATATCCTAATTAAAAAAAAAGAAGAGAAATAAATTATATCAACTCCCAGAGAGGAGGCGAACCCTGGCATCTGAACAGAGGAGAGAAGAATGAGACAAAAGCTAAAACTGACTCCCACTTCAGAAACTGCAGCTCTAACTCTCCAGACAATGATCAGTTGGGCCTGAAACACAATAACTCGAGTGTTTTCATGTATTCAAGTCTCATCTTATCAGTTTATCTGGAGACAAGAAGTTAAATACTTCTGCATTTGAATTTCCAACCTTGTGCCTCACTCAGAACTTAAAAAGGACTTTATGATTTTAGAATGATTTTTTAAATATATGTTTATGATTTTTATTTTTTTATTGATGATTTGGGGTATGAACATTCTGCATGCTGTAGCTATGATATTTGGTTAAGATGTTTATCTGTATTCCTATTTTTGGATGTTTAAAATAAACTATGTAAAAAAAATGCTAAAACCACCTATAAAATTAAATATTTAATCACACATATACACGGAATCATTTTTATAAGACTTTCAAACTGAAGCTTGGGCTTAAAAACTTGCCATTTATTGTATTTTCCAGCTTATTGAGTCATTTTCTCTTTACTAGTTCCCTGGTTTCCACACAGGGCCTTAACCTTCTTTATTGGATATTGCAGATAAATGTATTACAGCTTAATGACTTCTATCTGTAAGTATGGAAGTCAACATGCGGTAAAATAAAATGAATCTATAATAGTTTTTTGAAGATCTTTCAGGTCTGCTGAGGATTCTTGTTTAAATAGGCAAAGGAAATGAAAAATACATCAAAACCAATGTTGTTACTAATGATATCAGAAAAACCCCAGGGTGCTATAATCAAAAGCATGGTTAATGAATTTGGGATTTTACTGGCATTTAAAGGTTTTCATTTATGAAAATGAATATTTAACAGTTATGATCAAGAATGATTTTGGTTAAAAGAAACAAAAAGAATGTGGAAAGTATGTTAATTCTTATGGGGATTTTTTTCTTCTTTTTTTAAAAGTGAGGCACAAGGGTTAATGAAGTGAATAAATTATGATTTCAGGAAGCCAAAGGTACAAAATCATTTCACAAAAGACATTCCCACAAGGTGGAGAGATCTTTTATTTTACATAAAAAAGGGTGCAAACTGGAGTTTCCCTTTAGGTGTGGAGGGAATAAAAAGTGATTTCATAAGGTTCATGTGTGACACATTGTATTATATGAATCCAAGTAGAGAGAGGAAAAAAAACATTTCAGATAAAAAAGGACCTTTTACCTTTCTGCAAATTAAAAATATGAAACCATAAAAAGAAGAAACATGGGTCCTTCATTCTTGAAGCCCTTGACTAACTCATTCAAATACATTTTTGAAGTGACATTCATATTTCAACACAATAATATTTATTTACAGTTTTAAGATTTCTCTTAATCATAGCTCTGAAAAAAAATGCTGAGGGGGAGGATAAACTCTTGGAACTGTACAATAAGATTTTCCACAGTCTTGAGAGGGAAAAAAGGAATCAAAGAATACATCTTTTATATGGAATCCCAACAGAAAGAACAAAGACTACAATTGTGAACTCTGTACAATTTACAAGATTCAAATAATCATCACAATATTGCAGTAAATGTCACCCTAAACCTCTCCCTCAAAGGAAAATATACAGTAAATCCAAGACAATTCTACAGTACAGCAACAAGGAAAAGTGCCAGAGAACCCCAAAAAACGACCGAAGCCATTCATTCACACTTCAGCTGTCCTTTGCTTCGACACACAGGAACATGACTTAACACACAACCAGAGTAAATCCAACGCAATCAACATAAAGAGGCAAAGTCTGACTGAAGTGAACTCGAAAATAAACAGTGGGAACTGAAATGGAATGTGTTTTTTTTTTTTGTCTTTTAAATTTTAAATGTATTTTACACGTGGACTAGAAGCCGTAACGTCTCACTGACCCGACAGTTTGAGCCCTAGAGGTGAGAAAATTCACTGGTCGTCTCCAGATAAGCCATGCAGATACCGATCATACAGAGTACTCCTATATCGCTCTGTATGAGGCCCGGAGAGTAAAAAAGTAAATACATCAGAGTAATATATCCATTATATCTACCGTTTCAGCCGTGAGCTAAAGAGCGAGGCGACCCGCGGTTTAAAGAAGCAGCAGATGTTGCAAAGATAACCAGTCACAGAAACTCAAAACGGACGCTGAAGTTAGAAACCTGGTTAATAAATTGTTTCTTTTGAGTTATAACAAAAAGAAACCGACAGGAACGAGTCATAAAAACACTTTTTTTCCCCTCCCGACACTCTTAAACACTGAATTAAGCCGTCTTGCTCTGCGATTTTTCCAAAAAAATGACAAGTGGACACAGTTTCAAGGACACGTGGTGGAATGAGATGGCCAAAAGACATTCATATTTTCCTGGCACAGGTAAAAGGCATGGGCTAGTAGTAGTAGTAGTAGTCTCAGGAATGGCACTCGGGGAACTCAGGAGGGAAACACTGAAGGCTAAATAGTCTGGATATCCATCTCACTGCACAGGAATACTTTCTACTTTCCTCAGGTAGCTAGAATCAGTCCGGGTGTCACCGAGGCTTCACAGGCAGCAGATTACGCAGGTTTGGAGTCTGGAAAAATGAAGACATTTTCACTGACGACACCACATACACACAGACAAATGTTTCAGAGACTTTAACATCCAAACCAACATCTGTTATGGAAGCAAATCGGTCTAAAAATTTAAAAGCCACTGAACTTCTAGCAGTGAATAATAATGCATTGAAAGTATGACGTATTTGAATTTTTCAGCCCAAAATTCTAGATTTCAGTAACTAATTTTCACTCATTTTTCAAGGTTTGCAAATTCAGAATCATAAATTTAAAATGTAATTAATCCATTAATATTCAAATAGATATATATAGAGTAAATTATTTTTTTTTTATTTCATTTCAAGCATCATATGACCAATGGAGTGTATCTCGATTGGCTGGAAGTTCGATTTGTGGCAATGGATTGCTTATCCTTGGAGTCCTGGGTGTTTGATTTAAATGTTTTACTCTAATTATAGGATTTGAATTTAACATATGAAACTTTAAAATATAACATTGGGATTTTATCAAACCACTCATTGATTAATCTGTATTACTAGAATTTTAGGATCTGTATTGAGATATACATATAGATATATCTTAATTTTCAAAATCTGATTTTGTGAACATTGGAAAATATAAATGAAAATAAGTTACTGAAAATTTGAAGAGTTGAATTCAGAGGATAAAAATTTAGCAATTTTTGTACTAGAAATTCAACGGCTTTTAAATTCCAAACTATAATGATAGATTTACATCCAACATCGAAAAAACAAAACAAAAAACAACGATTCAAGCCTCATCTAGTCATTTCCACCAGTATGACACCACAGCGGAGCCTGACCAACCGTACCTGTCCAACACGGTCAAAGTGGCACTAAGAAATGAATACCTGTCATTCAAATAGCCCGTTTTCCCACCGTTCCCCACAAATCCTATTATGCATGGAATTACTATGATAATGACTGAGGAAAAAGACAAAACAAAACAGAAAAGGTCCCGTAGATTTTCATATTCAAGTACTTTCAATAACACAATAACTTAGACCCCCGGAGTAACTGACGTGAGTAATCAGGGGTTTTAAGAATAAACCAAAAGCTATACAGTGTAAATACACGCAACAAGCAGGTTTACATACTGAGTCATTGAGATAGTTTGCAACATCTACAACATTGTATTTCTAAAGATGAAGGAGCAGGTCCACAAAACGCCAAATCTAAACACTCCGCTGAGAGTGGATTTAATCCAGGACTTGCATGTGTGTGTGGGTGTGTGTGTGCAGAGAGGAGGAGGGTGTCATGGCACAAAAAAAAAAAAAAAAAGAGTGGGTGTGGATAAAAAGAAGAATTTAAAGTGTATTCCCTGCACCCTATAGGGAAGGCCTTGCACACGAGGCAGCTACAATTAAAGTAAGAAGCACGTTAAAGTACAGTATTAAGAAGGCAGGGTCTTGCCAGGGAAAGCAGGGGTCAACAAATGTAGTGCAGTCATGGTCTCAAGCTTCTTTTGTTTGTTTTGTTACCCTCTTTCCCCATAAAACCATGGCTATTTGGAATGAAAAACAAAACAAAAATGCATTTAAAAAAATTCACATTAGCACAATATAAAATAAAAAAATAAAACCTATGAAATTCACTCTATGTATGGAGGATAGGCAAGGTGACATATTGAGGATATTGTTTCAAGGCAGTCCTCCATGACATGAAATAAAAAAAAAAAAAAAAAAAAGAAAAAAGGTATGGACATGTTCACGTTTCTCTCGCTCGACAAAGGAGAAGCGGGTCAGCAGAGTCGCCCGAACATCAAACATGGCTTTGCAGCACAGGGGTCTTCAGACTGGACATGAGGGGCGGTACGGAACTAAATCTGTCTCAGGTTTTAAACTTTAAAGCCATTGAATTTGTAGCACTTTTGTTTTCACTTAAATTATGTTTCTGAGTGTTTAAGCTTCTGAATTCTAGTCAGAAGTAAAAGAAAATTCAAATGCATATTTTCAAGTTGCTCAAATGCAATAGGCCCAATTCAGTTCTGCAAATTTGAGTTAGAAAAAAGTCAGATCCTTTAGATGAGAAGGATAAACTATTAATTCCATTTCAAATGTTTTTCCCCCTTCTGTAGAATTTCATGATGTATATTTGGCATATCGAATTACAACTAAATATTTTTAAACTTGTGAACACTGAACAACAAAAGCGCAAATTATTGAACTTTTGAAGATCTAAATTCAGAGGCTAAAACTTACCAACCAGATACCAACATTGAAATAAAAGAAAGCTACAAAATTCAAAAGGCTTTTTCAACTTCAAAATCTGGTGAGAGATTTATTTCCAAAGGTTGGGGACAGACGTTTACACCAAAACTTCCATTTGGCATCGCTCTCTGTGGGAATACATCTTCAGTGTTAAAAAGGGAAGTCATCAACTGCTCGATACTAATTGGTAACGGTCCATCACGCTGGGCTTTATTATACATGTGACCCCCCCAAACAGTTGCAGATCTCACAACCGTCATGCTGCCACCGTGTTCCTCCAACATGGCGATGTGGTGCGATGGTCATCGGGGTTAAGGCATTGGACAGTAGCGTCGGGAGGCTGTGATTCAATCTCCAAAAGCTCATTGCGCCGGTTTCTCTTGGCGCTCCAAAGCAAACGTCCTCCAGTGTCCATTGTTTACCGTCACATTATTAAGATCAGGAACATTTAAGACCCTCCCACCCACCTAATCCACTTAGTTTTGGTCTCGCTTTTTTTTTTTCTCTTTTCTTCCTTATTTAACATTGGTCTTGCTTTTAAACGGCAATTTCCTTCCCATGCGCATGACAGATTCTATAAATGCTCCAAAGTCATTTACACTTCTGTCCATACATTCAGTGTGTATGTTGTATAATTAGTAAGAAAACTGGTGGCAACCAAGAGATAAATAGCATAAATAGCATTTCTTTTTTTCCTTTTGTTTTTTCAGCCCAACTACAAGTGTCAAGTTGCTGCTCATAACGAAGCCAACAGGACCAGAACTGCAGGAGTCAGAGAGACTGTAGTGTGTTTCTGCAGCAGCGGGATTTAACCAAGCGGCGTGAGCAGGGATTTTCCTCAGAGAACACAGTGCAGGAGGCGTCTCTGGGCTTCTGGTCTTTCTGGGTCCCAGCGCCAGGGTTGACCTCTTGGTAGGAGAAAGTGCAGGGGCCAACTGGCTGACTGATGCTCTTTGTGGCCGTTGGTGAATATCGGCGGTTTACACTCTCGTCTCCTCGTGTGTTCAGGTTTACATTCAGTTCCACGTCAGGAAATGACCAAAAAAGGGCGTTGTGTCGAAATGAGTTAGCAAAACAACAAGGGGGCGAAATCCGCTCTCATGTGGGACCTGACAGAGGCGATCATAAAAAAAAGATGATTTTGTGAGTCGCAAAGAAAGAAAGAAATCAGAGAAGGTCCTAGTATGCAACACGACTCCACAGGAAGATCCGTCTCTTCCTTTGCAATACCGTGGAAAAAATGAGAAAATGAGAGAAAAATACAAATGCATCTTGGAGAGAGGGGAAAATAAAAAGGACAAAAACAAGAATAACCTCTGCAAAAATCCAACAAAAAAAGTTCCCCTTTTGGCCGACTGGCCTGCAAAACATTCCCACACATCTTGGAGGAGCAAAAAAAAAAAACCAAAAAACAAAAAAGACTCCCATCAAAAAGACACAAGCGTCATCTTGTACATCTCAACAAAGCATTTTGCCCGGTCCCTTCAGAGAACAATTCAATCAACATCTTTTAGTCGTCTCCCACTTTACTCTGAATGGGACCTTTACTGATTTCTGAAATCACAATCAACTGAACCGGACACTTGGAACGTTTCAGGCCGGTGGTGGAGGATCATTTGTGCCGCGGCGTGTTCTTCTTCCGTTTTCGCTTGAAGAAACAGCAGCACCTGCAGACAACACACACGCACACACGTTAGACTGGTGGAGATGAGGAGGAGGAAAGATGAAACTAAAGAAAACAATCACAAGCAGACTGTTTAACTTATTGTGGTAAACAAGGGTGGAAAGACAAATCTACTCAAGTAGCTTTGTTCATTCCTTCTTTTTGTTTATTTTTTCTACTGTGTAACTGAAACAATTTTAAATGCAGTGAAGAACATTATTTCCAATAAAATATAAGTAATGATTTTAAAAATGACTCAAAGTAAAAGTGAACAGCCACACAAAAAATTTATTTAACCCTCTATTGCATAGTGTTGCTATATGGCAACTTTATCTTTACCATATCTTCCTTTTTCTAAAAAGTTGTGATATAAAATTCTATTTTTATGGTTCGGTGTAAAAAGGGGGCTTTCATTTTAAAGGACATACAATTTATGACCATGATATCCTGTTTACCAGTCCATTTAGCTCATGGACATGGGGAATTTTCACCAAATGAAAAACTGATCTAAGTTTGGGGTAAGTAAACTTTTATTTATTTTTATTTGATTCAATTTTTAATTTGATGTTTCTTTTTTACTTATATGCTAAAAAAAAAGACATGTTGCAATATGCAACACTATGTAAATATGGAAAATTCTGTGTATATACAATCTAAAAGAGTCCCATTGACTTACATAGAATGAAACTATCCAGAGACTATGTTTACAATTTTAAATATATCTATAATATCTAATATATGTCTAAGTAATATTTCAAGCAATAGAGGGTTAATTACAAGGGTAAATGTAATTATTACTTTCCACCCCTGGTTAAATATCACAAATCTGGACATTATTTTTGAGGGATGACTGCAGCTGGTAAAAAGGTTTCAACAGCAACAGCATCAATCAATCATCAATGAAGGATGTATTTCCATCCACCAAGTGTTTGTGTGCTTATTCACCATAATTAATCTAACAGTCATCTACAGACTGCTGCAGTGACTGAGGGGATGTTTCCTCTAAAGGAAAAAAAATATGTAGCAGCGCACACACCAAGAGCACGGGACACAATGAACCTGAAGAGTCAATAAACACACAGGACAAGAAACAAAGCTGTGGATCACGACACAGGACAGTGACTGGGTACTAACATCCATTTATTAGAAAGAAATAACGGTGCACCATGCAACAAGAGTTTCACCACCTTCACTCTATTTTAATGATTCATTCAAATTTGGACTTTCCTACAGTTTGTGAAATGGCTGAACTATAAAAAAAAAAATCGCATTTTAAAAAAGGTTTTACAAAACCAATACTACTCTGATAATAATTTGTTTATAGTGTATTTATAAAGAAAATATTTTATAATAGATTTCGATAGTCTTTTTAATTTGTCTAGAGAAAAACTGAAAAGGAATCAAGGTTCAAAATAACTTAGTTATTTTAGGCCAAATTGCCCTATTGTTATTTCTGTTCTGATGTGACACTAGTTCTATTTTAGGTGTTAAAGGTCCCATATTGTCTAGACCTTTCCTGGGTTTTATTTGAAGTAGTGAAATCTCTTAATATATGGAATTTAAGGGATATTTTTGATTTTAAGCAGCAACAATCATCAAGCTTCTCTTTAGTGACCTAGAAAACACAGGTGATTTCTGTCAGTGTCATTAATATTAATGAGCCTTTCCTCTGATTGGCTGATTTGAAAGGCTGTGAATAAGGGGGGGGGGGGCTGTACAGTTGTGACATCACAACTTCATATAAGTCCTGATAAATAAGTTAAGGTGCAGTTTCTGAATACAGACTGGGCACATTTCTCTGTGGATTGAGTTTCTGAAACATAGGACAGTATTTATAGAACAGTTTAAGCCTTCTTATAATCAAAAAGATTAATTATCTTTCTACCATATGGGACCTTTAAACGGACTCACATGGCAGTGTGGTTTATTCATTACTCATAAGTCACTTTCAACATTAGAGACTTGATAGCACACATACATTATTCTATTCCACAGCGTTCTCAGACATGTGTGGCACTAATGCACCAGTGAGAGTTCACTTTAAGGTTTGGATTTAATAATTGCACTGGGCCCAGCCTCGGCTGGTCCACTCCCTGTCCCCTGAGTCTGATGTGGACTAGAGCAGAGAGGGACTCACCACAGGTTGAGCATTTTCACGCAGCTACAGAAGAAGAGAGGGGAAAGAGTGTAGAGAGAAAAGAAAGATAGATTAATACAGCGAGACCGAGATGATGGAAACCGGGCACATGCACACATACACATACCAACAGGACACAGGTGGACACACTGAGGGAAAGTTTGAAAGGAGTTTGAATTTACTCTGCAGTTGTTCCTTTTTGTATTGGGAGACCAAGAGCATATTCATGTTTGTTAAGATGCGCTTACATTATTTATATAGGTTTTAAACAATTCTGGGAAAAATGTTAAGGGTTGTTCATTAGTTCCTTTTTGCCTTCCCCTGTGGATTTCAGTGACGTTTGTTAACCCTCTATTTCATAGTGTTGCCATATGGCAACATTTACTTTGTCTTCATTTTTCTAAAGAGCTGTGATAGAAAATATGTTTTTACAGTTAGGTGTGAAAAGGGGGCTTTAATTTTTGAAGGACATACAATTTATGAGGTCACATGACCAGAATATCCTGTTTACCAGCTCCTTTTGCTCATGGACATGGGACAAAAATCTAACTAATCATCTGAAGTTAGTAAAATAAAAAAAAAATAAAGTTTATTTTTAAAAAATGTGATATGGCAACAAAATATGGAAAATTCTACAACCTATTGGAGCCCTATTGACTTACATGGCATGAAACTATCCTGACACCATGTTTACACCTTTTTCTTATACATATATTTGTAATATATCTAATATTTAGGTCACTTTAAGTAATAAAACATTTTACATTTTTACATTGTCTAAGTAACTTTTTTATGCAATAGAGGGTTAAATTGTCAGAAGAATTATGGAAAATCTACTGGGCTCATTGTAGTGAAACTACTGATCAGGTGAAGAGCATCACACAGTCTAGATTTGAACATGTGATATATATTCAGTTAGGCACCTTATATGCTCCCAAAAGAAAAACATTAATAAAAGAGCATCAGTAGGTGATTTGCATTCATCACGTCATGTTCTTATGTCAAGCATCAACGTGTTTGACGAGGCATCAAAGACGCTGTCAGCAAACACGCCAATCATCATATCAAACGGCTGCTTTAATGAGACATCAGGAGAAATGAAGCCTTGCATCTGCTGTTAATGTGAGTGAAACTCTGCCTGACTAATACCTGGAACAATTATTACCATCTCATAAGGTTCTCCTGCAATGTTAATGGTCCTCACTGCTCTAGTAAATAGGACAGACCTTAGATATGGCTTGGCAACAGGAGATATTCTAGTGGTCAACTTGGGGTGAGATAAGTCACATCCTCCAAGTATTTAAATGAAGATTGATTTTTAGTTCTGCTTCATATCATATATCAGACATTTGCTAAATGGATCGGATTTAAAGTAGAGTCACAGCTACCTCAGTTCTTTTGTTTCCCTCTGCTGTATCACAGCCTTTTAAATTGTTGCTGTTAAATTGTTCCTCAAATAGATTAGTTTGATTGTTAGTAATACACCATTATACAAAAAATCTACAACACTAAAATTAATTTCAAAAAATAAATAAAATCATACAAAATAAACTTTTCTGTAAACATGCATTTCTACTATGGGTAGCAAGGACCAACTACAGTCAACTCTACACCACTTCCTACCCTCAAACCTTGAACTGAAAGGCTAAATACAGGTTTGGTTGTTCTGGTGACTCGTGAAAAAAGTGAAATGTCTCACTGTGTGCACTGAACTGAATTTCCTACACTACTGTTAGTACTTTTATCAAACAAAAAAACAAACAAAACAGAAACAGCCTTGCTGTGTACTGCGACATCCAACAACCTTAAATTCAAACTGCTAAGTAGTAATTTTCTCTTAACGGAGCTGCACTCAGTTCTTGTCGGTCAGCTGGACTGTGAGCTGCTCAGCCAGCAGAGCAGTTTCTGCACAGTGGGCGGCCGCCTGCAGCGTGGCATCATTGCTGCTCAAGATAAACTGAACAAAGCAAACAACAGCAAGAGCGGTTTCCATGTTTGTTCCACTCAGGGGAGCAAAATAAGTAACTTATGCAATGATATCATGTACATAACCTCTGCACTGTCCATGTGACAAAGTCTAAACATGGACAATCTGTTGGGTCCTGTAGTTAGTATAGAATTCAATTAATCACCTTAGATTGGACCATATTTATCGACATGGGGAGCAGACCTCCCTCTATGAAGTCAGCCATATTTCTACGACCCAGAACAAACTAAAGACTAGTTGTGTTTCCATCCGTATATTTTGATGCATTTTGAAGAATCACATTAAGAACTTTGAGATATGCATCTTTAAGAATATCAGGCAGCTAGAGGTGAGCTGTGTTAGTGCTCAGGGAAACATTAGGGGATCCATTTTGTTATTGTTGTTTTTGTGCCTTAAATACATATCTAACAGAGAACAGCATAGAGACAGGCAGGCGTCACACAGTCAGACAGGAGAGAGGAAGGGCAGGTGCAGGATGACAGCTGGGGTGGGGGCTGAGAGAGTGAGAGAGGCTAAGAGAGGCAGAGGAAGAGAGGAAGTGACAGATGGACATGGAGGAGAGGTGTGGCGGACACATGACACATACTTGGCCTCGTCGACCACTTCCACCTCTGCCTGAGCTGTGATCGGAGCGTTGGAATGAACCGCCAGAGGATCGTCCGCATTCAGCTCGCCGTTGGTTGAACTGACCACCTGCAGCACAGACGGGCGTTACTTCAGTCCTGCCCACTGATGTTTGCATCGAGACACACAACAGTTTCATGATCACATGTGAAAAACAGGCTCCGCTCTCTGTGAGGGAAAGTCGTCTGGTTACAAAACAGAACGCAGAAATGTTACTTTACCGTCTCATCTACTGAAGGAAACATCACTCAGCTCACCGATAATACAAATAGTGCTGGTTTGCATTGAATCACTTTGTGTGCTGCTGTCAGGGTGAAAATACCCACATAGATCACTAAAGGAGGAATTTTCAAATCCAACATATGAAGCCCTTTAAAGACTTTAAAGAACCTAAAAAAGATGTCTTAACACGGTGCTGGCAAACACAAACCTGTTCCACATTTGCAGGGCTTGAAGCAACAAAAATCCTGTGCCTCAAATTTTTTTTAGAGGGCATTTAGGGGAGGGAGAAGCAGGGCACCATCAGGTGAGATTTTATTTCTCAAATTGTGCTTTATCATGAGCGGCAAAAATAAATGAATAGGCCATCATTTTCAATTTATAGTATTAACAATTTATACACTCCAACCAGCCACCTCAAGCCACGTCAGGTTCTTGCTCATGGGGAGTTTGTTCTTGCTCATGGGGGAATGTTGACTTTTATTTGTAATTAATATAAAGAGTTATATATACACCTGCTCTATTTAAAAAGTATCACAAGATAACGTTTGTTAGGATTTGGTGCCATTTAAATAAGACAATATTCTTTTTTACCTCGCCACCCTCGCCCCTCCTAGATACTATTGTATATTGTTCAGTCTAAATATCACAATATCACATTTTTGATAATCATCCAAGCCTAGCAACATAGTGCATTTGGTGCCTGTATTGTATATTTTCTGCATATTTCAGGCACAATGCTATTGTTTATTTTTAGTTCTGTATAGAGAAGTATATAATGCTAAAAAATCTTAAAATCAGAAATAATAAACATACATCACTTGTGAAAATTGTAGACAAAGATAAAATTACAATATGCAATAAATAGGTCTTGATGGATGTCCCATTAACCTGCAGAAAAAAATGACATTACAATTATTATTTTTTTGTATGGATGGGTCTAAACAGTGTTCCTATTTGTAATTATCAATCTACCCACACCAGTCTGACATTCATGTTGAAACAGTGTAGAGAAAGAGAACATATGGTTGGAAAAATGATTGATTTACTTTTGCTCGAATATCACAAGCCAACAGCTGCAGAGATATCAGGTCATGTGTGCAGAGTGAAAAGTGAGTGTACAGGTGAGCTTCTGAGAGTTGATTTCTGTAGCTGAACACAATGTTTGCATTTATGCCTAAAGTGATGTGAATGAAAACACCACGTGTTTTCTCTAGATGTCAAAAGCTTTGTGTTTGGACAAATATTTGTCAAGCAAGACATAATGTTGTTTGCTGGCCAAACTGCATGTTTAAAAAAGTATATTTGAAGGTCCACATTTACCTTGTTTCTATTTGAAGTTGTGATATCACTAAGAAGATATTGGTGGTTTAAAGAACCATCTCAATATAGTTTTATTTTTCTCAAGCAAAAGGGTTGTTTTGTGTTTCTCATTACTCTTTCTTATTACTATTAACAAGCCTCTCTGCTGACTGGCTAATAAAAGACCCGGCCAGCATCTATGGGTACTTTGCAAAACATCATGGTCTTTTAAGAGCATAGAAAACTTATGATCGAATTAGGGTTTTGCCATTGTGATGAACAATCTGTCCATTACTGTTCTAGACTTCTGTCCATATAGAATAGCTGTCTGATATATCACATTAATGCAAAATAATTTCCATATTGAGCAGCTTTGGCCTTGTGTAAATCAAAGTGTAGAGTAGCCTACCTGCTCTGGATGCAGCATGTATGGTACGAAGAGGGACCCAGTCTATGTGGGTTCATGAGAGTTTGTGGGGGCGAGATAACTTGTTGGGGAGTATCATGGGATGTTGATACTGTGGCAGTCTGGATCATTTTAGTACAGACATGGCTATTCCAAGACTGGCAGTATATTTCTCTACTATTGTTGCCATTGGTCAGCACTTATGTGACATTTAGTTAAAGCTATAACCAATGGTGTTCTAGAAAATAACAGTGACACTGAAGGTTTCACACATTTGCCATCATTGGTTTAATTCATCATCCTTCACATCCTTGGTGGCTTTTAACTCATCCTTCACTGCAAGTCCAATCAGAGCTGCAGAGACATGGCAAACAACCAGGAGCTGAGCTCCACAGTCGCTTTCACAATGGGGAAATACCTTCTGTGGGCCATTAAGTTGTTTCAACATGAATGGCATTCAGTAGAAAAAGCAGCGATCTACTAGAGCCTTTACTGTACACACCTATGCAAACATAGCTGGTGGAAGACAGAGACAATCTTGGGTAATGGCAAAGGAGTCAGAATTACAGCAGGATGTTCCTCTAAGCATAATGATCCTTTACTACTTAAGAGCATGCACTTATCCGGCTCAGCCATGTCACCCCGCCATGCAAGAGGCGTCTGGATCTCGCAAAGGAATGTTCAAGCACCATGACGGGTAGCACCTGAGATCAAAATGCCACAACAGAGGCCGCTGTTGATAAAGCTTCATCACATCTTCACCAGATGACATGCATATGGTGGTGCAGAAAAAAATAACATTTCCCAGCCAGGGGTAAAGGGATGGGGAGGAATGTGGTTGTAGATCTGTCTCACAAACACATTAAATACAAATGTCCTGGTAATGGTCTGCTATCTAATATTTTGCATATCCTTGGGAATAATTACACCTAATGAGTTCAGGTAATTGACACCTAATTTTAGATGAGCAGTAAATGTAAATGATTTTCTGTTATATTCAACTAGAATACAAATGTTGAAAGCGTGTCATTTTGTCCAATGTATGACTCAAAACTGTATAAAATAGCCTTAAGGTGAGACACAGAAGGTTTTGATGCATTTTAGGTAAGATACCTTTATTTTATTTTTTTTTTTTACAGGAGTGTAAAGATAAAAGACATCAAACCCCCCCGCTGTTAAAACCTTTGACTAATATCTCAATTATATTAAAGAAATTTGAACATGGCCTTATCCAATGATTGCACGTCTGTTCTGTAACTATATGCACATTTGTGCGTATTTATCTAATGCATCATCTGCATATTTAAATATTTTAGAAAACTTGCAATGGAACAAAAAACAAACGCCTTAATGTGAGAAAAGTTTAGTGGTAGTTAATTAAATTTTGTATCCTATTCACCTGTAATATCTCACCTTAAATTAAAATTGTTATAGATACAGAATTGAATTTTAACAGCAAAATTGATCTTAAAGTTTGTTTAAAATATACCGAGTTGATCATTGTTCTGATCTGAACACAACAGATGTTATATTCAGATGTTATATAGCAAGATATAAAACTGATCTATACCTGTATAAAGAAAGAGACATTTTTGACAAATACAGCTTAGCTTTTAAGGTCTTTGCCGACCATAGAGATGAACAGATGCTCCCACAGTCTTTGTGCTTACTTCCGCTTATTTGTTTATATGACGTGAGACAGATCTGACTCTACAGAGACCGGGGAGGGGCTACACGTTGATCAGGTGAGGGGTGTATACCTGCACTGAGCCCCCGTGCCTGTCCGCTGCCAGGTGGGAGGTCAGATAGGAGTTTGCTTGGCGAGTGGGCTGCACCTCCCACGCTCCTCGTCGATCAGAGACCGCTGTCTGCTCAGGAGTCGGGGGTGTCGGTGATGGGAGGGGAGGTGGGATTGGGGGGATGCAATGGGAGAGGGAGGGGGATGGGTGGTGGAATAGTTGCGTTAGGAAAGGATTTGGGTGTGTGAGGCCAGGTACCATGCAAAGCAGCATGAGAATGGAGAAGAAAAAAAATGCCACAAAATAAAAGAGTGAATCAAAATCAAAGCAAGGCTTCAGCCAGAGAACTGAACCAGAAACTAACAGCCTGAATCCACATGAAGTCAGACTGTACATCTAACCACTGACCAATGCCTGATAATTATAAACAGTTGACAATTTAGATCAGCAGCAACATAGAATGTAGGAACATTCACTGAATAATAATTAGAATTTATAAAAAAGTTATTCACACAATCCTTCTAATGGAGCCAAAGCATGACGATAATTTGAGTCACAGCTCTGAACTTTGCAATTTCAGCCACAACAGATGGCTCATGTTCAAAATATCAAAGTACAGCAAACGCGAGGGAAAAGTGCCGTCCCTCAGAGAGAAACACACCTGCATTGGCAATAACGCATGTTTGATCTGCTCCATTTAATAAAAAGAAGACTTTCTTTTTTTTGCCTTTTATCAAATTAAATTTGGGACTATTTATTCATATCAGGTATGTCAGCACACATCTGGTTTTAAATGATCTTTATCTTCCAGGAGAATTAACTCCTATAAAAATTCATTGTCTTATGTTCCTAATAAATATTGTCTTAATGCTGCTGTCATTTTTGTATTCACTTGCAGTGAATTCACTCATCATTGTTACCTTCCACTTCCTGTCAAGAGTGCTTTTAATAAATACTTCTATTTTTTTAATTGAATACAAATAAATGTATACTTCATGGAAAAACTACAAAATCCATATTTTGTCATGAGTCTTCATTAAAAATCTTTCAGAATCAAACATCTTATTAGAGTGTGTGAGTGTGTCTCATATCAACTTTCAGTTTGTAACGCACTGGTTCTTTCTCTTTTACGGGAGCAAAAAGCCTGGCAAACATGCACATCTCCTCACAACTCAAACAAAAGGCTGGCGTACCTGATTTCTAATGGGCGGGTGCTGCGAGGGCCGGTCTCTGTGAGGATGACTCTCTCTTGTGACAGCAGACGCTCCAGAGTCTATATGGACAGATCCCACTGGTGTGGGCTGTGGGGAATAACAACCAATTCAATGCTGCACAGTCAGTAGGAGTGAAAATACCTGTCAATAGTTGTAGATATATTACTTACTATCTGCCTTCCAACCCAGTCATATGTGTAATCAAAGGTGTATCCTTTTCTCTCAAACAGTTCAGTGAACAGAGTCCTCAGATATTCATAGTCAGGCTTTTCAAAGAAGTCCAACCGTCTCACATACCGCAGGTATGTGGCCATCTCCTCTGAATTAAAGAAAAAAACATGGTTTGAAATGTAAGACCGATAATGTCATTTGAATTTAGTTTGTGATGCCATGTTAAAAATATTCTATTGGAAAGTCCCATCTTATTTAAAAAAAAATAACAAAAAAATCAGCAGAGAACTGCTGACTTTGCAACAACATCAAACCCATTTAAAACAGGGCATGTATGGAAGCCCATTACTGACGCCGTAATAAAAAATTTTAAAATAAAAAAATATATATATATTGCCACCACTGCATTAAAAAAAAATGATCCCGCTTTGAACTTTTTAAATATTTGAACTAGATTCTGCCATTTCCCCCATCACAGTGAGTTTTTTTTGTTAATCTGTTAATCTTTTTTCCCCATAAATATCTATGGAGTCACTGCTCATCTTTACAGGCCATCGATCCATCAGTTTAGTATTCATCATCCTACCTGGGAAGTTCTCACAGAGGACCTCGATGGGAGTGTTTCGTTTCGTGTCCCCGATCTTCTGGTATCGTTCTTTCAACGTGTCAGCCTGCAGCAGATCCAACACACAGTCGTATGTGAAGCAAAAAGTGATGTCTAATGTAGATTGATCAGGCTCATTTTTATATATAACTAATCTAACTAGATTACAGTAATTCATTACTGATTTTGTGATATGTCATAGTTATATCATCGCTTAATATTCCTCTTTAATTGTAGCCTTGGTTTCTGTCTTGAACCTGAATTTACATAACTGCAAATTAAATAACTTTATTAATTTTTTGGATACCTTTATTGATGAAAATCACACAAACAGCCTGATTTTCTTAGCAGAATTTTGTAGCACTTCCATGTACCCTGCATACCTTTAGTCCTTGCCAAGGTAGACTCCCACGCAGGAAATACATGAACATGTGGCCTAAAGCCTCCAGGTCATCTCGCCGACTTTGCTCTACATCAAAAGATTTGATAACATTTCACTGAAAAATCAGGTATACAGAGCTTATCTTATAAAAAGAGACATTTTAGAAATTGACAGGACTAAAAAGAAAAAACAAAGCTACGAAAATAAATCTCACCTTTGCCCAGATGTGTGTTGATGGACATGTATCGGGCAGTACCAGTCAAGCTCTTATGCTCCCGGTATGGAATGTGTTTTTTGGTCTCGGGGTCGATGTACTCTTTGGCCAGACCAAAGTCAATGATGTGGATGATGTGTTCCTTTTTATTCCCTTGCCGTCCGATTAGAAAGTTTTCAGGTTTAACATCTCTATAGATGAGGTTTTTAGAGTGCACATACTCCATTCGGGAAATCTGGTAAGGAATATAAAAAGAACCATTAGAACCCGATATAATCGCTTACATTACAGATGGATTGTGACTTCTTGATTTTCAAATGTCCAAATGACGTAATGATTTCAGGTTCACAATCTCTGTATGCAGCAATAAATCGATGTTCGTGCCACGTATCTCAAAAACTGTTAATCCAACCCACATCACACTTGGTGGGCGTATTGCTGGGGATCCAAGGAAGTGCAATAGGCCAGATGTTGGAGCTATAACAAAAACACTGTTTAAATGAAGTAAAAAAAAAAAAAAGCTTTCCCCAAATTTGTCCACAAAGGTCATGCTAATTTGCATCTATATAAAAACCACCATTAGAACATTCCTATATCAAACATACCTATTCCAATTCTGACAACTCTGATCCACTAGATGATGCTAAATCTAACATCTTTAATCCTGGACCTTTAAAGACATGACTCATACAACCAAAAACACTTTACCAGAGAGACTTTTTTTTTTTAAATAAAATTATCATCATTATGCTATTCTGAGGCTTCAATTAATTCCTAATTTCATTATTGATTCATGTAATTGATTTGAGTAATTCATAACCTTTTAGTCCATTAAATGTCTTAAAGGTTTGCGGTTCGCTGTGACCATAAAAGCATTTCTATGCAATAATGATGAAAAGTTCATTAATTGGCTACTGATTAATTTATTGTAACTGACTGATGATTAATTCACTATGTTTCCACCCTGTTTCTCTGCAGCTTTGATACTGTCACACCACAAAAACAGCCTGTGTTGATACTGAACCACTAGCAGATGTAAGACCACGAAAAGACAGACAATCAGGATCATTGATCATCAATTAGAACAGCATCAATATATGAGACAGAAAAGGTGTGACCAAGTGGTCCGCTAAACAAATCTATAATTGACCAGATCAACTCAAACATCAATAAATAATGTGTTTAAAAGATATTTTATCTGACACCCTGCTGTCTCACCAAAGTAAACATGAAACGTTCCTTCTGCTGACCAAAACAAAGGATCTCGAGTAGGACGACAAGCTTGCACCACTTATAGTGGAATCAATAGTCCGTGCCAAAAAATAAAGAGGAAGAGCATTGATGAATAAAAGGAGAGATTCAGAAGCAGAAGTGCAGGCAGTGGCTGCACCGTGTTCTGTAGGGTCAGTGTTGTGTTGTTTTGTAGGTTTCCTTACAAATTTGCAAAGGCTATCTGCATTACAAGAGCACTGCAGATTTTGTGCTGACAAAATGAAATGTTAGAAATTTTGAGATGTCTGAGGCGGCTAAAAGATGAGGTCAAACAAGTCTCTGAGCTGCTCACACTTAATGAGATTCAATGATGGCTTTGCTCTTTTCCACAGCTCCCAGCAGCCCTGACTCTGACAAGTAGTAGAGTAATATGTGTAGACAGACAGACACTGCAGAGCGGGTAATAGGAAACTTAGGAACCTTATTCCTCCTTTGCACCTGCGCAGGACATTATCCATTATTCCATTGACACACTTTAAACCACTATAAAAACAGGTTTATATGTAGTTGATATGGGATGGAAAAAAAAACAATATATCACAGTACAATATTAATATACTAAAGCCAAATATTGATTTTTAGATTTTTATTTTTAGAGAAAGGTTTAACATGCACCACAGGCCCCCTTGCCCTGAGTCAAACTGTGGATGCATCATATCGATTGCCAACGTTGCTCCTGGCTTTACAAGCGTTTATTGGCATCCAAACACAACTGGTCCACACGTTCGTGCTGCTCGACGGCATCGATGCAGATGGAAATTATGCTCAAGTAAACCGGTAATAACCCAGCACATTTTATTCTTATTAACACTGAACATGAGACGGTAATGGCAGCCTTTGTTGTAACTCAAAAAGATAGCAGCTAGACTTTTAGTTAAGATTTTGTTTTGTTTGTTTGCGTCTTCATCTTTTTTCACATTAGCACCCTTCCAACAATTGATTCTTCAAAACTCTGGAACACTTTTATTGTGAAATATCTAACAGTAAATGGACTGAATAAAAACACAGTGCCAGTAACAGTTCTGAATAAAGATTATGCTGTTGTACTGATTATTTTACAATGAAAGCCACTAAAGACAGATTTTGATGATTTGAATTGACAGTAAACAGGTTCACTGTTTGATTTGCTGCCATTTCTTCCTTTCCTGCCTTTCTTTTTTCCCACCAAAAATGTGATACTCTACAAAAAAAAATGAAGAATTGAATTGTATAATGCTACAATGCTGCACACTCACCAACTGAATTGCTATCATAAGGACAGTCTTCAGTGAAAAGGTCCTGTCGCAAAGGTCGAAGAGGTCCTCTAGACTCGGGCCTAGCAGCTCCAGAACCATGGCATTGTATTTCCCACAGGGCCCAAAGTAAAACACCTGGGGCACGCCTTCCGCTGCAACACAAGGAAAGAGCCATTATATTAGATACTACACCCCCCCCCCCCACACATACACAGCTGCATATTTGTTAATGCATTCCAAATAGCTGCTAACTTTAAAAATTTAATTATAGAGTGATAGACTGTTAATAGTTTACTGCAGACATTTTAAAGAAAAGCAAACTCCACTTTAACAATAATGAAAAGCAGAATAAGCCTCCAATTAGGTTTCAGTTGTATATATTGGTGGCGATCCTGAGAGGGTCAGGGTGGCGAGTGTTTATTATTCCTGTCTCCTTTGAATAATGAGATTTCTAAGTTGGGTCCAAGGTTGAACCTAAGAGGCCTCCGACTAGACATATCAGTGAGGGAGCACCGCGAGGTTAACAAGAGAGTGGGGAAGGCTGCTCCATAAACATTAACCCCAAAGTAAAATAAAAGTGTGTCACTCCTCTCCTGCAGGCTGAAAACTAATCGTCTCACTGCTTCATATCACAACCTCCCGACAGAATCGTAGCCTCTCTGCTCTACTCACTGTAATTGCTCCAAAATCCATCTGTCACCTTGGCTCTGGTTTTACTTCTTGTCACAGTAGAGTTCAGTATAATGCTGCTGCTCTGACCCTCACACTCCTCCCATGGGTTGATTTTATGTTTTCGATCTGGACATTAACATTGTTGAACTTCTAGTAAAGTATCAGCTTAAGGCGAGATGCTACAGTTGGATTTAAATAATATACATCACCATCATGAAACTTAGTTGATTTCTTAACTTAAGACAACAATTTTATGTATACGTATGCAAATGAGGTAGTGCCTAATTTATTATGCACTAATTTCCATACTTTTGCAGGAAAGCCAGGTTTTTTTTCAGTATATTTTTTTCATTAGTCTGAACGAAAACATGTTATGGATGAATATAAACAACCCAAAATCTTTTGTGAAAAAAACAATTCTCTGCTGTGTCTCAACTGTGTGCAAATGGATGACAGATGTGAGCCGTTGTAACTTTTCCTTTATTGCTGTAAAACACACAAAGGGTTTTTTTTAAAACTAAACTGAATGAAAACAAAAGCTGAACCATCTTGCAGACACTGTATATAAATCCTAATGTTTATTCGGGTGATATCTGTAGTCAACCACATCATCTTGAACTAGAGTTTCAAAGAACAGGGAAACCAGGTCAAACTGTTAACCACCGTGGGGGGAAGTCTGAATAAAAGTTCGTTCCTGCTAGTCAGATTCCCATTAAAAACATCCACAAAGAAATGCAGCACTTCAATTATACAGACCTTGCATTATCAGACTGCTGGAGCCGTGCTCAGTCCTTGGAAATATATAATTACATATACGTTTAAAAATATAGGGATGTATTTTTAGATCCCTGATCATAGAGGAAGTCCTTTGTCCCTAGCTGTGGATGTGAACCAGGTTGTCTTAAGTTTGTCTTTGGTTTGGGAAGGTATCTGATCCTCTAGGATCTAAGAGTTTTTTTTGTAATCGTAGTGATCAAAAATGCCTGATTTGTTGGTGGTGGAACTTTTCCAACTCACCACTGAAATTCTCCACTCGCATGAATTGGCACAATAAGGCTTCAGTAAGAAATCAGATTGGTATCATAAACTTTTATTCTGCTCAAGTAAGCACAGGCTGATAATCATAAAGCTAAATACTGGCTCGGATCCTGATGTAGAACTTTAAAAGAGCCCTATTATGAAAAAAAAAAAACACTTTCAGTGCTTGTGTGTAAATATTTAGGTCTCTGGTGTTGCTGCTAAAACACAAACTGTGAAATGAGACCACCCACTCATTCTGTAGTCTGGCCTCCTCTGGATTAGTTTCTCTAGTCGACCCCAGCTCTCTGAGGGGCGGGGCTTTTCAGATATCATGGCCAATCATAACAGAGTGGGTGTTTCACTCAACTCATTTTTTTAGTGTGTGAGAAGGCAGACTACATTGCTGCTACAGGTCTGACTAGGTGTTTTTATGATAGTGGCACTTTAATATATTCTTATGGAATATGTCGCTAAAGACGTTTATTTGGCTTACCAGCTGGGTAACAGGAAATACATTCTAGCATAAAAAAAGGTGGCGTAAATATTTTCAGCTGGCATATGGGCATGTAGGAGTTTTGCTGTGCTCCATCCTGTGTTTCTGGACATCATTATCCAGTTCTGTGGGTTGCTAATTGTACCATAGGAATGAGAGCCTTGAAATCCGCGGGTGCCTGTGGGAGGCCGAAAATGTGTCAGATTGGAGATGTGCTGTAAATAAGGATAAACGGCTGTTCAACTGAAAACAAGGTTGGTCGAAATTTTTACTAGCAAAGTAAAACTAAGAAACGGCAGACACATCATTATGTACGCACCAAAACAGTCCTCATACCAGCCTGAATCTATGTCATGTATTTCGAGGCGCACTTTAATTGTATAGGAGCGGTCGAAACTTTGATGGAAGCCACCAATTTTGACTTCGTTCCTCCAATTTTCTTAAAAATAATGAAAGCGATGCCTGAGTGTAGTTACTAGGACTGACTGAGTCACATATGCCTGCAAGTGGCAAACTCAAGATAGCAGCTTCAAAACAATATCAACACTGACAGTATGTATCAATGAATGAAAGAGCAATAACAAGTAAAGTAAAGGGATTCAGCATTTAGAGTCTATGGTTCTAAAAGTCTTAAATGTTTTTTTTCTGAAATGGTCTCTGGCTTCTCCATATGCTTCATTAATGAAACCATGACCTCTGGCTTCCCTTGACATGTTGAGGTACTCTTTATTCCATGGGATTGTGATGGTTATGGCAGGTGTAATGTTTATAGATGAGGTCTGGCTGCAAATTCCTTTAATGGCACAATATTGTCCAGCCACCCTTGAACAACACCTCTTGATCTTCACAAGCATCTTGTCCTTGGCACAATAAGGCCTCATGCAGTCCATCACCATGACCGGTATTGACTGCACTGACAAATATTCGCACGTATTTGGAAGTAGATTTATAATTCCTAATCAAATAATCCTCATGAATATGCGGGGACAGTTGGTTATGTCCAGAAAACAACATCTGATTAAGCATCTGAGCCCAGACTACATAAATTCATAAAGATCCTGTCGCACAGACACATCAACAGTATTATTGTCTGAGAGGAACATGGCACAGCAGCACACGGCCAAGAAGAAATGAGGTCACGTTCTCCCATCTGGAGGAGAGGACAGAGGCAGGTTAGTACTAAGAGAGGCAGACCCACTCTCTAAATATTTAATGAGTTTCCGCACAGTTGGCCTTTTCCAGCCCGTGCCTTTGCAAAACAATAGCCATTATATTCCCTGGTCTGGTCATCATATATGCATGTGGAGCTCCAAAAAAAGCACCTCAAAGATCAGGCATCGCAAAAACAAAAATATGAGACTGGACCGTTCAACAAAATTGAAAACGATCTTGTTAGTTTATCAGATCAACAGCTTTGGTTTAAGTATGTTCATGTGCCTACCAGAAGGGCTGGGCAATTTGGTCTAAAAATAAATTTAGTTGTTTCAAACTAATGTAGAATTTTTTATTTAAACCTAGATTATTTTCATATTTTTATTCTCAAAACACTAAATACAAACTAAAAAGCCAAAACTTAAAGAAAATTTTCTTTATCAACAATAAACCATGGCTTTCATAGCGCAAAGCTTTTTTTTCCCCCACTAGTAAAATAATTTGTCAGCCATATCTGAAAAAATGTACATGTATTTCAGTTTCCAAATGTACTGCTGCTAATTTTTACCCGCTATTAATTGTTTGTCATTTATTTTTTCTCTCAGAGGTTGTGGTTTCTCACTTCTTCGTGTGTTATATTTTTTCTTTATTTGCCTGTACTAAATGTAGAAAAATATAAAATAAAAAAGGGATTTAAAAACAAATTTGAATCACACTTTTGGTAGTTCAGTCCATTCACAAATCGTGGGAAAGTAAATAAATAGAATTATCTGGAAAAATCACACAGCTCCAACTACCAGCTTTATGCAGACATGATTATTTTGTGCATTTGTTATCAAAATGGCAAAGACAAGCTATTGTTCTGTCTTTATAAGTGCTCCCACCAATGTCCTCTAATACCAGGACTAAAACAGTTTGCGCCTTAATTTAATTCCATGTTATTTAATTCTCACAAGATTCTTGTCAGTGGTGGTTGTAACAGGGAACCGTCAGCAGACATTCCTCTAATCTATTATGACAAACAGAGAAACTGTCCAGGGACCGAAGTTAAAGGAAGAGAAGTGGAGAAGCATCTATTATTGCATTACCTTTCATTGTGAATGCTGAATAATGAAGTGTTAAGGGCTTTAGAAAAGAATGTCAGTGTTGACATCATTATTCAACACCATAAAGCAGACAGTGTAGAGGAGAAGCTGCTGCTGTAGGCAAGTGTATGCATATATGGAGGCAAAATAAAAATTACTATTTAAAGGTTGAAGGATGTACGGATACAGTATCAGGAACAACTAGTTTTCTACATTCAGGCAGAAGTCACTAAAGACACCTGGAACTACAAACTTACATTTCACAATTAAAATGAATAATTAAAGACCATTTGGTGATTTGTAGCCTTTGATCATTTGAGCTGGCCTCACAGTGAAAATAACTTCCTGGTGTTTCAATAAGACAAAGCTAAAGAAGTCGTTGCACCACAGCAATACCTACACTTGCTTCACAATACACACATAAAGCCATGTGGGTGAAATAAAATGTATTTTTTCAGTCAGGCAAACGTGCACACTAAGGTCAAACCTCACAGCCTCATTCCCTTAAAGTGGTTACAATCGATACCGTTTTATTACAACGGATCAAATTGCTGTGTGTAATGTGGAAGAGGTCGTAGTGATGAAGTCACAGAAAAATGATCACCTGACTCAGCAGAACCTCCAAAAAGCCTTTTTAGCATCTTTCAGCTACTTGTTTTGGTTCATACCCACCGCTCTCACCAGAAGTAAAACTAATTATTTCCCTTAGCAGTTAGTGGAGACCAAAAAAAAAAGATAGAAAAAGAAGAGTACATATTGGACTTGCATTTATCACGTCTGCCTGGCAGAAACTATCCGCAAAAGACACTGAAAGTGAGAAAAGCAGATTTAAAAGGTCTTTGACTATCCATCTAAATGTGGTAGACAAATGATGCACGGACTGAACATGTATTAATGAAGTAATACGTAAAACTGCTGGAGGAGAATGCCATGCCGACTGCTGCACCAATAGTTATACCTTTTAGTGGAGGCAGGGATGGTGTGGGGCAGCATCTCCTTCAACAAAACAAGGCTAAGGGATCTCAATGCAGAAAGACAGTTGAGATGCTGCAACTAGTAGCATTCTCCTATCTCTACAGTCTGGGACCAAACGCCATCTTCCAGGATGCCAACGCTCACCCCCACAGAGCAGAGTTTATCGAAGAATACCTCTTGTTATTGGGAATTGAAACAATGGAATGGCCTGCCAACAGTCCTGACCTCAACCCAACTAACACCTCTGGGATCAGCTTGGCCGTGCTGCTCATCAGAATAAGCTCTTTTGGCACTGAGAGAATATTTGACAAATTTTACACAACCCACAAACTCAGCTGTGCTACTCATCCCACAAATGCATGTTCCTTACAAATGGGGCAACATTTAAAAAGAGAAATGAACAGACTTTCCATCAGTATAAATGTATTGCCAAATATTGTAACACCAGAGAAATAAGTTATCAACACACATTTCAAAAGCTTTTGTATGCCGTTGAGATGGGTAGAATTCTAAATAAGTTGATACAGGGAAACGGGTATAGATTGCAGTAACTACAATACTGTGATTTATCTCTGCTTTAAGTGTGGTTTTGTAGTTACTGCAATTCTTTATACCCTTTTTCTGCTAAACTGAGCACCTCTGAGACTCTGTCACAAGATAAAATGGATATTGAGAAGTTAAATTTCACTTATAACTCAATTTTGGGGGAAAAAATTGAAGTCACTGCAGTTAACTTCTGCAGGGCAAAGAAGGCACAACGTCAACTGAATGATTAACACATGCTCAGAATTTGCCGGACGGGTGTATAAGCAGTGGTTTGCGATCTCAACTTCCCAATAATAATAATAATAATAATAAGTCACTACTGTGTGAACACAAAGTTATAAACTCAGGGGTCTTTCAAGACAACTACTTACCTATATTTAAAAAGTGAATAAGTCCTTCGCTGCGTACACAGAAACATGTTCCAACACACCCAGGCTAGATCCTGCCAGACTAACTGTGCCAGTGTGAGACATGCAGCACTGAGTTTGAGCATGTTACACCTTCAAATATGGTCCGCAACACATCCTGGGTTCTGCCTAGATAACAACAGGGATGTCTTTTCAAGGCATCACAAGTAAACGTCCAATATTGCATCTGTTTTGCAGCTTTATGAGGAGCAATGTGACTGCTTATTTCCTAATTTTTGCATTGCAGCCCTTGAAAAGCAAGGTCACTGCTTTCAACACACTGGCTATGCACGGCGGCATTAACACACACACACAAAGTTTTGGAGATTAAAACAAGTTGCTGAGCCAGCTTAATATCAATACATAACCACAGTGCGGTAATCACTTGTTGTGGAAATGATGCAATCTTATGAGCTGATCTACTATAAAGGTCAAATCATGCAGGACAAAAAACAAAAAACCTCAGGAATGAGCAGAAGACTCCTACTGTGACCTTACCTGTCGTTCCCAGTGTTTTGTAGAACCGGTACTCTAAATGCAGCTGTGGTGCCCTCGACTTCACTGGTTCCTGCACAGAAGAACCAACAACAACTCATTAACTGAACTTCTTAAAGTGACACTTAAGAGGAAAATCATTTTTGCACCCCACCTACTTTTGAATATTTTAAAACACTACAATCCCCTGACATGTATAATTTTGTGCTGTAAAATTTGAAAATGAATGGACAATTAAAATGAGTTGTAAATAGGTATATATATATATATATTTCAATTCTATTCAAAACTCTAAAATGAATACAGTATATACACAGGTTTTGTGGCAGTGCCTGAATCTAAGGTTTTATTGTATAAAAAATCAACACATATTTTCAGTGGTATAAATCACTTCATCAGTATCAGTGTACCATACAGTAGAATAGGTCGCTGAAAACTATTTGGCATAGTGAGCTTAATGCTTTGAAACTGTGATGACATACAACTCTCATAATTTCCAGTCTGACAGTGGAAAGTCACACCTAGCCAAGTGTTCACACTGAGTCACAAGCACCCCGCTGTACAACAATTAAATGACATGTCAGGTTATGTTTCATCCTTGAATAGGAATGGGTATCATTAGGATTTTTTTGATACTGATACTTATGAATACCAATACTAATTAATACTTGTATCAATTGTGAAATAGGTCATGGATGGTATAGTAATTCCATCTCTAATATCTACTTCATATAGCTGGAAAACAAACATTTCTCATCCAAAAAACTATGTTTGGATCTTTATATTAAATAAACTATTCGGTGTCCTTCTGCATGACTACCGTTTAACATACGGCTTTAGTTACATACATTCAGCTGCATTTTCACTTTTGGTTGTTTTAGCAAAATAATGTAAGGTTTAGGAACTGGTATCAAAAAAGACGAGCGATTTTATGTCTATGGGTCAGTCATTCCCTCTCTAATTCTTCTTTTTCTGTGTACGGAGATGCAAGTGCAAAACTCAGAGTAAACTGTGAATTCACAACACAACCCACTCTCAAGGTGGTATATGCAGAAGTGAGGTGTCGATAAGAAAAAAAAAAAACACTTACCAGTTTAATAGCTACATACTCGTTGGTGTAGAGGTTTTTACCTGAATAATACAAGAAAGGAAAAGTATACTTTACATTTTGTTTGTTATTTAGGATCAACTTGGAATTTCAGAAATTTACCCATTGGAGTTATTGACCAACAGAGACAAGAAGAATGTTTTGAAGCTCGGGTCCTCACATACACACATATACACACAAGCAGAAAAAAAACATACTTTAGCTCCCTGAAAAGATCAACATCAGTTTGAGTTTACAGCCATTTTCTTTGGCACAGCATTTGCTAAACTGTAGAACTTCTGTATTCCTACACATGCCTCGCACTCTATTACACCTCATATCAGCTGCTTGGGTCAGAAAGTGCAGCTGCACACCCACCTGCCCTCACTGTTCTCAGAAGAGAGGCTCATGAATATTTATGAGACAGACCAAAAACAACCTGTGCTTTCTGGAGCTCCAGTGAGGCGCTTTAGAGAAGCCATAAACTATATTGAGTTGAACTTTTGTATTATGATTTCAAATATATCATGTACGAGCTATCAAAATGTCACATACAGCAGAAATGTGTAATATATGGGAGCTTTAAACTGTTCAACACAAGGTGTAAACTTATCTTACCAAGCTTCAATTCACCAAAGTTTCCACAGCCGATCTTCTTGCCCACACGGAAGTTTGGCCCCACCATGAGAACTCCGGAGGAGCTCGAGGATCCCGATGGTCGGGACGAGTGTCCGCTGCGACTTCCCTGGGAAACTTTAGTGCTCCTGGCGGGTCGCTCGCCATATTTATCTCTCTGTTGATCCATGGTGTGAGCAGCACAGGTCAGCGAGTGCCTGGAGCGATGTAGGAAAAGGCCTCCTGGGCCGGGCCCACCACAGCCACAGCCCTGGTCACTGGCGGTGCCTGAACGGCACAGTCACTGTCATGAGACAAAAACCTGAAGGGCTAACAGACGCTCCCTCCCGGCCTCAGGCTGGCACCTTTAACACTTGTTGTACAGGCTGATCTTTGGCTTCAACATTTGTCACAGGAGGGAGGAAGGTGGAGAACCTGTAGACAAAACAACAAAAGACATCAGACATTAGGCATCCACAAAGAGCATTCCATATGTACTGCAGTTCCAATAAATTGTCTGCCATGTTAATCCTCTGCTCGCAAAATCCCCCAAATATTATTTTAGGTTTCAAAATCCAACTATGACATGTAGGCTTAGAGCGCGCACCCACACACACACACAAACTAGGCCCAGTTGCACCATACTGAAGTATAATAATCCCTATTCCCCCGCTGGCCTGCACTGACACTTTTCCTGGCCTAACCTACCTGTCCCCAGCACGTTGAAATGTGACACATGCATGGACTAACACTGCATTCTACTTATATATTTCTCAGAGTCTAGTCAAGTGAACATGTATGTAGAAAGAGGGACGGTGAAGATATATAGGCTTGGGACGATTTTCATTATACCGAAGCATTGCAATATATCCACCATATGCTATACTTTTTTACAAAATGGAAATATTGTTTTTACAAAACCAGGTAAAAAATGTTTTGTACATTCTGTCCTGCTGCAAGTCCAAGCTTCACTTCACTGCTTTGCTTACTCTACAATGTACCCTGGTGTGTGGTAATAAAACCATTTTTATGCTCCACATATCTGGAACAAACTCAGAAAACTGCAGGTCTGTTGCAACCCTCGGTTGTTTTAAATCAAGGCTATAGAGAAAATAAGAAAACTACAATACAATTATATCATTGTGGGGGGGGGATACATTTATAATAGGCTAAAATGTAAAGTTTGTTGTTTTAGCGCCACCACCCGGTTAAATTAGATCTGACACAGCACTTCCTTGGGTCCCCAGCAACACACCCACTAAGTGTGAAGTGGATCTGATGAATAGTTCTCGAATTATGCAAGGAAAATAGAAAAGGACCGAGATTCTGCAATTATAGATAAATGAGACGCAAAATGACCCATTTCTTCTAGAGCTCCAGAGAGAATCTTTAGAGAGGAGATGTAGATTATTGAGATGATTTGGGGATCTTAGAACTACAAAAACATATATCTAATATCACAATTTATAATAAATAACAGTATAAAACAACATGGGGCCTTTAAAACCTAAGAATAAAAAAACAGAACCCCATTCAGTCATCAGTAATGGCTTTTTTGTATTTGTTATTTTTAACAATGATCATTTTTAAAAATTACAAGTATACAGTTGCCGGATTTACTCATTTCTGATCAGAACGACTGAGGTCATGAGTCATATTCACTGTTTGGAAAAACAGTGTTTACAGGCAGATGAAGCTGGATGAGGACAGGATCGACTTACTGTAATGACGCTGTTGTGCTTCAGAGATAGTCATCGCGTTATCAATGATCGCTGAAAACACAGCAGCCAGTTTGAGCATCAACATAAGTCAGAGCTTCCGATCATGGAGGCATCTCTTAAGACTATCCAACACCCACAGCTAGAGCCTAGCGGACAATGTCAGCTGGGAATATTATGTAAACAATTATATAAAAGCTATGTCTGCTCTCAAGGACACCAAAGCTTAACTTGATGGATGCTGGTTATATTTCATCAGGTGAATAGGATATTTATCAAGTCCTTTTGGGGGATTTCTTTTTTCTTTTTTAATTATCTTAAGCCAGTTAGTGCAAAGATAACTGCACACCGAATATAGGCTGTAAATTAGGCAGAATACCAATGATTATTCAACCAAAAAAAAAAAACAACAAAAAAAGACACCTAAATGTTTTTATTTAACAGATCATGACAGCACTGTAATTCTGGAGCATGAAAAGGCTGCTGCTGAGAGGTATATGTGTGTGTGTGGGCTTCCGGATGACTCATGCTCAGTATTGCCTGCACAGATCTCAGCATCAAAGACAGAAAGACAGCCTGTTTGCTCTCAAGGGCAACCATGCACTGTTGCTATTACATAAAACCAGGACAGAACAATGTGGCTATAAAACAGGTTTACTGTAAAGATCAATGCCGAGCTGTAACTCTTTCCATTGTGCGAACACTCATTTGTAGGCCACTTAAAATCCAGTATGAATCGGTTTTATTTAAATAAGCTCAGAGGGGTTTCTCCATCCGATACCTTCACATATGACCCTGCTGCTGGAGGACAAGGACAATAAACAAACCACACTGAACCTGTGTTCACACCACACTGTCATTTCCTGCTTTGCTGCTGCTCACATTAGATAAATATGAGCAGTCAAATGTCTCTGTAGAAAATTGATTTTCAGGAAGATATCTAAAACCATTGCAATATTCCTTAAAACGAAAGATATTTTAAACCAGACCTTACTCTTTACATTGTACTATTCACTAGCCACAGTGTTTTCCCTGCTGACTTGATAGTCACATGACCACACCACTACAACCAGGAGTAGGCCTTTGCTATATAACATGACATATTTGTACAGTTAATTTAATTAATATGACGTGGTTCTACTTATTTAATGAAATAATATTGCAATAAAATGATGAAAAAAGAATGTATCTACTAATGGCACTCACGTTAAAAAACATGTTTTAGTAGGGATATAAAAAAAACAAAAAAAACAGTGTCAGGTCATACACTGGTAATACTGGTAATACACAACACTGTGACATGCCTACTATTCACTTTTATGTTAGATCAGGTCATCCTTAACCCAACTTCACACCCTGACTCATCCTCAGCAATCCAATGCTTGAATAAGTAAAACATTTTTTGTCCCGCCCTGGTGTATCATACTAAGAAAATCATAGAAAGTGTTGTTTTTTTAATTTAATATCTTTGATTATAAGAAGGTCTAGGTGTTAGTAATTGTAATTCCATTTAAAACTTGTATAATGTATACATTTATTTCACACAGATTGACATATTTCAAGTATTTATTTCATTCAATATTGATTATTACAACTAATGAAAAATCCCAAATTGAGTATCTCAGAAAATTATAATATTGTGGAAAGGTTCAATATTGAAGGCACCTGGGGCCACACTCTGGTCAGATAATCAACTCAAAACACCTGCAACTGGTCTCTCAGTCTAGTTCTTTGGGCTACAAAAATATGGGGAAGATTGTTGACCTTATGTTGTCCAAAAGGCAACCATTGACACCGTGCACAAGGTGGGCAAGACACAAAAAGTCATTGCTAAATAGGCTTGCTGTTGACACACTGTTCACAGAGCTCAGTGTCCAAGCACAGAGCGGAGAAAGGAAGGAAAAGATGTGGTAGAAAAAAAAATAGGGATAACCACACCTGGTAGAGGATTGTGAAACAGAACTCATTCAAAAATGAGGGGGAGATTCACAAAGAGTGGTCTGTAGCTGGAATGAGTGCTTCAAGAAACAGATGCATAAAAGTCATGGATTTCAGCCGTCGCATTCTTCATGTCAGACCACTCTTGAGCAAGAGACAGTGTCAGAAGTGTCTGACCAGACAAAAAGGACTGGACTGCTGCAGAGTGGTCCAAAATCATGTTCTGAAGGAGGAGAGATACAGAATCCATGTTGTTTGAGGTTGAGTGTAAAGTTTCCACAGTCAGTGATGGTTTGGGGTGCCATGTCATCTGCTGGTGTTGGTCCACTGTGCTTTCTTGAGTCCAAGGTCAATGTAGCCATCTACCAGGAGGTTTTAGAGCACTTCATGTTTCCTGCTGCTGACCAACTTCACAGAGATGCAGATTTCATTTTCTAACAGGACTTGGCACCTGCACACTGTGCCCAAAGTGTTGCTGTCTTAATTGGCCAGCAAACACACCTCAACCCTATAGAAAATCTATGAAGTATTGTGAAGAGGAAAATGGGATACGGCAGACCCAACAATGCAGAAGACCACTATCAGAGCAACCTGGGATCTCATAACACCTGAGAATTTCCAAAGAGTGATCGACTCCATGCCACGCCTGCATCGCTGAAGCAATTCAGGCAAAAGGAGCCCCAACTATCTGTTAACTGTTTCATGTTAATACTTTTTAGTTTGCCAACATAGAAATCTTTTTTTGAATCCATCTTAAGTAATTGGGATTTTTATTAGTTTTCATTTATAATCATAAAAATGACAAGAAATAAACATATCAGTCTGTGTGTAATGAATTAATATAATATACAAGATTCATTTTGGAATAGAATTACTGAAATAAATGAACCTTTTATGATATTCTAATTATATGACCAGCACCTGTAGATAGATACTGTCCCATGCTTTAAAACGGAGCCCATATTCAGAAACGGTACATTAAAGGTTCATTTTCCCTGGGATTTATTTAAAGCTGTGATATGCCAACAAGATATTTTTGTGGTTTTATAAAAACCCAAATATAAATCCCAATATGGGACGTCTCACAACCTAATGAACATAAACCTCGAATGAGCATTCCTGAAGTTGCAGAAGAGACCGGGTAATGATATTTAGACAAACGCAGCAAAGCATTCAACATAAACAGACATCAGCCCATAATTTCAAATCTTCATGTTCTAGTTAAATGCATTTAGGTCAAATTATGTGCAAGCTTTATTTAAAATGTGTTTCCACAAACTGTGAAAATGACAGCTATTAAATTCAGAGAGCTCATTACTCATGTGGAATTGCTATTGCACAAAAGCATGTTTGGTACAGTGTGGCAGAGTCTTCGCTGATCACGTTTTCTACACAAGATGAATGAGATGAGCAAGTTAATTATTTTTGGATAAACCTGGATGCAACAAGCTGGAATTTCTCTCTCTCTTTTTTTTTTTTTACTATGATTGGATTACAGAATCCTGCTGTATTCAAACATGTTAAGACATGTCTAACCTGAGGGGGGAGGATGGATCATTAATTATTTTATGAACACACGTACAATCTAATGCAATCCCTACAGCTCTGCTATAAAATCTACTCTGATGAATCTACTTTGAATTATTATTGAGGTTGTGGTGGAGCCCATTATATTGAACAGTATTGAGTCCTGTAAAGGTCCCATAGAGAACTGCAGAATAGGGCTGTGATTTTTCTGGCAGATATTACGATTTTGATTTTATTCACGATTTTCATGATCAAGTAAGTATACAACCTTTAGAAGCATCACATGAACTTCAAATGTAGTCAAATATATATATTGTTTCAGCATTGTCATCGCAGTGTGCACATGTGCAGTAGTCAAATCACAGAAACCGCAATGTCAAGTAGGCAAATTAACTCAAACAAGTCTTGTTATAATGACTTTGCTGCTTGCTACAAAAGGAAAACTCACGCGGCTCATGTCAGGATATTTCAGTGAGTGACATGCAGGTCCTGCATGTTCAGCAAACCTGCACGCTGTAGGTGACTGCATAACTGGCCAATCAGACTGTTGTAGTCTCACGCAAAAATAGTACTGTCAACTGCTGCAGCAATGGGCACCAACGTTAACGTTAGTAGAGTAAACACAGCCGTAAGTGCAGTTATTGCGGTCCCGCCCACTGAAAGCATTTGTCACAGAGGGAAGTCCAGAGTGATAAAGCAGAGTAAACAGAAACGTGATCTAATGTGATCAGCATGGTTTCAACTGGGCTACGGGTTGTGTTCAGTGTTTCCCACAGAACAAGTCGCATAGTGTGGTGCTACACCCACTGCACACCAGTATGCGAGTCACCAAAAATATTTCAATGTTGAAATAAAGATGCCCAAATGCTGAATACACTATTTATAGCCTAGGTTATCAAAAAAAAACAAAAAAAACAAAAACAACAAAGCCATCATGGATGAATGACATACACAAAGCTTTCCAGGATATTATCTATTAGGCATCCCCGTGAGTAACTGTTGATGCATTGAATGTGGGCTAGTAGGAAATTCTTATTAATTGTAAATGTTAAGGCTAGGCTACTATTAACACACATGAATGTGGGAAGTGCAGTGGAAAACACTGAACTACGTGGTGTTTCACCACATGAGAAAGGTTCCAGAAACCAGCTGTGGAGCAATAAAGTACGAGAAAAGATGGTTTGTAACAAAGGTTTTTTTCTCCAATTTCTGTATTTTTTCATATCACAATATATCCTGGAGAGGAATATTGCAATATAATTTTTCCCCAAATATGGCCTAGCCCTTGTCCCATATAGTGAAAACATATCAATAGGAATTATAGGAAGGCTATGTGATGTAGAAATACTGTTCTACAGAAGAACAGTCTTTATTCGCAAACTGTGCCCTAAAACCAGCCGCCAGGATGTCTATGATGTTGTGATGTCACTAGTATACAGTCATTACCCACACCCCCGGTTCAAATCGGCCAATCAGAGGAGAGGCTCATTAATATTAACGAGACAAACAAAAACTATCTGTTCTTTCACGAGCTCTAGAGAGAAGCTTGAGAGAAAATGTAAAACTCACATCATTGTATCATGTGCATTAAAGAGGAAATTCATCTCAGTCAACCACCTAATTAATAAAGTAAAGAACAGATGTAAGCAATTCACTTTCCTGTTAACTGCAGATTAGAAAGCGGTCTGTGGTTTTCCATTTTCTTCAGAAAGTTCAGGTGGGGATTCCCCGGCCTTCATCCCAGCTGCATATGTCTCCTGATAGATTAGACGTGTTGGAGAAAACACACCTTTTGGCATCATTTGAAAGTTGCTTCCCAGAAGAAGCTATTAAAAGGATTTTATAACCTCCAATTGTAGTTGGTTTACTAAACCTCTTTATAGGTTTGTTTAGCTTGTTTTTTTTTTTTTGCTTTTTTATAAAAATGTATAATAGCATGTGTCAGTAACAAATGCTTAAGTGTCTTGGTGGCATAGCTGGCAAATAATGTTTTTTGTCCATATTTGTGTAAGCAGTGTTTAGACTTTGATAAGAGGAACTGATATCATCTGAGTGAAATGATTCCAGGGGAATTTTGGGAACAGGTCTATTTGGAAAATGAACAACTAACTGGACTTATTATATGTTGGTTTATGTTTTCTTTTCTGGTCATTTATGCATTTAAACGTTTTTACCACAGAGGAAAAAGACAAATGTGCATTTTATTGATAATGGCTGATACACTATGGATTGGCCAAAATGCAATAAATATTTTCAGGGCTGACATGATACCAATTATTAGTAATCAAGGAAATTACTGATATTCATTTGCAGTAAAACATGTTTGTGTCAACATTTAAAATAACACAACATACTGAATAATATAGTATGTTGTGTTATATATATATAGATTCTTTTTTAATCTATATATATAAAAAAAGAAAATTGCAAATAAAAAGATTCCACATGTTTTCAAATAAACAGCTGAACTGTTTAATGATCCAAAATGGATAAACTCTCCAATTTTACACAAATGTGCAAAAAGAAAAGGGTTCTGGGGAAAAATATAAAGATTTATATAGCAGAATGTTACGTCTCTTCTTTCCTAACATATCTATCATCTCAATGTATCAATATTCACACAAAGATGTTCAATCAAGCTCAACATTAAGCATCAGGACCAAAGTAGCATTTTTATTTATTTTGTCAACTATAGGAGAAAAAGAACAGGACTGACAATCATAACATTTATGAATATTTGCCAATACATATAACATGTGATCATATAAACACACACACAACATATAACACATCACTATCTCATAGAAAATCCAATTATATGCAGTAATATATTACATATTTTGAATCACCGAAGCCCTGTGCTATTAAGAAGAAACAAAGCTGCATTTCGATAACTGAAAATAATCACACAGCTGAAGATACTCTGAAAGATCACTAAGTGGTGACTACAGACACGAAATCCTGCTGATGTCAGACATCGATATTCTTTCAGCAGAAAATATGCATCAGACAATAATACATTATAGTTACAGTCTCACTGAAAATGATAAAGCAGGAATATCAAAAATGTAAACAATATATTACAGTATTATTTTCAGAGTGGTGCTATCAAATCCCGGGTTAAATGTGGATATAGTATCCAAATAGTACTACAGTCCAATCAGAAGAGCAAAACCATAGCAGCAAGACAAAAAAAAGTGTGAAAAGCCAGATGGATTTCTTTGATGCAGCTTGACAAAAAGCCTCGATATTTATGGAGTGTAGAAACAGTGTAAATGGGTTAATCACAAAGATGCAGAGTGTTTTAAAATCCAGCTCTATTCACGAACACACTTCTTCCAGTCGCACACTGAGGTGGCATTAAAATTCCATTCGAGGTTTTAAAAGTTGATTACAGTCCACAAAAAGTTACTTGTCAAAAACAAATCCTGAGAGACAGATGTATCTAACTCATAGTATCTATTAAAAACTACTAATCTGTTGACATCTTTCCATTTTCACAGAAGCAGAAAGGCTCTGAGTGGAGTGATTAACCTTCAGGAGAAAGATCAGCCTGAGAGGGGGCCTGCCAATATAGTGCAGCTCCTACTGTGGCAGCGCCAGCTAACAGCTGTCTCTCTCCTTAAAGCCAGCTTTTATTAACCAGAACTGGAAGAAATTCAGATTATTCATAATGTTCCCCCTCCATCAATTCATAGAGAATAACAGATGTATACACATATGTCTGGCATTTGCACCCACATCACTGACAATAGCCTCATTGAATAGGATTGTCATCCTCAGTGAATCCCTGTAGGATTCAACTCAAACAACTGAAGCACGTCTTCCTAGTGGTGGGACAAATAAAATCAATATTCCAATATATCATGATACATCATCAATACACTAAAATTAAAAGGAGAGATATTCCCCAACCAAGTATGGAACTATAAAATCTGTGAAACTGACAGCTCAATACAGTGAATAAATACATGATTACTGCTTTTTGAGAGGTACTTTTACTCCTTTAGTCACAAATAGCATACTGTGGTTGAATTGTCTGGGTAAAAGGAAAGGAAATGAAATGGCTAAGTGTGGCATGAGAACCAATACTTTGGTACCAAGTTGATGCCAAAATGGTTGATGATGATGATGGTTCTTTTATTTTTTTGTATAGTAGTGTAGGTACCATAGGTATTCTTCTGGATCTAATGGGACAGCAATCACATCTGTAAGTGGTCTAGTCTGCTGTTAAATGTCAAAAGGAAGAATGCCAAGATTGAAGAAATATTTTGGAAAAACGAATCAGAACTATGTTCACCAGCTAAATAATTAAATTAAACATTTTATATCAACTGCTAAATGTAGTCACAACCTAGTTTTCTGTAAAACAAATACTTTTAAAGGGCCTGTATTTTTCTCAGTTAAATATTTAAATTGTATGCATGCTTTTATAGTCCTACCTGGATCTGTAACAGCAATGGACCCTGCCTTCTCACATACTCTGAAATACCCCCCTCATCCAGGAAAGGAGGAGACAGCTACATGGAACCACTTCCACTTCCTTGTAAATGTCACAACAGGGGCCATTTCTAAATGACGTGTGTTCTGCCAGGTTTCAGCAACAGAGGCCAGACCACAACAGAATGAGTGGGTTGTATTATTTCACAGTTTGTGTTATCAGAAATAATTACTTTAATATTTACACACAAGCATGGAAAAGGTGATTTTTTTTCATAATGGGGCCTCTTTAAGTGATGATAGTACCTATATACTTTAAGTAGGATTATGGATGCAAGGACTTGTAATGATGCATTTTTACACTCTTCTACTTGAATAAAGGATCTGGGTACTTCTTGCACCACTGGTTAAAAATCACAAACTGTACATTCATCTGTTTCGCCCTGTCTTTGCAAACCTCAGCTTGCACAGTGACAACACTATATATGTGAGGAAGTGCTTGCTGGAGGAAGCTGAAGTCCATTATAAAGATAATCGATCACAGGTCTTTTCTTCCAATGTCTGTCAAACCATGTAGTTTTTATGTTGTGCTTGTACCTGGCAACCGCCAATATCATATCAAAGCAAACTACTGTGACATTTCAATCCTGCACCTTATGTTTCCTCTAGATTTCACAACTTAGTTATTATATGTATATTTTAATCTATTTTAAGGCAACCTGGTGTACAGTATTTATTTGTTTATGGATGTCTGTAAGCTGTATTTCTTACTACTGCTTGTATTTGTGTCTTTGGCTGCTGCTGTAACAACAGAATTCCCCCATGGGGATGAATAAAGTTTACCTTCCCTTCTTTGTGAGCGGGCCTGAATCTAAACGAGGAAACGACCTGGCAGTGTGTCCTCCCACCGATTCGCGGACAAAGCAGCGGAATATTAGTGATAACATATCGATTAGTGAGCCAACTAAAGCCAAGTTAGCTTTCCAGCCAAATATAAAACCTGACTAACCAGCCGCAAAGCTAACGTTAGCCAATCATTCCTTAGCCTCACTGGTGGAGGTAGCTTTTAATATCTTCTGTATAAAACCCTGATATTTTATCCATATTTTTTTCAACCGGACATGAAATAAAGCAGCATAGCTCGGTGTTGACGCCTTCATGGACCGGAGGCTACGAGCGCAACAAGGAAATTAGCTCCGTTAGCATGAAAATATTAGCGAGAAAAAGCCTCCTGCTGCTAAATTAGCTCGCTGCAAACAAACCCAGCGGACTCACCTCCGCCGTGAGAGCACCGGACGATCCGGCTGGCTGTCTGTGGTCGGGGGTGTTTCAGGGAAGATGGAGCCCGGTGAGGGATTCTCGGTGTTGTTGCTGATGTTTGACGCTAGCAGCAGAGCAGCGGTCCTCTCTCCATTCTTCTTCTTCTTCTTCTCCTCCTCCTTAGTCTTCTACTTCTTCTTCACTGCTCGTTTGCTGCTGCCTTCGCTGTTCGAACACACCGGACGTACAAAAACGGCACCGCCCGCTTCACACCGAACACTTCCGGGTCACGTTAATACAGAATCATTAACACATTCATGTTGTTTAAGGCAGTTAATGATTTAGTTTGTAAAATAACAAAAAACGTTAAAGGCAACTTATAATGGCAGACGGTTTAAGTTGGTTTTGCAATATTGCTGCTAATTCAATTTTTATTTTATTCTTATTTACTTTATTACTTTCAGTATCTTTTTACATGTAGTTTGTAGTTTTACTTGATTATCAAACCGGTCAAATTGAGGACAAGTTCAATAGAATATTGTATTAAAACCTCTCTTTTGTATAAATGTGTAAATAAAACAATATAGTCTAAGCTGGCCTTTTAATAAAAAGAAAACACCTTCAGGGGCAATTAAACAGTTTGAGAAGCTTTTGTCGGCTTGTACAAAACCCATACTCCTCCATATTATTTCAGCCTCCTGCTATTCCGTTAAAACCAATAACAGGCATAAGTAATTCAACTCTGAATGAACCATATGAATATCAATCTGATAAAAGTGCTATATAAAAACATAAAGCCATTTAATTCTGAATATATATATTTTAAATAAAAAAAACACACACACTCGCCCGCACACAGGGGCCCTCTAGTGGTTAGGGGGGCAATTGCACTTGAGTATATTGCAAATAGGCAAAAACAGCCTTGGTTATGGCTAACCTGAAAAATGTAAAAGGGGCAAAATAATATCATAAAGTATCCATGCTATTAAACAGAACGAGGAGATTCCAAACAGGAGCCAATAAAGCATGAAACAGTGTTCAAACTTTAACCAATCGCATTTATTTTGTACATCTGCCTGTTTGGCATATTCAGGAAATTTTGTGCTGATGCAGTGGTTACAAAAATAAAGCATGTGCTTATGTAAATATGACAGAATAACTACACTAGCAAACAAAAAAACAAGGAACAATATAACGTGAATGTCTACGTCTTTCTTTTGTTAAACCAAATGATCAAAAGTATAGGGTTACTAATAATATCTGACGGTGGTTGTATGATTCAATTCAAGTACTGTACATGAGTACACATGTGTAGAGTCATTTACACAGGTGGTAAATGATCTCTGCAGCAGCTTCAAATGACTTCCTTTGGGCCTCAATCGCTCACAAAAAATGATAAATACATGAACTGTTGTCGAGGAAATGGATTCATATAGTAATCATGATTCTAGCAAATTCATCAGAAAATTCAGATAGAATTTCGCAAACATTCACTCAGTGAAGATTCACATTTCTTTCATTTTTTTTAAGAACTCTTGACAAGTCAAAAAGTTTTAACATGATTTCTATCTTCTCATACACATCATGTGATTCACTGAAACAACGTGCTAACATTCTGGATAAATGTCTTCAGTCATCAATAGTGGCATTTCATTTAAAAACCTGCTCCTCCAACAGTACAACATGGAAGCCCTAAGCAGCCGTGGTTGCAATAATTATTATTTTAATGCCGTTATCTCAAGGTCACAAATTCATTATTTTGTTTTCTTAAAATAACAATTCATCAACTGCAGTCAAGCCAACAACTCTAAACTAGTAGGGTCAGGGTTAGGGTTAGGGTTAGCCCTAACCCTATCCCTTTTCAAAATAAAGTGTTTTAAATTTGTAAAACCTTTATTGTGTTTGTAAAAACACAATAAAAGGCGATAATAAAAACATAAAAAATCTTGAAACAAAGATTGTGGGTGTAGAGTATATGATTCTGGTTTAATTAGGGTTAAGTTAAGATTAACTGTTTTTTTAAAATGTGTTATATATTACTTAACCACCACCGGAAAAAATGTTGTAATGCAGAAAAGTAAGTCAATGTTAAATTAAAGTATGCATTTGTGTGTGTGTGTTTGTTATATTGATTCTTATTTAATTTACCATGAACATATTTTATTTTGAAAAAACACTAGATGCATGTATGCATGTTATCTCAAGAAAACAAGGGATAACAGCATTAGAATAATTATTACAACCACAGCTGCTTAGGGCTCCTGTATTAAAATGCATTCTAGTGCATCGAAATAATATCTGACATGCATCCTTCAAAATAAGCTGCTAGAGACTGGAATGACTTACATACGTCTATCTTCTAACGTAAACTATAGACTATGTTACTCTAAGGCTGTACCTCAATGTTAACGCTTTAATATACTAGTTTAAGTAACATAAATATACTGTATATCCCACTGACAGACAGCAGGTTTTACAAATACAACAGGCTCATCTCTGTTGATTTCCTGCTTTGTAACATTGAAAGTCAAGGAATTACGCAGAGAAGAATATTTGTGTAAATGCGGCACCTTATTATATCAAAGAACTGTACAAGATAAGAGAATACACTATGGTTAAAAAGACAAAAGAACAAAACAAATGGATGGAAGTTTCTTGCGTCCTCTCTCAGCTCCCGGTCAAGAGGTAAAGTGTTCGAAAAAAGGCAGTTGGGGTCTTCAGAAAGTCTCCCTCTTCATTAAGCTATCGCCTTCGCCTCAGGAAGGAACGCCTCCCAGAACTTTATAAGCTGGAAAAAGAACCAGAAGCCAGTTCAAATAGGTTTTGATACTCAATAAATCTAAGAAATACTTTCAAATGCATCGACATGCTTCGACAGATTATATTAAAAACCAGTGAATGAGTTAATATATGAACACTTGATAGAATTAAACTATTACCCGTTGCTGGGACTGAAGCATTGCCTCCAAATATCTGATTATCTGGCTCTTGAAGTCCTTGGCTTTTTCTTTCTGAAAAGAGAGAAGTGCGGTCATGTCTCAAAGCCAAAGAAAGAGCTGCTCAAATGAAACAAAATCAAGATCTGCACTATGCTCAAAATCTATTCATCACTTGCTTCAAATGACCTTTGATGCTCACAATGTCAGGATCAAACTTATATACACTTTCTGGCAGGATTCCACGGTTTCAAAAGGTTTTTCACTGATCTCCAAAGAATAAAATGTCATTTTAAATCCAGCATTGAAAAGAAACCAGGACTATTCCTCCTCTCATCTTTCAGAATGGACCCCTAAGTGCCTCCAATATCATGTTGCATCAAAAATTATTACTTTTGGCTCAGAAGTGTAATCCTTTTAATTGGCTCATGGATAAGCCCCCCAACAGTTACTCAGTGGTGTCAGGGAACATTTAAAATTCTGCCTATGGAGACGCTGAGTGCCAGATCTAAAGGCAGTGAAGATATTTTCACTAACATATGGAAACTAGTCTCAGGCGGCATCAATGTTTTAAAACCTTACTGATATTTCACCATTTATAAAAGAGTCCCTAAACAGCTTTAGATTCACTATGATGTTCAAATATTAAGGACAAAATTGCAGCACTTTTTCTACAGAAGCACAGTGGATGTGCAGCTTTGAGGCTTTTTTCCACATCAGACTTAATAGGAAGAGAAGCATCTGTAATTTGGAGGCCACTGAATAATCATACCTTTGGGTTTTCTAAATAATCTGGTTTATAGTTATAACTAGAAACTTTCGAGCCTTATGGAAAGCCACATGATGGCGCTGCCTGTTGTGTATAGACCCATGTGATGTTTCTTCTTAAGTGTGTACTGCCTCAGCTGAGGAGTTGATTTAATTCAGATTTTCCTGTTTTGTTTTATGTTGTGTGCCTTTACTATACGAGTAAATATATAGCAACAACAATATTAAAAAAAAAAACAACAAAAACAACTGCACACCTCAAACCTGAGAACCTCTTTGCGTACAGTCGCGCTGATCCTGTCGAAATCTCTTTCATACTGAGTGACTCTGGCCTCCCACTGAGGACAAATACAAAATTGAATCAACACGTCATTGATCTTGATATTCTCCCATGTATACATATATGGGATGTTTAAGAGGAGAGAAACACTGAAGAACAGACCGTCATCTGAAGGGTAGGTTACAAATATACATCTGCTGGCAGCTACTGAAAAGGTCATTACACAGCGCTGTTTTGCTGCCTGGCTTGTTGTAACTTAGAGTTTAAATTAGAGTTTTAAAGATTATTTTTTGGTGTATTTATAGTCGAAAGTAGTGAGACAGGAAGGGGAAAAGAGTAGGGGAATGATATGCTGAAGTTGGACCGACTATAGTTTTAAAGTTGTGCTTTTGCTGATTGAGAACGATTTTATACTGTGAATTTAAAATGTAATCCTAAATTATTTACTATTTCTTGAATTGGAGTAATTCAATATAATCTACTAGGGTGATATACACAACTGTTCAAAAGCTTTGGATCATCCAGGCAATTCTGTGTTTTCCATGAAAAGTCACACTTATTTACCACCATGAGTTGAAAAATGAATAGAAAATATAGTCAAGACATTGACAAGGTGATTTGTATTGTTCCTTTAGACCTCATCAAAGGAAGTTCAGTTTTCTAGCTTTTCCAATCAGCTAAACTGCTTTTAATCTGTGCTAAAATGATCGCATCAAGAGTTTTCTAATCATCCATTAGCCTTCTGATGCAATGAGCAAACACGTTATACCATTAGAACACTGGAATGCTAGTTGCTGGAAATGGGCCTCTATACACCTATGTAGATATTGCACCTAAAACATTTGCAGCTAGAATAGTCATTTTCCACATTAGCAATGTATAGATTGTATTTCTGATTAGTTTAAAGTTATCTTCATTGAAAAAAACAGTGCTTTTTCTTCAAGGAAATTCCTAAGTCACACCAAATTTTGAACGGTAGTGTACATTTTAGGATTCATTTCTATTTGACAATTTTTTTTCCTATAATTTCTTCAAATATTGTTGAGAGCGTAAAATTATTGAGCTCAAACTTCTAAAACTAATATAAAAAGACTCAATTTCTGTCGGACCATCTCAGTGATTAGATCAGCTGTTCCAGCTGTGTGCGCCCTCTCGTTACCTCTGTGATCTCTTCCTTGGCCTGCTGCAGCTTCTCCGGCTTGTTTGCCCACAGCAGCTTGGCCTCCACCTCCCTCTTCTTCTGGAGCGTGCTCTGAGCCTCCTGCCATCGCTGCCACGCCCGCATGCGGTGGTCGAAACAGGCCTGTGGGCATCATGTTAAATTAAAGGTGTCCTCTCAGGTCCAGCGAGATACAACACCACCTGGTCACTGTGCTTACTAAAGAGGGTAAATGAGCAGCATGTTTGCAGCAAAATTGGAACCTGGCAGGATAAAAAGCTGGAAGACAGTCTGGAGTTATCTGAGACTACCCGAGGTTTGCTTTTCTGAGTGTCTGTGCTTCCTGAGCATCTTTACCTCATCTCATCTTCACCACTTCCTCTGCTGCAGCTGTGATCTCCTTACCCGCACGGCGCTCAGCAGACGGATGTAGTCGGCCAGCACCTCTGCAAAGATGAAGAAGTCGCTGGCTGCCTGCTCCTGATGCAGCTGCTCCATCTTGTCTTCCGCCTCTGCCAGCTGGGACAGAGCCCGAGACAGAGCCGTGTTGTCCTCCGAGTTTCCCAACATGGCCATACTTTTAGCGAATACTGCTGTGTTCCCACACAGCTCTGGTGTTGAGTGGGGGGAAACAGAAAAATAGCCATGTAACAGCATATCACCGCGGAGTCCACAGCGGGACGAGCTGTCTTTCCTTGCTTCCATATTGAAAGTTTTCGACACAAAAAAAAAAAAAAATGGAGAAGATACGAAGCTCACCCTTCCGGTGGTTGACCAGTGAGTCGACCACAGCGTGAAGCTTCCTCAGCTGCTGCTCCTCGTTCTCCACATCCTGGAACTTATCCTCAAACCACTGAGACACAGCAAAAAAAGGACAAAAGTCAAGAAAAAACATCATGTGAAGCTATGTGATGAATAGATAAAACAATGTGTAGGATTGCAACATTCTGGGAACTTACAAGAATATATGGGAATTAATGGGAATACATGGGTATAAATGAAATATTTACACAGTTGAAGGTTGGCCCCTAGGAAACTTATATAGTTAGAGGAAATAAACGTGGCAAACAGATTTAAAGGGATAATAGTAGTCAGAGCAATAGGTGCTTTACCTTTTTTGTTCATACAAGCTGTTTCGGCGGAGCAGAGCTGTAAGTTGCTTAAATACCACTATACTAAAGGTATTTTTTGGTTTCCCTCAACAAACTAAACAATACAGCAATTCCCACACACTGTGGTAGATGAGGCACATGTAGTTCTGTCTTCTGTAAGGTTCCGTTATTATCTTATAGCGTGGTGAAGTAAGTTCTGATAATATATATTTGATCTATAATGGTATTAATGTTTAACTTGCAAATATTAACTTAAAATGTATAGATACAGTAGCTAACTAGCTGGAAAGAATGTTGAATATTTCCAAAATTCATAGAATTTAACTTTCCATGGAAGTTTCTGGAAACACTACTATTGTGTCATATCAGGTGTTATTATGGCATACAAAATGTCTCTTTTTTTTTCCCCATGGTACGATGGCTTTTTGCCGTTTTCTTCACTGCCTTGTGATGCCTTTACTATCAGGGTTTTTCCAACACTTATCATCATTGACTATAATTCATCTCTAAGCGCAGGTCACATGGTGTCTCTGCACCCAGAGGCCCCTCCCCTCACCGTGTCAGACTCGTTCATCTTGATGGTCATCTTGTTGACAGCATCTGATGCCTTATTGATCATTTTGAGGAATCCAGCTCCGCTCAGCGCCTGCGTGTTCACTGCTCTGGGTAACTGGAGACACACACAGGTACAGGACAGTTACTTTGGTCATAGAATATTCTCAACAACAACCAAAGAATATCAATTTGTAGTCCTATTTCAATGATATAACCAACAAATGAGTTATTCAACAACTGACAAACATGTACTTTTTGTTTAACCTCTTAAGACACACTGTACTGTGAGCGGTATGGTAGAGCAACAGCAATACTACACTTCAGTTGTTAGTTTCTATAAGCAAATAACCTAACAATTATGGTCTTGAACTTGTTTTGAATTGATTGACACCATGCATGAGCCAATGGAAGCATGGATTCAGCCCGCTTGAAAACCAATGAGGACTGACTGAGAAAGTTTGACCACCTTTAGTTTGACAGACAGCAGTGTGACTCAATGGAAATTCCTCATGCTGAGACTATCCAAATCTGATAGCCAATAGCCAGGGCTTTAGAATGACATGTGACAGGTGGGAACTATGCTAATTGCAAATTGTGCATAGCATTAGGCTTGTTCTAGATGAACCAGGCATGCGCAGAATCGGTCACCAGTGACCAGTGCGCAATGAGCCAGGTGGCCCAGTGCATGATGGGGAAACACCTGCTGTAGCCTGACCTGATTGGCTCCAGTTTGGACTAAAATACGTGAGTAAAAACAAAATTCATTCCCTGTGTAACTGTAATATTAATCTTGGATTACTACTGACTACCCAAGCAAGGCGAATGAATTTTCACAAATAAAACTGCAAAAGGGGTGTGTCTTAAGAGAGTAAAATACAGTGGTTCTGATTGACTAATAATAAATGAATAATTGATTCTAAAATGAAAATAATGTAGTTATACAGCTCAGTGTCACTTCGAAAATCATTTTATATCTAACACTCACATCTTCTCTTTCCAAGAACTCGCGAACGTCTGGATCTTGTATTAACAACGGGTGAGCCACAACTCTCTGAAGATATCTGAAAAAAAAAAAAACAAACAAAAAAAAAAACAGTGGTGGTGAGGTGTGAAACAGGAGCTCAAACCTACTCTAGGTATAGGTAGAAAAAGACTGACTGATACCTGAAACCAAATCTACACACAAAGTGCAATATGAATATTATTAATAATGAATCCCCACCTCTCCAGAGCTGCTCTTCTTCTCTCCAGAAACTCCACTGACGACGGGTCATCCATTCCTACTTTCATTTTGGTCATTCCTGTAATTAGAAATGTGTTTTGGGTCAATAAAAGGGACAAAAAAAAATCCCATTTCTCAGATGAGGATGTAACGCACGCACGCACGATTTAGGCACCCACCTACGACGTTTTTCTCCGGTGGAAGTGGAATGATGCAGCCGTAGAGTGACTGCTTGACAGACATCTTCTCATAGAGACCCAGGAAGTCGCTGAAACGCCGCCTCACAGAGAACGTCTGACTCTTGAACATGCGGAGCGATGTCTGGAGGGAGAGACCCGGACAGGAAATAAGGGACAATTAAATTAAAGGGATTGAAACAAGTCTGTCTTAAAACAACAGGCCTTATGTTGCGTAACATTGAAATCCTAAATTTATATTAACCTAATATGAAGCTTCAGTCATCCAAATTTGGTTGTTACAGTGTTTTTAGTGCGTTCATACTTCTTGTTACTAGACTTCTACCACAGAGGACGTTTGATGCTGAAGAATCTGCTGAAGACGTTCAGGAACTACAGGGAAATTTTTAAATGCATTATTGCACAAATTGAGGACTTTGGATTTGTCCCCCGTTCAAGGCAGGAATTTCATGAAGGTCATGAGGGCCATGGCTCTCGTGCCCTCTCTATTTGGCCTCGTGCCCTTTAAAAAAAATTCTGCCAGAAGGCCAATAGTGGCCTTGATGCCCTGCATCAGTTAATTTAGCAGTTTTGTAATCTGCTTCTTTTCTGTCAACATAGCATCAACACCAGCGTCTTTTCAGAAAAAAAAAAAGTGGGTTTAATTCAGGTCTGGCATGAACCAATTGGACAGGCTAGAATGACAATTAGACACCAATCACCAGACACCATAATTTGTCTGTATTCTGCAGCTATAGATAACAGCAGATAGCTAGACAGAATGAAACCAGGGTGATGCATTTGAATTAAACATGTGCCACCAGCCCCTCCCTAGAAGATCAGAGGTCCAACCACCATAGTATCCTAAACGTTTGCAGGAAACAATGGTGTAATATAATTTTATGTCAATAATTTTCCTTGATCAAGAAACCTTCAAGCTTTTGGCCTTTGTTCCCGCAAAAAAAGTAAAAGGCCAAGTGGTCTTGCCCCTAAAATAATGAAATTCCAGGCTTTCTCCTCGTTACTTTAGGAGCTTTAAACGGCCTCAGTTTTAATGTTCACTATTGTTTTAAGACAGCCCTTGAAGTAATGTATAGAAGTGATTGACAGCTGGTATCGGGTTAGGAGTCATGTGTTTGTGAGAGATGTTGGATCATGCTGATAAACATAAGCTTGAGTACAGACCCTGGTGGACACTTTGTAGGCCATATATGCATTCATGCCATCACCTAGGAGGACAGAAACACAGATGAGCAACAATCAGTCAGAAATTAATATACTTTTGTTTTTTTTTTACTTTTCTTTGATTTCTTAAATAGAAAAAAGAAGAAATCACAATTCGATCAATTTGTTTATTACAGGCGTATAACATACAACACAGAGAATATAATGATGCCACAACACTGGAAGAAAATGAAAAACAAAACTGGAAAAATAAATAAATATAAATAAGAGACTAAATGAAATGAATAGAATCACCCCAGTATACCCAACAAAGTTTTTTTTTTTTATCTTGCAATATTTGCACTGTATTGTCCACTTTTATCTTCTTAAAACAGGGTTTCTCCTGTAAGCTACGGATATTGGCTGCTAATAGTCCTCATTATACACATTTATGTTGATATATATATATTTATATATGTGTTTTTTGTAATGTAGAGAGTTAACACCTGATGGAGTCAAATTCCTTGTGTATACTAAAAACTCGGCCAAATAAACTGAGATGTTTCTTTCAAGTTGATTTTGAAAACACTTCTTTACACAAAAAATTAGCTAGAATTAAAAATGGTTTCAATTATTTTCCAAATATTTAGTTTTATTAAGACTGAAAAAAAGGAAGAATTAAGCAAAGACTGACCGATTTTCTCGGGGTTGGTGACGGCGACATCCACATCTAAACTGTCCTCGGCCTCTTCCTCCTCCAGCTGTAATAAACAAGTTACATCATTCACAACTCTACAAACACCTTATCGTGATTCATCATGTGGCTGGATTACTCGGTGCTGACAGAGAAGACATTGTGAAACCGTGGCCGCAAATTGATTACGTCCCTGGTTTCTTGGAAGCCCGGCTGTGACCCGTACCTGCTCCAAGGAGGCGGGCTGCATGGCGGCGGGGTTCTGGGCAAAGGAGGCGGGGCGAGAGTCAGAGGAGGAGGAGGAGGAGAGGTCTTTCTGAGCAGAGCTGCCGGGCTTGTCGGTGCTCAGTTCCACATGTGCCTCTGGAGGAAGAAAAGCCTTTTGATCAAAGAAGTTAAAGGATCACACAAACACACACACACACACACTGCACTTTTTCATTCAAAAAATACCCAAATCATCCAGACAAACTTGAGCTGCCAGACTAGAACTAACTAGATCTATCTCCACCACCCACAAACGTTAAATATCTTGTTCACTCTGCCAAGGAGATCTTGTTTTAGTCTACGTTTGTCTGTCTGATTTGTTTGTTAGCAAAATACCTCAAAAAGTTTGGGGCAGATTTTTGTCAGATTTTCAGCAAATGTTATGAATGGTACCATGAACGGATGATTCAACTTTGTTAATGATCTGAAGGAAATCCTGGTTTCTGGATCACTTTGAATTTTTTTTCTTGTTTTGGTAACATTGTGGTAAATGGACCTTTAAATAGGCACCATCGTTTTGGGGCCACCTGGTGGTGATAGCTTGCATCTGCATAGCTTGTTTTCTTTGCACACTACACCAGACACTATGAAAAGACTTTATCTATGCCTAAAAGACGTTCCACGCATGTTGGAGGTCTGCCCCCTCACACTGCTTTTCCAGTTTTCTACAATATATTCCAGCTTTTGGGCACGAAACATTCTTGTAATCGTTACTTTCCTAAAGTATGTCATTTATTTTGAGGGTTGATTATTAACCGTTATGATTTTGATGGTGAGTTTTTAATTAATTACCATTTAGCTTCATGTTAGAAAGAGAAGCGAAGCCATGACATATTTATAGGAATTGATTTTATCATGCTTTTTGATTTTCACATGGGTTAATAGGATCGGTTGCGGTCTTACGGTCACTCCTGTTTAAGATGGCTTCCATTAATAATCTGATCAAAGTCTATGATTGAAACTTTGTTTGATATCTTTGATTTCTGAGAAGCTGGGACAGCAACAGTTATCTGTTCATTTTGATTGATAATAGTGTCTTTGCAGCCTGGAATCACCCATTGAGTGACAGAAAAACATATTCAAGAAGCACCAGTACTTCCATTACAGGGGAAAGCTTTAAGCAACCGTCCTCTGACACCTCTGCCCAGCGACCAGTCAAAAACGATGAAATTCATTTTATTTCCTGTGTAAAAGGAAGCACGGTCGTTTACTACTCTGCTCCACTAAAGAATATAGAGGCTGACATATGCTGACTTTTCATCTTCAGACGATGAATCCTACTTTTCCCACAGTGCAACTTTATATCTGATCTTTGTTTTAAACCTTCCTGCTGGGTAAATGTCAGCATCTCCATATCTCAAGCATGTAATGCTGGCTCACTGTTATACATGTTTTTGTCTCCTCAATCTACAATCAGTTAATTAAATGTCAGACAATTAATTGGAAACAGCTTGATAATATATTAATTGTTAGTTGACGAGCAAAACCTCTAAACATTTTCTGGTCTGGCTTCTAACATGAAGATTTGTTGCTTTGCTGTGTTGATCGGATATGCTGTGTTGATCGGATATGCTGTGTTTTAGGACTGATGCTGAAACAAAATAGGAGATTTACACTACTTTCTGATCTGCTGTAAACTACACAATTCATTAAGAAATAATTGATAGATTAACTGATGTCCCACTCAAACCACAAGTTGCAGCAGCATCTATTACAAAACCATTCTCAGGCTGTTCAGTACACCGCCTCGTGACTTGCAAACTGAAATTGATGTGTGAAATCAGTGGAATGCTCCTTTAATATCAGCATTAAGTCTGGCATGACCCAGGCTTAAAATAAATCACGGAATGTTTCTCAACCTATAAGCAAAAATCAGACCTAAGCAGGTTAAATTAGATAAAAAAAAAACATTAAAATAAAAATGTCCTGACCAGCAAACAGGTCGTTGTCTTCATCAGAGTGAACTCCGTTGGACTTGGCAGCTGTGGTGGTGCCACCGGCTTCTCCTTCCTCGCTGAACAGATCCGGAGGGTCTTCGCTGGCGGGCTGAGTAATTTCTGGGCTGACAGCCGCCGGGTTTCTCTGCAGCGGATGGAGACAGAGAGAGAGACACAGAAACAGTGAAGAAAGAGGAGAGGAGAAGAGAAAAGAAGGGTTTGTTGTTTCCGTTAAAACCTTTTAAAGACACAGATCAGCAGCGGGATAAGGAGGCAGCTGGATGGGCGGGGTCATGTGAGCTGCTAGACAGTCTCCAAGGCATCTACTGGAAAAAATGTACAAACCTTAATGTGGGACCAGACAAACAAGAGGTATCTCTGAAATAAACATTCACTTAAAGGACAAGTTCACTAGTTTTCAAGTCAGGCGTCAACTTGGCATTGTAACAGGCTTTTTTCTGCCATGATCATTCATCCTGGTGCCAGTCTCACATAAGCTTCACATCTGCTTTCAAATGCATTTTTGCATAAAACGACTGTGTGGACACACTGCAGATGTAAGTGATAGACGGCAAAATCCACAGGTCTACTTTAGCGAAGAAAATGTATTTAAAAGGTTTTTTCAGCTGATTCGAAGCTTCAAAATGTTTCAAAACATCACATTGGGCTCAGAGAAAGTGCACCAGGCAATTAGAACAGCATTTGGATCACCAACTAGAAAAAAAACAAATGTGACAATGGAAGAAACCTCAGAAAGAGCAACAGAGAAGGAATCCCCTCTTCTACAGTTTGGTGCGTCTCATGACAAGTGAACTGTAATTTATGTGTAAAATCAGTGGAATGCCCTTTTAATATCAGCATTCATGCTCTAACAAAAATGAATCATCTTGGAATGGTTTTGATTTTGCCATTTCTAACAAAAACATGTTACTTGTATGAACCTAAATGGGAGGTGTTTAACGGGATAAACGAGAGGCATCTTTGCCAACTATTATGGGGCGGGTTCACAAGTTTTCAAGTGTGTCTTAAAGCAACAGTCATAGGCTCAAATGATCAGGAAAAAATTATTTATTTTTTTTTGCTGTAATTGCTCCTCCTGTTCATACTGTCCAATGGAAGGTCCTTCATAATGCACACATATTTCTCCTCCAACAAGTATTTAAAAGTCAATCTAAATCTAAAATGACGTGTCAGGATTTTTTTTTTAATTTGTTAGTGAGTGACAAAAGTTCCTCTTTTTGTTACTACACTTTCACCACAGCTCAACAAGGAAACGCTGGAAGAAATACAAAAGAGGTCATTTGATGCCAAAAAGACTGAGACTTATTATCAATAAGTTTATCTTTTTATGTCATCACTTTTTTTTTACATTTTAATCAGAATTTTGTCCCTTTATATCATAATTTAGACTTTTTTTTGTTATATCACAATTTTACTCTTCAATCTCCTTATTTTGTGATAATTTGGTAGTTTTGGTGTCAGACATCCACTTGATAAGACTGCTGAAGTCTCATATAAGCTTCACATGTACTTTTAAATGACTGTTTGCACTCTTTTTTTCCTCTTATCACTTACACTGAAAACACATTTGAAGGATCTTTTCATGTCCAGTATGAACAAGAGGAATGATTCCAGCGAAGAAAAAAAGTCTTTTTCTCTGCTCCTATGAGTACACCTGGGTGTAGTTTTAACACACACTTGAAACACTGTGAACTTGTCCTTTAAGCACATAAAACCTGGCCTAGAAACGGAAAAAGAATCTGTCATTTCGGGTCCAGTTTAGTTAATCCAGAACCTGCAGTGATCATGGGTTGTTTTGGCTCCAGGAACCAGATCAGACAGATAAAGACTTTAACGGATAAAATCATCCACTTATGGTTTTTAAAAGAAGCGGATTTTACTCACGAAGATGTCCTCTCCGTCGTCGCTGTCTCCGTCTGCCATGTCACACGGTCCCGCGGCCGCTGGCTCGTCTGCGGCGGAGAGAGGAGGAGGATTCCGATCCGAGTTGGCCGCCATGTTCCGTGTTGTGTGTGGGAGGAGACAGTGACGTAGACGGAAGTCGAAGGCGAGACGGGCGGAGGGAGAAAAGCCAACGGCCGGAGCCGCGAGCGGCACCTGCTGGTTACTTAGCAACGCAAGAGGACCGTTCAAAAACCCGCGCGGTTCAGGGAAAAGTCAGTCTATCTTGTATATATGGAGCATCTATCCTATATTACATTGTATTATATTGAATTTATTTTTATACATATAGTCTGTGTGCAATCCTTTTTTTCTTGCATGTCACTTGTACTGTCCCTACTGCTTTTGATAATGCAATTTCCCCACTGTGGGACAAATAAAGGATTATCTTATCTGATAATAGTGCTGGTGGCAATTTGCTAAGTTTTTAAAACAGAATAAAAAAAAATGTTATATTGTTGAAGAATATAGAGCCGAATTATCATGGTAGCATACATTTTTTTATTCTCTAAAAAAATAATGTTTATTGTTCCCCCTCATCAATGAAATGTGATTTTTGCACCATAAAGATCATGAAGAAAGAAACGTAGTCTATTTAAAAACTACATTTTTTAGTGTTTCTGTGTCAATATTTAGCTATCTTGTGTTCCTGCTGACACAAACTGTGAAATAAGACCACCCACTCATTCTGTAGTGTTGCTGAAACCTGCCTGAACACAAGCCAATTTAAAATCACTGGTTGTGATGTCACAACAGGAGTGGAAGTGACATTTCCAATAGTGCTAAGTCATAACAGAGTGGGTGTTTTGGTAGGGAGGGGAGGGGGGGAACCAGGGTTTTTCAGAGTGAGTGTGTGAGAAGGCAGACTGTATTGCTGCTATAGGTCTAAATGGGTGCTTTTTAGGCATAAACCATGCTAATTAGTATAAATAGACCACAAAAATGTAAATATCACCCTTTTAACCTTACCTTCTTTGACAGATGGTGTCCAACAACTTTTCGGACGTGACCTGGCACAGACACAGGGACCGAGTGTACAGACCTACAGCCTCGCATACAATTTCACGAGGATTACTTACCATTTCATGCTCTTCTTGTTGATTCAGCGAAACCCGTAAAGTAGGACATCTACTGCTGTACATGGATTCAGATTTAAATCGTACACAAAGGAGTCATTGAGTGCTGCATACACTGATTCATCTGTACCATTGAAGTCTAAATGTTGATGAGACTGTACAAGCTGTGAATAAAACCTGAGTGGGAGTGCAGCGAGGTGAAACTTATAATTGTACATTCTATATTATTAGATTTTCTGTATATGGAGCCTCAGGTTATGTTGTATAGCATCACCCTTTTGTTTAAGCCAATGTCCTATAAAATCACAGGATTTATTTCACTAAACCCACAAACACTTACAGGATAAAGTGCCAGAATTGAACATCTTTTTTTGTCAAATACATATGGTAAAAACACATTTTCCGTCAATTTATTTTGTCGACGTATCCTCCAGCTTTTGAACTTTTATGGAATATTCAAACTTATTGTTTTATAGATTTTTCTAACCTGATCTTAACTTTTTTTTGCGATGTCAGCATAGATAAAACTTTACACCAACGATAAGCCAAATGCTGAGTCAAGGTGACTCAGCGGCTATGAGGACAGCAACTACTTAAAAATAATAAAACAACAAAGCTGCTCTTTTGGGAAATCTGATCAACCGATTGCTTTTTTGACAAACATAAACTTTGTGATCCAGTATATAGCGGGGGCGGTAAAGCAGTTCAAAGCATTTCAGCTGGAACAATAAACTGCAATTATGAAATGGGCTTTTAAGAATTTAGGAGCATACAAATAATTGAGTCTTTTTCTTCCCACACACCTTGACAAGCTAAAATAAAGTGTCAGCGTACAAAAGCGGCTTTAGTTCTATAAACAAGTGGCAGATATTCTTTAAAATGTCAGATCGCCTTTCTAAAGTTTCACACAAATTAAGTGATTTAAATTTGCAGCCTGGAAATTTAAAATACAAATTAATGTCTGATCCTATTCAGTCCACATTATGTATGTACCCATCCACAGAGAAACCCATTCATTTGGTGAACTTCACACTTAGCAGCTGTTTCTATAGCACCATCATCTGAATATAAAGGAAGATATCTCTGTCTGTCTCTATGCGACTGCTCCACACATCTTGAGAACCTTTATTCGATCAATTTCAGACGTGACGGGTTTATTGCCGAGGACCTGTGGAAGTGGCGTATTGAGCGGGAGGTCAATCAGATTTTCAACAATGCAGGCAGAACTTCCGGGAGCCGACCAATTGTCCCCTTCTGAACGGTCACTGCACAAGTCACAGCAAATGGACCAAATTCCGACAGTGAAACAAATCATTTAGTAGGGGTTGTGTGATTTTTTTTTTTTTTTAAATTACCTTCACCACCAGCAGGGGGAGAGAAAAGTCTTATACTGCAGCTTTTGTCTCAAACTTAAAGACAAAGTGCTTGACTTAAAAAATTTGATTAGATTTCCTCAATTCCAATTTCATGCTCAAAGTGCCCTTTTGGTAAGTTTTTTTTTTTTTTTTTTACAACATTCAACAACATAATATATAATATATATATATTAATAATTATATATACATATATATATATACATATATATATATATATATATATATATATACATATACACACATTATATATATACATATATATACATTATATATATATATATATATATATATATATATATATACACAATTTTTTTTATTTAATTTAAAAATCATTTTATATACATAAACAAATTAAATAGAATTATGAAATACATTGAACTCCTGCATAGTTAATTGCCAAACTGAATATAAGCACAAGTACATTTAGATACAGTACTACTTGATTGAGGGCAGATTGTGAATCAGCACCACACAACACTTGTGGCTTTCTAGAAAACGTATGGAAGGTGTGTGTGTGTTTAATGTGCAGAATCTGCTCAGCTGTTCAATGCACCCATCAGGTAAAACATCAGTCTAAAACAACGGTCTATTTTTGCTTTGCACTGCCCCTACCAAATATATCAGATGTGGACAATGATATAATCACATTCTTCATGAATTCTTCATGCATAGTTGAATATGAGTTGCTACAATTCAGCCAGTCATATTGTAGAGTATGTTTTAAACTCTTGTTCCATGTGTCCCATTTTAACATTGAGCACCTTTCCCTCCACAGGTCTCTGCACAGCCCTGCTGAAAGTCCTGCAGCAGCTTTAAAGCCTCGGCCAACGGTCTGTTGTTCCTCATTTTCATGATATAATGTTGACCCCTAGACGTGACATTACTGGTCATGTAGTTACCCTGTCCATTCATCTCTCAACAGGGTGCAACCTGATCACTTCACAAAACTGGCAACAAACCTGGCAACAAACCTGGCAAGCTGACTGCTGGATTGTTTTGTTGTTTTTGTTTAGCAACTATCATTTCTGTTGACTTCTATGAACAACAAACACCAGCTTAAAACCCGAGTATGTTTGATGAAAAGAAGACGAGCGGAAACGTTTACTTTGTTAGTATTCATAATAGATTGTATACACAATGTATAGGAGCACCAATAAAAAAAAACATCTTTTTTTCCAAACATTTTTTTCAACATTTTTTAAAAAGCCACAGATTTTGTTTTCTACAGAAAGCAAAAGAAAGCTCTGTACATGAACAAGCAACAACAGAATTCCTCATCTTGAGCTGCAGAGTAAACACTCGGCCGCTCAAATTCATTTCATCTCTGAAGCAAAAAAACAAAACAAAAACAAAAACATTAAAAAAAAAAAACAAGACCAGCTGCCTGCTGCTTACCTAGGACACTACGTTACACAAACAGCTTCTGATATTTAAAACACAAGATATGTAAGAAATGTACTTTTCAAAAATTGTGAAAAAGTGCAATACAGGTTCAACTGTTTACAACTCAATAGATTATTTCCCAAATGGAGTCCGGTCCTTTTTCTCCCCCCCTGTGTTTTTCGATCATGTTTTCCCCCCAAAACTTGTTTTGTTTCTGTAGTTAAAATCTCTTACAGTTATATTGACATTCATGACGATGTACATGAGAAACATGGTATTCACAAAAGTAGAGCAAATTACTATGATTGCAAATGACAAATTTCTTTGGGTAAGAGGGTAATGAAAAACTAGTTTCTTCAATGAACTTTTTTTTTTTCCTTTTTTACATCAGATTCGTGTACAGAACAAGCTCCTATTTTTTAATTCTTCTTCATACAAAAACCACCATGTAAAAAAAAAAAAAAGACTGGGAGTCCCCTTCAAAAGGCCAACATCTTTGCATCTCATTAAGTAAAAGAACCAGGGTGTCGCATCTGATGAAGCACAGCAGGAAAAAAAATAAAAAATAAAAACAGCAAACGCACTCCGCTGCGGAGAAATGCACACGTGGTTCAGCAGTACGGACGCCTGAAACCAAATATTGGTTTTTTGGAAACATCACACACATTCGATCGAACTCGTCGTATAAAAGATAACTCGTCTGTTGCAGGTGATTGATTGACTGGGTGCCATGTGACGTGACGGGGAGGGTATTCTTTTTTTTTTTTTTCTGGGGGGGGAGGGGGTCAGTGCCCTGAGTCCTAGGTACCCCTGACCTGTGAGGAGATACTGTCAAGTCCCAACAGAACCATATAGAAACCGAGTGACAGAACTCCGAGCGACATCCTTGGAGGGCCGAGTCGTCTTTGCCCGTCCAACATACAAACACGTTGGTAAGGCTTTTAAAACGGAGCTCCCGCAACGAACCAAAAGACCGAAGAAAAGAACATTTTAATGTACAAAGGGGGGGGGGGCAACACGATGCCAGAGAAGAATGCAAGAATCCATTCAAAAATCGTGGTGTAGAAACACATCCGGCTGAGCTTCAGGACTCCTCTGTAAATCCCACTTTCATCCCAAATAATAATAATGATACAATGGGAGAAATCAAAAGAATGAGGCAGTTTAAAAAAAAAAACAAAACAACAACATATGTACATGTTTATAAGGATATGTGTGTAAAAAAAATAATACAATAACATAGAAAATAATAAAAAGTCATGGCACAATATATGACACAATGGGGTAAAAACAAACAAGAAATTATATGGAATTAAATCTGTCTCACCAGATTCTGGCATTTAAAAGCTGTTGAATTTCCCGCACTGATTTCTATTTGCATTGAAATTATACATCTGAAGTTTTAGCCTCAGAATTCTAATTTTTTTGTGCTCAGAAAAATCCAAGAATCAAAATAAAAATTCTAATAATACATATTAAAGCTGCTGAAATTCTAAAAGGCCAAATTCAGATTCTAAAATTGGAGTTAAAAAAATTCAGATTAAACATCCAGGATACCTTTAGATACCAAGGATAAGCCACCGATTCCATCTCAAATCATGTTTTTTTCTGAATTGAAAGTGAAAAATTCTGATATTTTTTTTTTACTGGAATTACAGGATCTGAATTGAATCTGAGCAACTTGAATATTGTTTGAAGGTTTTTAACCTTGTTAAAAAAGTTTTTTTGATTCTGAATTTATTCCTGAGGCAAAAACTTCAGGTACATCATTCAAATGAAAACAGCTTCAGTGCTAGAACTTTAATGGCCTTTAAATTTAAAAAATCTGATTTGACAGATTTACTCCCAAACATAAACCACGTTCATGAATAATGTGGGCTTGTAAAGGGGGGCTTGATATCCAATGTTCACTTCACTGAAACGGCCCAATAGATATACAAAATGCACAAAGAAACACAAATCAAACAAACACTGTGTGTAGACGACTGCGCTGCATGAGCACCAACAACAATACCAGCATATTTTTGGACTTTTTCTCCTTTTGACATTGAATTCAACCGCGTCTCATCTTGAGTGAGCGAACGCCACAGACACCTACCATACCGTACGTATTTTTGCTGAGGAAAAAATTCACAATCTTCCGGTTGAAAGTGTTTTCAAAAGTTCATTGTCTCTGAGATAATCATGGTTCTTCATATAAAGATGAAGCGTCTCACTTTTTCTTCCCTCTCATGGCAATCTCCTTCCTGAGACTGAGCTGAAGGTAAAAGCCGAAAAAAAAGTTCAGAAGTTTCAGTCTGGAGTTTTTTTCGTTTTTCTCTGCGAGGACGACATGAGAGTTTCTCGGGCTCGAGAAGCCGTTTTTTTTGTGTTTGTGTGTGTGTCTGTGTGTGTATGTGTCCGGTAGCCTCTGGCTTCCGAGGTTTATGTTTTGACGTTTAAAGTGTTTGTGCTTTGCTGTGTGTGAATGACAGAGGGTGTGTGTCGGTGCGTGTAGGTGTGTGTGTGCGCGTGCTCATGGCGCTGTGGTGATGGCGTTCAGGTCCTTCATCAGGCCCTCGAGGTGGGCCATCTCCTCGGTCAGCTCGTCGGGCTCGTAGCTCTGAGGGAGAGGAACAGGGTTACTGCGGGGGGCGGGGGAGGGGCAGGGAGGGAGGGAGGCAAGCACCTGGAAAGGAGGGAGGAAGGGAGGAGAAGAAAAGGAAAAGGAGAGGAGGAGAGGGTCAGTCAGGGATCTTTCAGAGAGGACAGGGGGAGTTGTATGGATGGAGGGATGGGGATGGGGGGAGGGGCTCAATGGGACTGAAGCCATGTAAATGATGGAAAAACAGAAGGCGGCAGCAGACGAAAGCAAACGACCAGAACCAAAGAGAAAGTCCAACAGATGGTCAACAGACAATCGTGGATTAGGTACACAGAAAGAAAAAAAAGACAATCATTCAGGTTATGGGTTTTTTGTTTAGATCGGTCATTAAAAAATGAAATGAGATGATATAAAAAAAAGCAGCAGACAACGCCACAAAATAAATGGTGAGATTGAAGAAAAAAGAGAGAAAGAACAAACAGAACATATGTGGTTAAAATCAATATCCATACGATCTGGTGTCCAAAAGAAAATCTGACATGGGTTTGGAAGGAATGTGTGATTCATAATCGTTTAAGACAAATATATCTGGATATAAGAGTAAAACATGGATGTATTATAAACCTGGATAAGGGACGAAAAGACGGCCGCCGTTTATTTCAATGGAAGCTGCTCGCCTGGCATGTATGCCGCAAATAGTTCCTGACTTCCGGGTTTATTTTTGCATAATGTGACCCATAGAGACTGTGCAGTAGAGTCAACTCCCATGATGCTCTGGGGCCTCCTCCCAGCGATGAGAATGTGTAATTTGCAATAAAAAATGCATGTTGCCAGGTTGTGTTTTTTTTGCAGTACCACGAGTGACCACTAGGATAAATCGCTGTGCTGCTGAGAGGCGGTACCCTATCTAGGTTTTATAATACATCCTGGAATAATGACATCATGGAGTAAACCTGCAGGAACTCACGCTGTCTACATCCTCCAGCATCTTGCTGGTTTCTGGCACGTCGGGGGCGTTGGGCACCGTGACCACCATGGGTGTTCGTGTCCGTCCTAGTGTTCCGATGGAGGCTGTTTTAACCACGTGGGGGTGAGTGGGAGGCCCTGCAGGAGTGAGGTCACAAAACACTTGGTGATGAGAAGAACCAAAAAAAACACAGTTTATGGATATAACCTAGATCACATTTTATCGCAGTTTTTCTTTCTTGATTACATCATTTGACATTTCGTATTTAAGAAAAAAAAACATAATAAATTATACAAATGGTCTTTTAAATAACAACACAGTTTGTGTATAAAACCTGAATCACATTTTAATTGAATAAAAACTTAACTTCTCTTTTCAGAGTCACAGGTTCAAATTTAGAATAAGATCAAAGCCAATTTAACCGAGGATGAACTTAAGGAGAAGATAGTTTAACCGTTTTTTTAAAAGGTTTTTAAAAAAATTTAAAACTTAAAGATTAAAACAAGTTTTATATTCTAGGTGGATTCTATATTTTAAAATTTATAATTCATCGTTCAATCGATTACACCATTTGACATTTCATATAAAAAAAATAAATGAGTCGCTCAAAATTGTGATTTTTTTGTAAAAATAAAATGATACAAACAGACTTTTAAATAAGAGCGCAGTTTGTGTATAAAACCTGTATCACATTTTATTTTAATAAAAACTTCTCTTTTCAGAGTCACAGGTTAAAAAGGGGGAGAGAACATGAAAATGAATTAGAGGAAAAGCTGCTTTACTGAGGTCAATAACGGCAGTTTCTTCAGGCATGACGAGGATTAATTGCTTCCGTTTTTTTATATACAGTAACAGTTTAGTGTTTCTATGCAGTATAGACACAGCTAATAAAAGCTTTATGACCCTATCATGTACACGTGAGCAGACATGAATAAAACATGATATAAATATGGCGACTTCAAATAAAGTGCTGTTTTATGCATGTCACAGTATCACCACACATCATCGTTCATTACATAATGCAAAGTCCCATCTGTTCTGAATCAATATTAATTAGGTTTATAGCTGAGATGACAGTAGGTCATAGTTCTCTGATCTGTGTGTGTGTGTGTGTGTGCTCTCACCGCTCTGAGCGAGCAGCGGCGTGCTGGGCAGAGCAGGTGAGTCGTAGGACGGGTAGCCGGTGGGGGGGATGGCGGGCACGGCGAAGCTCTTGAGCGGGTGGGCGTGGGCGTGGGGGTGGGCAGCGCGGTGGGGCGGCGGCAGGTTGCTGGTGTAGCTGGGCTCCTCCTCCGTGGTGGTGGAGCCGTGGTAGCTGCCCTCAGGGTCCGCCATGATCTCCGAGGGGCAGGAGGCCTGGGAGGAGGCGGTGGCCGGGGGGAGGGGCTCCGAACTGGGGGTGTTCCTCACCGATTCTGGGGGTGGGGAGGTGGGCATGAGTAACTGTGCTTAGAAAAAAAAACCTGTTTACTCAGATACAGAAGAGAAGTTGTCATTCACACACACGGTCAGCAGCTTCATCAGGAGGAAAAACCCTCTGTTACAGTTTAAAGGCCTGAGGGAAACATACGGGTCAGTGACAAAACTGTCATGTGGTGAAACCGTAAAAACTTGGTACCAGATAGTTTAACCCTCTTAGAAAGGTTTCAAAAAATTAAAAATGCATTATATTAACAAGTTAGAATATATAACTTGTTAATATCATGTGTTTTCTAGGTGGATTATATATATAAAATGTATCATTCTTTTTCAAATACACCATTTGAAGAAAAAAAGAAAAACAAAATGATACAAATGGACTTTTAAATAACAAAAAACCAACATGAACAATGTACATTTAGAGAGACCTGATGAATGCTTCTTAAAACTGTATTTAACATTTTCTTTTGGACTTTCTCACCTTGCCAAACATTATTTGTCACTGACCCATAAACTGTACCAACTTCCTGGCACCAATATTAATGGGTTTCATCCTTGGCAGGTTCTAACCTTTACCACTGAGTTTAGACAAAGTAAGCTCAGTAGTTTTCTGTCATCGTGTTCGCAGATAAACAGCACCACCAAGGTTATAAAAACAAAACAACTTCAGAATGATTAATCATGATGACATTCCATGTTTTTTTTTTTTTTTTTTTATATCTGCAAACCAGCATATATAATTGTACCGTTAAAATTTATGTGAGAGGTGGAGGAGAGAAGTTGGGTTAGTAAGATGCTTCCGATGAAATGAGCAAATGATGAATGACTGAAGAAGAAAAAATCTAAGTGAATATGAGCAGGGGGTCCTCCTCTGCAGTTCTCCTTTGGCCCAGCGTGTGGCGGCGTCTCACCTGTAGAGTCCACCCTGTCTAGATGGGAGATGGGGGAGGCACAGGTGTGTGGGCGCATGTGCCCGCTGCCTTGGTGGTACAGGTAGCTGCGTGTTGGTGACGCCAGGCTGCCCATGTGATAATGGTGGTGATGGTTATCAAGGGAATGGATGGGGTGAGCACTAATCACAGCTGTGAATGGACATGGATACACATACACACACACACACACACACACACACACACACACACACACAGACAAACAGGGTCAAATGTTTAACCAGTAACAATTATGATGAAGGATGTAGAGGTATTGCTGATCAGATGCACACACACGCAAACACACTCAAATAACTTGACATTTCAGGGAAAAACAAAAAAAAAATCATAATAAATCAATGAAATGTGTTTTGAAAAGCATGAAATGGACAAACAATAGTATTTCAAAATAGAAAAAGGCCCCATGAAATGAAACATACATTTCCCTGTTTAAATCTTTTGTCCATGTGTTACTTGTTCATTTATCTCTCATCTGCCAAATATGTAAAAAAAAAAACAACATTTGAGTATTTTTTTGGAATCTGAATCAGATTTTTGTCTTCCTGTAAAACAGGAACAATGTTTGATGACTCATCCTGCACTCAGGGTCGTTCACAAAAGTTCATCCTATTAACTTTATTGTAAAATAATTTAAAAAAAAGTTAACTTTCTTACAGCCTAATCAAATATGAGTATTTGATTTACATCCCTCTTTAAACTCTTTAAACCTCAAATAATTTATTTCACTGGGAAATACTTCACAGAAAATGCTCAAACTTTTGTTTCACGGGGCCTTTTAGAAATGATTCTTCCGCTCTGATTTATTGATCGCTCACTATCGATTGATTATGACAGGCTCGATTATTCATTCAGACCCGCACACACATGCACGCGCGCAGACACACACTTACGCTGAGGTGGCTGTGCGTCAAAAGGCATCATCATTTTAGGCCTCATCCCTCGCCGGCCTGCTAGTGTAGACATGCTGTCCTCTGATTCGTGGCCTAAAAAGGTACGGTGGAAACCAGCCAATCAGAAAAAGCTGCTACTCTATTGTGATCCATTCTGCACCTGAGGATGTCCAATATCCATTTCATATCATTTGATTTAATTGTAGAGCAATCATTTTTAAAATTGCAATTTGATGATTAACCCCTAATTATACGGTTTGGGAAGCTGTAACTGAGACAGTGGAGCCTGCAGCACTGTAATTATGTCATTAATGAGCATTGTGTATGAAAAAGCATGAAATGTTGCGCATGATAATCACAGAACAAAGAGATGTCATCCTGAATTATCTCCTCCAATCAGGCTCCTGGAAACAAACCTGAGGATGTTAGCACATCTGGCTAAATGACGCCAACCAACAAGTGGTTATAGCGCTGGTATTACACATATATTGACATTTGACTTGGATCCTCCCCTCAGGCAGCACTGACCACGGTAGGAGTTGCGCCTCTGCTGCAGGTGAGCGTTGCTGTCCATGCCACTGTCAGCCGGCGTGATGTCCTGGGAGGCGCGAGGGATGGGTGTTTCTGTCATGACCGGGTTTGGGTCCGGCGACTTGTCCATAGGTTTGAGCTCCAGCCTCTCGTGATGGATCCACAGATCCGGTGGCTTCAGGTCTTTGGAGTTGCCCTTGTATTTGTGAGAGCCGTTGGAGGACTTGGAGGCGGCACGTTTCCTGCAGGAAGGAATGCGAGGGTGAAAGGTGAAAATTTAAAGAGAGAAGGTGAAATAAGTGAGGAGATTATCTCATAAAGACAGTATCAACCATTTCTGAGAATTTTGAAAACACGTGTTTTCGAGGGACCTACTTTTTCTGGTGAGACGTGGTGCGCCTCGTGCATAAGAAGGCACCCACCACCACCACGATGATGGTGAACGCCCCCACCGAGATGATGATGACGATGACCAGGATGTGATTTTCACCATTTCCTACCCCTGATTTACCTGGAGAGGAGAAAGATTGAGTTCAGACACCTTTATGAATACATACATAAATACATACATAAATAGACTCACAAAATCCCTATATATAAATAAATAAATATATATATATATATATATATATATATATATATATATATAGTGAGAGACTCAGTGGGTTTCATAGAGTTATAAATATGAAACTAATGAAAAAATTAGTGTAACTAATGTGTTTCTTCTCACTCATTAGTAATATCAAAGAGAACTTTTACCAATTTCAATAAAATTTAGGCAAAAGGAAAAGCACTCATGTAAATAAAAATATCCCTAACTTATTGTGAGTAGTGTATATACATTCTGTTTATTGTGATGATGATAGAGCAGGATCTTACCGACTGTGGATCCGGCGTCATTGATTGGTTGGTTGCCAGAAGGCCCGGGCTTCGATGGAAGACTGGAGGCTGTCAGTGGACAAAAAAATTGATTTAATATGGAAATGTGTTCTCCTGAAAGTCTCCTCAAGTGCTTTTATCACCTCATCGACTGTCAAATTTATGCCTTGATGAGCCGTATTATAACCTGGACTTTTCGACAAGCACGAACAGATTTCACCAGTCATGCAAAGCTCGAGTATAAATCAGCCCAGAAGATGGAAATCTGTGGGAAAGAGGTGCCGAGTCAGCGGAGACAGATGAAGTGTGGGAGGGGCGTTTACCTTGGTCATTAGCCATTTTGTCAGAGGACTCAGCTTAACAGGCCAAAGGAGAGCAGGGAGGGAAAAACAATAAAGAGCAAAAACAGGTTAGCTGACAGTGAGGGAAACAGAGCGAGAGTGTGAGGGGGAAACGTTAGATGTAGTGAGAAAGTAGCAGAAATAGCAGAAATTTGCTACCAAAAGGTCAAGCTGATATTAACCTATTATTATCCACAGTGGAATTATATTATTATTATTATGGTCATGAGTCATCAGAATCCAGACATTGAAATGTATGGAAACCTGAGCTACCGCAGCTACATTTCTTATCATTTCTCCCGTAAAGAGCATTGGAAAACATTTTTGACAATTAATTCTTACTTGAATCCATCTGGCCATTAATTACAAAACATTTTTTGAACATTTGATCATGATCATCACTAAAAACAAGTCTGATAACACAAATGGCTGCATCTTAACAACATTGTTTCTATTCAAAACTACTTCAGTTTCAATATAATATACATTTTAATTCAGTGTAAATCTGATATTGAGAATGTCAAATTAACATTAAACTTACAAGAAATCATCTTTTTCTACAGAATAATGCGTATTCAATATGTGAAATCAAATGTTGTAGGTTAAGATCTAAAATACTTTACTGATTAAACTTCCTGAATTTGCTCTATATATTTCCATCACAGCACCAGTGCTTATTTAGTTCCCCTCCTATCTTGTTATTATAACATACTCTTTGGTGTTCGGAACTGCACAGCCTCGGACATCGGACCCATGCCCTTGGAGTTCCGGGCCTGGATCTTGAAGTAGTACGTGGTGTCCAGCGTCAGCTCCTGGATCTGGTGGGTCAGGCGGTTCCCCACCACTGGCTCAATAACCCAGTCATGGACCTCAGCATTTACGTCTGTGCTGTAGTAGATGATATAACCTGTAACAGAGACACATCATTAAAATCAACAGCTCTGATGCTTCAAAATGTTCTTCTGTGTTCTAACCTGTAAAACACATCGTGCTACTAAGACTGATTGATTGAGATTGATTCTGCTTTATTGGTCCAGTCAAACTGCACAATCAGGACCACATATCTTTGTACTGTGCCGCATTATATCTCTTCTTTGAGCCAGCAGCGTAGTGATACTGCACCGCTGTGTTAAAAGACTACAAAACGTGCAGGGAGAACAGACTTTCCTCATGACGCTTAACTTATTAACTATATAACATGACTTTGAAACCCTTCCAGGGAAGCCTGTTTCCTTTGATATCGTGAAGAACCCTCCTGAATACAGGCATTGTGTTTTCTAGTTTGTGTAATTGATGGTTTGTTCTACAGCGTCTCCTGTGAACGTTAGGGAGTCTTGAAGCAGGAAGCGTTCCAGGTAGCGTGAGAGGAATCTGTCTACAACACACAACTCTATTAGCAGTAGACACCAGCTGATCCACATCAAAGTTGTCCACCGTCTACTGTCACTGTTCTAAGCCCAGATCAACCCTCCTGTCTCGCCACTGTGTGACACACATCAAGTGACAGAGGGCACATTGTCTCACAATTAGTATTTGAAAGCCTTTAATGCAACTATCCAGTTGGAAGCTGGATTTGTCTTCATCAGCTGCTCACAACCCTCTGTGTGATTCCTGCAGCACGGCTGCAGACCTGCAGATTGTTGCCAAAATACTGATTCTGCGGAAATGGAAATCCTCCCCTTCCCCTTACCTCCAGAGATGGATGGCTGACACGATTTCACACAGATAAAAAATCTCAGGTTCTTGGAAACCAATTCAATGAAACAATTCTTGGCTGTCAGCGATCCACTTCTTGTTTCCTAGGTGAAGCCAGGTGGAGGATGAGTGATTCACACAGCTCATCTCTCTGATCCTTAACCCATTTAAGCCTATGAGCCTTTAAGTCTATGACTGTCATTTATACTCTAAATCTAAATGTTCAAACAGCTTTTTTTCTAATGACATAACAGACAACTTAGACAAAAGCTTTTAAGCACAAAAAATGAAGTTTCCATGTGTTCCTGTCATGTGATGTGATTGACTTCCTGCTCCTTCCTCTCGAGAACATGGAGAATACAAACCCTCCCAGAAAAAGGTAATTTTATTTAAATTATTATGACTTTTAACACTGACATGTATATTTTTCTTAAATCATTCAAGTCTCTGGAACAATCCCTTCCAAAAAAAGAAGGATAAATTGTTTCTTGTTTATAGACAGATGCAAGCAGCAGTTATAATAGTGATTAAAATTATATTTTCTGCAAAGAATACAAAGTGGAAAAAATAGATCCATAATATGATCGTTAGTGACTTATCTGATATAATTATGTTATATTATGAAAACTTCATAAAATAAAAATCAGGGCTTGAATGAGTTGATGTAATGCACAGCACTCTGAAACACTGTCAGTGTTTTTTCTTTGCACATGGAGTTTACCTGAACTTGACCGTTTGTGACTTTGTGTACTGACTGGTCCACAGGCGGTAACTTCTGATGCAGCCTCTGTCTTAAATTATCTGAGGAGAGAGGAAGTGTGACGACTCCAAGACTCACCAGTGATCTTTCCGTTGGCCTCAGACGGTGGCTGCCAGTTCACTATGATGGTGCGTGGTTTGTTCTCTTTGCTCACCACAGTCACATCTTTCGGGGAAGAGCTGGGAACTGTGGCAGGGAGAGGAAATACCGCCATTATACTGATCTGGCTCCTGCACTGTATACACTGCATTTACGCGTTAGACACAGTATATTGTGGTTTTTTTTTTTATAGTAAATGTAATACAGAGGTTCAATGTTGTTATTGGGAATATTTAGGAGAATGTTTATTATTTTTAGAACAATGGCAATGAAACATTTGCATATTTGTCCAATCATGTTGATAAGAGTATTAAAAACTTTATTTTAATTTAGAACAGACAACACATGATATACATATACAGCTGCATCTTTAAATAATTATATTATTAATATGATTATATATTATTATTAATTATTTGTCAGCCATAATGTTCAAACTAAGAAATAAAGGCTTGAAGTATTATTTCAGTCTATGTGTAGAAAATCTATAGGGGTTTCACTTTCTGAAATGAATGACAAAAAATATTGAACTTTTCACAATATTCTAAATTTTTGAGATGGACCTATATGTATGTACACGCACGCATGATTATGATCTACTCACACACTATAGAAACAAACCCCTGACTGAACAAAAAAGGAGGATTTTTATACTTCTAGTTTTTAGAAACCCCTGAAAGTTACATCTCTAGTAAGTCTCAGTCCACAAAAGCATTTTACAGATGCAGTTTAACTGTTTTTGTTTTCAATCTGGGGGTTTATTGTTTTAGCTTTACAATTACACCTTAAGAAGACATTTGCTCAGCTCCTAAATTGAATATCTATTAGGTTCACAGCAGCACTGCAGGAGCTTAGACAAACGCTCAGGGGACTGTATCATTTCAAACAGAATGGATTCAAAAAGGTCTGTGTTGCTATGGTGACGGCAGTATTTGCAACTTAAACACTGATAGAGAAGTCACTGTGTAATATGGCCACTCAAATTGATGAGAAATCAGCAGGGAAAGGTGTTGGTCATGTGCATGCAGTTATGTGCATTTTTTGCAATTATTTGCATGTGTGTGTGCATGTGTGTGCACATGCGTGTGTGTGTAGCTCTTACTGGTCTCAAAGGTGGTGCCCTGGGCCGTCATGCTCCAAGTGCTGGTGCGGCGACCTTTGGTCACCATGACAGAGAACTCATACAGTGTGTTGGGTTTCAGTCCTGTCACCATGTGATTCAGGCTGGTGGTGTTGGCCATCTGGACACACGCACACACACACACACACACACGCGCGCGCGCGCGCACACACACACACACACAAAACACACACGCACACACAGACACACATACACATAAACACACACAAGAAGTCAGTTGGTGTGAAATTGTACATGTTCACCACAGAGATGTGTAAATCTGGCAACTTTATGGTTATATAGTTGAAAATAATCATTGTTAAAATACCAAAACACACTAAACCCTTTCTGACGACCGCATGCAGTTCTGTCTTTTTTAATTAAGATATCTGAAATTTATTGTTAAAATAAAAATGGAGTTGAATTAACCTATTTCTCAATTCTTAAGGATTAAAAGTCCCATATCTACGCGTTTCATGGGTTTTATTTGAAGTTGTGATGTCACTAACAAAATACATTTGTGCTTTTAAGAACTGAAAACCATCTGAATATAGTTTTTCATCTCCTCTGAAGTTTCTCTGCAGATCGAGAAATAACAGGTAGATTTGCATTTGTCTGATTATTATAAATGAGTGTCTTATCTGATTTGCTGATTTTAATAGCTGTGAATGGGGGAGCTGTAACTGTATAGTTGTGACATCGCAATGTCACAAGTTCTGGCAGCTGATCTCAAGGCACTGTTCGTAAATATAGGCTGTGTGTATTATGTATGACAGTATTTATAGAACTAGACATTCTACTAATCAAAAGACAGTAACCTCTACCTTTCTCCCAAAAAAACATCACTGTTACAGCTTCACAGAGCAGCTGTACACATGTCAAATCTTAGTTTCTTTTTCTCATTTTTCTCTGTTATAACTTATTCTACAGAGGCAGCAGTCTGCTGTGTTTAGGAAACATTACACACACTGACCACTGAGTGGAACCAGAACATTTTATATGGTGTAACGCTCCACCGGGTTTCCTGTGGAATACAATGCAACACAGAGACAACTGGAGCACCAAAAAGCAGCATTACAATCTCATAGTTATATAATTCTATATCAGAGTTGAGTACGAACAAGATACACTCTAGTAGAAGTAAGTATTGGTGTACATCTATACTTGAGTAAAAGTAAAAAGTACCAAATTTCAAATGTACTCAGAGTAAAAGTCATTCAGTTATTTTTGCGGTGGTTTGGAGGTTATATTATCTCTGCATAAAATATAAAGCACAATCAAAATTGTGTCTTTGCTTATTTATTTCTTTTCTGGTAGTTTTGTGTTGACACTAGTTATGATACTGGATATGATCAATATGAAATAAGAAGAGAAAATTAAATTTTCTTTGGAATACTTATAAAATATCGACATGCTTTTATGATCCAAAAGCACAGAGTTAGGCCTGCAGCAGCAATGCATTCTGCCTTCTCACACACTCAGTCTGAGTGTGACATCACAACAGGAGGCCAGAGCACAACACAATGAGTGGGTGGTCTCATTTCACAGTTTGTGTGCTAGCAGGAACCAGAGACCCAAATATTTACACACAAGCATGAGTGTAAGCAAAGCTATTAAAAATGCAGCAAAGTACACGATTTCCAACGGTATGCACTTAAGTTAAATGTATTCAAGTACATGAAAAAGCAGCTCAGTGTCAGTAATGCGAGTAAATGTAATTCTGTACTTTAAACCGCTGCCCTACATCCTGAAGCCTGCTGGCCTGAACTGGCAGGAGAGCAAAAAGGCTTAGCAGTAGTGGGCCTGGGGTTGTCAGCTTGCTGCCGTCACACAGCCCTGCAGCAGCTATAATACGCGTGCTGTGACAAAAGTGCAAGTTCTCCGGTGGGGGCTGTCAAACAGAGGGCAGTGGGATAGGAAGAGAAAGCACTCTGTTCTTTAGCTGGAGAGCAGGCGTCTCTTCAATAATGTACAAGCTCGTCTGGCCGGACCTCTCTGAGAGGGAAGGGGAGCGGCGTCACTGCAGGTTCTACATGTGCCGACATAAAGGACGAACAAGACAGAACGCTCCGAAGAAAAGGCCTCGTTAATGGACTTGTTAATATATTGGATTTAGTGAATAGGACAGAAACATAATGAGCCTGCGGAGCTCTTTAATTACCAACACAGTGCGAGAATCAAACCAATTTGAGCATCCACTCGTGGCAGCAGCCTGAGCTGCGTGCGCCATGTAGATGTGATTTTGTCGATTTGTTGCTCGTTAATGAATTTGTTGCGTAACATAACAACAACGCGCCACCTGTCTCCCCGTTTCCTTTCGTTTTCCTCTGAATAATTATGAATAAATCATAAATCTCTGCAGATATTAGCAAAATAAAAAAAACGGCAGGTAGAAGCTGATGCCGGCGTGGCTGACAAAAAGCTTGGTGTAAATATCCGGTGCAAGACGTGACTGCTGAGTGTGTGTGTGTGTTTTCAGAGATGGCTGCTGAAGAATGGAGAATGCACTGTCACATCTGCACCCTCTTTTTTCTACTTCTCAGTTTGTCTTGTCCTTGTTGAATAATTTATCAGTAAACGCAGGGCCTTTATCTGAGCAGTGCTCGGTCTCGGTCATGCACACACATGCACATGCACAAACACCCATACTGATCCACTAACTTGGAGATAAGTAATGATCTTAATTGAGCTGCAGGTCAGAGGCTGACTCTCAGACACGGTGTTTGTGGCTCGGCTCACTACGACTCCTTCAACCTGTTCTGACTGTGTTCGATACAACCAAACTCCTCACACACCCACACCACACGGATCCCAGATAATCAATGTAATATTCAACACCATGCTTGATCATTTTATGGTCCACGAAGTGTCGACATGATGGTTTAATAACAGCTTCCCAGAAATGAATCCTAATGGATTCGTAGTTGAGTCATTTATCAAGTAAAAATGCACTTTGTGGGTTCAACGTGTGAAATGCGAGGATTTGATGATTTTCAGCTAAAACTCTTTCATGGCATCACCTCCAGTTAGCAAGATTTGATTCATGAAATGTTCTGTGAATGTTAGTTTTAGGTTCTGCACATATTTACTGAATGTTCCTGCATTGTAATGTTCCCTGGATGATAAAACAGCACGTTTTTATGACTTAAAACCAACTTTATACTGTAAATAAGTAACAATCAAATATCTGTGATGAGGCAGCCTGTGAGTGTGGGGAGGGTCTTTATTTTGGTAATGCATTAATGTTGCCAACGAGTACAAATTCTATAACAATTTTATACCAATAAAAATTTAAACACGAAAAAACCCAACAAAAAATATTTGTGATTATAAAGACGTACGGTTTTCAAACTCAATAATACAGTATTTTTCTATATTGATATTAATGGAACATGTATATAGCAAACATGTTGTTTGCTAGGCTGCAGAGTAAACAGAAAGGGCAGCTGCTGCTCTGCGGTTTCTGTTACTTTTCACCACAGACGGCGCCATAAACAACCAGGATGAAAATCTTAAGCTTCAGAGGTAAAAAAGAAAAGAACCCTCAGCTGCAGCCCTTCTACTGAAAAGTCATCAGCACAAAGCTTTAGAATTATTCTCCGTAAGTGAGACTTTAACAATCTAATTAAAGCACTAAACCTGCAGTTACAGCTGAGAGGAGCTCAGCCAACCTGAGTTATATTTGTAACAGAAAAACCTGCTGCAGGAACAAAGAGCCAGGAGGAATTTATTTAACGTACACTCTCATAACCAACTACAATAGGGGTCTTGTTAATATCCAGCTGCCAATATTTTGAGAGAAAGTCTTAATCAGACGAGGAATGTAACTTAGTATATTTCTGCAAGTACAATTCATTTTGAGGTGCACATAGTTAAAGATGAAAGCAGCGGTTTCAACCTTTTAGTCACTGACGTCTAACAAACTGTATTCGGTGTGTATTCAGGTCACATTTCACATGCCTATGAGTTGTAAAGGTGTTTTTTTCCCCCTCTCTTCTCACATGGTTTAGTTTTTATAACTGTTCAAATGATGCAACTTCAAAGATTGAAGAAAAAAATCACAGACCCTTTAAAGGGGCCTGACCCCTAGGTTGGGAACCACTGGACTAAACTAAATGCATATAAAGAAGATGCATCTACCTCTGCCTCCGGCAGCTACAACAGTAATGTTGATGTTGATGCTAACACACTGATGCTGTATATTAATCATCTGATGATGTCATATCACAATAATATATCAGTCAGAGACCAAACCAACACTTTAACTACATCAAGCTAATAGTATTCTTACTCAAGGACCTGAGCGCTTGTTTCACCGCTGGTCTTAATGCTGCTGCAACATTATTCCTGAGGAAGCGCCTCCGACTGCACAGTGACGACTTCTCTTTATTGTACTTTAAAAGTTGGATGGAAATAGATTATAGCTCTGTTTCAAACTCCAGCTGCCACTGTGCTCGGGAGCTGCTGTGGGAATACTTTATTATACACAGCTCGTCGTATTCTTTTTTTTATTTTCAGCACATCGATACATCTCTCTGTAACTGTCGGCCTAAAGGGAGGCACAAAGTCCCCCCTGCACTGAAAAGCACAGAAACGGCACTTTATTAAATGAAGGCCTATCAGCAAAGTTTGATCAGACCGAAATGATCTGAGTTCAACTTAACTGAACTGAATTACAAGTTGTAAACGAGTTACTCGAGCTGAAAAGTGCTGAGCTGAACCAGAAGAGCCGGGCGCGCTTCGGCAATACCCAGACTTTAGAAATGTCTCTTGAATCCAATTTTAAGAAATATACGTGTATATCCTGAGGAATTGGATGCAGGAAGTGTGGAACAGGAGCGTCTTACCTTCACTTTGGTGTTGGCGGGGATGTTGGTCTTCCAGCGTACCGTGTAGTAGCGGTTATCTGTGATCTTCTGGTTCTTCGGCAGCGAGTTGTCGGCCCAGGTCACCTTGATGGTGTCGTGGCTCAGAACGGAGGCCTGAACGCCAACGGGCGGCATCATGGGGGTGGGGTCGGGTACTGGTGTGTATGGAGCATGGAAGAGTTCGTACAGGTCAACATCGGGGTCTATGGGGTCTGCAGGGCAGGCAGTAGAACCCGCATGCATGCACACAAATTAAAATGACCAAAATTAAAACATAAAAGACAAAGCGTGGTGTGGTGGATCAGACAGTGGTGTCAAAAAAAAAAGAAAAAGGATGCAGGGAAAGGACAAACAGCCCAAAATCAGGTTAATAAGTTAATAAGTAATGAAGGACAGAGACAAAGGAGGTGGAGGAAGAAGGAAAATAAGAGCAAGAAGAATGGGGTCGGGAAGGGTGAAGAGAAACAGAGAGAAGATTCTATTAGAAAAAACAGACACTGACCTCTTAACTACAGATTCGGTTGCTATAGAAGCTACAGTACAGTGCATTCAATAGCTAGTACTACACGGAGAGAGAGAGAGAGAGAGAGAGAGAGAGAGGAAAAGATAATCTACTCATAAGAAAAGATTACAGTAAATGGAAAACTAGAAACGAAAGCCAGAAAATCCACAATCCTACATCCAACTTTTCAATCTCCTTTCAGCTGGAAGCATTGCAGACGCATTTTAAAATGCACTTCATAATGTGTCAATGCAAAGAGGATAAAGAAAAGAAGGACACCGAATGCCCGGGAACATTCTCCCCTTCCCGGGTATCATCGTCAAGGTGCATTATGTCCTTGAAAACTGTGGCGAGAATAGTGAGGATCTATCTGAGAGGAACGGAGCAGATCATGGACGAGTGGCATCTGTGGCTGGAGGAGAATGTGAAGATTGTTGATCATGTTCTGTGGCTTAAAAGCTCTCGGTGAAAGGTTAATCAATACTCGCTATTATCAGACAATACTTGCCATTGTTTTTTATTCTTAAAAAAACAATAGCAAGTCTGCGATTTTGTATCTTAGCACCTTTTTTTTTAGTCTGTAGCCCTTATGAGATTTGTCTAAAGAAGAAATGTAATGCAAATAAAATGTATTATTATCATTATGTTATAATAATAATGGTATGGGTATGTGGGTATGTGATAATAAGTCCATAGTTAACTGATAATACACCATAAAGTATGTTTTAATCTTAATAAAGTAATATTAATGGATATAAACTGTAAGACATTTCTTATAAGTTTGTATAAATGTCTTATAATCCAACAACTACTATGTTTACATTGCTATTATTAACACCTATATAGTGTCAGTGTGATAACTAACAGTGGTTACAAGGATGTTCATATAAACTGTTTCCAATTTTTATTTCAATCTTTTTCATGGTGCCTATTAAAACCCTGTCCCAGGACTACAGATGATAAATGGTGTTTTGGTTTAAACTAATGTTTATTAATGACCAGTCCTGCTTAAGTGGGCAAATAAATAAGACTAACTTCCCTTCGAAAATCAAGTTTTCCCATTTTTCCAAGTTGTGTTTATCATCCTGATCAGTTCTGGTGTCTTAGTAAATGGTGGTAAATGTCAATACAGATACAATCTTCTATCTCTGTATGCGGCATTTCATAATGAGATATTGCTACATATCTTGATATATTACATTTTATGGAAATTAAATGGAGAAATCATTAGATAGTGATATCAATGTACATAAAATGCTTCTGGCTAATCTGATAAAGAAAAAAAAGGCAGCTTTCCATCCCACTGATGTGTTATTAATATAACCGCACAATATCTAGATAACTGCTGATAAATGACTACTGCCTTATTATAATCTGTGTATCCCACATCTCTCCCTATTCAGCCAATAAGCATGTGTGTTTGTGTGTAACGTGTCTGCCTATTACACCCCAGTCATGTTGTGTGCTTGTCTATTTTTGCATTATAAGCCATTGTAATATGCCTCCTCGCCACCAGGGGGCTCCCATGTTTTATTCATTTCATTTTTTTTTCCACAGACAGGGGCCCCCTTTGATGGCTAGCTAGCTGTATTTTTTTATAGCACCTTTATACTTTTAACTTTTACATATAAATTAAAGCCCAATCCATTCAAATTCACAGAATGCTGATGAAATCCGGCTGGTAAATCTCTGTTTTAATCTTGTGTCTGTGGAGACATTTCCTGCTGGCTGGATAAAGGGATACTAAGCACGCCCCATATTTTTTTTTTTATGTGTAAAAAGGTAGCATTTGATTTCATTTATACGAAACAAGATTTTATATACATATATATAAAATATATACCCCCCCCCACCCCAGCTAGAACCGGCCCTGGTTGTGTGTATTTGAGAAGGGTGAAAAACAAGCAGCTTCTGGCCTCCTGGCTGCTTGGTTTCCTATTCCTGGATCTGTCTTCAGTTTAGTGATGACGAGGGGAAAAAAAAGAGCTACATTCAGTCACCCGCGATGACACTCCTCCTCGACCACTTGTTGGTCCTCTCTCCTCTCTGCCTCGCTCCATTTGACACCTCTTTGTGCAGCGCTGCCCTCATTATATTCCCTAGGCTGGGCCTGTGTGTGTTTGATGATGAAAAAGCGAGCATTCATGTGGTTTTGAAGAGGCACTGTGGTTTTGGGGAGATATGCGAGCTGCATTTCTTCACCCAGCTCGCAAGAACACAGTCTCCAGCAGAAGTGGAACGCCACAGTGATGAGGCTGATGGGGGCGAAATTCCTCATCTCCTGCTTTTCAGTGAGGTCTTTATATGTTATAAAACATTCAACTTAACGTTCTCTCAACGCGAGTTCACCAAGTTTTTTTTTAAAAGTAAAAGTACTATGTAGGTCAGCTCATCTCTTTAATTCCGACTTGAACAAACTGGCAGGAAGGGAACACACCCCGGAGGCTTCAGCGGCAGACGATAGTGGTGGGCTTTGGTTCTGCTCTGAGAGGAAGCGTTTGGATCTGCTGAAGGGCTGCCAACGCCACCACAGGGTGTCTGTGTGTGTGTGTGTGTGTGTGTGCGTGTGTGTAGCGTTGTGTGTATGTTGATGCTTCACAGAGAGAAATGTACAGTATGACAGCGTGCGGGCGTGCGCTAACCCCCCTCCAAGCCTGTTGACGTGATTCATGTCATCCAGCGTCCCACCCCTCTTCGGCTCGGCTGGCACGGCGGCGGCGTGGCGGAGACAAAACGGCGTGATCAAGGCTGAGCGAGGGGGGGTGGGAGGCTGGAATCAGAGAGGAGGCGGGAGCAGCACATTCTGGGACACCGCGGGGGAGCACAGCACTGGGCGTCTGCGCATAAACTGAGTTGAACTCAGCCAAATAACTGCAGCGTTTTACGTTTTAAGATCATTTGACAGTCTCGCCGGATCACGGCCAAGCTTCTACTTCTAATTGTTAACCGGCCTGTGATCTGAGGATTAAAAGAAAAACACGAATCGCGCAGCTGCCAGCACCATCTCCTCACTGTGAAGCATGGATACATTAGAGTTAATCACTGATAAGGTGTACGTTAATCTGTTTTCAGGCGGAGAACCTTTACCTCCATGATGCAGCAGAACCTTTTAACGCACACCTGCTCATTGATTAACTAGCTTTACGCCATGGTTATTCACCAAAGGAACAACAACAAGCCCATAAATTTATGTTTTCATGCTTTTTGGCAATCAAAATGTAATTTTTTTACAAGCTCAGTTTCCATAGTAACATTTAAGGGGCCTGACTAATACCTGAAACTGTCATTACCATCCTGTAAGGTTCTTATGCAAAGTTAATGTTACTCACTTCCATTTCCAAAATTCCATGTTTTTCTTTTTTTCTTTTTTGTTTAACCAAATTCTATAACATAATCCACCTAGAATATACATTTATATTAATATTTCTGATTGGTATATATAATATACCAATCAGAAAAGAGTATTCACCTAGACCCTGGCATAGAGAGGAATAAGATCTATCAGGATTTACATGCACGGCCAGTACTTCATTTATTGACAATAACCGCTATCTCTAGCCTTGTCAATGTCCAGTTTTGTCATTTAAAGTTGACTAATAGATTTAGATGCATTTGGATGTGAAATGTGCTTCCTGTTTCCGAAATAGGTGAAACTTCATGTCATTTTTCTCTCTACCTGAGCAGCTTACACAGAGATAATAATGCATCTCTGATGAGCCAAATTTGTCTGATAACATCGGCCGTGGCATCGTATTGATCGCGTCTATTTCAAAGTGCATCAAATATTCTTTGAACCCAGTCTGCTGTTCTGACTGATAATAAAGCAGGTGAGCTGCTCTCCAGCGTGTGTGTAGATGCTCTTTTTTTCCTCTCCTGCAGCTACAGGGAGGGTTTGGATGTGCACACAACTCCCCTTCTGTACCTTAACATTACATATCTCACATATTATTCCTTGCCATGCTTTCTGGTTGGATATATGCCCAGTTTTGAGTGTTTGATTAAAAAGAGACTCGTGTATACCTACGGCCATAAAGAGGGGAGTTAATTAGAGCAACGAGACAGCCATGTTATCGCCCCGGCTATTCTACAGTCCAGACGCATTCTGCCTGATAATGATCTCAAATTAGGAGAATTCTCTATGATATCTGCTTTTATTTGTGTACGAGCTTAGGAGATCACAGTTAATAAGATTTAAAAATAAACACTAATAACTAGCGAATTCTCACTTTGCAGAGATTTTTTTTTTTGCCAGTGATCAGGGATATAGAGGTTTGTAGTTTATACCTGACTGTGGTCTGGTGATGGCGCTCTCATACACAGGTATACCCTCACCCACGTTGTTATAGGCCTTCAGTGTGATCACATAGTGCGAGCTGGGGTCTGAGAGAGAGAGGAGGGGACACAGAGAGGTACAGAAGAGCAAAGATTAATTGATGCAGCCATCTAATCAAAGCAAAACATCTACAGACTCTCAACTCATAATTGCAATATTAGCCAGAGTGCGGAGCATTTCAATGAAGCCATTCCTCTTGCTGTGATTGTAATGGAGGCAACAATACTTGCACAAATTGCTCAATTGCTGAGATAGTTTTTAAAGTGATAATCCATGTCTGGAGCCTTCTTCAAGTTTTGATTACTGCAGTGTTGCTAATACCGGTCCATCGTGCCATTAATAAAACCAACGAGAGAATATATGACAGACATAATTGATATTACAGGAATAAAATACATTTTCCCCCTTGAACAAAATCTGTAATCAGGTTACTCATTTTTTCAGCAGAGTGAGAGATCATCGTTCATCTCTTTATAACCCAAGGTATCTCTGTCATCCTATGAGTCACATATTTTCATCTGATCCATTTCATATTCGGTGGGTGTATTTGCTGGGGACCCAAACAAAATACTGTGTTGAATTTGCTACAATTTGACCAGATGGTGGCGTTATAACGGAAAAAAACGTTATGCTTTAGCCCGTAGTTTATGAAACATGAGTTTTAGAATCTAAATTATAGATCCGATTGGTTCAGACAAATCTCTCTACATAAGCCACACCTATTTGCCTCTATAGGAATTTTCAGAAACAAATCATTTTTTCCTACAGATTTTTAAGCAATCACCACCAAATTTGGAATAAGACATCTTGGGACCAAGCCTGAAAAATGTACTATTTCTGATTTTTGACATTCTGTACAATTTTGCTGTACTGACATTTTCTCACATTACAAAAATGTCATGGCTCCTGATCATTCTGTGACACTGTGACCACATTTATTAAACATGATATGATGCTGTGCAGACAATTGGTACTTATCATATGAAAAGGCTTGATGATTAATAAAGTATTAAAATCGCCAAAACACATTTATTTTATTCAAATAATTTGTCCTTTAATTATTGCGTGCCAATGAAGCCAATCTGTGTAATTAACATGTGGTGGTGAAGATCTCATTAATTCCCGAAATAATCATTATGAGCCACAGAAGCTTAATTGTTTGTGTGTGTGTGTCAGAGAGAGAGACTGCGTTGGTTCATCAGTGACTGAAATTATGTACTAGTATCAGTGAAAGCAAAACACATTCAAAGACAAGGAATCTAAATGGTAAACCAGGTCAGAGAGGAGGTCTTTAATGGATCAGGATGGTTTCAGGATAGAATCAAGATGGAATCAGCGTTTTGCTCCTACCGAGGTTCTCAATGGTGTAGTAGCGCTGCTTGTAGTCCACTTTGATGGTCTGGGCGTGGGGGCTGCCGATGCCGTAGCCGATCGTGTAGCCACGTACGACAATGTCCTGATTCTCTGGCGGTGTCCAGCTGACCACGATGCTGTTGACCAGCGGCCGCACGTGGAGCGAGCTGGGCTGGTCAGGTACACGAGATTCTGGAAAAAAAGTCATTAAAGGCAGGTTTTGAGTTACTTGTACATTAAATTCCATTGAATGCTACTTTATGCTTCTTTATTGAGTCTGTATGAAATGAGGGCAGCAGGTGACGTTACCGTCCAGGTCGCTCTCAAACGTCTCCGCCGTGGCCCACTCGGTGGCCGGCCCCGTGCCGTTCACCGTCATGGCCGACACTCGGAAGGAGTACTCGGTGCCGCGCTCCAGACCTGGACCCGAAACAAAGAGGACATTTAAACCGGAGCTGTGACGGAACCATGTCTCGAGCAGCGATAAAAACCTCTTTCATTAAAAACTCCCCTTCTCCTTCTCAGACCCTGATTTTTTATTATTTTATTTGATATTTTACGAGTCACGCTTGGTCCAAGTCGGGTTTCGATTCGCAGACACGATAAATATCTTCAAAGCGCAGACGTTTTGAACGGATGCCCGACGTGTCTCTGCACTTAAGAAGCAAATCTATAATCCAGATCCGAGAACGGATCAGATGATGGTTCCTGCGGTGCAATTGACTCTTTTCTACTCGATGTTATAGAAAGTGACTGAGATTCATATTCTGCCATTGATTTTTATGTTTTTAGTGGATAAAAAAACGTACCAGAGATGTGTTAAAAAGAAATAATAGAAGTTGGCACAAAAAGTACAAAACTAAAGGGATTAAACAGAGTACAGACAAAAAAAAACTCATCGTTTTAAAGTCTCCACCAGAAAGAGCTGTTCCACCGCTGGGTGCCAGCTTTACTATTCAGAAGAGAGGAGAACTCCTGCTGACAAGTGATGTGTTGCTGTATTAATTTGCTGTAAAGTTTTTTTTTATCATCATCATATTGTTTCATTCGCGCCACTACATGCTAATCCCGTAGCCTCCTTCTCTGTAGCCACTATTCTGGGCCGCCCTCGGGGGGGAGCTTCTAACGACTGCCTAACCATCCGTGCCTCCGAGGCTACAATGTCTCCTTCTAAACACTTCTGAACCAACAAACACGCGCCTGTTTCACCCCTCCAGAATATTCTTAAAAAAAAAAAAAAAAAAATCAACTTTTAAGTGTGTATTCTCTTTGATGCCGCACACAGCGTGAGGCCTGGGCCACTTGGAAGTCGCCGAGACAACATCTAATATTAATCAGCGTGTGTCTCTGGTGGCATCGTGCATGTTTTTGATAGCAGCAGCGGGTAATGTAAGGGTACAGTAAGACAAGTAACTCCCTCAACTTATTGAATTTCTTCTAATTCGGACGTTGACTAACGAAATCTGCAGCCAGGCCGACTCCAAACGGGAGACGTCGTCCTCAATCTCAAGACGAACATTTTCCGGAGAGTCTGGAGCCACGCTCGGTTTAATGGGGGAACCCATCAAACAGCTTCGCTGAGTGGAAATGAGTTTTAAGAACATAAAACAATCCACCTGGTTCTACCGTTTTTACGATTCTTCGACAAGTATCCCAAGACTAATCAATAATGGAGGAGCCAGAGACCCTTTATGGCTCCAAGAATAACATGGGCCCAGGACAAGATGTGTTTAGAGCCGAGGGCACCAGTCTCTCACTGTTTTTAGGGTCCTGTTCACACGTTGCATCACCCTAAGCGATCCGAGCAGACAGCTCCAGACACGAGTGTGAACACACAGTGAGACGTATCGAGGACACACTGAGACACTGTCAGAGCACATTTGGGGATGGTCACAGATGCTTTTGAACCATATTTGTAGTGAGTGTGAATGGCACCAACAAAACCTTTTAACTAGCTCCTTCTAGTTTTCTAGATTGTCTTAATCCAGCAGGGACCACATGTAGAGAGGAATCTGTGTGTGTCACACTACTAATTTTCAAGCAATCTTCACGGAAAACGCAGCTCACTCCAAATGCACTAGTGAGGTCAAATATGAGGAGGAGGAAGGTGTTATACTAGTGTTTTATCACCAGGTGTGAACTCTGGTCCATCTTTGCTGGATCTAAACACAAACCGGACGTGACGTACTACATCTGAACAGGGTCTACACAGGTCTATCTATCAGGTACAGTAATGGATGCAACATATTTAAACCTACTTGCAGATGAAAGTCTTTCTGTGAAACTGCGACAATCTGATTGAGTTTTACCAAAATCCTGAATACAACAGTAAATGGGTCAGTGACAAAACTGGAAAACCTAAAAACTTGGTAGCAGATAACTAAAAGGTTTTTAAAAAATAAAAACACATGCTATAAACAAGTTTTATATTCTAGGTGAATAAGATATTTAAAATTTATCATTCTTTCTCAGTTACACCATTTGACATTTCGTGTCAAAAAAAAAACAATTGTGATTTTTGTAAAAGAAATGATAAAAATGGACTTCTAAATAACATGAACATGAATGTACATTTTGAGAAACATGACAAATGCTTCTTAATACTGTACTTTAAATTTTTTTGACTTTCGTGTCTTGCCAAACATTATTTGTCCCTGACCCAAATACTAATGATACAGCAAGTAGAGTTATAGTCTGAAATCAGTTGCAGGTTACCGTCTATGAGTTTGTAGATCTGGGTTCCTCCGGTGGTCTCGGCTGCCTCACTCCTCCTGGATCCTTTGCGGTATCGGATCTTGTAGCCTGAGATCTCCCCGTTCTGGGCGTTGAGCGGCGGTGGCTGCCAACGCAGCATGATGCTCTGTGGAGGGGAAACAAGGTGCATGATGGAACAAGAAAAGACATGTTTAAGCAAATGTGAGGCCAATTGCTTCTGGTGCTTCAGAAGCAAAGGTGACCCTCATGGTTTAGCAGGTAGCATCACACCTTCCCACATACACACCTGACAGAGGTGTGTGTGTGTGTGGGAAGGTTCTGTTGGCAGGACTCTGCAGGTTACAGAAACACCAGCTCACCTGCTGCTGACACTGCTACAAAAAGTCATTTATTAATATAGCACTTGGTATCACAGGCAGCACATGATATCAAACCAGTGGTTTTAACCTTTCAGTCTTCTGAAGTCTTACAGTCAGCAGTGTCACAGTTCACCGAAATAGAAATCTCTCCCTCTAAACTTCAAAACATCAATCATCATTATTATCATTAAAAGTTAAAATCCAATAGATGTGCTGCAGTGGTGTAGGGGTAGAGCGCTCGTTATTTAGAGCTTTGCTCTTAAGCAGCAGACTTCAAGTCTCCCCTTCTCTTCCAATACTTTCTGTCTGGCTACTATAAAAGTGTCTATGCCAGAAAAATACTTTATTAATAAATAAATAAATAATAAAGGAAAAAATAGCTAAAATCCCATAGACTTATGTTTCACTTTTGTCAAAGTGCAAAGCTGTGTATCACAGTGCTCCTCGCATGTTAAAATTCAAAGCTCTGTTGTCCCTCAGGAAATCCCAGTACTAACACCCAACAGAACAGAATCTGGTCCTAAACTCATTTATTTATAAACAAAACATTAACATGACCCAACTATAAAGTAAGAGATTTATCATAAGTCCGGTTTCATTTAGCCATCAACACAATTATAAAACTGTTATGTAGATTGCCATCAGCATTTTCAAGATAAATTGTAAATTTTTCTTACAATAACTGTATTTTGCATGTCTCTCCTTATCTCAAGGTATGTCCATGTCTTACCCATTGTATAATTACGCCTATGTAACGGTCCAACACACCCTCATTCGGCCAAATATGAAAAATCTACCTAAGCTTCCACTTTTCTATAGAAATACATACTGCCTAAGGTTTCCTTCCTCCACCAGTTAATCAAAAAATCAATTAGAGAAAAAGTCTAAAAGTTGAAAACAGATTTATGAATCAGAACTTTATTTCTTTCCTCTCTCGTTATCATATCAAGACCCCTCACACTTATCTGCCGACCCTTTGGAGGGGCTCAACCCCTAGGTTAGGAACCACTGGAATAAAGTGTATATAAAGTCATTTAAACTAGCTACATAATAATAATAAACATCAGAAAAATATAAATGAGTAAAATGCAGAAATGGATAGTGACCAAAGAACATTAAACACACACACACACACACACACACACACACACACACACACACACACACACACACACACACACACACACACACACACACACACACACACACACACACACACACACACACACACACACACACACACACACACACACACACACACACACACACACACACACACACACACACACACACACACACACACACAAACCAGGAGCCTGAGAGAATAGGAAAGTTCTGAATTTTCTTTTGAGTGTGGGAGGGCAAAAACAGACCCCCTCTGAGCTCAGGTGACGCAGTGCAGATCAACACATTAGGAAGAAATAAACACATGAATAATAGATTGTGTGTGTGTGTAGCACATGTGTGGTCAGGTTAACCCTGCAGAGACAGAGTCATGAATGCAGGACTTCAGCTGTTTGAGGGAATTATGCATCTGAAGTTTGGGTGTGTTTTTGTTTAAAGCGATAGGTGGTAGGTGGTGGGTGGTGGGTGGTGGGGGTGCTGGTGTTGTAGGGGGGGAGCCCAGCGTGGGAGAAGAGTTAATTAACGCTTCCCCACTGTCACACCGATGCACAAAAGCCCGAGTACATGTACAGGGCCACGCACGCTCCTCCCCAGCAGAGGCGAGGGAATTACACAAATTAAATTTGTGTTAAGTGTGTTCAATTATTTCCATTTTTCTTATTACACTATCGGTCCCAACTTGCAACGCGTGCGTGTTTAATTTCCCTTTCCTTCTCCCTGAACATGAAAACCTGTTTAATTGACTTTTGGTAAAAAAAATAAAAATAAATAAATAATGAATACATAAAGAAATCACAGGAGGAAGGCGCCAAAAAAGGAGGAATAATAAGATCATGGGAATCTGATGTTAAGGCTGCCTTGCAGGTAAAAGATGCAAGTTTCTACTTGACAAGACAAAAGAGAAGTGAATATGAAATTTATTCATATTTTCTCCTCCCAACTACATCTGGCTGTTCCTATTAAATAGCTAATTGCATGAATTAGATAGATGATGCGGCTACAGCGCCACCTGTTGGCCAAATGGCACCAAATTAGTCTTGTTCACTCAGACATTAAAACTGCTGTGTTCACCAAATATGGTTCAAATAGCACAGTGTTCTGGAAATATGGTTTGTGATATAATCAATTTGGGGCAAATTTTGCAAACTACAGCAAAACTATATGAAATATATATAAAAAAAATAGTTTACTTTTCATTACCTGATTCTTACTAAATTCAAAATGGTGGAAAATCAAATATAAATTGGATTCCGAGAATTATGCTTCAAAAGATGGAAAAAGATGTTTTGCTATAGGCAAAATTACACCAATTTCAACACTGCACTTTATTGTGTGTCTAGCAACACAAACACCAAGTGTGAAGTGGATGTGATGAGTGGTCGGCCAGATATTAGACAAACACAGAACGGCAGTGATTCTTTGCATTATAGAGAGATGCTTTGTATCTACTGTACTCGTATCATATTACATTCAAAATTAAACACAATGACAACAAAAGGAACAAAATGACGGCTCATTTCAATGAATAATGTGCGGAAATAAAGGACACCAGATGCTAGTTTCACAGTTGAAATTGGCTTGTCTGTGTGTAATTGGGGAGGGACGGCTTGACGTACGGGATCCATTCAAAAAACAATTCCACAATTCCACCAAGTGACTCCTCTTCATTCTGCTCTTAACATTAACATTAGAGTGTTTTCTCTCCACAAATCTCAGCCGAGGCCCCCTCAGCACGGGAGGCCAGTTCTCACTCAAGCTGGGAGTGTGTGATAGGATTGTTTTCTCCCTCCGTCTGCTCTGACAGTTCTTTCTCATTCGGCTCCGCATCGACCAGCAAGGGGCTAAAAAAAAAAAAAAAAAAAAAGGCGCTGGCGGATCTTTTTGTAGTCCCTGCACGTACCCCGAGGTTTCTTCTTCTTTTTGCTTTTTGCAATTCTCTGTTCTACATTTTCACGTCACAAGTGAGAAACAGTCTGTTTTGTAAAATTAAATCCATCACTTGCAGGGTGGAGGAGGAGGGGGTACACAACAAACAGGCCTACAGCTCTCTGTTTGAAGATCAAATGGCTAGAAAGACAGGGGGACATGTTTCTCTTTTAATCAGGAGCCTGTTGTGAAGCCTGCAGCCACCTCAGCAGCTTTATCTTATCAAGAGCGTCACGCTGGAAACTACAGAATGTTTAACTCTAATAGATCTGGTTCAACAATGAAACTTAAGAGCCACCAGGAGAAACTCAACCCAGATAAAAGAAGCACTTTAATCGACTGTGCATGGAAGTTAATCTGTCTCACCAGGTCCTGAGATATATATATTTTTTTACATTGAAATGATGCATCTGAATTTCTATCCTCTGAAATCAACTTTTCTGATGTTCAACAGCTCCTTTTACGAGCACAAATACAGAATACAAACTGGAAATTATTATTGAGTGTTCTCTTTTTCAGTATTTCCCTTTACTTCAGTAAAGGATCAGATGTGAATGCTGTTAGAACACTGGAGACGTGTGGGAGTGACACATAAAACCAAACACCTCCACATCTCCTGGCCTGCAAATCACCGAATCAATCTTTACTGGGAAACTTTGACTCTTTTTTTCTTTATTCATCCTGTCCACAATCTCCCAGGTTTGTACTTCATTCATTTAGATGCGAGCCGCTGCTTTCCTTTGGCAGATACAGTGTTGATGCGGAGTGATACAGAGGATAAAACCTTCTGACAGGCAGGTCTCCTGCCGATGAGACAATCGATGAGGGTTCACACACCCTCTTAACCAGCCGGGGTTAGAGCTAATCACAGAGAGAGAGACTACAGAGCTCTGGCCTCCTGGCTATGTGTCTGTTCCTGTGTGTGTGTGTGTGTGTGTGTGTGTGTGTGTGTGTGTGCGTGCGTGTGTGTAGTTTTACGTGCAACCTCCCTTCCACTCAGTGTTGGTTCCAGTCAGTGTTACTTCAAAACTGTAATGTATTATATATTACTTGTTACTGTCATATTAAACTAATACATTACAATATTACTGTATTTAAAATGTAAAGCATTACACTACTATTGCATTACTTTTAAGTTACTCTCACCAAAATATGCAATCTTCAAAATATGGATTTGTCAACCTAAATATAGTTAATTATTTCTGACAGCCACAACAAGGATCCTGCTGACAGGTTTTCAAAAACTGGTGATCCCACTGTTGAAAGTGGTTTTCATGTCTGATAATTTTGTCTGTTTTGTGGTTTCATGTGGTCTCATGCTCCACTTGCTTCCTTGTTAACTTCATGTTAGCATGGCACCCCTGTAAATGTTAAATTACTGCTGCTATTTCAGGACAGTTTTTTTACGTGTAGCACACAAAGTGCATTTGACTACGATGTTCTTCAAACCCTTGTTTTACAAACGTAAAGTAATGAGCGTGTGCCCATTGAAATTGTATGAAGAAACACAAAAGAAATCTCCAGTCCACTTCATTCAAGGTTAAAAACGCATTGTAATGTGTGTTACTGACATATATATTGAGGAAAATACTATCCCCTTTTTTTAGGTAATGCCTTACATTACTGCTTTACAGCAAAAATCAATGCATTACAGTAATTTATTACTTTTTCACTGCTTCCACTGTATGTTGCCTCTGAGAATCAAGTGTGTACTGTAAGTGAGCAGCAGTTCGTTCTTACCTTTGAGTTCTGGACCTCTACAGTGAAGTTCTGAGGAGGGCCGCTGGGCACTGTGAGGCAGAAGAAAACAAAGAGTGAAACGACAGCACAAACACATAGGAGCAGAGCAACTTCTGCTGACTCATCGATCAACTCACCGTCAGACAGGGTCCGGACCACCACGTCTTCAGTGGAGACCCCCGGGCCGTGCTTGTTGTTGGCCACCACACGGAAACTGTACTCTGTGTTCTTCTTCAGGCCCGTCATGGTGTAGGACTGAGTGTCTATGTCGATGTCCTGACAGAGAGAGGAGGGGGGACATGTCATTATTAGTTCAACAGAAACACATGTACTGATATATACAAAAGAGGAACTGAACACTAGGTTGCAGCTGTTTTCTGTCAAGTCCTTAGTGGACATCACAACAGACAGCAGACTGATTCAGAAAAAGTATCCGCTTGTGTGTGTGTGTGTGGGAGATGTGTGTCGCTCGCTCTTTCACAACGGACAAATATGTATGAATGTAATTTTTTAAAATTTTGAATATTAGTTTTATTTTGAAAATTGAATGGATGCTCCACACCAAGGGTGTCAAACTCAATTTAGTTCATGTGGCCACATCTGGTGCAATTTGATCTCAAGTGGGCTCAACCAGTAAAATTTTTTAATTTAATAGGAGGATGACATGAGAAAAAGGTGCAATTTTAGCAAAACAATGTCTCAGTTAAAACATTTACACATTTAGTCACACTGAAAAAAAATTAAATCTTAACTAATGAAGATATCTTGTTATTGGTACAATTCAGTATTAATTATAATTACCTTGAAATGTCATGTTCCATTTTCTTACTTTTTTTACGTTTTTTTTTTCTCAATATTTTGGTAAATTCAGTCTTGTTTTCTTAAAATATCATTAAATTGTTTGATTTTTTTCTTAATGTTGTTTTTTTATCCCATATTTTGGACTTTTCATCCCATAATTCTGACATTTTATCTCATATTTCTGAAAAACTTGAAATAAATAAAGTGATCTGCCAATGGATTACAATAATTCTGGTCAATATCGGACTATTTGCACTAAATATAAAATATTTTCCCTGATAAGATAAGAGTTTTTACAGTGCATTGAACAATATTTACTTTTTAAACAGCAGGTGAAGTTATCTCCTGCCTACAACTGTAAATATTTGATCCCTTGAGCCCTGACAGATGTTCACTGACTTCACATTTCTGTAAATAAACCTTTTTTGTCACACTGTACAGTCATCCAGTGGCTGGATCAGACCCATTAGAAGGCCAGTTCTGGTCCCCGGGCCGCATGTTTGACACCCCTGCTGTACACTAGATTTGGCAAGTGAATTCACTTAATGTTGGCTGCTGTGTTCTGTCTCCATTAAGCCTCGGTCGTCTGTGTTTGGAGCCAAAATGTTTGAATCTGTGTGGATCTAAAAGGCTCAACCTGGACCTGGGGCAAATTTTTTATGCAGGTGAGAATCAATAATATTATGAGGGTGTCATTATATCCTGAGTGAATATTAGACAATCAAAGTACTTTATAGCAGCAATTGTCACCTACTAAAATACTGTAATCGTAAAAACCCTATAATTGCTGAGAATGTGTTACTGACTTATCATACTTTCCTAAAGTTTGCTAGAAAAGGTACAATAATTCCACAGTTTTCATACTGACAAGGATTTTTATTTCGTTTTAGCGGCTGGCTTACATGAAAAAACTGGGACACAAATCTTGTTTTCATTCTACAGCTCCAGACAGAAGCTCAGGAGAGGAGATTTAAAACGATAATGCGATGATTATTTCTTGTGAGCGATATCACAAAATGGGGGAAAAAAGTGACAATATAGAACCTTTAATACTCTAATACGACTGTTTTAGGATGTATAATTTCACACATCGGTTTGACACTGGCACAAATAAGCTCCAAACACGACTTTTCTAATAGACACAAGCAATGTCTCATATATGGCGAAGCTACAAACACGACACCTGCTTTCACCTCTTCACTGCACTCAGTTTATGTTGCGTGAAAATTACACTAATTCTGTAATTATTAATTCTTGCTTTATGAATTGTGCAAACTGACACGATTATTTCTAGCAAATTAGCATTCGGCTAAAGCAAAGACTAATCTCAGCTCCAGTCAAATGATGGACCGCGTCATATTTAAGGATGTGTCATACGTTGTTGACCCTCTCTTCCAAATCTCATTGAGTACTTCATGTTCTTTAAGAACTGCATCTTTCCGCTCTGTCCTTTTCCTTCACCCCTTCTCTCTTTTCTTCTCATCCCTCTCTTCACCTCTTGCCTTTTTCACCTCATCTCTGGCTCTGTTCTCCAGGGAGCTGAGGCATCATTACTCAGTGCCCTGCCTGACGTTTCATCCATTATCATATTAAAGGCTTTTTAATGCCTCACTGGCTCGCACACTGCTACTGCAGATGCTGGGGCAGACTCAATATCCAACCAGTTCCATTCCAGCCTCCAAACCGAGGAAGACCTGCAGAAACATACTGGCTGAATCTTTTTGCATAATAATCACGCTTTTGTGTGGGATTCATAATGAAGAATGTGGCCAAAAAGTGGTAGAAAGTTACTGTTTGCGGCGAATGATTAAAAATTCAAAGTTTACATCAGGCTCCAAGTAATTGTGTGACACTGGTAAAACGAAGGAAAGAGAAAACAGGAATCGGTGCCAAAACCATCACGAGTCTCATTTTATCTTGTGTTGAAAATTCATGTAAAATGTCTGTTCTACTGTTACTAGATTGAATTTCATTCCATTCTAATGTCTTTATACTTATATACACTATTCACAATAGGTTAGGGATATTGTGAGAGACGTACTGAATTTCATATATTTTTGGGATAATAAATATTAAACTAATGAAAATGTTGTTTCTTCTCATTCATTATTCAAACCAAATAGAAAAATCATTCATGTCACTAACAGTATCCCTAAGTTATTGTAAGTAGTGTAATTTTACTCTTTGGATGTGCTTTTAATCTTTGAAAAAATACCTCAACAAATTAAAATAAAGAGTCATAATAAGGTTTGTGATGAAGGTCGGTTTGAAAAGTCTGCAAAGAAGGTCTTAATAGTTTGGGATTTTTTTAATTAATATTTTTACTCTTGTTTTACACAACATTCAATTTGGTTTTAATTCATTTTTAAATAGGCTTGCAGTTTTTAGTTGAGTTTTTATTAGTTTTAGTTGAGTTTTTATTAGTTTTTTGGAACGTGTGGTATTTGTCAGGGGGGAGATTAAAAAGGGTCATAAAAAGTACTGTGTAATAAAAAACACAAAAACTAAGGACATTTTCTTTAGAATTTTAGTTTGTTTTGTTCTGCTTCATTTTGCTTTTGTAAAGCAGAGTTTTTAATTTGACTAACTTACACTACTCACAATAAGTTAGGGATATTGTTATTCACATGAGTGCTTTTCCTATTTGGCCTGAATTTTAATGAAATAAGTAAAGAGTTCCCTTTGATATTACTATTAATGAATGAGAAGAAACAATTTTCATTAGTTCAATACACTACTGTTTAGAAGTTTGGGGCCACTTAGAAATTTCCTTATTTTTGAAAGAAAAGCACTTTTTTTCAATGAAGATAACTAACTAAACTAACTAAACTAATCATAAATACACTCTATACATTGCAAATGTGGTAAATGTCTATTCTAGCTGCAAATGTCTGGTTTTTGGTGCAATATCTACATAGGTGTATAGAGGCCCATTTCCAGCAACTATCATTCCAGTGTTCTAATGGTACAATGTGTTGCTCATTGCGTCAGAAGGATAATGGATGATTAGAAAACCCTTGTGTAATCATGTAAAACTGTTAACAGTAATAACTTCGATCTGGAGACATTGACACCAGGCAGCAGCTCGTACCTGTTCGGTGCCGACGCTCTTGTCCGTGTAGTACAGCTTGTAGGTGAGGATCTCTCCGTTCCCTGTGAGGGGCGTGTCCCAGCTCAGAGAGACGGAGGTCGGCGTGTTGGACACGGCCTGCAGGTTGGGGGCGGGGCTTGGCACTTGGACTAATGAGCAGATGGAGAAGGAGGGGAAGAAATGGGGAAAAAAACACATCAAGCATATTTTAAATCTTCTCAGCTTTTGATGTATTCTGATGTAAGGAGAGAGAGAGAAAAAAAAGAAAATTTCAGCAGCAAGGTCAACTGATTTCTCTCAAAACATTCATCTATTTCTTAGCTACTTCAAAGCATCATTCCTGAAATAACACAAGCTCCACAAACCACAGGCTGCAGCTCTGTGGAGACCAGACCGTCCCGTGTTGATATTCCCACAAATGCAGAAAAAACATTAATGTGTATTCTGCATTTCAGCAACATCCACCTCTATCCTATATTCAGCGTGGGACCAAGTTTTATTCTCTATTTTTTATTGTGTCTGGTAAGTGAAGATAGAGGCCAGGAGGCAACAAAGAGAATGTATCATAATTTGTCTTTGTAACAGCTTGATAGTATCAGGCAGTGTGTTGTCTTCCATTTCTTCAGGAGTGGAGGGGGAGCAGAGATGCACATCTTTAAGGGTCACAGCGGCATTCTGGATTTATTTCTTACATTTAATGTTCAACACAAACAGGACGAGTCAACCTGCAATCTTGGAGCAATGTTCATTTTGTGCTGCAAAGTTTTATATTTGTATGTAGAGATTTTCTGCTATTTTGCTTCAATGGCCATATCCTTAACAGCTAACTAACTGTGAAAGTGCAAAGGAGAGTTTAAAGCTGCGTCGTTTTCACAGGGCTCCGACCATGTTGCTGCCTGAGGCAAGATTAGGATTTGTTATATACTATATTACTATAGTCTGAAGGTTTGTACTGAAGGGGTTTGTTCATATATCATTCATTTATTATTTATACAACAAACATGGAGAAAATGGAGTTTTTGGCAGCATTTTATGATTTTTGGAGCAATAAAAAGACTTTGTAAAAACCTTTGACTCTGATACGTCAACAAGCTGAAATTCAAACCCGGCTTTATCCAAAGTTCACATTTCTGTTCTGGAAATGTTTGCAAATTGATTCATATTTACTTAGATAACATCTCATTTCCATATTTAAACATAACATTTCTGAAAAAACAATTGTCTTAATGGAAGAAATCCTCTTGGGAAGTTTGGCGGTGATATCTGTTACTTAGTGTCTGTATAAATATATTCTATGTTAACTTAAAAATAAACAAGGCTACAATTTCTAGACTGTTCATCAGACATAAATGAGCTAATTGAAGCCGACAGGCAGCAGAACTTCACCTCACAGTGAATATTTCATTTCACATCCCGAGTGCCGGAAGACAACATAACAAAACATCACGGTTGTCTTCATAATTTGTGGCTGTGCTACATGAACGTTTCTCTGGGGTTAAAAGTGCTGCTCGCAGACACAGATACATGTCTGAGCTGGATTTGTCTTGTAGGGTGATCCTGACAGAAACATCGTGTGTGTGTGTGTGTGTGTGTGTGTGTGAAGTGGTTTACAGGGCAGCGTTGTTCACTCAGATGCGGGTCAACAGTTTAAGCTCCAATTCGTAGCGCGTGTTCTTCCACTAAAAGTAACTACACACACGCGACAGAGACACACTGCACAGGTACAGCTGCCCTCGCTGAGATCCCCGTGGGTGGCTAGGCTCCTGCTGGTGGGTATTAAGGTGTGTGTGCGCGTGTGTGTGTGTCCGTCTGCCCTCCAACCAAGGACACAGGTAGGGAAACGGCTGACCTAGAAAGCGACAGTGACGGAGCTGCAGGTGAGGCAGGAGGTGAGGGACGGGGCTGGGAAATCCCCTCACAGCTCTTTCAGATATGAGAGAATTTGGAGCAGCAGTTATGGAGGGGGTGGGGTGTGTGTGTGTTTGTGGGGTGGTGGGAGTGGGGGGTAAGAACGGAATTCTTATGTGTTCTCCAGTAAAAACATCCTAATGAGGGTCTTTATGGAGACTGAAGGAGGGAAATGTTTCAGTACACACACACGCACGGCAGCACACACGCACACAAACACACACAGAGGGCTTTTTAAATGCTGGGGAGTAAATAAGACGTGGCTCATCGAATGAAAATCCTGCATCTCTCGGCTCTGCTGTTGGGTGGTCTGAGTTAATGCACAGCCTCCTCTATGTATGTATGTGTGTGTTTGGCTGAGAGGGGGATCTGTCTGTTTGAAGTGAGCGTATGCTGTATGTGTGTGAATATTTGTTTGTGTGAGTGTTTATTTGCCCGTGTGTGTGTGTGTGTCTTTTAGAGTGCATCCTGTTTGCCTCCGTGTGCCAGCGCGATGTGTTTCCAACGAGCTGGCTGCAGTTTGTCTTCATGTTTATGTGCGTGTGTTTACTAAGCACACATAATGAATGTGTGTGTGTGTGTCTTACCTTCAGCCTGGGTGGCCACTTTGAGCGCTGCAGAGCTCTCTCCCTGGCCGTTGCTGTTGTGGGCCAAAACCCTGAAGCGATATTTGGTGTCTGGCATGAGGTTCTGGATGGTGACCTGCATCTCCCCTGGACGGCTGGTATTCACTACTCGCTCCCTGACACACACACACACAAGCACACACACACGCACACACGCACACAAAACATTTAATAATTAAAATTCCTTCCACCTTCACAGCTACAGAAATATTAAATATTAACATACCGTACTCTCAAGATCTTGATAACAGACATACAGAAAGTGTCATATTTGTTTGGTCCAAGCATCAGAATAACAACCCTTGGTGTTGGAAGCTCCTCCCCCAGGAAGTTGTTGGCATCAAACACTACTTTTCTTGCATTCTGCTGTATTTTTTTTGCATGCACCACTTCCTATATTTTCTGCATCAATTTATGCTGAAATGTCTTTATTTATGTAAAAGAAAAAACACACAAGTCATGCGCCAGGTGACAACTCTGAATATAATGGAATATAATGCAGTCATAATATAATGCGTTCAAATATTTATTCTCTGCTAGATCAACTTTTCTTATTTAATTTATGATCCTGCTGAGTCAACACACACATATTTCTTCTCCTGTCCTCTCTTGTGACTTTAGTTTGGAGAAGTGACATTTTTACAGCTGTTCACTGATCAGTTAATTGTTGCTTCTATGAGAAACTGCTTTCTAAGTAAAACTCCTCTGCTTTTTTTTTCTTTTTTAATGTTTTTATTGGGTGAGACAAATACACCCGTTATTTTTATTATTGATGTTATCCCATGTGTCCCCCCCCCCAAAAAAAAAATCCTACGCCTACGCAAACAGCCATGATCGACAATGAAATAAAACTGGGAAAAGCCTCAAAACCCCACATTTTGCAAGGCTGAAACCCGGCAAATGTTTGGCATTAGTACACTAAATGCTTCTGCACATATAGCAGTGTGTGTATTTGCATCCCTGGCTCCAGCACAGAGTGAAATACTACCGTGTCAGGCCACTTCTCAAAACTGCTTAAAGCTATTCGACAGGGGAAAACATTAAACGCTGCCAAAACTCTAAATAGGATCTGTGAAAAAAAATCCTCTGTGCTTCTTTAACGTCCTCCTCTGTAATATGCAGTAAATCCTCCACACAAGATGCTGGGAAGAATTTATCAGTGTTTGAACTGATGTTTTTACTGTTTACTTCAATGTTCTTTGGAGGAAGGGAGTTTGTTTTTAATTAATAAGCATTTACTGCTTTGATAAGTGCTGCAACTGCTTTAATTAGATATTCTCAGAGTGGTGGAAGACGTCTGCTCAGCACCAGTGGAAAGTAACTAAGTACATTCAATCAAGTACTGTACTCGAGTACAATTTTGAGATATTTGTACTTTACTCGACTCTTTCATTTGTTGCTACTTTATACTTTTTTCTACATTTCAGAGGGAACGGTTTTATTTCTACTCCACTACATTTATCCAACAGCTTTATTTAGTAATTTAATTTTCAGGTACATATTAATATCCTTTAATATATTAAATTGATGCATTTTTTTTTTTACCTGTGAAAAAGGAGCTGTAGATTTTGGTGCCGTTTATCTGGGAACAGGATTACAGAAAAACTACTGGGTTGATGGCTGTGAAACTTCGTAGTCGGGTGTAGAATTGGATGAATCCCTTTAATTTTGTGGTGGATCCCACTTACAAAATTTGCGACTTACACGACTGCTTTAGTAGCTATTAGTTCAACTGTACCAGAGTTGCCATAGTAACAGCACCAACTAAAAGTGAGATGATGTCACAAACCAATTAGGGGCCGTCCATATGGTATTTTTAAAACGGTGTCTTTCTCTGCATGGTTTCGGCTTTTCATCGACACGGAACCGCAGTTGTTGGCTGCTGAAACCAGAGTTTTTTTGTAACCCGGAGTCCAGGGTGAAATTTTTTCAAAAGTCTCTGCAGTCATGTGTGGACGGGAAAACCGCAATTCCTTGGCGACACTATTGGACGTCACAACGGTAAGCAGTAAGTTGTATCCATGGAGATGAAAGAATCTGCCTGGAATCTGCCAGGCCTCAGTTTGCCATTGTTGTTTTTCCCCTGGTATGCATTTTTCCAGCCTTGTGATTGGCTAAAACGGCCTGCCTGTTAGGAGTGCTATCGCCACCTACTGAGTTGGCATGTGCATGACATTTCTTGATGTGCATGGCATTTTTCGAGGCAGATTTCAAGGTTTCATGTGGTCAGAGATATTTTATTGTGGTTTATTTGTTTTTTCGAACCAGGGACCATAAAAGTTGGCTTTGACTCCCACAGCTTCCACTCGACCTCAGTAATTTATACATCAGAATGTACACAGCGTAATGGCCCAATAAATGGCCACAACAACACAGAACATTTTGCTGTGAATACTTTACCGTACTTGAGTAACATTTTCAGTTCAGGACTTGTACTTGAGTATTTATTTTTGCAGTACCTGCTCGTGCCCTCCTGGCTGTAGAAAACGGAGTAGGTCAACTCGTCTCCCTGCGGTTCAGCCGGCAGGCGCCAGGTGAGCTTGATGAAGCGGGTGGAGACCAGCGACGCCACCACGTCACGGGGGGCGGAGGGAGTGGGCCCCGCCGGACCGGCCACGCCTCCGGAGCCTGGCGTTACATGGTCAGTAGTGTTAGGAGTCAGTGAGGGGGGAGGGAATGAGGGCAGGGCTACATCTGTGGGTCGGGGAGGGAAGGAGGGAGGAGGGAGGAAAGGAGGAATGATGGGATGGGTGTAGGGAGACCGGGAGGGGCGGGAGACAGCAGCAGTGGAGGGGAGGAAGAGGAGGAATTTGCGCACCAAGAGTTTGAGGAGAAGGAAGTGAAATGGAAATGACAGTGAAACGAAAGAAAGGAAGGGAACAAAAACAGAAGAAAAAACAAAATAACAACAACGTAACAAAAAAAGACTTTTGGTGTGACAGGAAACACATAAATAAAACACTTCTACTACAATCACGAAGCTGACAAATAAAAGCACGATACAAGGGGAGACTACACATGCACATCTACACACAGCGGAACACATGAGTCATACATTTCATTTGCAGAGACAATTAGAACTAGACATGATTGTTCTCCATTGTTCTGTGGCATTTTTCTGGCCTGGCAAACAGAAGTCCATCTTTTTTTAGACAAAGCCATCTTCTGGCTTCTCGAACGCACACAAGGAAACCGTTCATGTGTTCTCATACATAAGCTAAAGTAGTAATTTCTGTACTTTAATATGATGCTTTGCATTCACACTGGCTTCAAAGCCACATACTAAAAGAGTTAAGCTATGTAATGGCTGCTTGGGATGGGGATAGCCATAACAGGTCATTAAAATGTTACAACTGTCCCCTCATGATGACTCAGATGCTCAAAAGAATGTTTTTGTGCTAAATTTAAAGGTCTCATATTGTTAACTTTTCCTGGGTTTTTATTTGAAGTTGTGATGTCACTATCCAGATATATTCATACATTTGGGAACCAAAAATCATCTCATTATAGTTTTTACATCTCCTCTCCAAAGCTTCTCTGTGGAGCTTTAGAAAGAACAGATGGTTTTGTGTCCGTTATAAAAAATAACGAGCATCTCCTCTTTTAGGTGTAGTTTTAATTTGTTGAAATCTGTTAGTCTTTATTCCTTAATAAAGGTCTTATAAGATTACAGATGCTCAAAAAAAGCCCCAGTCTTCCCTATCAGACAGATAAAGTGTGCAGAATTTTCCTAAAAACAATATAGAAACTGTAGAAATCTGTGAAATACATCTCAATACACATATGTGAGTCTCTGACAGTGTGCAAGTGTGTGTGTGTGTGTGTGTGTGTGTAGCAGGACCAGCTGTGTTTATGAACAGCAACCAACAAATCTAAAGACTCACTCTATTCCACAAGATTCTCCTCCTGACTAACACACCAGATGATGCTTTTTTTATTTAAACTTTTTCCATCACATTCCACATCCTACCCACAGAAATGCTTGTGATTTCATTTGGTGTTTTCTTTTTTCTTTTCTTTTTTTTTTGGGAAGAACAATCTGTGGTCAGACTCCACTCAGGCGAACCTCTGCTTTCCATTTGCCTGGCAACAAGTGGGCGAAACTTAAACCATACGGAAAGAATGTCAGTCTGTATGACATTTCCATTCGTTTGCAGGTCAGGAAACTGCCTGCAGGACAAAAAGCTGAAACGCAGCAGAGGTGGATTATTGTTATTGGGGTGAAATCGCGTCGAAATGCAAAGTGGCTGCTTGGCGTGTTGGTCTGTCATGATGCCAGCGCTAACCGCTAATTTGGCTTTCAACGTGTGTTTACATTTCAGAGTCCGGTGGCATTTGTGACTGGATTTATATGAAGGACTCGCTCGCTCAGCCACGCTGTGAATAACCCGCTTTATGAAGAAGTGACCTCTGAAACAGACAGGGTTTATTTATGTTGATGGGTACACACAGTGTTTGTTGTGTTGGCTCGGTGCTCCAGCACCTTGAATTTGAAATGAAACAATGGTCTGAAGTGTGTGTTGTGCCTGTCAGCTTTAATTTAAGGCCTTCACATCCATACTGGCTCATGTTGGTCCTCCATTCTGAGAAACTGACACAAACCTGAAACCAAAACTAAATCAAGTCGCCGTCTGTGACAGTGCAGTGCCTGTTTGGAGCGGACAGATTGGTTGGCATCGGTGTTGCTGCTGAGGGCGTGCACGGTCCCAACACATGTACACGCCCATTAGAAGCAGCAGAGTCCAAAAAAAAAGGGGTTCAAGTGCAGCCGTATACATGTATAGGACAGGCCAGACATTCAATGTATTTTAGACATTGATATGATGATATAGTACCCTTATGAAAGATTTGCTCAGATATTGTGTCTGTAAAAAGTGGTTTCCAAGAAAAATGTAGGACTTTCACACCGCAAATCTAAAGGCTGACACACTCTGTGCCAGAAATCTTCAGTTCAGCAGCACTTTGCAGATGCCAAACTTTCCACTTTCATTTCTAACTAAAGTATATTCTGTGGGATTTTACAGAGTTTATTCATATATCATTCATAGCCTGATTTATAGAACATTTTATTCCTGGAGTCTTTTTTGGAATGTCCACAGTATTTTCAGATGTTTGGCGTGATATAAAGACCCGAGATCTAAAATTCCCTCTGTAAAAACCCTGTGTCAACAAAATGAGACAAGAATTTTAAACCCGCTTCAGTCAATTTGGAAAAACGAATAAAAAAAAACAAAAAATGAAAGTAATAAATCAACTGGAGAAGTTTTAGGCTGACATTAATAAGTTAACATGTCAACCATATTCACCTGTAGTGTCTTTCCATAAATGAAGATAATGACTTTAACACTTTAGAATGCTAGTTTGTAGACTGTCATGTCTTCAGTTGGGGCATATTCAGATTCTTGATATTCGCAGCAGCCAGGAAAGAAACCACTTGAAGATCTCCAGCTGTGCTCTGACTCACCATGAGTCCAACATCAAGGATGCTTGGAGCTAATTAGTAAATGCACAAATTTCCCTTTAAAATCAGCTCCATTCCCTTTAAATAAGCCAGCAGTGTAGATAGTAATACAGTCAGCTATTTGTCTGCAGTTTGAGTTGCCGCCTACCGAAACATGACAGGAAACCTTCAGACATAGTAGAAGCAGAATTAAAGGAATGTCCCACACCATGTGCTGGACTTAGCTGCTACAGATAATGTTTACTGTAGTACATGAAGAATTTTAGTGCAGCGTTTAGCCAGGAAAAGAAAACAGATAAAAAGCTGCTGTACAGAAATGCATTCTACAACAGTCAGCAGAGATCAGTGAAAACACCGGATGGACGCAGGTCAGACAGCACCTTGCAAACATTTGGCCACTGCCTTTGTTCTCCAGGTAAACGTCTCCATCAGCACTCTTTGCCCAGAGTAGATCTCAGAACAAAGGAACGGAGATAAGTGGTTGAACCTCTACACTTTGTAATCCCAGTAAAAAAAGGAAAAAAAAACAGCCTTAAGAGGCAGAGCAAAGCATTGTGGGACGGATGAAGCTTCCATCTTAATACACCTCGTCATCTGGTGGTAATTGACATGCCGGCCATATTTCAGTGTCCTTCTGACAATCTGTCTTGTACATGGGGGCCTTGGATTGTTACAGTAAGGATGTGTCAGCCTCCCACTGCCACTGCCAAGCTCTATTCAGAGCTGATTAATAGTATCATTAGTCTCTGTGCCAGAGGTAATGAATGGCTGGCATTAAGGCTTAACGAGGAAGGTTACTCTAGATCTGCATAATAAACCTGGGTAACCACTATGCAACTCAGTCACGACAAAGACACGCATAGCACAACGTTCATCTTAATATCTAATGGAAGGTAAAGTATCTGGAATTAAAATAATTGAGAATAGCATTAAAGGAGAATTTCAGCATTCTTTTTTTTAATGGAAGTGGATGGGGCATGTCCTCTATAAGCAATTGTTTCTCACTTTTACCAGGCTCAGAGTGTTATCAGAAAGCAGAGGGGTGATGCTGGAAGCCTCTGAGAGTCGTGTGATGGTTGTGTTGGGAAGTCAGCTTTGTGTGGAAACATGAGCTGCTGAGAGTCGGCCAGATCTGAAGGAAAGAGCCGAGCCAGATGCTGCTGGTAGCTGCTGTTGGTTTCCTAAAATGTCTTTGGGTAGATTATGATAACAACCCCAGCCTGGCAGGGCAAAAACAAATATTGCATACTGTACATGCCACATCCACCTTCATTATAATTTGTTGGCTGGGAAGTCAGCTGCTGGTTCTTGTTTAGTATCAGACCAAATTTGGAAATTTCTGCCCAAAGCACTTTAATAAACATTACAACATCAGCCTGAAAGATGCAGAAAGTCTCTTTTATAGTTCTGATTAAAGTATCACATGATGAACTTTTATCTTGCATACAGACTTCTGTTGTGTTCCATCAGTGATCGCAGCTGTAAAGTTACGTAAAGTAGTTTTTTCATCATAAAATTATTGAGAATAGTATTAAATAGAATTTCAGCATTTTTTTATGCAAGCTGATGGGGCATGTCCTCTATAAGCAATTTTCTTCACATTACCAGGGTTAGAGTGTTATCATAAAGCAGAGGGTTGATGTCAGAAGCCTCTGAGTGTCTTGTGAGGGTTGTGCTGTTGCAGGAAGTCAGCTTTGTGTGGAAACATGAGCTGCTAAGAGTCAGCCAGATCTGAAGGAGATGAATGGGGCAAGTTCTCTATAATGAATTTATCTCACCTTTACAGGCTCATAGTGTTATCGTAGGGCAGAGGGGTGATATTGGAAGGAAGTATGTCAGCTGTGAAGCGGGTTGCTGGTTCTTGTTTAGTATTGGACCCAATTAGGAAATTTCTGCTCAAAGCACTTTAATAAAACACCAAAACATCAGAAAATAGAGGTTCAGACTGAAAAATTCAAAAATTCTCCTTTAAAGTTCAGATTAAAGCGTTACATGTTGAACTTTTATCTTGCATGTCGAATTCTGCCGTGTTCCCTCAGTGATCGCTGCTGTAAAGTTACGCCAAGTAGTTTTTTTTATCATCTGGTCTGTGGATAAGAGCTGACAGTACCTGGCTGGCTCAGGCTGGCCCTCCACCAGGAGACCAAACTATAATCTAGCGGATGCAGATAGTTGCCAGCAGCACGCTCAGAACTGGAACTGGAACTGAGATAGCCCTTACACAGGGAACGCAGCCGGCCTTGCAAACATTCCTGCAAAATGTATTTCCTCCGGACAAGTTTCCGTGTATCTAATGTGGTTCATAATGACGGCTGTATAAGAGACAGGATCCAGCACACAAGGCTAATAGTCCATTACTGAGCGAGTCACTGCTGTAATCTTCCAGAGAGAAGAAGAATGAACAAGGCTGGAAGCGTTTGCTACACAAAACCGGCTGTCAGTTAATCTTGTCTTTGTCATGTTTCATGCAGACAGTGTGATGGTCACATGTCGGATTCTACACTGAGCAGCAGACAGAATCCTCTGTATTAAGACAAACATGCTGAGATACATTCTTCCATTAAAATGTATGAAAGTGATTAGTGTTGCAGGGGAAAAGGGGCGGAAAATTTCCCAGAAAATTTCCATGGGAAGAAAACACAAACTTTTTTTCCCCACTATAACAATTTGCATTTTTTTTTTAATCTGGGAATTAACATTACTATCACAATAAAATACTTTTTCCACTTTTTATTCATTGAAGAACAAATAATATGAATAAAGGAACTGTATTCACTGTGTCCCCCCCCCGCGTTTTTTTTCCACCGAGAATCCAACGCTGCCATCTGTGAGTCTCTATGAGTTATGAAACTGTGAAATAGGAAAAACACGACTTCAACCATATCTCCTCTTCATTATCTGCTCTATGACAAAACCAAACATTTATATTTATGTCTGCATATGACAAGGTAAATACAGTTGGTGTACATTTCCAATTTACTCTCATGGAAAGTTTCCAACTTTAAAAATTCCCAGATGTTTTGCAACCCTAAATGTGATGCAAGGAACAAGAGAACATTAACATGCTCCCATGGCCTCTAATGTAAATGTGGCGGAGAATGATTGGTTGCTAAGATCAAGCGCTGACAACTATTTTTTTTCTTTCCTCCTCTACAATCTTGTTGCCTTCACTCTCTTTCGAGATAAGATTGGAGGGATGAGCGAGCCTGACAGCTCATGACATCTGAGCGGCTCCCTAATGCGCCTGACAAAAGCAAAATGAGTCAGAAAGAGAAGACAAATGTTTCAAGTGGAGACAAAGCGGAGAGAGGTGGAGAAAAGGAGAAAAAAAAAAAAGGCTGACCAAGCTTCTCTTCAATTCCTCTCCGGCACCTTGTTGACAGCGATAATAAATTCAATTTTCGACACTTACCAAGTGCTTTACAAGAAATATAAGAGTGAATGAAAAACAATTATATGAACAATACAAATGTGGGACATAAATCAACAAAGAACAGAGAAGTCTGGAGCCAGCCACTCCCTCCCCTCCTCCCCTGTGATTGACAGGAAGGGGGGAAACCAAGCCCACTATGGGCTAGATTATCCTCTGCTGTTTACCCAGAAATAATGCAACAAATCAACAGGGTGAGATCTGTTTTTTAGCAAGTTTACCCCAGTCGCCTTAAATATAGATAATGACATTAACACTTGAGAATGTCAGTGGGCAGACTGGATTTGAGCATTTAAACCCTGCTCGTTTCACCACAATCTCACCTCTTATATAAGCTCTTTTATAAGCTTTGTCTTGGGACCTCTCATCTGTCTGCATCTTATCAGCGGCGAAGGGGAAGCTGACAGTGATACGGGATCAGATCGCTGAAGGGTGGAGCGTATCAGCAACATGCACACATTCCCCCTCGCTGTGATAATCACACATTCAAGGTTAAAGTACAGCCCCGACCTCAGAGAAAGGATAAACCGACGAGGTGTTCCGACTCACTGACATAATCCAAAAAAAGGAAAAGAAAAGCCTTTTGTGTCTCACACTGATCCACTCCACATTCCTCCCAATATGTGTCTCAACTACCACAGAGAAGCAGTTTGAAATCTGGCACGTTACAGAGACATAAATCATGTTTTTGTTAATTAGGAGCTATAAAAGAAACACATGGGAATCTCCATATATATATATATATATATATATATATATATATATATATATATGCATGCTTGTGCTGTTTCCATAGGAGACACGTCGAAATCTGGTAAATTAAAGAGGCAGCTCTGAGAGGTCCACACTCGTACGGAATATTGAAAACTTAAAACTTCAATCTTTTGATGTCACTACTGCTGCTGCATCTCAATAACACATGAAATATATCTGTCAAATTGCTGCTCAGCCGCTGCCACATCACACTGTGGCTGCACTGTGCTGAGATCAGGGCGTTCCTGAGAGAAGAGAAGCTTCCTCTCAGCGAACTACCCTCTGATTAAATAAAGCTTTAAAAAACAAATAAATAACTACAGCTTCTGACCGAAAAGAGAACACAAACATATTTCCCTACCACATGAGGCACAGACCAAAACACTGTTATACTGTCTGGATCCATCTCACACATATAGAATGTCTCCATGGAAGAAAGTAAGTACATTTACTCAAGTAGTGCACTTCAGCACAGTTTTGAGGTACTTGCCCTTTAATTGGATACTTTGTACTTCCCTCCACTACATTTCAGAGGGAAATATCATGCTTCCTCCTCCACCATATTTGTCTGGCAACTTTAGTCGCTTTTACTGCAATACTTTAACTACATCAAGCTCATAATACTCACATAATACTTACATGATCTGTATAAATGAGCATGACTGTATTAATTAGCTGTTTTATTATAGTTGATATCTGTGTTACTGTGGAATTGTGATTTTATCTTTATTATTATATGATTAGTATTATAAATATAAGTATTAGATAAATATAATTGGATTGGTACTAATATTATTGTAATTCTGAAAATTACTAATGGCAATTACATTACTATTAGTTGCATACTGATATGAGTGATAGTGGGGTAGGATTAAATAAGTGGGCACTTCTTCCTACTCCTTTTTTCTCTCCATCCTTGTTTTATTTTGGTTGTACACTACCGTTCAAAAGTTTGGAGTCATCCAATTTTGTGTTTTCCATTAAAAGACACAATCTTATTTACCACCATGAAGTCAAGACATTGGCATGGTTAAAAATAATGATTTGTATATAACTTTGCTTTCAGCAAAGGAAGCTCAGTTTTCTAGTTTCTCTAAGCAGCTAAACTGTTTCCAGCTGTGCTAACATGATAACATCAACGGTTTTCTAATCATCAATTAACATTCTGACACAATGAGCAAACACATTGTACCAGTAGAACACTGGAGAATGGTTCCTCTATACACCTATCTGTACACCATGTTCAAAACAAATAAACTAAACTAAAAACTAAACCAAACTTTCCGTTATGGATTTTTCATGCAGGACTTGTATTAGGATCTGAATACTGAGTGTGTGCTGTTTTAGCCACAGATGTTGCAGGTGAATTACAGTGAGATGAATGAATGTAGCCTCAGGTCAGAGATAACTAACTTATAAAACACCTGTAGTTGTTGTTTCACTGTGAATTCTGAGCTTCTCCCTCCTGCAGGCGAATATTTCTCGCTATGATTCAGGTCCTTTCATGATGAAACAAAGACGACACTCGTTTCTGACGTAAATGCATTTGCCTTGATCCCTCCCTTTTTTTTACCTCTTTCTGCTTCTCTATGTCTCTGAATTCCTTCTCCACTCCTTCCATCTTCCCATTTATCCGGCCACGCTGCCATTAGTCCCCCCCATCACAAGTACCAGTCCTCAGATGAAAGATGGAGATGTCTCCCTGCTGCCTGAGTGCTCTCTCTCCGTTTCCCCTCCCTCCATCCCTCTGTGAATTTATGAGCACTGGCATCATGGCGACGATGATGTGTGTGCGCCGTCCCCAAAGCTGCAGCTTCACACGCGGATATTTCGAGAGTCGCACATGCCGTAACTTCATTAGCAAATAAATTCATTATGGCCACCATGAGCAGCGTGTGAAATGACACTGAAAGCCAGAGTTTCCTTTTTGCAGATGACTTGGCGCCTCCGTTAACGATCTAAAGTTAGATGTGACCGCTGCATCTCTTCCCCCTCGCTCTGAGCCAAGTGCAGTTAGCACCTAATAAAGACAACGCGTCCGGCGGGATCCAGGAGTCACGGAAAAACCCACAAACCCAGCTTTTATTTAGATGTCACATGTCAACATGTGAAATCAAAAAGAAAGTGGAGACAAACCAATTAGAGGCAAGGACCCAACCGCGGTGCAATACATCACACTTTTAAACCGGGTGACCAAAGAAATCTATTTACCTGTTTTTGTAAAAGCATTCCATTCCAAATAAAAAAAGACAGTGGATGCACACACAGCAACATCCAGCTCCTTTCATTAAGAACAAAAGACAGCAGCTCATTTAGGCTGAGCCACAAAATCAGTCCACAGCCAGACATCAGCCCCGAAAACTAATTATTGGCAAGACACAACAAACAGGCAAAAAAAAAAAATGAAGGCCCGGGGAGTTAAAGTGAACACAGCTGTTTTGGACAAAAGCGAAGCAGAGAAAGCTCCAAACTCTTTCACCTTTATGTTTAAAATGTTGTTCCAGAGCTTAAAAAGCAAACAAAACTGATATCCGTAATCAAAACAGACACTCATGCAGTAATTATTACCACACGGCGTTCTGATACACAGCAGAGACGGGATCAGAGCGGCCATTTGCAGGCCTGTGGCCAGGAAAGGGTTTCATGCACAAACAAATCTGGATGGAGAAGATGTTGTAGTCCTCGATTACAAATCAAGCAGGATTTGACCTGATATTGAATTATGAGTAAAGAGGAAGCAACAGAGACGTTTTAAATTAGGTCTCTGCCGGTGGTGCAGTGCAGAAGTAAAGAAATCTGACTTCATCATGATTCCATGTAATATCTATGGAGGATTAGGGCCATCGGAGGAGAACAGAAAAAATACAAAAGCTGTGGGATGAGAGGCAATATTCTGAGAAAAATATAGCAAATCAGAGTTTTTTATTATGCATAATCCTCCTCTGTGAAAATCAAATGTAACTAGATCACGATTAACAAAGAAACACATTGAGTGGACGGGGCACTAAAAAACGTCTACAAAACAGATTTGCAGTAGACAAACCACAGACAGGGGGGGGGGGAATTCCTTTATCCTTCCACTGCATCAAAGCTGCAGCCTTATTCCCCGCTCGCATCAAGGAGTCACAATCGGCTGCTAAAAGACGCTTCCCTGCAGCTACACTCTGTTAGCGGAGAATAAAAGCCGCGGCCCACTTTAGGGAATACGGTGTGCTCCATCATCTGCTAGCAGGGTCAGGGCCGGGCTGGCAGGAGGGGATGTGTGATGGTGCGAGTGTGTGAATGTGTCGGCGTAGCACTGGGACAAACACACAGCCATCAGTGTGAATATGTGTGTGTGTCGCTGGGATACGCGTGCACGCACACATGTGGTCACACTTCTCTTGCTTGATGGTGATTGCCTCCATGAGATCGCAAGGACACACGCTGTAATTGGTCAAACTAAAGTGTTTCCCTTGACTCTCTGGAGCGGGGAATTTCTGCGTCAAGGCCGCTCACAGTTCTCTCCACTGATTGAGGCAGCCTGGTCATATACATGTGTAGGAGCCAGTATATGACAATCACTGCGTTAATGAGCTTTATAATCTCTGTCGGAACCTATAAAAGAGTAATAGTAAATCGAAAGTGTTGTTGCTAGGAAGAAAAAAAAACTACATTTTTCATTTGCATTTTGACAATAAAGCCTAAATGTTGAGAATAAAGTGAACATCCTGTCAGCTGCTGTGTTCAGGTTCAATCAACTTGATAAATTGTCTTATTGTGTGTTGCAATACATCATATATACGTATAGGCGTAACCATGGAAACCCTTGCAGCCATTTCATTTCACACACAAGGCACTTCTTCCTGTATATGCACTAATAGAGACAACATTTCCTTCTTAGTGAAACTGATTCTAAACATCAAATTCACTGATTCATCTGCACACAGGCCATATGAGCCAATGTTGGATTTTCTTTTTCAAAAGTTCCACCCTTTCCCCTCAATATTTAGATTTTATTCTGGAAATGAAACAAGAAAAACTCTTCTTTTTTTGTTATGATAGGCCCTAATACTTTATGTTACCTCTATGGTGTTTTTTAAGGCCATAGTTGTTTATTTTTAAAAATTGCAATTTCCAAAAGTCAATATTAGAATATAATCAGCAGAGTGATGCAGCAGAACCGAGATAAGAAAGGGCAGCCTGTTGCGCCATGGACGGGCTAATAAGGTGCAAATGGGGAATTAAATTGCCTCCAAAAACCTTTCTTGAATCCCGCTGACTACAAAAATTATCACTAAAGCACCAGTAAACACCAAATTGACCTAAATCTTATATTCAGCACATGCAGCATGACACTGCAGGCCCCATAATAATAAGCTTAACTTCAGTTTATCACTCATTTGCTGTAAAACATGATAATATTGTTGTTTTAAAAGCATAGGAGTTACATTTATAAATACTTGTGATCATGAAAAGGCGACACAGAAAGAAATCTGTATAAATGTGAAGATATTACTTCTATTCAAATTTGCCTCATAGCCAAATACATTTAAATGCAAATTTGGGGATAAAGCCCTAAAATGTGATTATAGCGTCTTAACTGAAACGCAGACAGAAAGTGTGTGTGGCGTGCCGCATGCACACGGTTAGTTATAGAATGATTATAATGATTAGTGAATGTGTTCCTGTGCTGGCGGCTGCAGGAAGCTGATCAGAGGGATTGTTGCCTAAATTGATTGTGAAGAGCTGAAATCAGCTTCTACCAAATTGCTGTTTGCACAGGCCCTGATGGTGAAGTAAGTGTCTGTGTCGGGGCTCTGTCTGTCTGCCTGTCTGTCTGTTTGTCTGTCACCTTGTGTGTGGGTGTGTTTACAAGCCGAGGCTCTCACAGCAGGGGGCTGATCTTTTTCTAAGGGTTGTATTTACTCAACCGTGGTGAAAAGCTTTTCTTTTTTTATAAATGCTCTGTCGCCTGAGTGCTACCTGCAAAATGTCAGGGGGCCTATTTTGGTACCTGTGTTGCACTGGAAAGAGGAAATAAAGGGAGTAAAACAGCCTCCTGTATCTTCGTCGGTCTTGTTGTCAGCAGCAGTTTGGACCCAACTATGAACATCTGCATGCTCCACCTTTCCGCCTTTCCCAACACCTGCCCATTTTTAACGCCCTAACGGCGTCCACCTCCAACACACACTCATCCAGGATGCCCGATCTGATGCTCTTGGATGTGGTCAGTCCTCTGGGTGCAGTTATTGGAAGTACCGCTGGCACTGGCACAAAAAAACACCACTTTCCCTTCACGCCCTTCCCTTTAGCTGCGGGCGGCTGACCCCTGTGAGCGGCGCCATCGACCGAAAGCGGCAGCTTTTATTTTTCCTGTTAGCACCCCCCACCCAACCCCCTCTCTGCTGCCTGCACCTCCCAGTTGTTTCCAGAAGCTAAAAGTAGAATCTCGAGTAACACAGTGGGTCGTAGTTCCCTGCTGCCTGCTAGCGCAGCGCGATAACCCACTTTATTGGTGGATGTCTGATTAGCTGGGCTGTTTGTTAGTGAGTCTCCTGTATCGGGGGAGGGGGGGGGGGGTCTTCTGGTGATGCAGCTGCTTGAGCTTCTGCAAACATCCTATTTGACCTTTTCAGCTCTTTGTAGCGGTTCAGCTCCACTCACTTCATACATGCAATGCTGCGAGCAGCATGTACACACACGGTTACACGCTTCTCTCTGAAATAGATTACCTCGTTCCAGGCTCACTCCCCTGGAAAGGTTGAAATGTATATTCTTAAACCTCCAAAGGTACCAAGAGACGGAGGCAGGCAGCAGAGTTTTCAGCGCCGTGTTCCTGTGTCTCCAGCGCCATGTTCCCATGTTTCCAGCGCCATGTTCCCATGTCTCCAGCAACATATTCCCAGCACCATGTTCATATGTTTCCAGCACCATATTCCCTGCACCATGTTCCTGTGTCTCCAGCACCATATTCCCATGTTTCCAGCGCCATGCTCTTAGTGCCATGTTCCCAGCGCTGTGTTCCCCTGTCTCCAGCGCTATGTATTCCACCACCATGTTCCTAGCACCTTGTTCCCACCGCGGTGTTACTGTGTCTTCAGCATTGTGTATCCAGCACCGCCTCTTGGGCCTTTCAAGCAGCAGCATGTGATGCATATATGATGCAGATTTGTCAAAGTGGGGCGAGAGGTGGAGGGGAGGGTGTTTACATTGTGCAGCGTAGCCGCTCGTCTTCATTTGCATACGGAGTCTGAGCAAGCAGCTGCTGGCATCGTGAGCATGCATGTTTCTGTAATAGTCTGTGTGTGTGTGTGTGTGTGTGTGCGTGCGTGAGACGGCATGTGTGTGTGTGTGTGTTGAAGCGAAGCGTTCAGGGGAACAAAGCAATCACACTCAAATTAACTCACCAGTGGCTCATGGATCAAGGGGGGTACATGTTTGATGGCGAGGGGACGCTGTGTGTACACACAGTGGGTGATTAATTATTGATGTAGCCGACCCCGTTCAATTACAGGCGCCGTTTCCAAACAGGGGTGTTTGTTTTTCCCCCATGTGTTGGGATCTGAGGATCCTCTGGATTTTCTTTTTTTATTTCTCAGTAGAATTATACAGCGTTTTACACACACACACCCTCCTCTCCTTAACACACTTGTGTTTATTTTAAGAACCCAGAGCACGGATTGTACCTTTTTTTTTTTTTAAAGGAAACCAAATTAACAGAAAGTAAGTTGCTCCAGGGTCAGCAGACATAGCATCATCCGCCCCAGAACATATTTACTACTAATTCTGTACTTGTATAAGTCGGCGCACAGTAACAAAGTAAGATGTGTTAAATATGAACAAACTGCAGCATTTAAGGAGGAGATGGCTGCAGGTGTTCTGAGAGTCTGAGAGAGATAACTTACTAATTACTGAACAAGAATCTGAACAAGGTTTCTGGAGGAAATCCTACTTCAGTAAAAGTCCATTAGCATTATGAGCTTAAAGTAGTTAAATTCTTAGTGGAGTTGAACAACTCAGACATGTGAAATGTGAGCTGACTACATGGTGATTGGTGGTTGTTAGAAACCATAGTTTTAGTAGTGTACATGATTATTTTCCACTACTGCTACTGAACAGTGAGAGAAGACAAGAAAAAAGAAAGAGTGACAGACTGACTTTGCAAACAGGAGTGCATCTGTGAAATGTTAAAAAGAGAAAAACACAGACTTAAAGACAATTTGGCTCCTCAGAGCCTCAACTTCTATTTCCTTATTGTTAAATGCAGTTTTCACATCAGGCTTTATAAAACGTTTCAATCTAAAACTAGTTTTGACAAGTGGCTTCTGGCAACAGCCTTGGGCTGATTGTGATTGTTTCAGTAAAGCGAGAATAAATAATGCTGCTCTTCCTCTCTCATTTAACGTCAGTCCGTTATTTAAATGTAAATAACAGCTCTCGGCTCAATAAAGCAATAACACCAGTCATCTGTTTGTCTCTGCTTTGAATGCTAAAGCAAAAAAAAAAAAAAAAAAAAAAAAAAGAAAAAGAAAGAAACCACAGGGCCAAAGTGTGGTATACGTTGTATCGCGCCACCTTATCAAAACGTCAGTCTTTTGTACTTGTATATGGAAAGATGACAATCATATAAATGAGTGCTTTGTTGAGGCGTGTGCGACTTCAAAGTTGGAAAAACGTGACCCGTTTCCTCTCTGGGCTGTAATTGCAGCCTGCAGGACCCAGAGTATCATGCAGAAACGCTTCGCATAATCATGTGCCTGGAAAAGGCCGCAAATTGTTGCTGCACACCGTCTGTAGATGACATGTGATGATAATCCCTTAAATAGCAGATCCTCTGCAGCTGACTAACCTCTCCACCGGCAGCCTGACAATAACAACCAAGGTCTGCATTGTGGATATGAAAAGTGCCAGCAGGGAGTCATCATGACGGCTATTAGTGATCGTATTTATAGTTCAGAGAGGAGAGGCCCATCTACAGGAACCTGATTAAACTGAACAGCTTTAGTTTTTTGTTTTTTTTTTAGTTTTTTTTTTTGTTTCAAACTATAATTAGTGCAACAACTATCTGAGTGTATGAAAGCTGCAGTTAAACTCAGACAGCTTACATTTTGTATCAGAAACAAGAAAGAGAATCACTAACACTAACTGACGTTGAGTAGTTAATTACCATTAAGACATTATTTTTGCATTTCTCATTATGAAAAGTCACATTCCTCCCTCTTGACAAACACTAATGGTTTCAGGCTGATTTCACTCACTATTCGTACATATTCCTATTCAAAGTGCTGCCCTCCTAATTCAAAGAAATCCCACAAAACGAGACCAATAAAACTCAGGCACAACAGTTGCAAGAGTTGACTTTGTTCAACAGCCAATCAAAAGGCTTGATGACACAGAGCAGCTGATCCATGTCCACTGACTCACCAACCAAAGTGAACAAAATAAACAAACAGAAGCCAGTGCCAGAAGGAAAATCTCTCACAGTGAAATAATGTAGTGTTGCATGAGACTGAAATTCTCTTTCAACCCAACCCACAACCTGCAGCTAGTTGTGTGAAAGCCTCTCCGTGTAAAGCCTTAGTGACCACTAACCAGACATTTTTAGCATCAGTTTCATTGCGTTTTTTAACCGAAGCCATCAACTTTCCCTAAACCAAACCAGACCTTAAGTGAAGTTAAAGCCTATTTTATAGATTTTCTCCAATAAACTAGTGAACACCAGCCCAATGTTTATCTGCTGGGATCTTCTCTGCAGCTTCCATACAATTTATAACACACTTTCTCAATGGTTTCTTAGTGGAAATGTTTCTCTCATTTTAATGTTGAAACTATCTAAACATAAGACCCTTTCCACAGAGAATGAGAGGGATGTCTCCATCTTGCTTGATGTTCTGACTGCAGGACGCTGATCACTGTTGATGAATTATGTAGATTATGCATGAAAGACAAACTTTTCATGGGAATCCGCTGCAGATGTTTACAGCAGTGACTCTGACTCAGTCCAAACAGTCCCAGTACTTCCAACAAACAACAAGTCTGGATGTGGCAGCTTTACAAGGGACATTAAGAGGCACTTACTCAGCCTGCATTACACTGCATAATTAGGGCTCCTTGAGGTCCACTTTTGGCATTTGAGCTCCTATTTACTCACATCTGTTTGCAACTAGTTGACCCATACTGCACATGGCTGTGGAATGTCCAGGAGAAGTGTTTGAGATGCAATCTGAGGTCCTATTTCTGACCTCCACCCCCCCAGATCTGAGTCTTTTGGGGGTTTTCAGATCACTACAGTGAGATGAAAGCTGTTTGTTTCATGTACCCATGATCATCTAATGGACCTCACGGCCAACAGTATTGATATAGAGCACATGTCACTATAAATAACCGACGAGATACTAAACATGTGCTAACAGCTGACGGCTGACCTTCTCCATTCCAAACAGCCACAAGTGTGAATCATCATCGGAGCTACATTTAACTGCAGCTGGCAGCGTCGAGATGCAAAGATCACAACCAAGTAATGAATTACCGCCAACGTGCAGCCGCTGGGTGTTGAGATGCATCGATTACCCTGCAGAGTGAAGACTTTATTCCCGTAGACTTCTCTCCACAGACAGTGAGGCAGCAGACCGACGGGCCCGTGTTTTTCCTGCTGCCGTTTCACACCTCGTGAAACAAAAGGCGGTGATTTCAGAACAAAACAGGAAGCTTCCTGCTGCGTTTAGGCCTTTTGTTTGCTTGACAACAGCGTTGCCGAGGCTTGACAACGCAATCTTTTCACTGCAAAGTTTTCAACAGACTTTGTGGATCCTTGTGTGCCACCCGGGCAACAAATTAACAGCCAGACCGAGAGTTTGATGGCTTCGGTTGTCCATTTCCAAGAGGGTCGTCATCTTAAACGAGGCATCGGGATGCCTCGAAGCCATCAGGAAACACGCTGTTTAAGGCGCGGCGTCTTTAAAGAGCCGTCCAGCTGTGAAGGGGGTTACGGCGGCCATAAAGAGGGAATATTTAGGTTCAGCACAATTAACACGAGCCCAGTGTGCTGGATTATCACAGAGAGCAGCTGGCTGTGAAAGACAAGCAGCGAGGGGCGGCGGGACGGCAGCAGATGGCTGCAGAAGTAAATGTGTCCCGTACTCGGGAGGAAAGAAGGGAACACAACAGGTTCATTTCAAGCTCGCATCGCAGACACACAAAGCGACGATAGTGTGGAAAATGAGCTGATTTAAAAAAAAAAAAAAGTGGGCTCATCGATTCACCATTCAGAGCCACAAATGGCACCTCTGAGAGAGGAAATTACACAATTTACACAAATTACACAGTGAGGCAAGTGTTTGTGGAAGAAGCACTGAAGTAAATGTGTTATACAAGTACAAAACATCAATAATGTACAGCAGGAATGAACCACAGTTGTTTTTCCAGATCTGACAGGATAATAAACAAGTTCATCAACAGGAAAGCAGGGAACTTTTTGGTCTTAAGTATGTTTGTGTTTGGGAGTCGGAGACAGATGTACGCACTCAGAGAACTGGTATTTTCTGTGATATTCGTGGATTAAACAGAAATTCATTTCTTCAAAGCCTGGCTTAGGGCAGCAGCTCTGTGTTCAAGGCCAGCTGCTCAGTAATTCATCCAATTTATCTTCAACTCAAAAGGGAAGAAAAGGAAAAGACTCGGGGCGATGGAAAGTGGCAGAAACCCTTGTCAATGGTGTCAAACACAATAACAATCAGCTGCAGGTCATCATTATTTCTGACTTAATATCGCCCATTCAGAGAGGCCACCACAGCCGGGGGGGGGGGGGGCAGCTAGACACCACCCTGATAATCCATCAGGCTGCATTCACAGCAGATCAGGCAGCACGGTGGACTTCAGACGGATTCAATTTTTGCAAAAAAAAAAAAAAAAAAAAGTAACCAGACGTCACGCGATGCAACAGCTGAACGACTCACGGAGCAGCTTCAGACATCTGCTCAGAGTCAGGGAGGAAGATTCACCTTCTTCACAGTGATAATGTAAATGTCATAAATACATACAAACAACCGACTCACCTGTTTGATCCAGCTTTTAATTGATTTATTCAGAATTGTTTTTCTTTCTGATGTATTTTAGTTTTCATCCTGTCTCGCCTTTTAATCTTTTAGTATTTACTTTTGTACTATTCTGTGGTCTCTAACCTTTGAGTTTTTAGTTTTTATTATGTATTAATCTATTTTATTATAATAAATTTATATATATTTAATTTTTTTTATCTCCAGTGTTTCCTCATCTGGATCCTCGGTGCCTGTGTATGTTTGTGTGTGTGTGTGTGTGTGTGTGTGTGTGTGTGTGTGTGACAAAGCGGTTGCTGTAGTTTATCTGTCTACCTGTTTTCTTTTGTGAAGCACTTTGTGTTATGTTTTTAAATGTATGAAAAGTGCTATATAAATAAAGATTGATTGAATTTCTGCTGTTAAAGGTCCCATATGAAGATGGTAATATCTTTCATGATAAGAAGGTCCAGGTATTCTATAAATACTGTCCCATGTTTCAAAAATCTTAAATCTATAGAGAAATGCACACAGCCTGTGTTCAGAAACTGTACCTTAAAACCAGCCTCGAGGACTTCTGTGAAGTTGTGATATCACAACTTTACAGTCCCCGCAGAGGCAAAATGACCCATTCTTTTATAGAGCTCCAGAGAGAAGCTGAGAGGAGATAAGAATCTATATTAAGATGATGTGTAGTTCTTAAAAACCTCAAATATATGCTGTTAGTGACATCACAACTTCAAATAAAACCCAGGAAAACTTAATATGGACCTTTATACTGTATGTGTGTGTATGTATATATAGATATTTTCACGTTTTAAGATTTTCATTTATATATAAATGAAAATCTTAAAACGTAATTTTGGCCAATTTTATGTTGGTTTAGAAAAACAAGATTAACGTTTTCTTGCAAGATAATTCGACTCACAATTAGATGTACCACAACAAGATATTTTCATAGCAGTTTTATTTAGATTGTACTAGTGACATTATGTCTTGTTCCATCTTGTTTTCTTGAGGTTTGTTTCCAGCCCTGCATGTTAAACTATGACTGTGCGAATTATGTCAAATTTAAGTCGTATTACGCTTGCTCCAATTACCAGAGGTAATGAAACAAACTACTTCAGAAAATAACACGCTCAGAACATTTTACACACACTCCTATTTTCAGGCCCTTTAGTTCTGGTGCTGCAAGCCACCAACGTCCTCAGTGTCTCCTTCTGTTGTGCTCTGCACTGAGCCGCCCCGCTCTGGGAATTAGCATTTAAGCCTCTCCCTTGGCTTTCAAGCAAAAATGATGCTGAAAAGAAGAGAGTGCCGCAATGATCCAGCATGAGTTCACATTTAGGTAAATCTCCCTGCTAAAAGACGGCCTCTACAGTGCGAGAACGTGTCTACAGGCTTTGTGTAAAGTAGCTTTGCTTTAGTCCCCAGATATACTTCTGTTCCCCGTGAGTCACCTCTGGTATAATAAGATTCCAGTGGTTTCATTACACTGTTCACTACACATCCACGCTCCTCCTCTCACCTTCACACAAGTGCACAACCTCTAGCATCCATCCAGGTGTTTATGAGCGGTGAGAAGTGAAGAGTGCACGCTGACAGAAGAGCTCATGGTGATGAAAGTGGTTTTCAGAGATCTTTCATCTGTTTTCTGTCCATATTCTAAGCTGCAAGTATTTAAGGCTGCTGCACTTGATGCTAACATTTGATCATAATACATCAAGACAAGGCAGCAAAAACACAATTTTTTTTCCCACATACTGATCAATTTTGGATGATTCTGCTTCCACATGTCCAACATGTTCTTTCTGACTAGTCATAGAAAAAAAAGACATTCAAAATCCATATTTAGTGTTTCTGTAGATTTCCCTTAAACTCAGCAGCAGTCACTGTCTAATGCAGCACAGAGCACCACTAGTGTTGTCTGCACCATGTAATGAGGGAGAAAAGCATGAGCTGCTTTTCTTCTGCACAAATCTGTTGCATCCAAATATGATCAAATCCTTCTCAATAACAACCAATAGTGAAAGTACAAAGAAGGGTTTGAAGCTAAACTCTAATCTAAATAACAAATAAATAACACTTTAATATCAAACACATTATTTAATATCCTTAGTACTTAGCATTACCCATTGCTGGGTTGAAAATTCATTTTCTGTTATTGTTTAGTGTGTGTAGTTGCTTTTTGGGTTACGTTTAAACCTTATCTACTTTTCTTTTTGCTTTCTTTTGATAAATGCTTCAACTAACTAAATTCCATCATTGTGGAATGAATAAAGTACATCTAATCTAATTACTTAGTCATTTAATAGATACATACTGTAAAGCTTAATTGTCTGAGAAAAAAAAAAAAGATTAGACAATTTCTCAGTCATATCTGACATTGATCATTTTGATCAATCTGTGTCTGGTTTGTTGTCTACTTGACAGTTAATTGGATTGTCTGGTTAACCAACGTCTACAGCTGCAGACTGAGTGGGTGGTCGTGTGTGAGTGGCGTACCATGATCCAAGATGATGAGCTGTGCGCTGGACTGGATGTTTCCGGCGTCGTTCTCTGCAAGGCACTGATAAAAACCCTCATCCGACTTGACCAGACCCAGAACCTGCAGGTTGTGTTCCTTCTGTGGAGAGCAGAGGAAAGAAAGATTACAGAATGCATGAAGAATAAAAATGCAAAAAAAAAAAAAAAAAAATTGTCCACATGCCAGACTCTTAAACTTAAAAAATGCATTTAGAATTTATTCTATTGGACACATTTCAATGATTTTGGTAAGTAATGCAAGTACTGAAACAGAAAAAAAAGAAGAAAGTTGTGCACTGCAGAGAGAAATGAGCTTACAATGATTTTGAAGTAGTCACTGGGGATGACGGCGTCTCCGTTCTTCACCCATTTGACGGTGGGCGCCGGTGAGCCGGTGACCTCACACTCAAACACGATGTCCATGGACTCGTGGGCGTAAATGTTGGCCGGTCGCTTCACAAACCGCGGAGGATCTGTGGAACCAAGACGATACAGAGGAAAGTTGTTTTTTTTTTTTTTTTTAAATAACAAAGGGATACACAGATAAAACGTCAGAGGTAAAGTTTGGAGAAATGTGTGAACAGTTAAAGCAAAAGAATGGAATATGAGATGATTCTCCATGATGAATTCCAATAACCAATTTGTAGAAACTAAGCAGGCACATCAAAGGAAAAATGAACAAGACCCGACGCCAACAAGCCTCCTCTTCAACTGCCAAATTGCCAGTTAAGGGAGGAAGAACAAACAGCATCATCTAATAACAATATCCAATTATTTTCCTGAAGCCCTCGCACAACTGTGACCTTTCCAGCAGACGGCAACACTTGAAATGTTTGATAAAAAAGGTTTAATAACTGTGGTTATATTTTATTTAAAGTCCCTTCACTCAGTAATGTGTTTCTCTTCTTCTTCCTTCAGTTGGATGCGGTTTGTTTTCACATTCATCTGCCGAAAGGGGAAAGTTTCTCCGAGCTTAGTGAAAATCTAATTTTTATGGCGCCGGACCCACAGGCATGATTTTGTGACATCACAAAATAGTTTGGGAGCCAAACGTGATCCAATATTCGACTGAGGCCGGTGTGATGTGGGGATTTGAAGCCTAGCGAACACAGAGACTTCACAGTGAAGGAGGAGACAGCTGGTGTCCAGCAGCTCAGCTTCTGAGACTGAATATATTTACACATTTATAGATTCTACAAGTTTTAATAAGAGAGAAGGAGCAGATGCTATTTAAAGGATTTTAACAAGATAATTTTACTTTTCATGTAGGAAAAAAATAATTAGACCTTTCAAAGCAATTTATATACATATTAAGCTGAGACACAGCAGACAAAAACATTTTTTGTGGGTTGTTGTGCTTCCATAAATATAGTTTCTTTCAAACTAGTGGAAAAAAAGGTTCTAAATCCATATATAGTGTTTCTGTTTATTCATATCGAGTCTGCAGTTTTCTCCTAAACTCAGCAGCAGTTTGTGTGTAACTCAGCACACAGCACCACTAGAGTTGTTTGGACCATATCATCTGAGGTCTTCTCGTAAAGCTGCTTTTTCATCCAAATATGGTCATATCCTTCTTATTAACAACCAGTTGTAGTACGAAGGAGGGTTTAAAGATAAACTCTAAATCTGATTGGCTGGAGTCAAATTCTGACATTTTTTCAAAAGGAGTTTTCCCCTCACTCTGAGCCATTACTGCAGCAGCGCATACATCCACCAAACCTTCCACTTTTATTCCTAAATATATTCTCAAGGTTTTTACAGAGTGGTTTGTTCATATATCATTCACAGGCTGTTTTATACAACATTTATTCCTAAAACCATGGAGAAAAATGTTATTTTTTTAAAAACTTTTCTTTGGAGTGGTATAAAGTCTATCTAAAATTCCCTCTGTAGAAACATTTGCCTTTAATATGTCAACACAATGAAACAAGAATGTTGAACCTGGCTTCATCCAATGTTCACACTTCTATTCTGGAAATTTACTTCGATAATGCCTTGCTTATAAACACAACATTTCAGAAAACCCGTAATACAAAAACTCTTAATGTTAGAAACCATCTGGGGACAACTCACGTCGATATCTGTTGGTTAAAATATTCACTCTGTTTGCCTGTAGCATCTCACCCTTCAAACATATCTGGAGGTTCTTTGAAGAATGAATGAAACATAACAGTTTGTGTAGTTTGGAACTCATCCAGTGTGTCAGCATGCGGCACTGGCTGAGTCCAACACTTGCAGATCTCCACTAGTCCTGATAATGAGGGCCAGAGAGGAGTTATTTGATCTGCTGGGGTAATACAGCGCCTCATCAATCTGTCCTGAAACAAGGTCACAGGGAGCGGCGGGTCCAGGCCTCGTCCTCTCGCTATAATTGGACCGAACGTGTACGTGTGGAGAGATGCTGTAAGACAGACTGTGCACGGCCTGTGTTTCTGTGCACAGCGTGTGTTTCTGTGAGCGGCGCGCGTTTCAGTGCGTGCACGCCTGTTTCCGTGCACGTCTGCTGCCGCTGTGAATTCCCTGATAAGCTGCGACCCTGGCTGACCACGGTTTAAATGATCGGTATTGTGAATGTGTCGCAGTGTGTGTGGGCTCTGTGATAGCTGCTTATTAGCATCTATTCACGTGGGCTGACTGGATATTAGCAGCAGCGGGTGGATAAGGTCCTTTTTATGGCTTTATTTGCTAGAGTAGCGGGTTGTGAGGTCAGGGCCTGCGGCTAATTAACTAACAGACTATTTCTAGAACAGCCTTCATCTTGTTGAGGCACGCTTTCAACAACAGCAAGAGAATCAAGACTCAAATTATAGGTTTATGTGATTAAACTGCTGAAGAATAATCCCACTTTTTCCACCATTAGCGGCCTCTGGACACAGAGAAGCAGCTTTGTGACACACTGGGCACTGCGTTGATGACTTCTTGACCTTAAAGCACACTGGGCCCATCTGTTTGTTCATGTTCATGTTCTGCATATGGTGCAAAGGTGGGAAGGGAGATGCAACCTGACAGAAACATGGCAGAGCATACCATCCCTCTGAATCTGTGGAGAGTCATGTTGAGGAGATAATTATAGAGGATTATCAGTGGGAGAAAAAAAAAACTTTAAGTGACTCGAAGTTTTCAATAGAAAATTTAAATGACCAAATGTTCACTAGCAAGTGTCCGTTCCATCTATATTTACACACACTTGGCCTCATATTTACAGTGAAAAATGTCCTGTTCTGTGCTTCTGTTCCCTGCTCTGAGTGTGTGTGTTCCCTGCTCTGAGTGTGTGTGTTCCCTGCTCTGAGTGTGTGTGTGTTCCCTGCTCTGAGTGTGTGTGTGTTCCCTGCTCTGAGTGTGTGTGTGTTCCCTGCTCTGTGTGTGTGTGTTCCCTGCTGTGCATGTGTTGATGGGCGACTCATTACAACAAGATGGCCGACAACCTTCTTTATTCAGTCTTCTGGACCTCAGATCAGAACTTTGCCACATTTCTGAGAAGATCCAGAAACAGGTGTTTCTGTTTGGCATCAGATGCAGCAACCGAACACAATTTCTAAGTGTGATGCCATGAAAAGGTTGATGGGTACAAAGTTTCAAACAGCAGTGTGAGTGATTTCCATTAAAACACTCCGCCGGCCTCTTGGCCTGTTCATCCCGCTGCAGGCTGAGCGCTGACAGACATCCGAGCCATGAAGCCAACGCTTGTTGGCAGCACGACGTTATAGCCAGAGCCAAAGTGCCTTAAGATGCTGTTCCTCAAATGGCTTCAAGATGCTAACAGCAAGAGAAGTGAATCTATACCAACTGACTCAGAAGCATTCAGCCTCCACCTGAGGAAAAACAACTTCCTACCAAGTCTTTAGAAGGCGCCTGTTCTTTTCCTTGTCCTTATCATTTTGAATCCTTTTGAGCTCTGTTTTCATCAGCAGCCACCAGTTTTATAGTTTTCATTTTCATGATAAAACATCTAAATATTGGGGGGGAAATATTTATTTTAGATATTTACTAGACGGACAGGTTTCTCAGCCAATCACACTGCTGCTCACCAATTCCTTCTCAGCACCAGATCTTTGCCAAAAGGTTTTATTTTATAGTTCCAGTAAGTGATGAAGATGATTGTGCAAACTCTGAACTCAAAATGTCAATTGTATTCATAGGATAAAGCATTTAAAGTCTTTTCATGAACGTATGGGTCTCGTCGTAGATGCTCAACCCCATTTTTCTCCTTCAGTCATTACAGGTTCACAGAGATGAAGATGCTTGACTCTGAACCAGCAGACTTGTTACAGAACCAAAATAATGCCTCTTTCTAATGAAAGGGAAAATCCAACAGACAGAAAAACAAAAGAAATGTAGAGACGCAAAAGACGGAGAAAAGAAACAAACATAAAGGAGAGAAAAATAGAATAAAGAAGCACGACGGCAGCTCTTCTTTGGAGCTGGTATTAGCTCTCTAGTCCGTAGCTTAGCGAAAGAAGCTTTAATGCAGACTTACAATGACTCCAGTGAACTAAAAGAGGGCCACAGAAAGGTCATACCAGTGTCTTACTGTGAGCTTGTTAAAAGAAAACCCCAACGGGATCCTAAAGGGATTCTGGGCAGCGTACCACCTTAATACTTAGAGCTTCACTGGGAGCCTGCACTGTAGGGAAGAAAAATAAAAAAAAGAAAACGGCTAATATTCGGGCAGCTTCAGGCACCAATAGAACACTCTAAAATAACTATGAAAAACCATCCTAAAAATACAGTAAAGTTCCATAATTGAAATACAGAGTATATCTTTAATTTTGCATAAAAATATTGGCTTTATTTTTTTTTTTTGCTTTTTAGTGATCAATAAGCCTATAAAACAATTATATTAAGCAGGTGAAAACTACTAAATGTATTGATATAAATTGAATTAAATGAGATAATTTCACATAAAATAGACCACATAATGTAGATTTAATGTAATAACCAGCAACAAAATGTTTTATTTACTTTTTAAGTAATATTAAAATATGGTTGAAAAACAGGTAATGAAGTTTATATTTGCATCGATTTACCTAAATTAAAAATCATAAGCAGTGTAATATGACTTAATCATTTTAATGTTATTTTATATGAAAAACATGGCTGTGGTAGTGGTAGAGGAAAAGTGGAAAAAAGTAGAGACGGGGCACATGAAAATTCTTTTTTTTTTTTGGAAATGAATGAATTGGGCCCTCTAGTTAATGCGTTATAATTTAATAGGGTGTAAAACATATTAATGACATCATGAGAGACTAAACTTTGTGCCACACTGCTATATTGAACATTCTGGGGTCCCCCCTCTTGGAGGAGCACAATGGTTTAGTCCACCCACAGACAACGGCTGGCGGCAAATGTAACGTCAATGAGCCCAGATTGAATAGAGGCCAAATTCATCAATTCAGGTGGTGAATGGAAACAACCAGACATCAATATAATCTGATCTGATTCTATCTTAAAACCTCATTTTGTTTGTTAAATTTCAGTTGTTTAAATTATGCTCACATGAGCCGCCTGACATTAAGAAGAGTGTACGGGGCCCAGAATTTGGTGACATTGATTACACATATACTTTAGAGATGCATGGATAAACTAATATTTTCATATTTCTATTCCAGCGTCATGCATTGAGAGTGACAGTCACTCCTTTGGGTTTTTTGTCACACACCACCGCCACACATTATATTTCTCATGATGAAAAAAAAATGAAGCACTGCTATCTGATAGAATGCTGATATATTTAAAGGCTAAAGTCCACCACCTGCCCGGATTTAATTAAAATATAATTTTTTTAATCACATCAGCCCCCCCGAGCCAAACATGTATCTCAAATTCTCTACATCTCTACATTCACAGTGTCTTTATGTGATTTTATTGGCATTTTTACATGTACTTTTGAAATACGGGAACAATTGTTTAAAGAAAAATCTATTTTTATAGTGGAATATACTGATAGTGATATCTTGATATTATAAGCTTGCTGGGATAAAACACGCCCCCCCTTCCTCTCCACCACCAATTAAGCAGCAGGAATCTATTAAGACCTATTCCAAGACTAAATATGAAAGACATTTCACAATAGTGTTAGCTTTGGATGGAGTCCAGCCCGCTTCATAAAGTGAAACAATAGCGATCGGACAGTCCTGGTTTTCTCTGTGGAGCTTGGACTCCACTAATTACACATCCTGCTCTTCCAAAGATAACAGCTTTACTCTTAATCCAAAACACACAGCTTCAGCAACAAAGATGCTTGGCACGTGTTTTCCCTCACTGAGCAGAGAATGATGTCCTGTCAGAGGCAGAGGCATAAAGAGGCCGTTCAATCTGAGGATGTTGGTGTGCCCTGAACATGACTTCACTTTGGTCAAAGCAAAGGCTGCAGATTGGCCATGAAATGTGGAAAAAAAACAAACGACAACAAAAAAAAAACTTGTCCTGATGGTTTGTTAAGAGCTTTTAGAGAAGTGCTGTCCTCACAGAGCAGGACAAACTGTCAATAAAGGTCTAAAACTGTTCTACTACTCAACATATAATTGGAAGTGCTGTGGAAACACAACTGAGCTGTAAATGTTAGATATTACTACTATATGATGTATTATCCTGAAATTCAATTGGATGCCATGTTTTACATATTCACCCTACAGGTGGATAAGGTAAGAGGATTTTGAATATGTCTTTATATCACTCTGACATTTGTTTTTAGGTTTTTAGGAATAAAATGTTCTATAAATCATGCTGTGATTGATATATGAACAAACTCCTTTGTACAAACCTTCAGAATATAATTAGGAATAAAAGTGGAAAGTTTGGTTTGTGTCAGTGGGGGTTTGTGTGATAAAAGCATAAAAGGAGATAAAAGGAGTTGAGCATTTTTAGTTTCCTCATATGCGTGTGTGATCCTAAAAGAAAATGGGGGATATAGATTTGTACTTTAGACTTAGATTTAAACTAAAAAACGAGACACAGACAGGGGAGAAGGCCTGGACAGAGATAATGAGGGAAAAGGTGTGTGGCTCCTTATCAGATTAGGTTACTCTTAATAGAAACATGTAACATTAGTTATTATTTCTGGCGGAGGGTCAAAAACATCTAAAATATCCACTGGATTAATCACATCAGGAACTCTTCCACACGTCATTTACAGCAACCTATTCCTGTCAGTAGCTGGAAAAAAAAGAAAAAAATGACTGAGAACAGTTCAAAAATAGATTCCCACGACAGTATTTTCAGACATGTTAACACACACCACACACACTTTGACTGTTATTAACCTTTTTTTTTTTACATTTTTTTTCTAATATACTAAAACATATTTGTTGCCATATGGCAACAATAGGGAAATATAGAAAATTTCAAGTGCATGCAACCTAATATAGTCCCATTGACTTACATAGCATGTTTACTGTGTTTACCATGTTTACAACTTTTTCTTACATAAAGATTTGTAATATATCTATCATTTAGGCCATTTTAAGTAATTAAAACATTTTTACCATGTCTAAGTATTATTTCATACAATAGAGGGTTAAGTTAGTGCCAGTTTGCTTGTTTTTCCCTGTTGAACAATGTGAGCCGCTGAAAGTAAATCGACGTGATGAACAATAAATAACATTTTTCTTTGTTGCAAAAGAGTAAAAGGAGAAAGAAAATCTGTTAGAACTTGTTTATATTTTATGTTTCTGTTTGTCTCTGCTCAAACTGTAACAAGCTTAGAAGAATAAACCCATCCCTGTGGGAAGACAGGAGACTTTTTTACAGAGGGCAGGGATTTCCTGCATGTGAGCTGGGCAGCACATGGAAAGAACAATTATGTTGATGACATGATAGCATGGGGCCATGATAGATGGGGGCCGCTGACTCCGAGCCCCATAAAACTGAAACTATTTCTGTCCTGTGCGCAGACGCACCGCGCGGTCCAGGTCGGGGTGGCGCCCTGGTCACGCAAGACCATAATCAAAAGCTGCTGCCGCCTCTGGCCTCATTTATCCTGGTGCCAGCTCTAATAGAGGCTGAGATGTCACAGCAAAGAACACACACTCGCACATGTGAGTGTGTGAGACTGGTCGGGCGCTCACAGATGTGCTGTAAGTGGAAGGTTGATCTGAGCGATACCAGTTCCACCAGCGGTTCTTGAGAACCAGCTGTCATTAGATGAACTATAACTAGTGCGGTGCCGTGTGCAGAGAGCTGATTGCTGATTGCTCTGCCATCACATGTGCTGCTCATAGGGAACAGCTCATATGATGGACTTCACACTCCCTCCCCCTCCCTCCTCAACCATACACCCACCATTAGGTGAGCATGTGTAGATATGACATCCGACACGTTGGCTGCCAATAGGTACCATCATCTAACAGAAAAGGAAGCAATCTCTGCCTGCAAAACCTCCAGAAGTGTTCATCCAATCAATCGCACACTCGGCGCGTGTACTGCTGAGGGCACGAGGGAGAGCAGCATCGACTGAGAAGTCAATTGGATGAGCGGTTCTCCAGGATGCTGCAAGCAGCACTTACAGAGGCCGAGCAACAGGCCTGCTCCTAACAGGACTGCACTAATAAAGAACCATGCCCACCCACGCTCTGTATTGATCTTTTTTTGTTTTAATTATGCTGAATTTTGCAAGGATTTCTATTACATTTGCTAGATGAGTTGTGTTTTTTTTAAGGAACATGGCGGCTGTGGCTCAGAGATTCACTATATAGTCAGGTCCATGGAAGGTTGATTATCAATTTGGCTGTTGATACACTGCTGTCGACAGCTGTTATTTTTACAGCCTACAATTGATGTGTGTACTGCCAGATGTACAGCAGGGGGCGCTGTGACCTGACTGCAACACTAGTTTGCTGGAAAGTCCTTACTTGACATCACGATCTGCTCTGTTCAGCTTTGACAAATTATTGTTTGCAAATTTTGCAAAATAATGTTTGTTGTGCCTTCTGTGTCTATGCCTCAGTCATCTGTGTTTGGCTGTTTGGTGCTGAAGCTGAAACGTTTTAATCTGTGACATGATAATGTCATGGGGGGGGGGGGGGTGGGGGTGGTTGTCATATCTTATATTTAACAATTGAATATTAAGGCAGGATTGACTACTAAAATACTATAGTCTAGTGTATAATTTACTCAACTGGCCCACAATCAGTATAATAAGACATAATCACTGGTTACAGTTTATTTTCAAATATCTACATTGCAACTATCCTGCTTATTTACAACTGATTCCATATTTCTCAATATATCACTTAAGACACTCATCTCAATATTTCTTCATTCCTTCAGTGAACAAAACGATCGGTAAAAGATCATTCATGTTTTCAGACTGGAATAATCTCCCTTTAAATATTCACTCATTGACTTCTTTTCATAGGTTTAAATGTGCTTTGTCTTCTTATTTTGAGTTAAAGTGCACATGTTTCTAGTGATGTTTTCTCAGTATTATTCAGTATGATTTATAGTACATCTTTGCTAGACCTAACCTACAACTGTCAGAGTCATTTGTGCCATAGAGTTCATTTTGTACTTTTTTTTGGTTGTTTTTATTGTTTTTCTTTGTTTTCATTGTTCTACGTCTGTAAATTAATTATTTTTGCTTTGTTTTATCTCATTTAGGACACCCTTAAAAATGAGAGGATGCCTCCGAAAGAGTTTATCCTACTCAATAAAAAAATAGTTGTGAACGCCCTGCCACAGAGGTAGAGCAGACCTCCACCAATCAGAAGATCGCTGGTTTGATTCCCTGCTCCACATGTCGCTATCCTTTGATCAAGATACTTGACCCCAATTTCCTCCCGTTAGCTGCACCATCGGTGTGAATGTGTATGAATGATTAGATAGTGTCCTGGCGAGCGGTTGGCACCTTGTGTGGCAGCCACCACCATCGGTGTATGAAGGTGTGAAAGGCCACTTCTGGTGTAAAGTGGTTGGAGTGGTCAGGAGACTAGAAAACCTCTACACAAACACAACTATTCATCAGATCTGTCTGTGTGCTTTGCAGAAGCCAGTACAAATAAAAAAGGCTGATCGCTACACCTGCAGGTGAATATATAGTAAGTGCATAATTGACCTTCTGTGGCATCATTTATTTGTGTGTGTACACCTGCTGCAGCCCCCATCCATCTCTCTCTCTGCAGATGAGCGGCAGCTGCATCACAAACCCTGGAGCTATCTACAGGCAACACCGACCGGGTTCCACCACATCATCTCCCCGGCTGACTCTGCAGCTTCTCCCGGCAAAAACTGTCCAGTGTTTGTAAAAAAAAAAACACAAGTCGTACACACACCAACAGCTTCCCCTTGTTACCGCAGCAAAAGAAGCCCTCGGGTGGTTTAGAAGATGTCAGTCATAGCAAAAACATGTTATTTTTTTCCCCAAGTATGGATTGGCATTGAATTGTATGGGTTTTCTTTTTACAGGCGTAACTACTTCTTCGGGGAATCAATTGACCTTTCAAGTGTCATTTTTGTTGTCAAGGGAGCAAATCAATGCCACAATCTGGTTTCTTCAAGAATCTCTATGAAGCAAATGCAATTAGCCCCTGTGCGGCTGTGGCATGGGAACTAATCAAACAGTTTTATCGTATTACACTGACTGATGTCTTTCAACAATAGCAGCGCCAATCAATTCTCTGCAGTCCCGTCACGTCACAGACGGCGGCGACCAGGGACTAGTGGGGTCAGAGACATGAAAATGGCGGACGGAGCTGAAGACAGAAAAAAACAATTAACTCTGATGTTTTCCCGTGACCTGATCTGATTCCCTGTTTCTGTCTCCTTTAGTCAGTGAATGATGGGAAATGATGAAAGGGCGATGGAGGGCTGCTGAAAAGATGAAGGGATTCGAGAAGAAAGGGTTGGAGTCGTAGCATGATGTGGCTGTTGTGTGAAATGCAGTGAACTCCAGAATGAGCCTCAGGGTGTTTCCCCTCCATCTGAAGTTATTTATACAGCCAATCGTGTTGACTCGCTTCACCTGCCAACAAGAAAATACGACCTGTGTGTGTGTTCACGTGTCTCACCAACACAAATCTAACAATGGTATTCACAAGACAATTACAGTGGTCCTCTCTGATCTACGGGACATCCAATCATCATTCATTCATCAATCATCATTGTCCCCGACTACATTCAGCATCTATTCACTTATATCGATTAGTGAGTGAATCTCTGAAGCCGTTCCTCAGAAGGATCACCTGTTGACGATTGCTGGGAGTTGGGATTTCCATTAGCTTCTGAATTTCCAATCATCATGAATTTATTCATTGGATGGCTTAAAATAAGAAGTATAACAGCTTTTACAGTTTTAGTAGAGGAAATCGTGTCTCAAAGGAAAACTGGTGATTTGCCACGTTAACATAAAAATAGAATAGGAAGCAATGAAAGGCTTTGGTAAAATTTACAATTTACCAGTGCTCCCTAAACGCCTCACATGCAGGTTATGTTATATTTTTACAGCTACACACTTTTATTATGAAACCAATTTTGGCATTTGCAAATGAGGCAAAGTAGGTGTTTGACAATGAATATTCGTCACTTGAAAAATTTCAGCCGTTTTGTAAGAAAGCTGTGATAATTAATCCTCAACTAAAGACTTTTCGCAAAAAAAACCCAACACTTCTGAAATTCAAATAGTCTAATCAACGCTGAATTTTGAGCGATGCAGCATCAGCAGACTTAATCGTTCACAGAAAGCTGACATTACATTAGATGAATAATAATAGGCAGGATATATATATATATATATATATATATATATATATATATATATATATATATATATATATATATATAGTTTCTTGTTTCTACAGTTGAGTGTTTGAGCTTCCCTGTGCGTCTGTGCAGTTTGTTTTTACATTCATTGCCTGATACTGCAAAGCTTCTTAGAAGAATTCTCTTCAGGGGGCGGGGCCTACCAGCAGGATGTGTGACATTACAACTAGTTTGGAATCAATTCTCATCCAATATTCAATTTGTGGTGTGGTGTTTAAATCTGGAGCCTCTGCTGCACAAACACTGAGAATGAACTTTACATTGAAGGGTGAGACGTGTTCTGTTAAAACTACCGAAATGAAGAACATTTGCCTACTCATAGATCTGAAATTTTAAATGAGGGACAATGAGTAGATGCCATTTTGAGGATTTTAACATGCTAATTATACTTAATTGCGCAAAAAATGATTAGACCCACATTATTGTTCCAGGCAGAATATTTTTTCATGTTTTAATACATGCCTAAAGGGGATCTTTAAAGTAGTTCTTGCAATTAATTGCATGTTTTTCTCTACTCTGAATGCACCTGAAAGGGATATTTTTGTAATATCCCTTATCAACAAGGGAGCGGACATATATACTTTCCTCTGGAAGTGTTTGTTTATCATTATTGGAACATTAACAAATATTCTCCTGATTATTCTCAATAACAACCTCAAACCTCTGTCCTGTGATTAGTACTTAGTGCCAAATAGCTTGTTTGCTTTAAACGCTGCCGATATGTGCAGTGAATGTGAACAGGTCTGATTATCCCAGCTGCTTGTTGCTTCTGCATCTCTAAACAGTTTGCATGCAAGAAATGTGCCTTGTTTATTTCATTTCATACTTAATCGTCAGATGCTTTGTTTCAGGTCTGGGATTTGAGTCCTTAAGCAATTTAATAATCTCGTTCCCAAACATAATCAGATGAAATGAGACTAGTTTGAGAGTTAAATCAGACTCGGCTTTCCTCCAAGCAGTCTCCTCAGTAACTAATGCATCCTCATTACATCCAATCTGTGATTTACTGCGATGGTTTTGATGTGTGCTTCTGGTAGCATTATGACTTTGTGCCCTCATGACTTGTTTATCACCGCGTGTCCCACTCTGTGCATCTGTAGCTGTGGAGGTACCTTGTATTGTGAGCTGAGCCTGTGCTTCGATGGTGGCGTTGCCATTGTCTGCCGTGCAGGTGTAGACGCCGGCGTCCTCTTCTGTCAGATTGTAAATCTGGAGACTTCCTCCTCCCAACACCTCCACGCGGCCCTCGCTGCAGACACAGAGAGGGAGAACATAAGTAATTAAACAAAAAATACATGTCCTGCACCTGAATATTAACAATGATTTCAGGTGAGTGACCCCTTCTCTTTTTTTCTCCTCACCCAACTTTTTAAAAATGTAAAATCTCATTTCAGCCCACTTTCCATGAAACTTCTTCTCCTCCCACTCACTCAGATCGATGAGTGGTGAAGGTCGCAGCCTCTGAGGCAGCAGGTTCCTTCACTGGCTTCCCTTCTCTTAATATCTTATTAACTCTGAGACTCAATTCTCACAGTCCACCACCCTCAAACATAAAATAGAAATAAACAGAAATAATATATTATAGAATAATATATTACATATATACATACATTACAATATATTACATCATGGGTCCAACGTGCCATATTTTGTGTTTCTAAGGTGTTTCTACTTTCACACTACTGAAAGTTTAAATTTGCAAGTGGGGCTTTATCCAGGTAAACATGCACTAATTTGCATTCGATTCCAGAACACAAGTGTGAACACTGGGTAAAACCAGGTTCAAAATTCTCATTGTCTGAGGTTTTTACAGAGGGAATTTTTTTTTAACTCTTTTATATTTTTTCATGAAACAAATGATTTTCTCTAAGTTTTTTTATGAATAAAATGTTCTATAATTCAGGCTATGAATGATATATGGACAAACCCCTCTGTACAAACCTTCAGAATATATTTGGGAATAAAAGTGGAAGGTTTGGTGTGTGTGCTGCTGAACATTTCTGTCTCAGAATGAGAAAAATACTCATTGTGAGAAAATGGGATTCCTGTTTTATCTTTAAATGGCAGGTTTTAAAAGAGTAGAAAAAATAAAATACATTTCCTCCATGTTTTTAGGAACATATTCTATAAATCAGGCTATGAATGATATATGAACAAACCCCTCTAGTGTAAAAACCTTTAAGAAAATAGGATTTATATTTTATCTTTGAATGGAGGGTTTAAACACAGTAAGAAAATTAAAAACACATTCTCCATGTGTTTAGAAATATAATATTCTGTAAATCAGGCTATAAATGATATATGAACAAACCACTCGGTAGTGTAAAAACCTTCAGAATATATTGAGAAATACAGTACGTGTAAGATTTGGTGTGTGTACTGTAAGAGCTGCTGTAAGATTTCTGACACAGTAAGAAAAAAAATAAGTTTGAGAAAACGAGCCAATGACATTTTGAGTTTATCTTTAAACCCTTCTTTGTACTTCCATGGTTTGTTGTTAATAAAATGATTTCATCATATTTGGTTGTGACAGATTTGTGCAGGAGAAAAGCAGCTTTACTATGAGTCCTCATATGATATGGTACAGACAATGCTGGTGGTGCTCTGTGCTGCGTTACAGCGACTTCTGCTGAGTTTAAGAGAAATCTACTGATACAGCATGAACAAAGTGAAGTGACAGAAACACTAAATGTGGATTTAGAATCGTTCTTTTCACTAGTCTGATAGAAAACGTGTTGTGGAAGCAAAAAAGCTCAGAATCTCCAAAGGTATCAGTATTTTTGCTGCATCTCTTCTCATGTCGTCTCTACAGCGACAGATGCCATAAGTTTTCATTTGGAAGATGTGGCGGTGTTGACCGCTGCAGTTGTTACGTTGTTTTACAGATGTTTTAATCTTTTTTCAGCAGCTGTTGATTAACTGGGGTGACACACATCAACACAACAACAATACAGTGACCTAACATCTGTGTGGCATTAAACACTCTAGTCCTCAAACCTCTGATAAATATTTGTCCCAGAGCCATAGACATACATGGTGCAGCCCACAGGAGCAGGAGCTATAACCAGCTCAATGAAAACACAATCACAAGTTAGCGTGTGTATGAGTGGAACAGCATTACACACTGAGTGATGTTAAATATTTATTATTCTAAACTATTTATGCGGAATCCAAAAATACAACTTTGCATCTGTTTGCCAATCTCAACTTTGATTTTCCCGATGGGCCCACAGGGAAGCAGTGTGTGGCAACGCTCCAGCCTGATTCAACAACCACTGTAGCAAGGGAGGAGGAGGAGGGGGAGGAGGAGGAATAGGAGAGCAGAGAAAATCAATAGCTAACAGAGAGACCTCTGCATTCAGAACGAGAGACACAGAGCGAAGGAGGGAGAAAAGCAGGAGCAGTGGGTCAGATGAAACATCCAAAGAGGCTGCCGCAGCAAGGAGGAGATGCAGCCGAGGAGAGCCAGATCAGTGCACGCCGGCGTTGGCGCGGAGAAGAGGGCGATTCACGCCGAGGTAAAGAGTCGACAGAGGAAAAACAACCCTCCTCTTGTAGATTGATTCGGTTTTAAACAAACTGCTGAGTAGCTACGCCGAAGCCCCCACTCGGGCTCCGTCCTCTCCCCTGACTGGTCCTGCAGGTTTTGGCAGCGTGGGCCTGTGACACCATCTGCCTCTCTGTCTGTGCTGGATGAAGCGTTCGAGTGGCGCTCGACCTGCTGTCACCGAAATGACATCACTGCCTCGCCTGTGCCGTCGGGATGGAACAGACCATTAACTTCCCCGCTAGCAGCAATCATACAGAAGCATTACAGGCAGCTAGGGCTGCGTTTCCACTGTGTTTCAACAGTGAGACTCTGGTGCCCGACCACTTGTGTTCAATATAACAGCAGTGTGTTTAAAATCCAGAGTAAAGCCGAAATCCTTAGAATTTTTATTTCGATGCATTGGGAACACTGCATTTTAGTGATCCTAAATCAAAATTCTCAGACATTGCTATTCCTTCGAACAGCCTGATGTTCATTTTTCTTCATTTTCTGTAAAATAATTCAAAAATTGACACATTTTTGTTCACATTTGGATTTTGATTTGATTCAGGATATAAAAGGCAGCGTTCCCAATGCACTGAAATAAAAAAAGGATATTGGCTTTACTCAGGTTTTTAAACACACTGCTATTATATTGAACACAACTGTAATTCAAAGCACAATTCATTATTTGTCTCTTGGCTTTTACTACCCTACATATTTTATTCCACAATAAAGGTCCCCTGGAGACTCAGGTCCTCTGTGGTTCCCAGCAGAAAGCCCAACAGTGAATACCTGGGTCCTTCAAGGTGGGAAAACAAGGATAATAGCTTCTCGTTAGGTCCTAAGACTGCAGAATGTAACGGCACCAAAATGCCAAATGTCTCGCTGTACATTGATTACTTCCCTGAGCAGAGGAGACAGTAGGGCTGACTCTGCTGGGAGGCTCTGCATGTTCTCTGAAAGATGTCCCCGAGTCTGCTGTGCCAAGCATTCCTGCAGTTAGTTTAACCGGGACAACTATTCAGACTCTTGGACTTTAGTGCCGCATGCACCACAAAGGGAGCTGACAGCTTCCTCTCCCGTTTGAAAGGGAACACACGGAAACATATCATCAAACCACCAGGCCATCCCTCATCCCGTTTTGGAGCGAGTCAATCGTTAGCTCCGACTGCGGCAACTGAAGTGAAGCTGCAGAGAGAAGAATGTGTTTATAGAGTATGAGGGACAGGGACAGAATGAACGGGAGGGAGACACCAGCTCCTATGAGGGAGCTCTGTCTCTGTCTTTCTGTCTCTATGCTGCCGCTGCAAGTCCTTGGTGGGAGATGCTGATACAGTGAGGCTCCTAATTAAAACAGCATCATACATAGTCACCTTCAAAGAGCTGTAAATGAGCACACTATTTGCATTTGTCATGCCTACACACATACAGAAATCACGGCTGGAAACATGTCAGGAAGACTAAGGTGCAATGATGCTAATTGGCTTCATTCGCTCTACATGTTATGAGTCTGTGTCTTTTAATAATCTGACTTCCAGCAGCAACACATATCTGTATGGAGCTGGTGGTTGTGAGCAATAATCTTGTTCTACTTGGCAAGAATTTGAGAAACACTCAGAATTGAATTTTTCAAATGTAGTTTTCATAGCCTGATTTCTAACAGTTTATTCCTAAAAACATGGAGAAAATAGTTTTTTTTTTTGATTTTCCAATCAAAAAATGTTTAGACTATTCCCAAACTAAACCTAAATCCACATTTAACATCTCACTTCATATTGTTCATGCTGCATCTGTAGGTTTCTCCTAAACTCAGCAGCAGTTGCAGCACAGAGCACCACCTGCGTCTCATTGTAAAGCTGCTTTTCTCTTGCACAAATCTGTCACATCTAAATATGGTCATATTCTTTTATTAGCAACAAATCTTGACGGTACAAAGGAAGGTTTAACAATAAACTCTAAATCTCATTGGCTGTTTTTTTTTTCCTCACTGGGTCAGAAATCTCCACTTACACACACACCAAATTTTCCAGATTTATTATACTTACTATATTCTGAAGGTTTTTACAGGGAGGTTTGTTCATATATCATTCATAGCCTGATTTATAAAACATTTTATTCCTAAAAAAAACATGGAGAAAATAGTTGTTTTTGACTGTTAACAGTATTTTTTCTGATTGTTGGCATGACAAAAAGACAAATTGACTCTAATATCTCAACAAAATGAAAACAATTTTGATTCTGGACTCATTGTATATTAGGATTTAGGTTCAGGAAATCAATGTAAATAATACATTAATATAATAATATATAAACTAACCCTTTTCATGATTGATCATTTGCATATTTGTTCATAAACGCCACACTTTGGTAAACTTGTAATCCAAAAACAATCGTCCTAATGTAATAAATCAGCCATGACGATATCCTTTAATGTTTTTACCCTATTGACCCGTAGTGACTCGCCTTTAAAAGCTGGAGAATGTCAGAATGACTAACAGCCTCCTCCTCTTTTCTGCTCCTCTCTCATGTCTCACTGGTCCAGAAAAGGTGTTGAGAATTTCCTGTCAACACGTATCCTAGAGGTCTCTAACACTATCTTGTCTCCTGTTGTGCCATTCAGCTTTGAAGGCAGCGGCAGGCACAGAGACTTCAGAGACGGCCTCTGGGATACAGGGAGTTGGGGGGGGGGGGGGGGGGGGGGGGAGACACATTAGGTATGTGTGAGTGGTGACTCAGCCTTCCGTAACACTGACTGGTGGCAAGGTCAGTACACCTGAGTGAGAGGAAGCTGCAGATCCCTGAGTAACTGTGGCGGTGTGTGTGTGTGTGTTGGAGGAGGGAGTGTGATATGCTAACATGGAGCAATCAGTGGTGCTGTGACAGTGGCTGAGCGTGGGTCATGCTATCTGTAGCGCAAGGGGGACGTGAAACTGTCACAACAAAAAAAGGGGAAATCATTATTAATGGATAGAGAGGCAGTTACTAAATGTTCTCTGCTTGGCCTCATTCCTCTCTGTTCACACTACATTTCTTATTCACTCCTTATACTCTCCCTCCCCCAGCCATAGAGTCACATCAGCCTCATAATGAATGAATGCACAAAGAAGGATCTGCAAGTATATTCAAGATTTCAATATGAATGACTCTCCGCATTGTGCACGCAAATATTTATCGTGCATATAAATGGAAAAAAAAAATCCACATATATATAAAGGTTTAGAAATATATTTCTGATGTGCACACAAATGTTTCTTAGTAATGTAATAATCCACAAATAGAATTTTTTAAAAGTATTTGCAATTTTTTTGTTCTTATCTGAATGTTATAAACCATTGAACCTACATTTAGAAATTACCGTAATTTCTGGACTATAAACGCAATGTTTTCCCGTGTATTAAACTCTGCGCCGTATACAACGGTGCAGCTAATATATGAAATTTTACAGCTAAAGGCCACTAGGGGACCATCTAAATCTATCTCTATGACTGGTCCATGTCTCCCACCTTTAAGCAGCAGACTCCAGGAGGAAAGGTCAGAGGCCAGAAAAGTGAGCAAGACATGAACAATGAATGCAAATCTGGAACCAAATGCAGGACAAAAGGCAGAACGAGGGTAAGACAGACAATACGAGAGCGACAGCTTGCACAAAAGACGTTTCCATGCACAAACTTTCATTATGGAAAATAGAAGAAGAAATGTGTATAATGTAGCTTTTAAGTTAAAGGAAGTCAATCTAGCTGTCAAAGAAGGAAGAAAAGAGGAAAGTTGGGAATTGCACAGTGAGTGTACATGTTTCGATTGCTGTTAAACATTTGAAAGTTTGTACGTCTGAAACTTTATCGGATACAGCACAGTTTACACAACACAGTACATGTTCCATACTGCTGCACTAAATAGTAACACTTTAGTAAATTATGCAAATAAATTGTTTGTTGAAATGTTAATAAAATAGAAGCTTCCCTAAACAGCCTTCTCATTCCCTATAATCGCCTCTGTGCATGAACCCTTACTTATGGTAATTAAACATGAAAACACCTGTGGCCTTATAGTCCAGAGTGGTTTGTATACTATACACATTTGTTTTTTTCCCTAAACGTAGCTGGTGCGGCTCATATTATGGTGTGCTTTATAGTCCAGAAATTACGGTACTTGTCATTTGTAAACCTCACTTCATTAGCATCTGGGTTTTTTGAGATTCCTCTGAGATGGCTCATTTCACAATAGCATATTTTTACAACGGGGCTGAAAACACAGTGAGCTCAAACACAAAATAAAACTTATGTGTTATCGACAATGGTTTTAAAGCTTGTTTATGGAGTTGCATGAGTTTTTTTCATTTACGATGATAAATACATGTCTGTGCATTGGGGAGAGTCAGTTATGTAGACATTTGGAAATATATTTGTGGCTCCTACTGTGTGTGTGTGTGTGTGTTGGTTTCATTATGACTTATCCGACTCCCCCGTGGTTTCAGCCCACCTCTCTCTGCACCATGTACGCCGACTATTGCGCTGTTGGAGGTGTTGTTACTTCAAAGTGAATGCATGCTCCCCCACTTCTGACCAGAACATAATCACAACACTTCCATGAATTTCAATCATGTTCAAGGTGTGAAGAAAGTATTTCATTGCAGAGCAGGAGGAGGGCAGAGAGCATGATGACAACCATCCGGCTTCCGACACAAAACACTGTTTCTTCTTTACCCGTTTCTGTTGAGATAGGAGGTATGTGGCTCAAAAGACAAAAGAAAAAGATGAGAGAAGTCAAACTAAAGGAATGAATGAGTGAACAAACAAATAGGAATGAATGCGAGGAACTACCTGGTGCCAATGTGCACAGGCTGCAGCCTCTCGAGTGACTCAGCCATGAAAACGGTTTTGTTTTCCTCTGGCTCATAATGGAAAACTGCGGGGCCCTCCAGACAAAAACAGCTCCTGCATAACCGACTTTATTTGCTTGTTTTTCCCCCGACCAGGTTCCCCGAGAATAAACCGATCTTTTGATTAGTGCATATTACAACGAAGCCTGCGGCCGATAACTCACATAATATACTTTTAGACGGCTCTGGTGGGCGCTCTCGATGCCTCGCGGTGTGTCTCGTCTATACAAAGCCCTTAAACGTTAAATAAACCCACATAACATGTGGTGGAAAGCCACAGTGAAGCATTGCAGGAAATACTCAAGTACAAGTACCTCAAAATTCTACTGAAGTACCCGAGTTACTTTCCATCACTGCTATGAGCAGTTTCCTCTTAACCAAACACCCAGCGATAATAGTGGATGATATGACATACACCAGGAGACGTGTGTGTGTTCATTCCCATGTTCCACTGGCAGGAAACCATGTTGCTTGTCTTGTTTTCTCTGCGCCCACATGCCAGCAGAACCTCTCCATTACCTGATCCCACTCGGCCGCTGCTGCCATCCATCATGGCTGCACAAATCTGACTTCTTAATCAGAACTCTAACCATATGGGTCTCCTGTGTGTCTGGGAGAGAGTACAACGCTGGCTACAGAGTCCACCGCTGTCAATAAAAGAAGCAGAGCTGTGTTTGCTTTTCACGTGGATCAGAAGTCTTTGGGTTAATTTATGTCTATGAACTATGGTTTCCCCATTACATCTCCTTAAAGGCCCCATGGAATTTAAACCATTTGCTCAGTTTTAATCTTGTGTTCCTGTGTTAATTTTTCATGTATCTCTTGTTATCTGCCAAATATACTGTATGTCCAAAGAAATCAACAGTATTTTACATCAAAATCCCATGTTTTTCCTCTTTCTTTAAATAAGTTGAATGTTTGAGGGTGTTTACAAAAGCTCCTCCAATCAACTTTGTTGTTGTATTAAAAATATATAAACTAAAAAAAAATAATAATCTGAATTGTGGTAAACGCTAAGCTCTGCTTATTTTCTCTCACTTTCTTGAAGCCCAATCAAACGTGAGGATTTTAATTAAATCCTACTTGTAACTCTTCAAACCTCAAATAATTAGTTTTACTTGGAAATAAGTGACAGAAGCCTCTAATTTCTGTTTCTCAGGGATTATTTCACAGTTTAGGGGGTTAGCAAGAAGACCTAAATAGAAGAAGAAGACATAAGAAGACAAATATCTACTGGAAATCACTAAAAAGGTGGGTTTTTTTCATAATAATAGGGCCTCTCTTACAATAAGCTGGGCAGAAGACATTGGGTTCTGATTCGGAAGAATCAGGTTTTCCAGTGACTGATGAATCTAAAAGAAGAACTCCATTATTAAAGTCTCATCAGAGAAGTAAGAGCTCAGCGCCCAGCAGAGATTTATCATTAACCTCAGCGAAACTGATTGTGAAGTGAGCTGAGGGGAAATCACATCCCGTCATCACTGATTTGTCGGATCTGTGACAGGCTCAAAGGTTCAGAAGCAATCCCCGTGTTTTTATTGCAGCGGCTCTCCTCTTGAGCCGTTTTAACGCAACATGTAAAGAGCAGAAAATCGGTTTGAGAACAGAAACAGAAGAAAATCAATGACATCAGTTGACTGTGTGGGAGTTAACAATGTAAGCGCACTTAAAAGGACGTGAAGAACAAAGCGGGTCAAAGTTCTAAGTGTCACTTTGCGACTTCACTCAAAATGCAGACAATTACAGATGATTGCCTCTGAAGGATTGTTAGCAGCCGCTCAGCCCCCGCCGGATTCTACACAAGACACAGACCTTTCTGCTGTGGAATCATCACCTGAAGACAACTATCAGGAGAGAAACCACAGTATCACTGGACTCTACAATTCAAACCATCATTTCTTTTATGTTTAACCAACAGTTTAGATTTCCAAACTCCACTCTCTTTGACCTACAGCACACTGTATGTCCAACAGGTACCTGTCTCTTTAAGAGCCAGTGCATGCACATGCAATTTCATACTTTTTTCACACTACATTTAAGTTCTTTTTCATACTGAAATTTCAAATTACCGAATGATGAGTTTATAATTTACACTGCATTGTTAGAGATTTGTTCATTAACTTTGTTTTGCAAAAAATTCCCTTTTAAATATTTGAATATTCTCTCACATAGTTTCAAGTATATAGCTTAATACAGTGTCAGAATATCTTATCGGAAGTTAAATGTTTTTAGGCCAGTGACAATAAAATAAAATAAGAATGCTTACTAAAACTGCATTTCAAAAAGTTCTTGACTTTTTTATCTTGCCAAGTGACCCATATTTTTATTCCATCTATTATCTGTTGGAATAGTTATTAAAGCAAGCTGTGCCTCCACCATATATGGTCATTAAAATGCTGCTTTTACATAACGAATATATCTAATATATCAATCACAGCGCATTTTTCTTCAAACAAATACATTTCCTTTGGTACTTTAAGTATATTTAGCTGGCATTTTAACATACTTAAGTAGGATTAGGAATGCAGGACTTTTACTTTTAATGAAGTATTTTCACATTCTGGTAGTGATACTTTTACTAAAGTACAGGATCTGAGTATGTCTTTCACCACTGGCAGGAGGCAGAAACAAAGGTCAGTTCTTCTGAGGGTTTCATAGTTTTAAGATTTTATACGTTTATTTTTTTAATTACACACATTCACACCCTGTTGCATGAGGTTTTATATGATTTAATAAGCAATTAACATGTCTGGGCTCTTACTGTTACACATTGTGTCCTGTACAGAACCGTAATGTTCTCGAAATAAAACGGAATTCAGCTGCCACTTCTATACTTTAATTTAAGCAGGATTACGAATGCAGGACTTTTATTTGTAATGAAGTATTTTCGGGTACTGATACTGATACTAAAGTACTAAAGTCTTACTGTTACACTCTGTGTCCTGTACAGAAATGTGACGTTATCAAAATAAAAAGGAATTAAGGTAAATGTAACTGTTAGGTGTGTACACTAAAATACTATAAAATAATGTTTTTATGTTTTCCTTTATTTGCTTCCTGATCCCCCGCTAGCTCACTAAAATAAAGACTTCCCATGCACACAAGTGTGTATATGTATCTGTGTGTATTAATTTTCCTCTCTCACTCAGAACACAGCCAAGCGAATAAATAAACCTGTGTGTGTGTTTGTGTGTGAGACTCAAACACACACATGGTGGGGAGGGGGGGGTTATACTGCAGGACAATAATAGTCCAATTCCAAACAAATTCCCCATACCGTGCTTCTCCCTTCATACACAAGTAAATGCAATATACACAATCCTATTTAAATGAAGGCGAGGAGACAAGGAGGAGCGGAGACGGATGGCTCTGAGGCTTTGGGAGGAGGTTGATTTACATGCTCCGTCAATTCCCTGTTGCTGGCCGACATGCATAATTCATCCATTTTATTGACTGCTGGGGGAATTCTATTAGGTGATAGAGTGATACTCCCAAGAACAAAAGATGACTGTCCTTTTCATGAGCATCATCAGGACCAGTGTGTGAGGAATCCAGAGGCCTGCCGGTACCTGGGGAGCAAATCGATGCCACACATGCAACACATTCCGGTGTTTTATATTCCGCGTCGCTGCGGAATACAGTAACCGGTGAAACGCTGAGCTCAGTGTCCTTGGCAAAAGACTCACCCTGAGCCTGAATGAGTTTGACACTAGTGAATTCATAAACAGCAGGTTAGGATAAGCCATAGTGTCACAGTATCAATCTTTTATTGAACAGACGCTGTGCAGACACCTCAGTTAAATCATATCAGCGCAGTCTGATAGATATTTTTACTGAGTACAAACAAGATTATGGAAGACTGGATCTATTCCCCAAAAAGGTATTTGTCACATTTGTCAATTAAAAAAAAAGAAGATTAATTTTTATGATTAAAAGTAATTCATGTATTGATTTAATACCAGGATCCTACATAATAAAATCAGCCCAAATCCACAGATGTTGTGATGCATTTGCTTAGCATACTACATATTATAACATAACATGTATACTTTATACTATATATGTAATAATAGTATGCATACTTTGACTGACCCGTTTTCATTTTAAACATACTATATCATCATACTCTTTTTACTTGGTCTACAATCAGCAGAAACTGGGCAGGAGTTTGATGCCGACACTTTTGTCATTTAATCTAGATTTAGATTTAGAACCTTTCCCTGTAGCTTATATATTAGTTGTGATATTGTACATTGTGAAACAATCATCAATGTCAGGATATCTTTCATAGGGGAGATGTCAAATTTTATCTATAAACTTTATTTTAAATCCTGTTGGTTATTTAAGTGTAGTCTAGCAGCTGGAATATTACTTTTAAAAACAACAAAAAAAACAACAAAAACAAAAAACTCTATATTAGTATGCCAACTTGTACATGTCATATGATGTTGACCCACAGGGGGCACAGCGTGTTCTTGTGCACACAAATGGAAACATGGAAATGATGTTTTACTGCATTCCAGCTGATCCTGTAACCACCTGACAGCCCCCTCAGGCCAGCGGCATTAGACCAAAGTAATCAGAGCCATATCCTGTATAAACATGCTGCACACACTCTCTCCCTCTTCTTAACCGCTGAGAGAGAAACGCATGGAGCTCTCCGACCCTGCCGAGCCACTAGGAATTCAGAAACACAGGGAAACTATGCGTACGTGCATTAATATTAATTTGTTTGTGCCGTCAGGTGGAAGAAATGAAGCGGGTCCCTGGAACCTTCTTCCTGATCACCTCTGGTCTATGAGGTACGACTGGTCATCCAACAAATAGGCTGCGGTGCCTCTCAGCCAAGTCAGGGATAGGGAAAAAATTATGATTCAGATTAAAAAAAGTGTAATAATCTGATGCAGAGACCGGCGTTACAGGCTTTTAAAAGATATAGAGAGTGACTCCACAAAAAAGAGAAGTTAACCACCTGTTCTCAGCTGCCACCATCCTTCACCACACACATCACGGAGCTATACAGCAGCTGTAGGGACAGGTGATATAACAGCAGCAGCGACGCCTGTCTACCGACACGGTCTGAACTACCTGCTAATGACACTCTTCAAAGACGAGAGGCGAAAAGGCTTTAAACGACACATTCTCAAGGATCCACCCTGTCTTTAAAAAAAGGACCATAAAGAGTTTGGAGGCAAGATTTACAGCTCGAATACGAACAGGAAACGCCCGTCTGAAGCTTTTACAATATAATCAACTGATGTGTGCACATATTTTAATGGAAAAGCCTAATAAATCTATTAGTAATTTAGAATATACTTTAAATGTGGATGAAGTTGATGGAAGAGATTTTATCAAACCTTCAGAACATAAAATGAGGAGGAAAGAACTACTATGTTTAGATGTATGTTTGTTAAAGGCCAAACAGATCACAGCACTGTCATAGAAACGTGGAAAAAGACAAACTACTGGCAAGTGGCTTAAAGAACTTTACTGTTCGCTGTAAATGTTTATTATAGGAACAGGCTTTAAACTGTGTCTGCATTGTGAGATTCTTGGCTTTCTGAGGCATTGACAAGTGATTCAGAGAGATGGAGTCAAGCTGAGGTTAAGGTAGAAAATGTTGAGGGCTGAAGGTGTGATTGTGTGTGTGTAGCTATGTCAAAATAATACTGTATTTGAAATTGTCATAAGCCCTTTACAAATAATAGATTTGTGCATTGAAATGAACGGAATTATACTTATTTTTTTCTCCATTCAGCTTAGACGATGAGAGCTGATAATACTATTACTAAAATATGATGACAGCATCAACGTTATGTTCATACAATATCCAATAATCGCACATTTCACATAAAAACCCTAATAAAAAAAGTAAAATATGACTTTCTAACAAAAAGCTAATGCGTGATGGTAACTTTACTCTGCAGTACAAAGAAAGGGCAGGTTCCCCTGAATCAGATGGTGCTTAACACTGGATATTGACTGCTCAGAATTGGCAGGAATATAAACTCTGCCGTGGCGTTCCTTCCTTTGTCTACGTGGGCTCCAAGGGGGAAAACAAGAGTTATTTATAACCGTACGGGGGCCGTTTATTAGTTATTTGGAAATACAGACTTGGAAAGTATTCTGGGTGAGTGGAATGAACTTGGGGATGATTATGTGCTCCTCTAAAAGGCCTCCATGATTTATGTTCACTGTGTGGTGGAATGAAGTTGATGACCATTCAGCTGTAGGAAAAAAAAACTTTTGATTCCTTTTTATTCTCTCTGTATCTGTATTTTATCTTAGCTTGTTTTTAGTTTATTAATTGTGCATATTTTACATGTGCATACACTACCATACAAATGTTTGGGGTCACTTAGAAATATCCTTTAACCGTATTTTCAATAAAGATGACTTTAAACTAATCAGAAATACACTCTATACATTGCTAATGTGGTAAATGACTATTCTAGCTTTTTGGTGTAATATCTACATAGGTGTATAGAGGCTCATTTCCAGCAACTATCACTCCAGTGTTCTAATGGTACAATGTGTCATTATGTCAGAAGGATAATGGATGATTAGAAAACTCTTGTGCAATTATGTTAGCACAGCTGAAAACAGTTTAGCTGGTTAGAGAAGCTAGAAAACTGAAAGCAATTGTCTGGATGACCCCAAACTTTTGAATGGTGGTGTAGTTATGTATCATCTTTTGGAAAAACTTACATAAAAAAGTGTTTTTTTTGTTTTTTTTTGTTTTTTTTGGGGGGGGGGCAGTATAAAGTACCAACAGAAAATAAGAATCAGAACAATCTAAAAATGAATCACTTATTATCTCAGAGGCTTCCTGCCCTTGTGAACGTTGACTGGAGGAGAGACGGATAAAAAACAAGACGTGTGACGAAGTCTCAGCATCAGCGTGATAATCCTGCTGTCAGCCAGTCACCCTGCCTTCAACCGCTGGCTTTGACACAGCTTTATCTACTTTCATCTCGTATCTGCGGCTCTGGCGTCACCACTTTTAAAAAGGCCCTATTTGCGCTGCACTCCAAAGACCAATTAGATGCTCTTTGCAGACTCCCCCTTCACTACATCTCCAGTCTGTGCTGCACATCACGCTGAGTCTTAACTGGCTTTTCAGTCTTCCATCTCTCATGTAATGCTGGTGACTCCTCAAGGAGAAAAAAAGAAAGTTCCGCTGCTGGTATTTTTAACCGTGGATGTGGTCCTGAAATCAAAAGAACCGTCTCTTGTAATGTATTCGCAGCACAATCCGCTCCCTGCTCTGACGGCGGGGGCACTGGGGTCCACTTCACTATGGAAAAGACTTCACTGGTCGTTCAGAAGGAGCTGGCTAATTACCAGTGGAGGCACCCTGGGGGGGGCGGGTCTGCACGCTGCTGCTGTTTTGTAATTAATACAAGCTCGATTAGTAAGTACCTTTTTAGCTCACTCCCATCAGAGAGTGGAGTGTACTCAGACAATTCCATAGGTGTTAAAGACATTTCACTGGAGACGTGCTGCCGTGCATGCACGAAAAGTGCGGATTGAAGGATCTAATGATATTCCAGCTCACGCCACACTGGAGCTTTGCGGTTAGCGACGTGATGACCTGACATTTTCACTTTCAGTGGAGGCAGAAATCCCATTCTAGGCTCAATTAAAGTGAAACACTACAGGTGAACAGGGTAAAACTTTAAACTGATTGATATTACCATGAAACTTCCCCAGTTGATTGCTCACATTACCCTTCCTCTTGTGTTTGTTGTTACCATCCCTGATGTTAATGGGCTGGTTTTGACCCATGTCTTAAATCAGCTGTAAAATAGACTAAAAACTATTATTTATCAACCAATTTGTTTCTCATCTCTTGGTTACCTTGTTAGGTTTCCTTAACCATGAAAATATTGGTTCTTGCTTTATATTCTTATTTTTAAAAACTGGGCCAAAACCAACCCTAACAACACAAAGGTCATAATTTCAATCATAGTATTTTATAACTTAGTGAAAAAATGTTTTAATTTACTGAACCTGACAAAGTCAAAAAGCCTTGATGCAACAAACAAATTTACGTGGTTATTTTATGCGTTTAAAGTCGAGAACGGGGTCAATGCCGACCCTAACACTTAAGATGAACAATCCCTATTTCCTGTTTGGAAATAAGATAGTTTGGTTTTAATAAGATAGACCTGTCTAAAATGCTACAATAAAGCTTAAAAAAAGAAAAAATCAAGTTTATGCTCATACCCATCTTCGAGCAACTTGTCTCCAAACATCCAGCGGACGTGCGGCGTAGGGAATCCGGTGACCACGCAGGGCAGCAGCACGGCGGCGCCCACCGGCCTGGTCACAGGAGCAGGCTGCACCAGGAACTCCAGCTTCCTCTCCTCCCCAGTTTCTAGAATGGGGGGAAAAAAATGAAAATGTCAGCGTTAACGTTGAGGTTCAGGTTGGAGACGGCAGCAGAAAGAAGCCAGAAAATAATCTATCGTGGCTTTGGTTCCCACGTGTCCCCTTGAAGGCAAAATCGGCTGGAACATTTGGAATGGATGCAGCCTAACTGCATCAGCATCTTCCTGCAGGAACCAGAGGCTTGTGTTTGCTTTTAGCAATACTGCATCTTTATTTGTTTTTCATTCTGCAAGTTTAGTTCAGATCAGAGCAGGAGTTCATTAATAAAACAGAGAGGTATAAAATCATCTTTAGTCCCTTTTTAACTCCCCAGAAACAACCAAGTTACTTTATTCTCCAGCTGATTCATGGTTAATCAAAGACACCAAATAAAAATAAATATATTCCTATCGCGCCAACATCTGGCAGCATTCACACAAGAACTCCTTTCAATTTTCACACGCAGCTTTATGAGTTTCTTTTCTGGCTTTTGCCACCACACATCCTTGGAGGAGACGTACAGAGATAAAGGCTCCCATCGGGGTCTCATTGAAGCCTGATTTACGACTGCGAATATCTTCTCTGTGCTGGCAGGAGCCCGGTGCTTAACAACTCAGTAAATAAAACTTCTACAGGGACGACACAAAGACACTCTGCCACAATGGAATTCAGCTACAGCTGAGTTACTGTAGCTGCACTGATAACCCCACTGGGAGCCCCGCCACTTCCTCTCATCATCCAACCTTCATCTGTCTCTGCAGAACCGCGGATTCCTTCATGCCAACATGAAATGAGCACAACATGGACCTGTTAATAAAACTATATATTATATACACCTCAATTTACTGAACAGCAGCTTCTACAACAGACTAAAAGCTGCAACATATCCATCTATAAAAGCTAGGAGCCTCAGTGTCTGTGCCTCGTATATATCTCTGTTTGTCACATCAACCTCAGCTTTCAGATATCGCTGCTCATGGTATGATGCTGTGTATCCTTTTTGTGGAGTTTTTTGGATGGAAACATTATAATTACCATTAAAAGTAAAAAACCCAAAGATTTGCGTATCACAGTGCTAAGAAAAAACACATGCCAAAATGTTATCTCTTTTAGCTGCTCTGTTTTTGTAGACACGTTCACAGACCCTCAGGAAATCCCAGCACTATCACCTAACAGAACAGAATCTGGGTATGTTAAGGTATATGTGTTTATAAATAACTGTGTTTAGGCCCAGATTCTGGTGGTAGTGCTGGGAATTCCTGAGGGTCTGTGAACATGTCTCAGACTAAGACCTGTGATATTCCTCACGCTAAAACAGGTCTTACTCCAAGAAATGTTCACAGCCCCGTAGGAAATCCCAGCACTATCACCTAATAGAACAGAATCTAAGCCTAAACTCATCTACTTATAAACACATAACATGGCCAGGTTGTTATACTATACAAAAAGTAAGACATTTATCACAAGATCAGTTTTACCGATCTTGGCCTATCATCACAATTTCAAAATGTATATGTAAATTGAAATCCAGATTTTCAACATAAATTGTAGCATTTTTCTTACAATAAGTGTATATGCAATCTACTTAAGCTTCCACTTTTCTATAGGAATACATACTTCCTCGGGGCACTGCACCAATTTGTATTTAAAAAAGGATGTAGGTAAAATGCTGTGCAGGGGTAGAAAGGTACAACATATTTATTCAAGTAGAAGAACTGATACCTTGAGGACGTTTTTCTTAAGCAGAGGTAAGAATCTCTCTCCTATACAGTAAAAGATAAATCTATAGACCTGTCAGTAACATTTAGATTATAAGATCTGTGGTTTGTGGTCCTGCTGGACTGTATCTACCTGGCAGTGTCTGGAGCTGCGCCTCATCGCTGGACTTGGACAGGCCCACATTCTCCACCAGGCAGCGGTACAGGCCGGCGTCCGTCTCCGTGGCATTGCTGATCACCAGGGCGCCGCTGGGGAGCAGGACCAGCCTGGCGCTGGGCTCCAGGGGCTGGCGGTCCTTCTCCCACCGGGTGAAGGGAACCAGGTCGGAGTTGACCTCGCACGCCATCACCTGGCTGTCCCCCAAACGCACGGTGGACGCCGTCGGCTGGGTGACGAACCGGGGCATCCCTGCAGGAGGGCGACAGGACAGAGAGGGCGATGGTCAACAGACGCTCAACAGACAAACCCGTTTCTGTAACATGTCAGTAGACACATCAGGAAATAATAAAGAATATCTGTCATAAAGATGGATATTTGGCGTCATCATGTGACCCACATTCAGGGTAGATCCCTCCCCATTGCCCTCGCCCGACCTCTTATACATACACACTCTCTCACACTGTCTCACATGCACAGTTGTGTAGCAGAAGCACTTATCCTCATTGGCGGATGTTAATTTGTGGCGCAAAGACACACAGCACTAATTAAAAAAGGCTGGATCCACAGGCTGTTTGTGCTGCTGCGCCACGACTTTCATCTCCACGCAAAATAATTATTTCCTGCGTTTGAAGCCATTGATCTGAAACCAACACTCGCGGGGCGAAGCTCCAAACAATCGCGCACAATGGCTTCAATTAAAACGAACTTACAATATGTAAACTGCAAATGGTATTCTTGGGTTTATTAGTGAGGAAAAGGGGAGAGCTTTTTTGTTTTTTTATAAGAAAGAAGGCCACCCCATCGACAGTGGGAAAAAAAAAATATCATGCTGGGTTATTACCATGGAGGGCCTCTTGAGTTTTTGGGCCGGCTGTGGTCGTGTCCTTAGTAACGTGTGTGTGTGTGTGTGAGGGAGATGAATAGATACTGAGTAATGATGAAAAGAAAGAGCCTGTTTTCACCCTATTTTTATTTCTGAATATGAGTTCGGTAACAGGAAGTGATGCTCCGAGGTCAATCACACTGAGATAAGGCCCCGGTAGATCCAGACTCCCCTCCGCACCCCCGGGGGCCGACACACCAACAGCTTCACTGAGCAAAATACTCTGACTAATGTGGGCTTAGCTGATATCAGTGCTGATATTTTTGTATCAAAGCTGCCAATCACCTGCTGTATAATCACTCGGCAGGAGAAGAAGCCTCAGCTGGATCATTAGATTAGAGTCACGCTCAATCTCCAATCTAATACTCCTTATTTTCTCTGATTGGAAGGTATATGATATTTGGGGGAATTAATGAATCAACTGAATCTGAATATTATTTCATGCTAGAAAATTGCAGGATGCTCTTTCCAACTTTCCAATGATGCAGATTATTTTAATTATCTCGATGATTATTAACCAACTGTACATTGAATCAACCAGTGAAATCACCTAAAGTCTAAAAGCCTGATGATCTGATTTGGATTGAATTTAATGTTTTACAAATGTGAATGTTCTGTTTATTTTGATTCTGTCCCTGTTCTCAGCATCAGATTTTCTTTGATTTTTAAATTGTTTGCTTAAATGATATACCTCTAGCTATAAACAATAATCCTGCCTGTCTGTCATGTATCTCAAGAACCGTTCATCCAATACTCTTCACACTTGGTGAGTATGTTACTGGGGACCTGAAAGAGTGCTGTGTGAAATTTGATGCAATTTGGCCTGATGGTGGCGCTCAAACAAATCTTATGTTTTGGGCTACAAGTTTTTACCCACAAATCTCAGAATCAAAATGTGAGCAATCGTCATGAAGGAAGGCCTCTATGTGTGATCTCTCATCTCAAGAAGTGTTCCTCAGATCGACTTTAGACTTGGTGGATGTATTGCTGAGGACACAAGGAGGTGCAGTATCGGGCGTGAAGTGGATCAGATGAGTGGTTCACAAGAAAGAGTGTTTTCAATGGACATGTGCTCAGAGTATGTGACAACTGTTTCGTGCACAACTCTGGAAATACCAGGAGCCATCAGCTATTAGCTCCTACAGAACGGGCAAAAGCTTGGTTTTATGTTAAGTGGATGACGATGAAAGTGGCTGCTATCAAAGGCTGATGTATGATAAACATACAGACGAAAACACCGCAAGTTAGCATCCTTGTGGCTTTTTTCTCTAAGTGATAAAGACTGGAGTGGAGAATTAAGCTGAAGGCAGCTCTCTCAATGCAGGAATGGAAATCTTTCAGCCCATAGAGCATCAATGACATTTGAGAAGATGAGGTTGAAAAACTATGTCCCTGAGTTAATGTACCGCTGTGAGAGTTGACATTTTGGTCCAAAGAGGACACATGAAAGCCAATGGCAGACATGACAAGAAAAAAAAAGAAGGTGAGAGAGAACAGGGTTGGTCCCCCACAGCTGCAGCTCCACTTGTTGGGAGCACTTTTCTCATTTAGTCTGCAGTGACTCTGCTGTTCTTTCAGTTCTAAATCGACTTTGTTCCACCATCACGTCTCTGCAGGCTGAGTTCATCAGTTTGCTGGGTCTTGAGGGTGTGTGTGTGCGTGTGTGTGTAACTCATAGCCGGCATTAATGAAGTGCACATACACACATTAGGCGTGGGTCAGGGCAGGGCATTGAAGATGGGAAGTGGGGAGTGTCGACGCTAACACTATCGATTCCAATTAATTACAATTCCTCCATTTAAATCGACTGGCTTGGAGCTTCATTTTCCACAGCCTTGGTCAGCAGCATCTATTGAGCCGCGCGCCGTACCGCCAGACTCCACTGTTATTACCACGGTGTCACAGGGCCAAATGATTCCAGGAGAGCGAGGATGTCCCAAGTGACCAAAACGCGAGGCGATGGCAGCGAGTTTCAAGCGAGCAGCGTTCTTTCAAACAGAATAAGGCCTTGTTAAGATGGCAACGATTTCGGCACAAAAAACAGTAAGCTTTTGTTACGCTGGGGCCTTTTGTTAACATGACAATGGCGCTGCAGGGTCCTGAATACCAAATCTTTTGAGACCAGGCTCCAGAATGGAATTTTTCCACACCGAAACGATTTCCGTCGCCAAGTGTACCTACAAATGTCCGCTGTGGTGGCACCAAATGGCTCCTTAGTTAGATTCACCAAACCTCAGCTCATCTTTTCTCGGCTTTGCCAGCAGAGCTTATAATTGTATGAATGCTAATGAATGAATATGTCCATCATTGGATGGAGATTAGCAGAAAAGAACTGTGTATAATTCTGACTGTACCCACGCATGCACATACACAAACATACACTTAAAACCGCACTGTCGGGTTCCTACTGTTCTTAATTAAAATCAGGTATAGAATAGCAATGAGCAGCTTAATGGAATATGCAGCAGGCTTTGAGGATCTCTCCAGAGTCAACCGCATTAGTGACTGACTGCACAATCGCTACCTTTCACCTCGTATGAAAAAAAGAAGAAAAAAAAAAACATAACAGTGCTCTATTGGTACATGTTCAAGTCTGTTTAGGTAATTAAGAAAAAAAAACTGAAAGCGGCTCATTTTTCTTTGGAGCAGCCCAGAGAGCTGAGCCTCCATATTTGGCTCTGGCCTGACAGAGAGCCGTGTTTGGACTGGAAACATGAAAGAACTCATTTTCCAGTGTGGAAATTTGTAATGTTGGGGGTGGGGGTATCAGAAGCAGACACATTTAATGCTTCTCAGTCATAAAATCCAAAAATTTAGACTAGCTGTTTACACTGAAAGACAAGATCTACCCTGGAGACCATCCCAACAGAACAGATTCTTTGTGGTGACCAGTTTTTTTATTAATTTTGTTTAATTGTCAACAAAGTTTAACCTCAGTATATGGTATTCAGTACAAAACAATAACAAATACATAAGAATAACACAAGTAACGGAAAGCATACACTTGCTCCTTAACCCTGACCTGCTCCATTGCTCTTTTAAACTATTATTTATGCAGGAGATTTACTAAACCTACATTGGAAAAAAAATACTGATTTCTATCATGGCTCTAGCTGTGTGTGCATCATTCCAACCCAGGCTCCAGCAGGAATTAACACTGTTTCTGAGGATATGTTGAACACACACACACACACACACACACACACACACACACACACACACACACACACACACACACACACACACACACACACACACACACACACACACACACACACACACACACACACACACACACACACACACACACACACACACACACACACACACAGTGGTTTTGATATGTGCATATTTTCACAAATATGAACATTATTTGAACATACTATTTCATGGTATGACAGACTTATGGTTAAGGTGGTTAGGTTTAAGGACGAAAAAAACTTGGTTAAGGTTAGGAAAAGATCAGTGTTCAGGTTAAAACAAACAATTTGCAATATGATAGGCTGACTTTTACAAACTTTTTGGGCAGACAGAATACATTTTTTCAAAATCACAGAAGGGTTGTTCAGTTTCACAGCCTACCCAGTTCAAGAATAGAAATAAACCAACCTTTCTCCTGAGGTTAACACTTATAGTCTTACATGACAAGCACATGAATAATAATAATAATAATAATAATAATAATAATAATAATAATAATAATAATAAAATAACAGCACATAAGGGCAGTGGTGGAAGGCATTTTTCAGATCCTTTACTTACTTTGCAATAGAGAAATATAAACTTACTCTGTTACAAGGAAAGGACAGAATTCAAAATCTGCTAAAACTACATGAATGCATTAGCAGCAAAACCTACTTAAAGTATTGAAGTTAAAGTACTAATTATTCAATAACTGATATTATACATTATACAGCTATGCAGTTGCAAGATATCACCACCAGGTGGCCCCAAACCATGGCGCCTGTTTGAAGGTCCATTTACCGCAATGTTGCCAAACAACAAAAAATTTAAAGTGATCCAGAAACCAGGTTTTCTTCCGGATCATTACCAAAATATAATCATTTGTTCATGGTACCATTCCCAACATTTGCTAGACATTTGACGAAAATCCTGCCAAAACCCTTTGTGGTATTTTACTAAGAATCAGACAGACAGACAAAGGCCAGCTAAAACATCAGTTCTGATTCAAAAAGCTGGTTTTACTTTTTGGTCGTTTTCTTGACATTTTAGTGAAATATTGGATCATTTAAATATTTTTATTGAAATGAAACCATGCGAGAAATTTAGAGGAAAAAAATTCTATTTTGTGGAGTTGTTAACACCTATTTCAGATTTCTCCTCCATTGCTTGGGTCAGTTGTGTTGCCCAGTGATTTACTCACAGGCGATAAACGCCAAAGACAGAAATGAAACATCATGCAAAGATTTTCCAGCACAATGTGTCTCAGAGGCGGAGAGTGATGGCGAGGATTCATGGACAATCAGAGGGAGAGATACATCACAAAGGAGGCAGAGATGGACCCAGTGGACCAGAACATCGCATTGTCACAACTGGGACTTTGATTCTTATAATGCTATTACTTCTACAACTTGTGTCCATCCCTCTCTCCCCACTCTGAGCTCAACAAGTCCAGCCTGTTCTCTCTGGGGGTTGGTGAAAGTCATTCTGGGAAATGTGGGAAATCAATACCTGAAATTGAAGTACACAAGTCTGGTTGAAGGAAAGTGGGAACACTAAAAAAAAGTAAATTAAAGACCTTCATGTCAAAGAAATCCCTGAAATGAATTGACTGTCACAAATTGATATTTCACAGTGAATGAACCCCTCCTCCTTTGTCCTCTCTGATCTATTTTTATGTAGACACAGACGGAACAATCACAGTCCTATTGTTGATGCATTCATGAATCTCACCATATCACAATGAGCCATTCAAAGCCAAAAAGAGACCAATATGAGTCAGTGAGGTGAGCGATCCAACACCAGGTATGGAGTAAATTAGACTCCCACAGAGTGTGAAGACTTTCAATCAATGGCAGTGAAACTCCAGCCTCTTTCACATATGCACACTGGACAATGTCCAGAGAATCGTGTCTGGACATTCTCCTGAGTTGATTGGACACTGTCTCAGACATGTTCACACTTAGTGGAAATATCAGGTTTGGATTAGGACGTGACAGAAAATCTCAGCACCTCCCGCAGAATCTGTTTTATCATGTTTTTAATCTGCTCTGACTGTCAGAAGTTCATGAATTTCATCGTCTCTCCAGTTAGGCCTAGTTATATTTCCGTGCTTGTAGCTCAGATGTCAAAGCAGACCCCTACACCATTGTCATCTGCACTTCAACATTTGTAATTAAAGCATTTGCTCTTTGAGATCGATGAGCTCCAAACACATGCGCTCCATCCCGGTTGTACAAAGTAGTATTAGGGCCAGGCAAAAAAAACAAGAAAAAAGTATGGTACAAAAAAAAGATGGGCAAAAAAATCCTCTGGTACAAAATGTATTTTTGCCTGTTTTCTTTCTGTCTTCTGCTGGACTTTTTTTTTTTCATACAGTTACCACAGAGAGGAAGCAAGAATTCAGCAGAGCAACATGTTCCCACAGTGCAGAACTTCGAATGTTCAATGCTTGTGTCATGTCGACGGTGTAGCTACATCCACAGAAGTATAAACTTGGCTTTAGACGTGTCTTCATGGCTTCAGCATCTCTTGTGTCTGTCTAGATGTTTGTATACACAATGCGTGTCTGCCGCCTCCATCTTTCTCAGGGGTTCTGGCCTGTTCCAATAGTAGAAAAAGCCAGACTTTTGTGATGATTTTTGGCATTTGTAGCAGACCAAACCGCTGAAAATCGGTTGAAAATTCAGCCAGTTCTGATGGATTTAATTGTCTGTACACCTCCTGCCTCGAGTTCCCCTGACACAAGATGGCGGCCATGTTGTGTTTCGTTCCAAACAGAAACGTAATCAACATGCCCCCTCACTCGCTACTGCAAATTCACTGAATATATTCACACATGCACACATGGAGGTTTGCTGTGTTAAAAAATGCAGACTCTGAACCAGGGGGCTGACTGATTTAAGTCTGTATGATTCAGACATTTTTGTTCATATATACACATCTCCTCTGTCTAATGTCCAGATTAAAGTATAACAACAATATAATGTCAGTGTAGCAGTGCAGGTCTGATACTGACACTGAGTGAATGGCAGAGTTGCAGCGTTATCAAGTAGCCCGAAACCAGACAATAATGTCTATTAGATGCATTCGCTTTGAGAACTATGAGCTAAACGTATTTCCCTTCTGTACAATTTGCACCCGGCTTCACTCTGCTGAAAGCCTTTATCTGTTGCAGCTGCAGCGTACGTGATCATTAATTCTCTAATTGAAGGTTTCAGAGCTTCAGGGGAGAATTTTTCTAAGGGTTTCCCTTCATTACAGCGAATCATACTATTCTGGCTGTAAAGTAAAACAGTGAAAAGTCTTCATGCCTTATTGATATTTTGTTCTTTGAGGGGATTTCAAATGTATAATTAAAAGAGTGCTGCACTCAGTCAAACACAAAGGGAAACTCTTCAAAGTTCTGCAGATACACAGGAAGAATTTATTCGGCACCTGTACAGCTGAATGTAATCCAAGACAGTCTGAGGCGAACTGCTCCTTCTATTCTGTGGTCATTTTCTAACACGAACTTGTTGATTTGGACAATTTCTCTACCCGTGTGTGTGTGTGAGAATCCACATCAGCAGAACATCATTAACTCTAATAGCCTTTTTGCATATTTGCTGCCTTGGTTGGACTCAGCAAGTTGTTAATAAAGTGAGGGTGTGTTTGGAGTTGACGACATTGAAAGTAGTGACTCTTACGTGCCATTTACTATTGCGATAGGTATTGCACAATGGTTTCTAGGTTGGTTTACCACTTATCATTGGAAACTACCACTTATTGCTGAAAAATGAAGAGCCTGGAGTGTGGGAGAGTAGTTTGGCCCCCGGTCTTCCTGATTCAAAAAGTGGAAAGTCCTACTTTCATCTCATTGCACACAAATGATATTTTCAGTTTTTGAAGTGGGTTTTGTGCAAATTGAATGATTTTTTTTCCAGGTACCCTAACTTTGATTGGCTCCCCAGACTTTGCCCAGTGGATTTAGTTTGGAGCTGAAGAGTTGTTAGCAGACACCTATGTAAACACATTGGTAAATTAAAGCTATTGGTAAGAAAAATGATCTAAAATCTCTCAACTACCTCATCCTGTGTGTTATGCTGTTAAAACTATAGCAATTGTTGCATTGTCATTATGTAAAATCTGTCTTATGGACCTCAGGAATAATTTCAGTTTTGACTATTTGCAGCCTTATAGTATAATAAATGAAATATATTTGGATTTTACATCCTTTGGGGCTTTAGGGTAGAAAATAAAGGGCTGATTAATCAAATATGAAAATAACAGTCGCAGCCCTGATCAGAGAAAGACTCATATTTCTGCTCTGCTTCGTCTGTTCCATTGCGCGAACATCTCATACGTATTAACTTCAAACTATAATTTAGACAAGATTGTACTTGTATTAGCAGTGAGCAGTAGTTGGTTTTCTGGTACACACAAAAAAAAGATCACTCTGTCTCTGATGCAGCAAAGTTACTGTGACATATAAGTTTGATCACAGCAGAGCTTTGGCAATGTTCTTTAGTGGCTGTGCATGTTACATGAAAACCACAGCATGAATTCTTCATATCCTGAACCAAGAGGGAGCCTGCTATTTGGGTTAAATATGAATATGGGATGTGGTTAAAAATGGGGCTGATGAGTATTTTACGAAGAATTAAAGAAAAAAACATCACAATCACAGTCGGTACAGCTTAATGGGGAAACATCATGGATGTGCTGCCACCAGTTTATGAGAAAGCCTGTAGGTGTTTGTCTAAAACTACAGACACATGAACAAGTTTACATCTGCCCTTTTATATTAAACAATATGAACAGACGTGTCAGAAACAGAAACTTTGAAGGTGCTGTCACTGTTGGATTTCACTTCCTATCCTGCAGAAAGGTAATAACAACTTTCATCCTGCAGCGGGTGACAGGTGGGAGATTGACAAGAATGAAAAGAGGATTAATTAGAGCCGGGTGCTGGAATCTAATAAAGTTGTCACTGAAGCACTTCATGTATGAAGACCAGTGAGAATGACACTCTGTCAAAGTCTGGCTGTGTCATCGCAAACATATTTGTCTTTAATCGGCAGCACGGAGGGACGACTGGAAGCAACAACAACAACCAGAGCAGGGATGAAGCAGTGCGGCATCATGGGAGTTGTTGTCTTCTCCCTCAGATTCCTTCAGTGCTCAGTGGTGTCTCCAATACAAACAGAGCAGGTGATTAAAACCATTAAAAACACTGAATAAAGCACTGTTATGTTGGGACAATATGTTGATGTTCACCATAAGGGATTTTTTTTTTTTTTTACAATTGTCATGAGTGTGGTATCCAATCACATGCACTAATCTGAATTTATGTGTATTGATTAGTCCTGGAATTTTCAAATTTGGAAATTTTCCATGGGAATTACATGAATATATGGGAATAAACAGGAACAAATAAAAAAAATACAAAATTGAAAGTTGGCCCTTTACAGGAAACTTAAATATATTTGGCGAAAATATATTTCACATAATCTTCTAAAAAACAACCAGATTTGAAGGAACAGTTCAACATTTCTGAAGATTCACACGATCGTGAAGATTCCCAGTAGTCCTGAGTATTTGCTTCATGTGTCATAATGTTCCAGTTATTGTGTCATAACCTGTTGAATGTGCAGGTCACAACTAATCTACTACAGCGTTTGGGAGTTGCTGGATTGTGTATTGGCTGGGTTTGAAGAGAGAAACCAAAAAATACCATTAGCCATGTAGTAGTAGCTGAGCAGCTCCACTGATCTGGAAACAGATTGCATCCACAAAAAAAGGTAAAGCACCTATTGCTATGACTATGGGAATCATGATGATTGATTGATTGATTACCTGGTATTCTTACTGTAACTTACACAACAATATTGAAATGATTTTTTTTTAATTATTTCAATAACTTGAAAAGATAGGTCTATGTATTCTTTTTTACACATTTTTATCTGGAATTATTACATACTGGGCCTTTAAACTGTAATTCTGTTTTCATCCAAACAGACTTCGTTAGACCAATCAATGGACAACAAACACACAAGTTTACAACAGAGTTAAAAATAAAAGGAATATGCCTCTGGCAGACTGAAGCATGCAATGTCAAGTTAATCAGTGAAAAACAGTGGAAAAGCTGTGGCTCGGTGACGAATCGGTACTTTTGCAGAATAACAGCGACCATGGAAGCAAACACAAGAGCACTTGTGTTTGTGTTCACACATCAGACGACTAACAGAAGATGGATGGGTTGCGTTCCACAGGAGTTGGCCTCAGACTGAGATTCTTATTTTATCTGCCCGGCTGTAAAAATGTCTCCTGGGTGTTTCGGAGATGACAGAAAGAGAATATCTTGACCTTGTAACCAGTTGAAGCCTGAAGATCGTACAGTAAAAACCTTTAGAAGACAGCTGGTGTCCCAGGACGATGCATCAGCACATCGTTACATCGCTTCCAACATGACAACCTCCAACTATGACAGCAGCAAAAAAATAAAAAGGGGAATACACCGCTTCATCGTTAGAAACAAAGATGCAAACAGAAGCCGGATGGAGCGTTGTGTATTTATTGATCCTCAGCCAACAGAAATCTTTGAATATGTTGAGCCAACTCTGCAGGGTTGAACATCTATGATATCTCTCAGCCATAAGGAGGGATATTTTTAACTGCTAAACCACTGTGGGTGCAGACCAGATGTTGTGCAAAGAACGCCCTTCTAAACATTTATGACTATCAGAGGATGGGCCCTGCAGCACGGCCGCCGCGCCGAGTCACCTCGGTCTCCACAGAAGCGATTTTCTGTTTTTGTTTTTCTGCCTGTAGAGGGAGGAGAACGGATCAGCCGACAATCAATTGTGTCTGGACGGGAAATGACACATCAGGACGAGGCCGCTGGCACAGCTGGCGCCCTGACAGCTCCTGATTGCCTGTTGTGGGGAAAAAGACGAGGGGAGAGTCGACGAGGAGGATCACGGATGGTGATGAATGGAGACGGACGCAGGACAGGGCCGGGTCGGTTGCTACGGCAACATCAACAGGAATCAAGATTTCCCCCTTTTTTTTTTCCAAAAGAGGGTGTTTTAATTCCACACCTGTGCTTTCATTGGCAGATTAAAACACACACAAAAAAGAAAAAAGTCATCTAAATTATAGTGTAGTGTTTTTCTGAAATTTTATGTTTAATCCTCTATTGCATGAAATTAAATTAGCTATATATATATATTAAAAAATATGTAAGAAAAAGTTGTAAACATCTCAGGAGAGTTTCATGCTATATAAGTCAATGGGTCTCCATTAGGCTGCGTACACAGGGAATTTTTTTTTTTTACATATTGTTGTCATATGGCAACAAATATTTTTTTTTAAATATTAGTAAAAAAAAAACCTATAAGATCAAAAATAAATTAAATGTAAAAAAAATAAATGGATAAAGTTTACTTTACCCTAGAGAGTGAGTTAAATTTTTTGTTTGGTTAAACATTTTCCAAAATTTTGAGTAAAAGACAACCATCGGTTGTAAGACAATGACAACCAAAGACAATTTTTAAAAATAAAATCTTCTATAAATCACACAATTAATGATATATATATACAAAACCCCTCTGTACAAACCTTCAGAATATATTTAGAAATAAAAGAGGGAAATTATTATGTGTGAGAGATGCTGAAATGGAAATTTCTCACTCACGAGTGAGAAAAAAAAACTCGAGAAAATGTGGTCAGAAATCGACACCAGCGAGTGAGATTAGCTTTAAACCCTCCTTTGTACTTTCACAATTGGTTACTCATACAAAGGATATGAACATGCTTGCATGTGACAAATTTGTGCAGGAGAAAATCAGCTTTAGAACAAGACCTCGGATGACACGATGCAGACGCTGGTGGCTAAATCCTTCACAACAGACAGGAATAGCTGGTTTGGATGAATTAAGTATTAAGTAAGGCAACAGACAAGTTGACAACACGGTACAGAACATGACGCCTAGCACAGATTTTTTTTTTTTTTTACAAATACTTATTATACCCAAGTGATATAACAAGCAAAAACATGAAAGCTGAATTGCAGAATGTGTTTTTTTAGTACCGCTCCCTCTCTGCTCCACACAGACAAAAAACTGTCAATAGTCGTTAGGAGCCATCCGGCCACAAACCGCACCCACACACAACCAGGTCATCTGTCAACCCAGAGGTGTCACAATGCAGCCTCACAGACAAAAAGATACTTTCTTCTTTCTAATTAATAGGTAACTGAAATGTAGGACTGCAAATAGTCATTTTCATTATTGATCAATCTGTCAAATATCATTTCAAGCAATATTAATCATTTGGTCCAAGAAATGTTCTTAGAAAAAAAAAATATCATCCATCACAGGACATCTTCCACTATCTAGTTTCATCTGAACAACACATAAAAAACAAACATCCTCAGTTTATCTATCTATACTGCATCATAATATATGAGTACACAATCGTACTATATGTGGTATGTGTGTATTGGCTCATAAATATATGTATTGTATGAGATAATGATAATATGCTGTATTTATGTAGTACTTTGAGCATCACATCGTGGGAACAAGTAGGTACATTCGAGGCAGAAGATCAGTAACAAATTAGTGGGGTTTATCGAATTTGGTGGAGAATCATGATATTTCACCAGTTTTGGTGACAACTATTAAATTTCGGGAGACCACTACTCAGCACGGAATGTTTAACCACCGCCTCTCTTCCACTCCGGTGGCGGTCACCTGTTCACAGTCAGACTCCAGCCCAAGCTCCAGCCCACAGGATGTACTGTAGGGGAAACAGCCCTTTTCATTACAGGTAATTGAGTTGTAGCTGAAACAATACTGATTGCATTAGGGCCCCTAATCACGTTAAGGTGTCTTATTTTATCACAGGGAATTTAGCTCATTCTTGGCCCATTTTGAGGCTGACCTTCCTCAGAGGTCGTTGCCATGGGAGACCATGGCGGCAGCGGCGGCTGCTCCCATTACGCGAGCGCAGATAAATGTGTTGGCGCAACGGCCGTATACAACAACCCATCCTCGCCTTCCCCCTCCCTCGTCGGAGGAAGAGGAGGAAGATCATCAGAGCAGCTGCCAATGTCAGAAGAGTCACCCGTGGGATTATAAAGGAGCTGTCAATCAAATCCTAAACAGGTGCCACTAAGAGCGGCGCTATAGACGCCCCGTCCTTGCGTCTTTCATCAGGTGCCCGTTTCCTGAAGGAGGCCCAGAGCAGCCCCCCGCCCCATCCCCTCTGCTGGAATGAGGGGCCCCTCCCCCACCCGCCGGCGGCTCAACAGGCCATCCAGATAAAAGGAGCAAACACACCCGTCCTGCTGCTGATGGACACACAGATACGAGCGGAGGGGATAACCTCTCTCTCCTTCACTCCGCCACACTGAGCCTGTCTCTTGTCTCCTTCCCCGCATTACTCTTCCCAGTCACATTCAGCCAGTCTCCACCCATTCCTCTCACCCCTCCCCTCTTCATCTTCATCTCCCTCCACACGTTTCAGTGGGAGCTCCATTGTTTGCCAGAGAGGGGCATGCTGCTGCCGGTCCTTATCTGAGGATGTTGGCGGCACATCTGTAGATGCTATCTGCTGCCCTGCTGCTCTGTTTATGCTCCAGCTCTATGAGAGCGACTGGCATGGGGGAAAAAAAAGGGACGGACGCAGGCAGGAGTGATGGAGTAAAAGGCCAGAGAGGGGGAAAGGTTTGAAAACGATCCGGCTCAGAGTAATCTGCCCTCGGTATTCATGAAGAAGAGCCCAGGCAGACTTAAGTTTTTCAAATGCCAGACTTGCATTTTATCAACAGGATGTGTGAGGGAGAATTCATTGTGTGTGATGAAAGAGAACACTCTCATTTGTCACAGGGCGCTCTTTTCTTTTCTGTGGATTTATGAGAGCTAAATGTTAAAATGTGTCAGGACGCTGGCGACGAGCATCCAGCCCAGCGATTCTTCAGCATCATTTAGAACCTCGTTGTATAACAGCGCGTGGGCGTAAGCTTCAAATTATACTCCAAAAAAAAAAAAAACATTTCCTACATCAGAGACAACAACTGACTTATGCTTAAAGAGGATTGTTAAAGGGGCCTTACTATAAAACACACTTGTGTGAAAATATTTAGGTCTCTGGTGTTCCTGATAACACAAACTGTAAAATGAGACCACCCACTCATTCTGTTATTCGCTCTATGTTTCTAGTGTTGCTAAAACATGGCTCAATACAAGCCATTTAGAAAAGGCTCAGGTTGTGATGTCACAACAGGAGTACAGTACTGTACAGGCACCCTCTTTCTGAGAGGTCTGTATTTGACTTCTGTTTCTCCAACTATATATATATATATATATACATATACTATAGCTTTCTGTGTAGAAATTAATAAGTATGAATAGGTAGAGATGGATAAAGATAAATAGATATGTTTTTAATTATAAGAAGGTCATACCATCACAAGTTTTAAAACTCTTAATTCACAGAGAAATGCACCCAGTCTGTATTCAGACACTGTGCATTAAAGCCATCCATCAGTTCTCTGAAGTTGTGATGACAACTCTACAGTCACCACCCACCCATTCAAATCAACCAATCAGAGGAGAGGCTAATATTGAGACAGAAATAAAATAACCCGCCGAAGCTGAAGAGAGAAGCTTTGTGTTTATAGAAACTTAAATACGTTTTATTATTGAAGTCATAACTCCAAAAAACCCAGGAACAGTGAATACGGCACCTTTATCAGAACATGAACTCCTGTATCTGTGTGCATGCGTTTGCTGGGCTGTGTATAACAGGACTGGCAGCCTGGGAGCACCAGATGTTTGTGAAGGCACAGCTGTAGCGTGATGATGTCACTAAACGCAACTGGGGGCATTCATCATCGTTTACCTCGTCGAAAGGTGTGACGGCAAATCATCATCGGTTAGCGTCCTGCAACCCACCACACCAGCATGACTTCTAAAGCACTCCCTCTGAATTCCACATACAAATTATTATGCAATATTCTATGGACAATTACAATAATATAAGTTTAGAGGAGAAGATAAAGAGGTTTTCTTCTGATTTATTTATATATACACAGATAGTTGAAGTTTGATCATGTCCGTGGAGTTGAAAAACAATTTAAGTAAAAAAAAAAGAACAGAAAACAGTGAAGAGATGAAAAAACTACATAATGTGTGCGTCTATTTATGTGTTGGGGAAGCCAGTATTCCTTTATAGCCTATTATTCGGATGAATATATATCCAAACTCATACTTTTAGACATTAACGGTGAAAAAAGCTGATGGTTTGTGCCTCTTTGTGTTCGCTCCTCTTTTCAGCGCTGATGTAAACAACTTTCTGCTCCACTGAGCCTCAATAACAGACGCTCATATTTCAGCCCGGGACCTCACGTGATGAGAAGAACAATCTCTGCATGTAGATATAAAACAGAACACATTTTCAAAGTTCATTAGCCATGTCTAGTAAGATGCAGATGCTTCATATAAAAACAGAATAAACAAACAGCAGCAAACACAGACATCAAGTAGTGAGGAAACGTAGCGCTCATACTGAACAGGCTGCAGGAGGGCAACGTGTGGATTTGAATGAGGATCATTCGGCATGTGGAGATTTATCCCTCTGAGGCCACCGCTCACACACCACTAACCGCTAGAATGTTTATTTATTGTGGTTAATTAAAATTAAAAGGATGATATATTTACCGAGGGCAATTGTGCATTAGTGGCTCTTCGTCAAAACGATGACGCGGTGAAAAAGGAGCGTAGGGTTACTGGAACGATGGTATCGGGGGTGAGCGGGGAAGACAATGAAGGCTGATCACATCACTCAGCTCTAATGGAAAAAGATGCAACAGATCCCTACAACACCTGGATGCTCCGGCAGTGTGACAGTGGCTAATTAGTCCGATCCATCTGCAGCACATCGGCCCTCACATGCAGCAGATGCTGCGGCGAACGGCTGAAAAGAACATAATCAAACTCTGTGATAGGTCTTTAATTGTATATATAGGGTATATGTGGCCATTGGTGTGGCTGCACCTCTAAAGGACAGCGAGTGGCGGAGTGTGTGCACTCCATGTGGAACCGGTAATAAGGGCTGTCCTGATATTAGAATTCCAGGCAAACAGGAAAACATTTATTAGCGTTTTCATTCTCACAGGGGAAATATGGCTGTGTATTAACACATTTAGGTTTTCATGCATATAAATCTATATTTTTCCATTTTGTACTCTGCACTTTTAATGACTTGCACAAATATGCCCATGAACAAAAAAATATTCATCCCAAGTATAATTACTCTACAGACTTGAAGAGATTAAATAGATACTACATATATGTCAGGGTTGAAAATCATAATTTATGGAAAGTAAACTCTTTCTGGGAGGGTTTGTCTTTGTTATCATGGTATATTATTGGAAAAAAAAATATGAGTAAACTTTAGATTTTTTTATAGATAGACATTGGTAACTATAGTTACCAGTGGACTTAAATGGGTTAGGAGGCATAAAACATGAGGACAATATTTTAAAGTTTTCTGAGTTTGTGCTAAATAAAACTTATTGTAAAGACAACATCTTTGAAATTGTTCAAAAGAACCTTACTGTAACATCAGTGAGTGTATTTAGGTTGTCTGAGGGAAGCGAGGGAGCTCTGTTAACTTTCTTTGCATCATATTTTATTTTCTCTACAAATAGAGCAGCAGGGTTGGCTGCCAACATTAGGCACAAATAATTTGATATCTTATTAAAATAACATTGAATTGTCATTGAATTGGACATGCCGGCTGACATTAGCGGTTAGCTGTGTTTATAATAGTCCTCGTCATTGCTGACGGGGCAAAACTTTCAAAATGTGAAAACGCAGCTTAATGCATCAATGTCAAATGTAAAAAAGGCAGTCGGGCGGACAGAGGGCAACACCAGCATCATCACCAAACCACACAATCTGCTGCAGAGCACCATGTTTGACTGCTTTAGCAAAGCCGCTAACATTAGAAACACTGCTAGCCGGGCAGCTAACATTAGCCAACTGGCCATAAACTGAAAGAAGTGCACCTGAAGTTTGTAGAAAGTTGCAGTTTGATACAAATATGAATGCAATGTTGAAATTAGGTGCCATGAACTTACATGATGTGTTCAAGGTCTGCTCGGTAAATAAAACACGATGATGTGTTCAAAAATGTAACAATGTAAAAATGTAGCAACTTAGCTTTTGGCGAGAAACTTGAACAACTACAGTTGTTTGGATGAGGAATACTGTTTTGCCAGCAACAAATGACAGAAAATGCTCTATAAATGGTATTGATAAGCAAAATCAGTATGAATAAAACCTTTAAGGACCCACATCCCTACATGTATATAAGTAATATAACACTGCTACAGACATGCATATTTATGAAGATATTTCTGTCCTCCAAGCACAATGTTGTACAATCCAAAACAAGTTCAACTCGCCAGAAGAAAGCATTACTTCCCCTCACATCAAACACTAATGCTTTGATGCTTTAAACACTCGCTTTATGTTCCACGGGTAACGTAACGTAAAAGGAATTGAGACCTGAGAGTTAAAAGGGGGCAAGAAAGCAGAGAGAGAAGTGTGAGAGGAGAGGGAGAAAAGAGAAGAAGCTGGCAGGGTGGAGAAAAGAAGAAATGTTGTTGTAATGCTCCGACTTTGTGTGTGTGCGTGTGTGGGAGATACTTATCACCGACCTTGGAGCACAAGTTATTCTCCAGCTTCTCACACACACACACACACACACACACACACACACACACACACACACACACTGCAGTTAGTAGTACAAAAGGCAAATCCATAATACCACACAGCAACACTAGCAGCAGGGCGCCTCTACTCCAACACCGCGACCTTTTATTTTTTTCTAATCATCAATCAAGCCTCATCAGACTCAACCCAGAGACTCAAACGCCTCCACAGTGCCCTGACATTGTGTATGTGTGTGTGTGTGTGTGTGTGTGTGCACGTGCGTGTATATGCACACATAACCCTGAATCTGACACCTCTGGAGCTCGCCTCCACCAATCAGAAAGCTGAAAAGGCGCTGCATGGCGTGGAGGGGAGAAGGCAGCTCAGCCTCCCCAGGGCCGGTACACACAGAGTTCAGGGCAGCAGCAGCCACACACACACGCACGCACGCACACACGCACAATCATGGCCGCTTTACCTCCCTGCGTAGGTGCTCGCTGCAACAACATATCACTGCCTCGCCTTCCATCTTCCTTGTTTATCGCACCTTCTTTTTCACACTTGGCTCACAACGAGCCCTGCCTGCATCACGCATGTCATGCTCCTGCACAATAATACAGTGTGTTGTATGTGTGTGTGTGTGTGTGTGTGGAGCAGGTCTGAACAGGCTCTGGCAGCTTCCCCCCAAACACTCTTTATTCCAGATGAAGAACACATACGGTGGCCCATTCATTCCCAGGCTTTTATTAACTTCTTCTGGGATGAAACCGCTTTGACTTGTCACTGAAGAAAAAAAAAATATATCCACGAATCCACCGTAATTAAGTGCACGCACACAAAGACATGCCTGGGCAGAGTTTTATATTTTTGTCGATTCTGAGCTTATTCCCTCAGTCGGTATCCAGTGTTACAGATCACCATTCAGGGGAACTTCCTCTTCTTTTGTGTTGCAGGGTAAAGTTAGTGTCATGCAGTATCTTTGCGTGAGGATCAGATTTTTAGTGCATGTCTTATATATGTCTTTATATTTGTCAATATCACCTCTTATGATTCAGTCTCATCTATGCTGAAATAAATTAGTATTTGACATGTAGTTGTCACTTATTTCAATTCATAATTGTATTAATATTATTTCTAAATAGCTTTTACCACTTTTCAAAAGGAGTATTACTTTGACATAGCTGGACTCAGCTATGCAGATTGAGGACTAAGGGAATGTGTTTTTTGTGTTAGAAGACACAGAATAAGTGCAAATGTACTTTTCATTAACAGAGATCTTCTGGATGAAACTGCTTTTACTTGTCACTCAGGTAAAAATATCCATGAATCCGCTTCAGTTCGGGGAAATGTGAAACATGGAAGATCTGCTGATTCACCAGGACAAAAAAAGGCAAATTCAATCAACTGGAAGTAGAGAGAGAGAGAGAGAGAGAGAGAGAGAGAGAGAGGGAGAGAGAGAGAGAGAGAGAGAGAGAGAGAGAGAGAGAGAGAGGGAGAGAGAGAGGGAGAGAGAGACGTGAACTGGGTAAAGTGCAGGGAAAAAAAAACTGAGGTGTCGCCTCTCACCTCGAATGTTCCCACCTCTCTGCTGCCATTGCTTTTATTATTTATCATCTTTATTTATTTATTTATTTGTCTATTATCTATTTATTTTAGCCTGCTTTACTTCTTTATACATCTTTTTTTCATTCAGTCACATCTTCGTCTATTTATTTAAAATTCCTTTAATTTTTCTCTCAGCATTTTATTATCTTGTCCTCTTAACCGTTTACTTTTAACTATTGTTTTGAGTTTTTATTACTGACCTTACTGTTTGTTTATTCATTCATTCACTCCTATTTATTATTTCATAGTATTTCTTATCTATTTGCAGATCCTGCCTCCGGGTGTTTCTTCACTAGGAACTGATGAGATTTATGAACGTCTCCTCAGTCTCAGTCTCCTGTTTTATTGAGTTTTATCATTATTGAGTGATTTATTAAGTACAAAGTAATCTACTATGTGTGTGCGGGGGTGTGTATCTATGACTGTGTGTGTATCTTTGTGTACATAAGCACGATGGGGGGCGGGGGAGATTAGTGTGAGAAATGCTTTGTGTTACATTTTGTTGTATGAAAAGTGCCAAACAAATAAACCCTAATTGATTAATTGTGTATGTGCAAAAAATGCATCCAGAAGTGATGTTGACTCTCTGAAGCATAAGAAACCAAGATGTTCACCCACTGAGCTCTGAGGTTTCTTCAGTATACTATCTGTTCCCTAGGCGAGGCGCAGAATATGCCAAGGAGCAGTGACGATTGCACCAGATTTCCGCCTCCTCGGCACAAGGACACAAGTAAAATATGCATTTCAAACATATTTTATTTACACCTAGAATAGCAAAGTCCCGTTCCTTTTCTGGAATCGCAGGTTTGATTCTGGAAATAGAGCATGACTGACTGATAAGTATTAGTACTCAAGGACATCAATAACTTTTTTTTATTATTTGCAGTAAAAATGAAAATGTTGGTGTTGAAATATGTAACAATACACCTGGGATTAGATTACACTTAATGCATTCTACTAGGGATGCTGATAAGTGTGGTCAATAATGAAATCAAGATTATTTTTTAGTTCCACGATGCATTTATTCAGCATAAATGACTTTGTGCTTTTGTTTGACATGTGAAAGAGATTTGTTTTGTTGCCAAGAGTCATGGATATCACCTTATAGCAAATCTTTCAGGTTATCATGAGCTTCTGCTTCTCATCGGATTCATGGAACCCAAAGTGTTAGCATATAAGAAAACTTTTCCAACCCTTTTTCCCAACCAAACTACTCACGCTCTTGCTTTCTCTCTCGCGCGTTCTGTAGAAATCTCTATCAGCGATTGTGTGAAGAAAAATGATATAAGTTTGGAGATTGTTTGACATGCAAATTGAAATCCTGATCAAAATTCAATAAATTCCACAGCCTTACAATCTACTGTTTTTTGCAGAAAGCCTGCCAGTAATCAGTCGACCCCTAAAAATCGACCAACATTCGAGGGATAGCTATCTCATGAAAAATCCGTTCAGGCTCCTCCTCAATGTTTTAGTGCTGATGCTCCAGACAGCCGCTGGAAACATGAGGATTTAAAGGCAAAGCAGCTCCTGGGATCTCTGAACGATTCCTGCCGAAGCCGTTTCCCTGTTAAATTCTTTCAGAGAACAGGTGTCAAGAGAAGTGGACCTTCAATATCAAACTTCAAGGCTGGCTCGGCTATCAATCTGGAATGAAAACTTTCCTGCACTCAGTCTCACTTTGTGCTGCATGTCTGATGAATACAGAGGTGTGTTTGAAAAAGATTTCCTCAGAGCCATCAAAAAAAGAAAAAAAAAAAACTGGCAGCGTCGATTCTTTTTCAGGGTTCAAAAGCCAGATGAAGCCCAACTCAGCTTTGAAAAATGGAGGCGTTTAATATGAAAAGCCCAAACCGTCTCATGCATGCTCATTGATACGGGCGTTGGGAGATGAAAGGGCAACGCGGATGAGCACACTGGTTCATAACAGAGGAGGAATCTCTGTCTGTACAACGGCGGACTCTGAATGTCAATAAGGAAACGAAGGATAAAAAAGATGCTCTCAGCTGCAGTCTGGCCTGGTTTTTATGTAGATTCATTCAAGTGATGGATTGTTTGAATGAGTTTCTCCCAAAGGTGGTGAAACTGTGCACAAAGAAGCTATTTTAACTTAACTGTGAACTTTGCCACACACACACCCATCCTGAGAGGGTTAACCTACATAAGAGTGTAGTAATGCCCTCAGTAATGGTCTCGTTATATATGGAAATAAATGTTTCAATCAACCAAACCGTCACTGTCCTCATACTTCCATACACCTTCTTGTTGACTTGGATGTTGAAATAAAGCCACTACGAAGCAGAGTTCTGATAATAAGATAATGTTTAACCTTTAAGCTGCCTTTATAGGTGCTGTATAATAAGAATATCATGAAAAAGTTTTTTTCAGTAATTTCATTCAAAAATATACATTTTTCAAGTGTTTATTTTAATATTAATTTTGATAACTAACGACTAATGAAAACCCCAAATTGGATATCTAAGAAAGTTTGAATAATGTAGACTGGTTTGATATTGAAGACACTGGTGCTACACTCTAATTAGCTAATTAACGGAAAAAAAAAACCCAAAAAAACATGCAATGGTCTTTAACTCTCAGTCTAGTTCTGTAGGCTACACAGTCATGGGGAAGACTGCTGACCTGACAGTGTCCAAAACACAACCAGTGACACTTTGTACAAGGAGGGCAGGACATAAAAGGTCATTGCTAAAGAGGCTAGCTGTTCACAGAGCTAGGTGTCCAAGCACATCAATAGAGAGGTGAAGGGAAGGAAAAGATGTGGGTGGTAGGAAAAATGTACAAGCAATAGGGATAACCACACTCAGGAGAGGATTGTGACCCAAAAAATGGAATGAAAAAAAGTATATTATATATATATATATTTTTTCTCACTGAAGGCATCAAAACTATGATAGTCTCAGATCATTTTTGTGATAAAGAAACAGGGCACAGGTACAGATATTTGTTGTTTTTGCAGTTTGTCTTGCTAAAAAATTCAAAATAAAAAAATATCCGCTACCCTATTTTGTGATAACAATATATATCATGATATTTAAGATTGACAAAAGCACAATATTAGATTTTCGATATCATCCCAAGTCTGACACACACACACATGCTGAGGTGTCTGGAGAGGAGAGATAGGGCTGTCTCCTTTAGCCTCTCCACCCACCCAGGACCTAATCAGTCAGTGTGTACAAGTAAAAATGGAGGCTGTCATCTACCTCCTGCCCAACAGACTTCCTGCCGACACTGTTCTCTCACCGCCGTCCTCCAGCGAGGAGAAAAGATGGATCTTTCCCTACAGCTCCATCCTCCACCAGCATTTCCCACGTTCTATTTCCTCCACCACTGTGTGCGTGTGTGTGAGTCTGTCCCTCTGTACCTGCTACAGAAGCTCAAACACACAGTTTTTCTTATCTCCAACAGCATTTTTAGGTTGAGTTTTTTCATTACTTGTGCTCTGAAGGTAGCTGAAGGTTTTTTTTTTCCCCCCATTTTTCAGCTCAACATATGATAAATGTGCCTCAGTATTGCATCAGCCTCTCTCCTCCACTTTATCTACTTTCCTCCTCACGTGTGCCAGAGACAGAAATCAGGGTAATGGAACGCCGCTGTGACCCTGACCCTGAATCCAGGTCAATGTAATTCGTCACGGTAACCACCCCCAGCACCCGGCACTGGGCTAGACAGCACATAGTGGTTCATGAGGGGGAAGCACCTGTACCTGGGCATGTACAAATCAACATGGGCTTGGCGTAAGGCACATTAATGGAACCTGGAAAAAGTTTTGCCAGGTTAGGTCATTTTTTAAAAAAAAACTTTCTCCATCGACAATGAGACGCCAAAACTATAAAGAATGCTGCATTTAAATCCCTTTTCTCTCCCTGTGTCCCCTAAGGGCTCAGTAAAAGTCTGTTGTGAGGTTTTCTTTTACAATTGTCAGAATTTTTATATTCTACTGTTCCACTGTGCAAAGACACTTTATGCACTTGAATTATTTTCCATTCTTCTTGGTGTTGGACGTCAGACTGAATTATTGAGGATGCAAAGACAAAAGTAATGAAGTGTTTTCATTTCGCCGCGCTGCCAGAAAAATACTTTCCCATGAGTCAACGTTAGAAAAATATACCGTCAGGTTTCTACAACCGTGTTGCCCATAATTGTCTATAATTGTGTAAACTGATAAGAACAAGCAGGTTTCCTGTTTATGTGGAGTTTCAGTGGTAATTGCAGACAGCTGACGATAATGAGGTTGCTTAAGTGTTTGTAAACCCACTGATTATAAATACTCAACTCTAATTGACCAATGAAGGAATCCTACAGTAGGGCACTTCAACCAGTTTTTGACTTCTGTATTTTTGAGTAAAATAAAACCAGAATTAGTGAACATCCTCTATCCTGATATACCAAGAGACTTGAAGTGTGTTTGCAAACATGTGCTTCTGAAGTTCTGATCTGATTAGAAGCATTTGGAAACAGGCTTCAGGTTCTGCTGATTCTTCAGAGTCATGAAAACGAGTGGAAAATGAATGGATTAGATTGGAGGATGCAGAGCAGCACTTTGAACCACAGGCATCTGCTTTAACTTGACATTAAAGAAATTAATTTAACAAATTGCATTTGCATGCAAGTATAAAGAGATTGTTATATATATATAAAGAGATGTTTAAATAAACAATGAGTGATTATTATTATGGATTCTGAACCCGTTTCTGTGCTTTTAGTTTTTTTTAACGGCTTCAAATATGTGATCTGGGGCTGACGGCTTCCTCTTAGGAAAATAAAAACGCACCATAATGTTTCTCCTGCTGTGCAGTTTAAAGGAAACAGAGGATAAATACTAAAGGAAGCAGCAACTCTTCAAACTGGTTCCAATGCAAAACAATAGCTTTTCCAATGCAAAACAATAGAGAGAGATAGCATCAGATCTCTATCTTTATATCTGGTCTATGTGTCGTACCTATGTGTTGTCATGTTCACAAAATAATTTAAAGAAATATATAAACCATCACTTGGACCTTCATGATGCTTCATCTCATGTTTGATTGACATTTCATATTGGTAACAGTCGACAGTATGAACAATCTGCCCCGACTTAATTAATCAACTCAATTAAATTGAGTCCTTTCTGCTCATTTTGAGGCTGTCATACCCTAGAGGGGAGGGGGGTGGTGGGGGTTGCCCCCCCCAAAAAAACAGATTAAAATACATCAAAAAAAGGGATTAAAGAATCCGCCGACACCCCCAAAATCCTTCAAAGGGCATCCGACTCTATCAAAGGATGAGCTTGCTAAATATGAGGCGACACACATGACACATGAAGAGTGTTCATCTTAGGATTTCTGCTTTCCGTGGGGAGGGAGAAATTAGATTCCAGGGAAACAAGATATCAAAGCAAAGCAAAAAAGTGTCTGCGGTTATCTTCGTATGCCACAGTCCCTATAGATGAGAGAGCAGGAGAGAGGAGAATGGCAGGGAAATCAAGAACACACACACACGCACAACAATATAACACATACACACAAACACCCCCACAAAAAAACACAATAATGTGGTTTTAACATTCATGTCAATGAGCTAAATTAAATAACAGACTGAAAAGGACAGACACAAAGAAAGATTGAAACAAACAGATGATGTATTTGAGAGAAGGAGAGGTCAGGAACCAATCACAACAAAGAGACAGCAAATAGATGGGTAGATGGGGAGGGAGAGAGAGAGAGAGAGAGAGAGAGAGAATTAATTCTCAGGTTTTTTGATATTTGGGGGTTTCCCTTTTAAGCAGCAGTGAGGTGGGGCTCACTCCAAGCGATTCTTAAGGAGGCTGAGTTGAAAGCGTGTCAGTGGGAGGAGGGTTGTGTGTGCGTCTGTGTGTGTGTGAACAGCAGACAGTTAAGATGGGATTTCTCATTACTCGCGTCTCGCTCTGTGTCCCGGCTATCGCCGCTGCATCCCGCTCACTGGCTCTCTGCCCTATCAGTTCTCCCCCTCCTCTCCTCTCCTCTCTCTGGCTGAGACTCAAACTGAATACATAAGATTTCACTCCCTCCCTCCATCCTCTCTCCTCCCCCTCCCCATGTCTGCATCTGTTTCCACAGTATCTGACTGTGCACACACAGGCTAAAACACACAGAGGCAGACTGGATGACGGAGCAAGAGCAAAGAAGAATCGAGTCGTTACCATGCACATCACGGTGTGGCTTCAAGGCTAGCGGGATATGTAGAAATCATAAAAGTCCTAACAACCAGAACACTTTCTTATAATAATACAGCATATAGTGTATTTATACATCTTCACTGGGACACATAAAATATTCATCTCTCAGACAGATGAGCTTCCTCTTTTCTTGGGCCACAGATTCTTCTACAGGGTTGTGGAATTTTCAAAGTTGGAAACTTTCCATGGGAATTAATGGGAATATATGGGAATTAACAGGAATAAATCCAAACTTTACCATATTGAAGGTTGGCCCTTAACAGGGAACTTAAATATAGTTGGGGAAAATATATTGTAGCATAATCTTGGTTAAAACAACCAGATTTAATGCAAGTAAACTCCTCAATCACATATTTCAGATCATTTCAAAGCTTCTCGATACTAGTGCGGAGGTCTGAGACAAACTGATCCAGATTTCATTGATCTTTTTTTTCCCTGAAACCATCTGAGAATTGATACATCAATTGTCTAGTATTGTGAAGACCATTCCAGATGTTTAGCTATAACTATATTTCTGTTCATTGCTCTGCATCAGTGTTCTTACAAGCTTTTTTGTTATCTTATCCTACAGAAAAATTCCACATTCACCATCTGATGTGTGGAAGCATTTCTCACAAGCTGATGTTGAAGGAAAGTCTCTGTATGTGTGTGAATATTGTGGAAAGACATACATGTAGACATGAAGAATGCTACAAAAACACAGCGGCATGTTGCAAAGTGATGAAAATTTCCTCGAGGCTCAAAATATTTCAGTAGACGAGAGTTTCAAATTAGTTCCAAAATTCCACAGCTTAACTTCCCATGTTTCTGGAGATTAATTGTAAGTTTACCAGAAATCTTCCGCCCCTTTGCAACCCTAATGATTACAGTGACTGACAAAATAAAAAGAACTAGATCTTAGCAACAAACACTTCATATTAGCTTAGAACCAACAGTTCCCACCCCGTGGGAGACGGAAGGTTGTGGAAAAAAATGTGATTATTCAAGAAAGAGTTCATGTTTTCTTATTATGTTCCGTGACAAGTCTTAAGTTGTATTGCATATATTGAAACAGGTTGGTGACAATGTGGACAGTAATGTGTGTGCGTGCGTGTGTTTGTGTGTGGGAGGTGTTTCCCATGAGAAGAATGAGCGGCAGGTCTCCTGGCAATCAATCCAACATATTACAGCCGTATTTGTCAGATATGGTCCCTGGCCGCCACGCCAGCCACCCGTGACTCATTCTGTCATTACATCTGAGAGGTCACGCCCACTCCACCCCCGCCTGAGTCCTCTTTCTTAGGTCTGATGGCGGCCTAATGGCCTGATCTCTCTACACCGCAATTAACCTTTTTATTGTCCACCTGCCAGCTGGAGATACATCAGCTGCCGTGCATGCGTGTGCGAGTAAGAGCATAAATGCAATAGTGTAATGTGTTCTGCACATGTGCACGTACAATCGTTCAAAGGTTACACACACACACACACACACACACACACACACACACACACACACACACACACACACACACACACACACACACACACACACACACACACACACACACACACACACACACACACACACACACACACACACACAGTATAAACTACTAACATTTCACCCAAATTCCAAATAAATATATTATTGTTTAAAGCATTTATTTGCAGAAAATGACAAATAAAAAAGATCCAATGTTTTCAGACCTCAAACAGTGTAAAAGAAACAAGATTAAATCTGTTTTAAAACAACATAATACAAATGTTTACACTTAAGATGGGTTCAGAAATCAATAAGATTCATTGCAATATTTATTGCAATGAATCTTATTTTCAATAACAGCTTTCATGCATCTTGGCATGCTCTCCACAAGTCTTTACCATTGTTCTTGGTTCAGGTTTCACTAATCAGTACCTCTTTAAGCAGAATGAGGCGTTCATGTGTTGGGATTCAAGATACGCTGGAATGGAATGGCTGGAATACATTTAGAGAAGCTGATTTCAGAAAAAAATGCAGTGATCTCTTATTTTTTTCCCCACAGCTATATATATATAACCTTTGAGAAGAGACAGAATCAGTCAGACAACAGCTTTATGTGGTACTCAGCAACAAAAAGGCTCAAACCTACTATCTTATTGTGGAGGAGAGGCCTCTCCTGATGCTCTTTAAATCCGCAGGGCAGAGAGCTCACTACAGTAAACAGTCCCATGCATTCTGTGGCCAGCCACAAATTGAATTTCGGGGCACGACTTGACTCAAAACACCTAATAATCGCACGTCACTCGCTGTTCCCAAACCAAACAAGGTCACATTGTAGAGCTAGAAATGAAAAGAAAAAAAAAAGAGACCTTTTTTTTTCCCCAAGCATTTATCTGGTAGGGCAAAGCGTTCAGGCTCCAGCAAGGTGAAGGAACTTATTGTAAAGAAAGTGGAATGACGGAGCAGGAATTCAAGGACAAAAAATACAGTAGGCAACAACAAAAGTAGTTGATAAAAGGTCCAGGAGAGGAGGGGGGGGAAACCTCTTAGATGGATAGATTGATGATTATGAAAAAAGTAGAGATTTGATTATGCTCAACGACGAAGATGCAAATGAGGGTACGACTCAATCAGCTGTTTTTTTGCTTGTTTTATTGTTATATCTCGTTCTTTTAATCCTTGTTGGATTTATTGTTTGAAATAAACATTTTTAATTTAAAAAAACCTTTCCACAGCAACAGAGGTTATTGTGTGGCATTGTGTCTAGTTGAGGTGCGGAGTAGCAAACATGATGAAGAAATGGTTCAGGGAAGAAATCACAAATCACCTTATAAAGCAGCTATAATCAATTATTTTTAAGTTGTTGCTCATGGTGATGAATCTGCAGTTACCACCATTCTCTTCAGCTTTAGAGTTTTATATAGTGAGTTTCAGCTCATTGTTTATTTGTCCAGCTGCAACTTTACTGTTTTGGTTCACTCATATTGTCACAGTGGCCACAGTAAAACCACCTCATGGTGTTCACTACCTGCTCAGCACCAAACACACCCAGCTGGCTAGAGACTGGATGGAGAACGTGTTGCTGCATTAAGTAGCTTCAGAGCTACATGTTTCACTCAGGTAGAACTAAAAGCTTAAAGAGAGTGAATATGAGCCATAAACTCCTAATAAATGATAACAATAATGTCAAGATGTTATTCAAAAGTATACAGTACATAGGCTGATATCAGGTAAAATGGCCCATTTAAGGTTTGGGGGTCCCAGCCCCCCTGGAAATTAGAGCCAATGACTACAAAGGATTTGTATATGTTTGTTTAATGCATTTTAAAGGTTATGTGGTTCTAAGCAATTGTGTTTCAATAGTAAAATGGATGATGAATTCATTTTGAATTTGAATTCTCCTTTGTCATTTGACTGGCCCATTTTATCTCATGACATGACCCATTTTACCTCATGAGATGGCCCATTTTACCTCTTTTACCCGAATCCATTCATGATAAAAAAAATTGGCACAGGGGATGTTTCAAGAATTGTAGGACCTAAATAATTATATTTAATGACATAATTCCAACACAAAATGATCAGAAACAATCATTAATCACAAATATACATTGATAAGGTATATTTGATATTGTGTTATGTCCCAAGCAATTTACCAAAAATTGACCAAATTTACCTGATGTCACCCTAGTTTTATATTTAATATTATTAGACTTTCTTCACAGCACATTAAGACAGATTTTTCCATTATTTTAACTGGAGCTATAGTAACCTCTCAACTGTCAGTCAGTCATATACTGTCCACACTTAGGAAACGTCCAATCAGCCAAAATGATTGAAAAGAGCTGTGCAGTTAAGCCCGAACACTTCAATGATTAACAGCACGAAAAAAACTGTCAAAACAGTTATTTTAATGTGTCATATACCAATAAAAGGGATAATGTCAAAAATGTGTGGTGTAACCCTAAAAACTTGGTACAGGATAGTGTAACTCCTTAAAAATTAAAAACACATATCAACTACTTTTTATATTCTAGGTGGATTAAATATTTAAAATATGTATCATTCCTTTTCGGTTGCCCCATTTGAATATCGCACATTTTGTGTCATTTTTATGAAAAAAAATGGTAGGAATGGACTGTCAAATGACATGAAACAAACACAAAAAATGTACTGATGAATGCTTTTAAAACTGTATTTAAAAAAGTGACTTTCTCATCTCGTCAAACATTATTTGTCATTGGGTTCATGAGGCTTGCAGCTCCTACCTGCTACAGAGAGGCGTGCCGTGCGGCTGGAGATGGAGCCCAGGTTGTCGATGGTGGCGACGCACTGGTACGTGCCCTCGTCGGGCTTGTTGTGCTTGGAGTGCACCACGTGGGTGAAGAGCAGCGAGCCGTCGGGGAGGACGCGCCGCCTCTCGTCTGACACCAGGCTCATGAAGGTGCCGTCTTTCTTCCACTCCACCCTCGTGGCTGCGTCGCTGTGTGCCGAGCAGTTGAGCAGCGCCGAGTTGCCCCGGATGGCCAGCGTGTCCTGGGGCTCCGCCGTGAACCAGAACGGGCTGAAGGGCTGAGCTGCTGAAGCTGCAGGAGGAGAGAGGAGAGGAGTGTTAGCTGGTGTCTAAACAGCAGCAGTTCACACGTTCTCTGTCACTGATTACACGGTCACCACAGCTGATGTCAGTGTCAACACGATTCACTGATCGCAATGTTTATTTCACACCTGCGGAATATGGAACCGTGAACCTGAAGATGCAAAACCTCATTTCATAAAGCACAACACTGTTCAGCGATACATCACAGCAGCAGGCGGCAGGTTTATACAGTGGAAATGAGGTGCAAAACTATGCTATACAGAGCTTCACAGCTTCCACTTCTCATTTATAATGGTGAAATTCCATTGGTATATAATAAATGCTGATAGCACCGTTCTGGAAGGATTTTGCAATTGCTGTCGATGATCCTTAAAAAGCCTTCATGAAAATACATCATTATTCTACCAGGAAGTTGACAGATCATTTGAGATCGCAGATTCTGAGACCAAGTCTTAAAGGTACGGTGTAGTAGTTTCTGGTGGCATCTGGTGGTGTGGCTGCAGATCATAGTACACCAAGTGTGTAGGAACACAGATATATACGTAAGAAAGGCTACATGTCTCATACACGCTGCCGGCCAATGGAGTCGAACAAACACACTGGCTACCTGGCTAGGCGGCTAGCTCACCTGAAACATAACATTTGTAAGAAATCAAACAACCATCAAGTTTTCAGTGAGATCAGAATATTTGAGTTTGTTCAGATCACTCACTTTCCCTCACGTTCAATACATTCTATACATTAGATAAGACTGTTTGCCTGTGGCAAGATGGCCACCGGGCGAGGACATTGGAGTCTGTGCTGTAGGACATCTAGCCTTTCGTATGTATATCTATGTGTAGGAAAACTTACTCTGGTTCTTAAAAACACAGACAAACATATCTAGAGGCTTCGCTTAGTTTGTCCGCTCTGGGCTACAGTAGAAATATGGCGGTGCAACATAGAGAAAAAAAAAAAAAAAACAACTTAATCTAAGCTTATAAAAACACAATTTTTATTTATATTTATCAATATATTCCATTTCTGCCTAGTCTAATTCTGCTAGATGCCATTTAATCTTACACACTGTCCCTTTAAAGTTTTACATTATATTTTTCAAAGCAGTTTTCCTTTCAATCTGCAGTAGAGGAACCATTAAAGCTCTTCAGAAGACTTGCTGTAGCTGCTTTTTCAGTTCAAATGTAAGACGAGTGACTGCAAAAATCAAACCTTTAAAAGACATGATTGCCTTCAATGGCAATTTTTTTTTGTTTATAAGTCACACGAAATGTGCTGACGGCTGAAATGAAAGGACACTACAGGCCTCCAAGAGCCAAAAACACAGAAAGAAATGTTCCCGAAGCAAAAAACATCTTTTTGTTCATTCTGTCTTTTCAGCCACTGCGCCTCAGTCTCTCCCAGAGACTCCAAGAGGCTTTTCATTACCAAAACCACAAAGCCACACTGGAATTGGACAAGAGGAACTGACAAATTTAACCCAGTCTAGCCTCTCTGGCAAGTTAATATCACATCTTGCGTTATTATAAGTAGAGAGTACAGCGGAGGAGTAAACACTTTGGAACGCAGATGCCGTTTCCTTCATGAGACGCTAACATCACGCTGACAAGGATAGTGCCAAAGTCAGAGTAAGTGCAGTTGCTTTGCATTTGTTCTCATCCATTATTCAAGCACTCCCCCCCTCAGAGTCACGCCGAGGTATTGTTTAGATAAATAAAACCAATTATCTGTTAAACAGGGATGGAGGAGAGCTACATAAAATAATTAAGGGGGTATATGAAGGTATTTTAATAATGCAACGAATGGAGTGAAATAAGTGGCTGAGTGTTAAATGCAGTTTAAAATATTCCTGCACTATTCCAGGGAAATGGCACGTCTCCAGGGGAGAGCGAGAGCCGAAAAAGACAGAGGGAGGGAGAGAGAAGGAGAGAGAAGGAGAAGAGAGATGCTGTGTCAATGGTTCAGCTATTTAACTACCAGCAGATAATTTCTCTACCTCACGGCGCCAAGTCCCTAGTGTGAGCTCCAAGAGGGAACGATGTAATGTGTGGTCCATTAGGGTGGCAATATGGCTGCCTGTCCTCGGCGCACTCAGGTCTCCAAATGCACAGTCACAGTCACAGCAAAACATTGCAGAAATCTGAATTGAAGAGATACTTTTTTCCTCAGTTTTGCATTAGTTGCCTTCGAGGCGTCATGGCATCATCAACTTTGACATGACATCCAATATTCTATTGTATATTTGACACATTGCGGTAAAAACTTTGGTAAAAACACGGAAAGTGGTTTAAACCTGAATAAAAAAGTAAATTTATGACAATTTATCAAAACACTGATGCATGCACAAAAAAAAAAAAACCTGTTGACTTTCACATTTTGATTTATGTGCAGCTGCAGACCAGACACAATGAAAAGCTAAATTATAGGTTTCGCTGACGGACAGACAGACAGCAGAATTGCTCAAACGTGCAATTTTTTATTTTGAAAATCCGTTCGGGCAGAGCTGGATGCCGGAAGAGGACGCAGAAAATAAATACATGTCTGATGCCAGTGACACATTTAAAACTGGAACCCTGAGCAGCCAGCGGTTTAAATGGGACTAAAAGCAGCAGCTGATACTGTACATGTTGGACAGAATGTGACAACAGCAGCAAATGTATTTTCTGCTGGTGTACATGACAGATGGACAGAGACCAGAGTGGAGGAGCAGTGGGGGGGTGACTAGAGGCTCCATGGCTTCATCATCTCTGCTTTAAGCTACTGGAACGGCGTGCCCGGGTCGGTCTGCACAATCCTGGCTGCTCCCTGGTGAAAAGACCTTCTTCAGCCGCTCTGAGTCTGAGGAGGACCGGGTTTGATGGTCCTGCGGCTTCCTATCAGAGCCAAAACAGCTGCCTTTAGCAGCTTTTTATCCCCATCGCTGAAGCAGTAGGGGAGAGCTTAGCTTCGCCGGCTCTGCTGCTGGACAAATGGCGAACCATCTGCTTTCAGCAGCAAACCAACGTCCACAGTTGGTGGAGCAGAGAGGAGCAGAGAGGAGGACATGGAGATACTGAGGCCCCCGGTTACATTGGAACATTACATATTTTATCCAAATAACCTTTTGTTTTGGGGGGTTTAAAAAACACAAAGAGCTGGAACCACCCTCCAGAGTGGGAAACTTGAATATGGACCACGGAAGTGTTTTCATTATTGCTGCCTAAAACACAAAACTCTGCTCAGATCAGCTCATGTCATATACGAGTTCATGTCATACATGCGCCGGTATCGGGAAAATAAACAAACGTCTGATTATTTCCATGTGTTAGACCTTCAATAAACAGAGTCATTCCAAGAAATGTACAAAATCTGTACAAATAGCTAGTCTGTCTATCGCCAGACTGAATATCCCACAGATTGATATTCAGTCTGTTTATTTATTCTAATTGGGAGGTGTGGTTTATGAAAGTCCAAAGCCGTTTATTGGACACTACGAATGTCTATCAAATGCACCTGTACATAGCTTATAGTGCTAAAAGTTGCTCAGTTTTCACAATAAACTTGCAGTCTAAATGACTTAGAACTCTTTCTAAGGCTGCATTGGAAGGTAAATTACTGTCTGCCGCCATGTTGGATCCACAGTTATCAACAAAGTCGCTTCTGTGTTGTGTTACCGTGTTGCTGCAACCTCCCCTGTTCTGTGATTGGCTCCCTAGATGAGGGGAAAATTGGTTCCTTTACCCTTACCTTCATCAACTTTTGAATACAACAATTGGTCAGAAGTAAGCTAGGCAGCTTTGGAGGAGACCTGGGAGAACCAGCCAGTGGTTCCAACAACTGTACGCCAAAGATGCTCTTGTCGCCTCGAGTGAAGAACTCAGACCTTACATTGAAGGTGAATCAACCAACATGAGGGCACCGAATACATGCAGAATATGCGGAATAAATGAAGATGTTACACCACTTTTGCGTCTTCTGTTCAGACTGTCATCATATAAAAGTTTGTAGCCTGAACCTCCTCCTCACAGCTTCCTACAGCCAGAGCCTCTACTTCCCTCAGGACTCTTACGGCCACCAGGAAATCTGCAGACAGAGACACACGCACACCAACAAGAAGCATAGCAGCGGTGGCTGAAGTCCAAGGTCCAATAACAGAGGAGGGTGAGACACTTTAATCAATGCTGGACCCAGTCTGCATGTAGACTGAATAAACCTTAAAGTGTAAGTGAAGGTTTTTGGATGTTAAACCCTATTTTAAGGATTTTCTCCAGTGAACTAGGAAACCAAAAAAAAAAAAAAAAAAAACTCAGACTTGAGACTAAAGTTTATCTGTCTGCGATCTTCTCTGCAACTTTCATACACTTTGTGATGCACACAAGCTCACATGCATGCACGCTCACACAAAACTGGTGTAAAACCCTGATTTCAGCACAATTTGTTCCCTACCAAAAAAAAAAGGAACCAAACAACACGATCTGTTGACCATAAAAATGACCAGGATATAAACAAGCCATACCATAAAAATGCATCTGAACTGGATAAAACATCATTTTATTACAGCTTCGGGTGGACAGGCACGTGTGAACAGGCAACACTGACAAACAGCCATGTTAAACACAAAGTCACAAACGGACCTGCTGCAGGAGAGTCAACAAGCAAACACTGAGGCAGCCGCTCTGTGAAACGGGTAAATATAGTGATGACCTAAAAGTGATTCATTTATTTATATTTAAAGCCATGGCTGTGCAAAATTTTCTTTTTTGTCCAGAGGCCAAAATGACTGGTGTTTACATGTTTGTATAGTTTTTTGGGGGCTGCTGTGTGAAGCAAATCAAGCAGATATTTGCATACTTTACCAGCATTTGGCTGCTGGCTTGCTGTTAATTTGGTGGCCTGCAGATAATAACCATCTCAGCCGCTATGCCTCTCCCCCCCTCTCTGCCTGTTACATATTATTGATGTCCCCCTCCATCCTCCATGCTTGTGGTCCCCACTGAGTTGCAATAAGATTGTCTGCAGCATCTGATTAAAAACAAACGACAGGAAGATGTCGTCACCGATGACTGACAGGCGTCAACTTTCAGGTCAAAACCGAGGAAAACTTTTCCCGCAACTAACAAGGTTTACGAGTTACAGAAAACAAATCCTAATGAACACCTACAGATGAGGCTGCCGCCTCCTGATGTATTCTGAAGTCAGAGACAGAACATAATGAAAAGATGATGACTTTGATGATGGATTTTCTGACATATCAAATTCTGTCTCTAGTTTAGAGCTTCTGTTTGGCGTAGTGTAATGTATTCATCAATAATAAAACTGGGTTGGCGTTTGTTTTACTCAAGAGAAAATGAAATTAACTTTTTCTTTCTTATTTGGTGCTGAAACGCTGCAGCTTTTAACAACACAGCAGCACGGTTAAAGAAGGAAAGCGGTGTCAGAAAACTCATTACAGCGAGGGGAGGTGTAATCTGTTGAGGCCTGGCGCTGAGGGAGCCCCCCCGTTCCTTTTTTGAGAAATAGAAACCACCATAAAGGTGGTCAACGGTAGGACGAGGGCGTGGGGAGCGAGAGGCTGGAAAATGAGGTTGTCTGCTCGATAAGTACGAGCCGTTCCCTCCATCCCAAATCCACTCGGCTCAGCAGTCAGAAAAAGGTTGTGGAAGCCGAGCTGAAGGTGCTGCTTCGCTCTATGAAAGAGACAGAATGGAGCGATGGTGCCACAGGCTGTATTTCCCCAGACTTTAAAGCTCGTTTTCAGATGTAACAGAGCTTACTGTCAAGGCGAGGTGTGTGGATTTGGGTTAATGTGTTCACAAGACTACAGGCTACACAGTTCCAAGATGTCCTGAGAAATACAAAGAATAAAAAAAAAAAAAAAAAAAACTATTGCTAACTTACTCTTATAACCTGTTCTCTATGGCAAACATCAATTTATGTTTCAGTAACAGCAAAAGGTGGAAGAAGAACTTATCCTTTACTTTAGTGAAAGTATCAATACCATCATGTAAAAATACTAAGCCCTGTAATTCTACTTCTTCTGAATTTACAGTAGGGTGATATCAGGTAAAATGGGGCAATTAAGGTTTGGGGGTACCAGCCTCTCTGGAAATTAGAACCAATGAATACAAAGGATTTAAAATTGTTGACATAACTGTACTTGACAAGTAACAGGTGATTTGATTAGTTTATGGTTTCTATGTGGGGTGAGACAATACTTCAAATGTAGACTGAACCAGAAATATTCATAGTAAGTAGCCTGGCATGACAAATCTAACTAAACCCATTATTAACTAAACCCAAATACCAATTCCAAAACAACATGATCAGAAATAGTCATAATTAACTATAAATATACATGGAAAAGGCATATATGGTATTGTGTTAATGTCACAAGCGATTTACCAAAAAGTGGCCCAATTTACCTGATATCACCCTATAGTTGTACCGGCTGCACATATTTAAAATTACTAAACTAAAAGTATTACTTTTCGTGGACAATTGGGGTCTGACTGATATATTAAAAACATTTAACAGTGGATGTAAAAGTAGTATTTTAATTACTAGAGCTGGTTTGAAGGATCACAGCATAAACCTGAGGTGACGAGATGATAGATTAGATAGGCAATTAGAAAAAAAAAAAAAACAGTTCTGCTGCATAAAGTTTAATTCATTTTTTCCAATTATTTTTAATCTTAACTTTTTGGAGAGTTTTAGCTCTTTGGGGCCTGAAGAGCTTTTCCACTGAAACCATATGAGGGAATATATATGCCTGATGCAACAGGCACAGGAACAGCATGAGCTGTAGATAAAATTATATGATTCATTAGCTACTCGTTATGTATTGATTATATGTCACAATTTAATCTTAAAAATATCTAAAGCTGTAGAATAAATGTAGTGTATCATTCAATTTAAATACTCAAGTAAAGAATATAAAATGTAGTACTTGAGTAATGTAACTTGATGAAATTCCAGAGTTTCCTGAGATTTCGCAGCAACGCTGGGTGTAATGTTGCAGTAGAAGGAGGGTGAGGGTCCTCTCTCCACACAAAGACTCCTGTTCTCCTTCATTCTACACTGGGCTCAGCAGGAAGCCTCCTCCTCCCTCATTGACCCGCCACCTGAGAGCAGCCATATTGACGACCCGTCCTTATTGAGCTGCTCTTGAGACAGAACAGACCACTCTAAAAGAAAAAAACACAGCCCTGTTTCCAACAACAGAGACCCTTCTGTTGGACTCTGGGATAAAGAATAAAGAAAAACCTTAAAAGTAAAACATGCTCGACAGCTCATTTACAACTGAATTACAATTTAAAAGGTTCAGGAGCTGAAAATAAATATTCATGCTGTTATTTATCATGAGGAATTTCCAAATTCTTTTAATGGGTCGCTGCCTCTCTGAGCTTTTAAAACCTTAAGGTTTTAAAAAAAAAGGAAGAAACAATGCAGATTCATTAAAAAGCACACACAGATCTTCACCCAGGTAAAGGCTGCTTTCTCCCATCCTCCCACCCTCAGGGTCGCTCTAATGACACTAATGGAAGTGGTCGTCTGTGTGTCCCGCCCACACTTTCCCAGCCACCTCTTTCATCTTCACGCCGCCATTCCGTGTCTCCCCCTCTCCCTACAGTCCGTCGTATATCCAGGAAAAACATCTCGAGGAAACGATAATGACCTCAAGTCCTAATGTGGAGGGACAGGGTGCTCACTTACGGTTTTTGAGTATTTGGAGAAAAGGGAAATGGTAAGGCTTCCTTTTCAAATCAGAAGGACAAGCACAGAGATTCCTCCGAGGACTCGGCGAGTTTTGCATCAGCACACTTAATTTGAAGAGAAGCAGTAAAGATTTGAGAGGACAGATCCATTCCACTACCAAGAGAGGAGAGATGCTGCATTCTGTGGTAAAACACAGATCTCTTAAAATCTAGCTAATTATTCTCATTAAATGGTTTGTATCTTACTGCACAGTTTTTCATGATGTAGATGGAGACATTTCTGGTATTCTCACTGGAACGTTTTAGGTTTTAAGATACAATCAAGTGCATTTTATTCTCAGAATCTTCCATAAGCGAATGTACGCGATCTTTAGTTTGTTAGTTATGATGTAAAAGAATACTGGTTTCTATGGTTGCTATGATGGTTGCTATGGAGTCAGCTAGATGATTCGTGCTGTCCATCAGTAATTTATTACATAACATAATATAGTATATTATAATGATATTATATAGTGTAATCAGGCTGTGGTTAAAAGCGCTGGTGTCAGATTTAGCAGCATCTAATGGAACAGTCTTGGCAGTAATAGAATATAATTAGTATGTTTTAATTATTATATTATTCAATTAAAATAAGAATAAGGCCTTACACTGAACTGTTTTTATCTACATGGGGAGCCGGCCTCCCGCTATGAGGTCACCCATGTTTCTACAGTAGCCCAGAATGGACAAACCAAACCACTGCTCGAGGGAGGAATTTTCACATATTTCCAGCCAATGTAGTTTTTCCTATGATGGAGCACTGTTGGCTCCAATGTTCAACCCTGATACTACCATAAATGCCTGAAAACTACACACTGTTCCTTTAAATTCTGGTTGTGTTTGGGGGGAAAAAATCATGGTTTTGGGTTCAAATGTGATAAAAATGTCCCGATGTGACAGTAAAGATGTCTGGTCAGTGATCTGGAACATTACTCTCCTGCTAGTTGTGAAACTTTACAACTTTTTGCAACCGGCCAACTCCAGATGATGACAGACAATGCCTTATAGTGAAAAAACAGATATAGACGTAAGGGCTGGGTGATTTGGCCTAAAAATAAAACTCATTATTCAAACGTACATTTTTTTTTAATTTAACAATCTGAACAAACTAAAAAGACTAATATTAAAGAAAAACTTTTATTATTTACACATTAAAATAAATGATTACTGGAGTAATTCATAGGCCGATGTGGACAAATCAGCTGTTCAAGAATAAAAACTTTGTTCTCATTATTGTGCAAAGTTTATGTTTTAACCAAATCATTTTTATATAAATGTATAATTTGTGGAGATCTATCAATTTCCTTTTATCTCTTCATTCATTAATTTATGAATGAAACATTCATATTTTTATTTTTCCATGGCTGTGGTGTTGTGTATATTGTCCATAAGTACATTTATATGTAGTAAATTAAAAATTTAAAGGCCAACTGTAGGCATAAGTAGAAAAAAAGGAACAAAAGGAGTTCAGTGGCAGAGGAACATATTTTTTTGGTTGCTCGTGTGTTCTTTTAGGAGCTGATGCAGGGAACAATGGCCGACATGCCTAGGGGAGGCAGCTATGATCAGGGACGCCACAACCCACTGATTCTGGTCCTCTCAGCGTTCCCCACAGCAGTGGATGAGATGAGGGGTTGAGGCCAAGTCATAAAGGGATGGACAAAATGATTGGGCCGCCTAGCGCACATACTGGCTGTCCTGCGCTGGCACCCACTCAACTGGCAGATTAAAAGGGGAAAGGATCCAATTTTTTCAGCTCACAGTTCTGTCATCCTGTCTGTCCGCTGCCATTGTAGAAGTCTGGAGCCTCAGTGAAAACATGACAGGGTCACAGGCGGGGCCGGGTCACCGCGACGACATCAGCTCGGGCTGCACTGGATACTGCCAGAAAATGTCATTCTAATACGACCGTCATTCTCTTTTTAATCAGATGAAGAAAGGAGATCCTACTCCAATGGTTTTCCAGTTAATAGGATTAGCGAATGCTGCGAGTGCATGGGGTCCGGCAAAATATCATGTTTGCAAACTCTGGCTTGCAGGATTTGACTTTAGATTGAAATTATGCGTTTCAGTAATGGTGACATGAGCTAATAAGCTGCTAATCTTAGTTTCCCAGAGACCACACATACTGACCCTCATTTCCTGCTTTGCAGCGAAGAGTTAAAACTCGATCCAAGACCACCGTGGAGACCACAGACCTGCTGCACTGAAGGAATCAGGGTCCACTTAGAACAAGCCAAGGAGAGCTTTACCAATCCACCGTGAACATATTAGACATTTACTTCTGAGATAAACTAATTTGAAGAGTTCAGTTCTGATAAAAAGATGCATATCTGTCACATTTTAATGAAGAATTATATGTATAATATTAAACATTTTGTGCAGCTAGATTCTCAATCTAAACAATAACAAAAGACAAAGTTGATGATGTCATGAAGTAGTGTGGGATAATGGGAGTTGTTGTCTTGTCATGGTTAGGATTTCTTCAGAGATCATCATTCTATCAGTAAAACACTGAATGCAGCAGATTCATCCTAAAAATCTGTGTTTCTCTGTGTTTTCTCTGCGGCAGTTCTGCTATGCTACCTGAGCTAATGCTAATGTTCGCTTGTTTCTTTGACAATTCAAAATCCAGATTCCTAAAATCCTCATCTGGTTAAAGATAGTTGAACAACAAATATCTTAGATGTGGCTTAATAATGGATTATATCGCAGCCATGTAACATCTCAGATAGTAGATTAAAATTAATCATAAAAATATTGATTTCTCTACATTTAAATTTATTTCTGGAAACCTTTTGGAATAAGACACAACTCAATTTATTATTTAATATAGGCTTAGTTATTTTTACACATTTGAATACAGAAAAGTTACATATTAGGACTTAAACAAATAATAAAAAAGATGGCTGAAAGAACAGTAAAAAATAAAGTTATATTTGAGGTAAATATACCAGTGCACCAGATACTGAGATTTTAAATTTTAAAGATGCCACACAGCCTCATAAAATCTGACCAAAACAAAATCTTGTGTATTTTGGAAAGGTCAGAAGTCATGCCTGGTGGGGTTTACAAGTAGAGGCTTTGTTTGGCTTCTGGTGAACTATGTCAGTCAGTCAAATTCATGGATTCCTCCTTCTTTTTGGGGGGTTTTCTGTCTCTGCATGCAGTTTCCAGACAGGCTGACTGGCATTCAGAAAAAAAACAGCTCCTCTAAAAAGTGAGAAATAGCCTTCCGAGAGATTCTTACACTCATTAGTGAGGCATTATTTATTCATCAGTTTACAACAATTCCATTTTAGAACTTGTGTTTTCTGAAACCTGCACATTTGTTTTCCTTTGTCATATCTGAGTAAATAACGCTATGTAATAAAACGGTGTTCCTAATCATGAATACACGGATTTATCTGAAATCCTTAACTCTCTACTTTTGAGAGACGCTGCTTTATCCCATTGGGCAACTGATAATTGAGCAGCCGTCACTTTTCCAACATAAGGAGGCCATCCGTGAGTTTGTCGCACCCTGGGTGAGCAGAAATAAATGACGGTGACATTTCCCTGAAAGCGAGCTTTACTGTAAACTCTGTAATTAACATAAATTACGACACAAAATACAGAAAACGCTGTCAATCGTAAAACATAAATACACCACTGTAGAAAAGTCCTCTCATTACATTTGACCCTACAAACCGGCCATATAATGAGTGGGTGGGAGACTGTTGAGTAAAGTAAAGTAAAATCCTATTCATGTTACAAAAGCTGCCCACTGGAAAAAATAATTACAGCATTAAATACATTAAAATTAAAAGGTGTCACAACACAAGGAAAAGATGACTGCAGCTAGGATTTTTCAGTATTTTGAGCATAACGAAATAGAAAGTAGTAGAATCCGAAGCAGGAAAAAAGGGCTTCCAACGGATGAGAGCTTTTGAGAAAAAGACAGAGATCCAAAAGGGATTCGGGTGGACAGAGAAACCTCTCACCTCTTCGGTTGTGATAATTAACCGGCACTGATTGAGGCTTGAATTTCCCCCTCTTATCAGCCTCCCCACAGGCCCACCATGAGGGATTGGCCCACTGAGATGACAGCAACACAGATGGGCAGCGCTGTGAGAGCTGCTTCAGAGATGTGGTGAGGCTTCAGTGTGGGAGAACCTCAAAAAAAATACACCGCCTTTCGCTGAATAATTGGAAAGTGAAATAGCGGAGAAACAGCATGTTACTGGGGCTTAATGGATGTCTACAGAGCAGTCAGACTAAAGGTTAAAGCCATCGCTTAATGTCACAGTTTGAGAATTGGGATAACCTTTTGAGGTTGGTGGAGAAAACCTACTAAAACTTTCACCATGGCAGCAGATGCCATTTGCCGTTTGTTTTTAAAAGGAGAGTTCTCTCCTTGTAGAGTTTGCGTGAAGGTGCCGAGACAACCTGTGCACTTAAAAAGCTGCAAGGAAAGCCAACAACCAACAATACTGAGGTTCAATCCTTTTCACTGAGGAAGAGGGAAAAATAAACATCTACTTTTCACCCGCAAGACATCACAGCATCAGCCAAACAGAAAACTCATAGAAAAGGTTTGGATGCTTGTTCAATGTCTATATGAAAAAAGACACACACACGCGCACACACACGCACTGTTTCCTCACACACACACATATATATATATATATATGAAAAATCTGGGAAAATTGAAATAAAAAAAAGACTTTTCATAAGGAAAAAGACACTTCTACATTTGAAAAAAAAAGATTTTTAATGAAAAAGAAGCTTTTATATTGAAAAGAGACATGGAAAAAGACGTTTATATTGAAAAAAGAAACATGAAAAAACAGACTCATGAGATAAGACTTATATGAAAAAAAGATTTACGTACAGAGATATGTGGGAAAAGAGACGTATGGACAGTTTTTTGGGTGCGTTCAGCCATGTCGGGACGAGACATCCGATACGGTCGTAAAATCAGTGAGCAGTGGGCAAACATGTCCAGGAAGTAGTCGACAAACTGGGCCGATTGAGCCCAGTTCCTCTTCTCTCCGTGAACAACAAGTGATGAGATAGTCATCTGAGACAGGAAAGCACATTCATCTCACCACCCACCAGCTCCTCCCGTCCCCACTAACCCTGCTGCTGAAGAAAATCATGTGGCTGTAATGAGATATCTTATAGATTTTTTAATGAAACACAATATTGCATTCTCTTGCCCCTGGGTTGTTTTTTTTTTTTGCCATCGCTTTCAACACACACACACACGCACGCACATACACGCACGCACATACATGCACGCACAGGATAGGAAATCAATATAATCCAGTATGCCTTGCAAAGTCAAACACCCAGCAATTTATCAGCATTGGATTTCAAAGTCTGGGTCTTTGCCGATTTTGCCCTTGACTGCTGTCATTTAGTCATTTTTTTGGACTTTCTGTTGTTGTTGTGTCCACTACAACACACACACACACACGCAAGTGCACACACACACGGCGCTGACAGCAAAGTGGCGGATTTGGTAGAAGAGCCGGAGATGAAAGGACCGGCCTGCGAGGTCACATCCAGCCATGGGGCTGCTCACGCTGACAGCCTCCGCCGCCTCGGAGCAGTCGAGTGTGGCCAATCTGCCTCCCGATAAGCTTAGAGCCAATTACCAGCCCCAGACACAAAAACATTTCAAACTATCTCAATTTCTCCCCTCGTTAAGATAAGCATCCGCGTGCAAATTCAGCTAATTAAAGCAAGAAAAGCTGAGTCACAATCCCCCCCTCGTTCAATTCCCTAATGAACATTTACAGACCATTACACTGGCCAACTGTGTTCGTATAGAAGCGAAGCTCTGTAAACACTTTTAAATCAAAACTATCGCTCTTACTTTGTTTTATTCTTATACATATGTGGTCTATTATGTGCGGTTTGTATTTAGTTTTATTTGTTACATATTCTATTACAACATACCTGTTGATAGTATTCACTGCTTAGTTGGTTTGTTATTCATTTTAATACTTGGCTTTTTTTGTATTCACGCTTGTATCTTCAATTCTATTGCACTTTGAGCTATGAAAGATGCGATATCAATATTATTAATATAAGTAAATGATAAATTAGTTTTACCTGTGCAAATACAAAAAAAATCCCCCAGCTAAGTCTTATCATATTCTTCAGTTTACTTCAAATGACTCTCAACAGTTTCTTCTCAACAATCCCAATCTGCCTCTAACCTAGAACGCCACACTTATTCTCTTAAGACCCACACAAACAGAAATATATATGTTCGGGACGTCTCATCCTTAGCTCTTTTTTTGTTCAGTGAGTTGTTTGTGGCTTCAAAGTCCTTGGTGAGGAGGTGCTGTAAGGGGGCTGCTGATAAAAGAGCCAGTCACTGTGTGTTCACAGCAATTTGGAGGAAAGCATTTAACACTGCAGCACGGGGAGAGATCAAAGCCTTCAAACCAACACGGGGAGGGAGACTCAATTACTATTTTACTTGAAACCGGATGCTAAAGAAAAAAAAAGAAAAAAAAGAGAGACTTTTTCTCCCCCCCCCCCCCAACTAACTCTGGACAAACTATCCACGCTCGGCCGAAACATGAGTGAAGACAGTGGAGCAATAATGTTGGAGTTAAGTGTGGTTACAGGGGTTAAGTGTCTGCACCAGGGGCATAGTTGGATTACAGAATGAAGAGGCTATGTAAAGAGATGAAGCAGCATCTCTTAGATATTATTACAGGAGACTGTCAAACAGTCTGAAGTCATGAAAGCATCTATTATTCCAGGAGAGGACCACTTTTATTTGTAACAAAGAGTTTTCACTTTTCATCACCTCCCACCTCTGGTCAATCCACAGACACCTGCAGCCACCATCAACATCTGGACTGACAAGGCAGCAAAGTAGACTAAAACTTATAACCTGTGTTTAAATGTGCACTTTTGTGTCCAATTTAGAGACTGAATCCTCTTTTCTGTTCGTGTCCTCAACATAACGCAAGAAGACAACTACAAATCAATTAGAGCTGCTCCCGACTAAAGATTTTTCTAGTACAACCAATTTTGTCAGGTCTTATATAGACAAGTGTGTGGCTTTCCTAATCAAGTCCAACCAGTATAATCAAACACAGCTGACTCCAGTGGAGGTGTAGAACCATCTCAAGGATGATCAGAAGAACTGGACAGGACCCAGTTAAAGTGTTATTAGGTTAACCCAGTTAAATATATGTCACAGCAAAGGGTCTGAATGCTTATGGCCATGTGATATTTCAGTTTTTCTTTTTGAATAAATCTGCAAAAATTTCATGATTTTCTGTCAATATGGGTGCTGTGTGTACATTAATAAGGGAAAAACAAATGATTTTAGCAAATGACTGCAATTTAACAAAAATTGAAAAATTCAAGGGAGTCTGAATACTGTGTCTGTACCTACTGTGTGTGTGTATATATATATATATATATATATATATATATATATATATATATATAGAGAGAGAGAGAGAGAGAGAGAGAGAGAGAGAGAGAGAGAGAGAGAGAGAGAGAGAGAGAGAGAGAGAGAGAGAGAGAGAGAGAGAGTCAAACACATTTTTGTTAACATTATGCAAAGATTTCTGCTCCACCTACTGTTAGAAATGATTTTGGGCCTTTCCGTGTCTCATTCCTGTGGGACCGCCTGCTGTTCCTTTCAGCAGGTGCCTTTTTTGTACATTCATTTTCGTGCAGCTCGCCCACTTCTGTTCAACCACTCCACCTCTTTGTTTGCACCTTTGTTCCACCACAACCGGCTTTTCTCCCCTCCGCGCTCCGCCGGTGAGAGCGAGGCCTGAGCCAGCCTCTGACGCCCTGACAAAAGGAGCCTGGAGGAGGAGGACGGCGCGGCTGACATGAATGGAACGTGAAGTATAGCATAAAGAGCACCTATTAACACGGAGCCACATCGCCACACATCATCATATATAAAACGCATTCGGAGTTATTGGAGAATATGTGTAACTTCCCGTCCTGTGCAGCCTTTCTTTTTCCCTTCCCAACAGAGGGTGAATACTCATTATGGAGCGAGCTTATCTCTGCTCTCACTCCTGTCGGCTCACACAGCCGGAGCTGCCCAAGCTGTTACGGATGCTAATGTGGATCATATTGCAGGTGAGGAAGGGGCGCGGTGATGTGGCAACGAGACAAAGTAACGTTGTTTTTTTTTGTTGTTGTTGTTTTTGTGCAGTCAAGACAACAGGAAAAAAAATAATAATCCAGCAGGACACGGCAAGGTGAATGTCACTCACGGTGTTTGTGTGTGCATCTTCAGTGGGGGAAAAAAAATCCTCTCATTTGTTTACAAAGAATTATGGCTGTGTGGCCTCAATCAGCCTGGCTCTGTCTGTTAGATAAGAGCTAAATGGAAAAAAAAAAACCTTGGGTCCCTGAACGCCACAGAAGAATGAGAGAGACTCAATCACAATGGGTATCATTTCTCAACGTCCGATCTTTTCGGCAACAATATCACAGAGCACAATATAGCCGACGCTATCTGTGCTTACAGACAAAATGATTTTGATGACATGATATGAAAAAGGTAAAGTAATTGAAAATGAATTGAAAATGTCACCATGTATCTTCAGCAAAGAGACACAGACTCCTAATAGAGTTCATGGGGTCAAAATCAAGGAGAGTATAGTAGTAATTTGTTTAAATATTCATGAGCCTGTTTATGATCTTATTTCAGCAAAAACATGTACAGTAGTGAATAGTATGAGAAAAATAATGTATTGATCTGGTTTGAATGGTGCTATGAGTCAAATATATGATGTTTATTCATTCATATATCGCACAGTTCAAACACAGATCAAGAAATTACTCGTCTCTCATCATTCACCACTGAAGCAAACATTTTTTTTTGGAAACAAGGTCCAGTGGGTCCATCAGAAGCAGCAGTACTGAGACTCTCACTGTTCATTTCAGAATTAAACATCGTGTTTGTTGCTGATATTTTAAAGAATCTGGATTCACAAACTCGCTGCAAAGCTTTCTGATGTATTTATAGCTTAAAGATTCTGCTTGCAGCTTGTGTTTGAAGACTCCTGAATGAAAACAACATGACTTCTTCTCTGAGTGGTGTCTCATTTGTCTGCAGCAATTATACCATATCATCAGAATCAATTTGGCCGTGCTCCACTGACAAAACACTGCTATCTGCGTCTGCGGGGAGAACGTCTCAGAGTCATCGAGTTAGATAGATGAATCCTATTTCCTGTACACTGATGGATTGTATCTTAGCTCCATGGTGTGATGTGATCACATGCACGCACGTTTGTGTGTGTGTGTGTGTGTGTGTGTAACCAACCACAAAGCGAGAGATTTGCCCATCAAAGGCAGCCCCCCCCCTCACTGTTCCAGCTTTCTGTCTGCATGTATCTGTCCCTCTCACAATAAAAACACAGGAAGCAGGGACCATGAGCACTTGACAAAAACATGTCCTTGTGGCAGATTTGATCAAGAGCACTGCCGAAATTCTCTCTTATCTGTCAGACAAGGTGTGTAAACAGTCAACCACTGAGCATAACCGGCTTGTGTGCAAGTGTTTACAGTATGTCATAAGCAGACGTAATCTCTTCCAGAGCAATCCTGATCCAAGTTACTCCCCCGGCCGCCAAGCCCCCAGCTCCTCATGTAAACAGCAATACCAGTGGGGCCCGAGTGACGTTTCATCACTATTGGCTCAAAACGTGGCAGTCAAACCTGCTTACATGGCCTTCATATTAATCTCCATTATCAATCGCATCAGTGATGCTTGCACCAAAAGGAGCATCAATAAAAGATGAGAGGATTATGTATTTAATATGCTACGTATATAGCTGGCGTGGTATAGCGGTCATAAATAATTCACTGGCTGGCGTGTATCGCTGAATCAACATGTTGAGGCCTGGCAGTCTTCTTCCAAACGGAAACTGCTCACTGATGTTAGTTATACTACTATCAACTTTGAAGTTATGATGAATCATGTGTATTCAGCTGGAGGTTCAGTATTGACTGAAGTCATAGGGATGGCTACCCAAACCAGCTACTAAACTAATTTCAAGATTCAATGACTAAAGGACAGTGGTGCTGATGAGCTCCATTGTTATCGCTTTGCTCTCAGAGAGAAATAGAGAAACCCTCCTCTGTGTGTTGTGTCTTTTTCTGCTGTTTGTGGTTCCTCCCTGTTCAAATGTTTGTATTCTATTCTGCACACACATCTATTGCCAGGCTGTCCATCCAGGAAGAGAGATCTATGCTCTGTTGCTCTTCCTGAGGTTTCTTCCATTATTTCTTTTTCTCTGTTAAAGGTTGTTTATTTTTTTTTTTAAAGGGAGTTTTTCCTGGTTCGATTCCAAGGTCTAAGGACAGGGGATGTTTAGTGTTGTAGAGATTTTAAAGCCCCCTGAGGCAAATCTGTGATTTTAGGATAAAGAAAGAACTTGACTCCTCCCTCTAGTGGCCCCTCCTCCCTAAAACCAACCCCTCCTCTCTCCGCCAGCAGTAAGCTCAGGTAGCGACTCACACCAGCAACAGAGAAGGGAGAAACAAAACAGGATCAATTATTCTGTCAGTATTTTGATGTGAGGATTATTATTTATTGTATTCACATTTTATATCAGTTTCCAGTGAGATATTAATGCTACCTTGCTTGCCAACATTACTGCTGCTGGTCTAGGAACGACATTTAGTTAAAATATAAATTCTATTTCTGTTATGAGCGTGTTCTTTAAAATATATAAAATCTTTTCTTTCATAATGAAACCAAAAAAAGCATCAAAGAACTGAACAAATAAGGATAAAAATCCAACAATATCCGTCTCTAAACACCCAGGACTCACTGACCGAAACATCTCTCCATGTTTTCCTCCCCACAGTCTTGATGCGTAATGAGGTCTAATGAGTTTCTGTGCATGTGTCCGTCCGTCTCCCTGTCCGAGCCGAAGCCGAGCTGCTGAGTAAATAAGTGGCTGAGTGGCAGCGGCCGATGAGCGCTAATGATTTGTGTGCAGTGCAGTCTTTCCCCCTGAGGGTTTCGCACACACCCCGCCCCAAACACACCTCGCCGAGGAGAGAGCTGCAACCAGAGGGGCACTCTGGCCCTGAACCCTCCTAATCCTCGACACAGGAATAAGCACCCTGTAAGTGCATGTTGTGTGTGTGCGTGCATGTCTATGTCTTTTCCATGAGGCATGCAGCAGCGGCCCATGAATGTATAAATATACAAGTAGCTGCTGTCCCCAGTCTACTTCTCCCTCTATGTGTATGTGTGTGTGTGTGACAAGATAAACCATAAACCGGCGTGGAATTGCTGTATTTGTTTCCATCACATATGTTATCCATTAGCAACAACGGAAAGCACAAACAAACTACAGGCTAAATTAAAAGATACTAATTGGGGCGCCGGTGCTGGTAAATTCAGGCTAAAGTTCATCCCGCAGCTGATGGAACCATAGTGAGGAGACGGCAGCAGCAAACAGAGAGTCAATTTACATCCAGACTGCAGCCTCATCTTTTCTGATCAAACAAATTTACCTTCCTCGCCAGCTGGGAGAAATGATACTGCAGGAAAGTGAGACTTTAAGCTCTAGGAAAACAAAAATACTATTAGTCACCACAAATAGTTTCCATATTTAATAGCCTCTCTCAGCTAGAGTGCTTCCCTTGTCCGCTCCATCACGTCTGAGTGTTTGGTTAAATTATTAATGCTGCCCCTGCAGGCTGCAGGTTAGCCAAAAGCCAGCCTGCTCGAGCCCGTAGTCGCGGAGGCCACTTCAGTCCTTGTTTACATGCTTGTGGGGGATTGTGATTGAACACTCGACCTGCTAAATCGCCCACAGAGATGTCAGTTTCACCGACATGGTAGCTATGGATTTACTTGTACGTACCCAAAGCATTTAATATACATGTCCTGTCCCGTATATAGAAAGACAACACTGGAGAAATCCACATGTGTCCTGTACCAGAGTGGATTAGGAAATTCATGGCTGTGGGCTCACGAACGTTCTGTGATTAAGCCGAGCACTGCAGGAAAGCTGGAAGTGGCGAGACCAGCTGTGGTGCAGCGATACGAGGAGCAGTGTGCCCATTGGAATTAGCTCAGAACATAGAGCATAATTATCTTCACAGGCAGGTTACAGCTCCACTCCGGCTGCTGGTTTGAGTGACAAAAAAAAAAAAAAAGAAGGGAGAGGGGGGAAAAGCAAATGTACAGATCCGAGGTTCAGGAGCACAATTTAAGTGGCAATAAGAAGCTCTCTTACCAATGAAGATCGGTGGCTTCACTTGTTAGAACTGAGTCGTATCTTCACCTTAAGGTCAGACGTTGGGTGTTTTTTTTTTTTGTTTGTTTGTTTGTTTGTTTGTTTTTGGGGGGGGCAATTTCACGTCAAGCAGGTGAATTTTAAGCAAGATTTCCATCTCGCAAAAAAGGAAACGCAAGTTATGTGTCTTTATTGAATCGTTTGCAATGAACATTTGCATGACTAATCAAGAAGAAGAGGCTGTGGAAACAAAACCACCCCATCATCTGCTAGAGAAAAATGTCACCAAAAGCTTCCTTTTCCTGGCCTGGCTAACACCAGACCTCATCTTAAAGTAGATTGAGTCGTTCTAAGGCTGCATCGAAAGGTAAATTACCATCTGCCACCATGCAGTTTCTGTGTTTTGTCTCTCTCTTGTTCTGTGATTGGCCCCCTAGATGAGGGGAAAACTGGGTCCTTGGTGGTCCAGACTGAAGTGAAGTGAAGGATGGGTATACCCAGGCTAACGTTTTCCTATATCAACACTACATTTCAACACAACTATTGGGACGTTTTATTTACATCCGGCTGATCTTCATTTTACTGAACAGACATTAAACGCGTCATAATGAATCCTCATCGCCACTTGTTTAACTAGCTAACAGGCTTTCATTCAGCATCCTCCACTCACCCGTGTGTTTGTGCACCAGTGATTTCATTTTAATGACGTGACTCTCGACCTGCGAGGACCCACTAGAGTCCTCAGCACTCATCGATAAGCTCAAACCTTATTGATTTCACCGTGTCGAAAAATGCGGAAACCAGGTCCTTAATAGACCTGGGTTTTCGACCACCATCCTCTGGCTGCGACGCAGGCGACATGGTCATCGCAAGAGAAAAAACAGGAAAAACCGATGCTTTAAGAAAGAGTTCACTGAGATATGACACGAGCTGTTCCTTGCCTTCTTTGAACAGGCAGGCTCCACGCTAGCGCACAAAGAAAAGGAGTGAATGTCAGAGCTGTGGAAAAAGCACATTTTAATGGCTTCATTTGACTCCTGACAGGACTCTGGGTCAAGTCCAATCCTTCCTTTGATGGGTGGTAGAGATCCAAGAGGCACCTTTGTTCAAGCGCCCAGGCTTTGGCACTTTAGGAGAAGCGAAACTATGAGAGTAATTTGGGGAAGGCGGTGTGCATATGTGTGTAGGTGTTGCAAGATAGTGAGGGTGGGGGCTCGCAGTCGACTTTTATCCACATCCATTTGGTTTCCTGTCATGAGCACAGACAGCACAAAGGGCTAATGGAAGACCTGCTCTGACGGGGGGATTATGGTAATGGGAACCTAAGCAAAACGAAGCAAAGCTAACCACTGTTACCCTGCTCACAACCTCCATCTCTACAACACATAGAAGGAAATCTGGGGGGAAAAAGACAAATATACACAAACATCACCTGGAGGCATGAAACACTTTATTTCAGATTCCCACCCTTCCCAACAGCCTGGGAACGCGCCACATTTTCTGTCATATGAACCTGTTCATACATGCCTCTGGGACTCTGGGATAATTAGTGCTGACGTTCGATCTATTTTTGGGACTCGCCAAAGCGCTGGCAACTGTGCAACCATCACTGCCTCGTACTGTACTTGAAAGGCCTGAATGAATGATGAATCCGTCCATTAGCGCACACGGCTTCTGGACGGTTAGGAGATGCCATGGTTCCTCTTTTCTTCTTTTTTTTTTCCTTCTCCTTTCTGCGTGTGTTGCGGGGAGGGAGGAGGAGCGGCTACCGCGTTGAAAGGCAGGGGTGATAATTGGTCTTGGCTCTTTTGATGTGCAGACAACGCCGTAATCCGTCCTAATCATATTAAGGGGACCCTGCTTGGCCAGCGAGGGACGTCCAGCTATAGCCAAGATATAGGTAATAGGGCCTTAAAAAAAAATCTTTTTTTCTTTTTTCTTCTTTTAAACTGATGTAGAATTTTTGGTCTGAACCTCGATTTTGTTTCCGTTTTACTCTAAACAAACTAAAAAGGAAAACCTAAAGAAATTGTTTCATTATGAATACAAAATCACCAAAGACTTTACGGCCTTTGTGAACAAAGTTGTGGTCAATATATTGTCATGTGTGCTCTTTGTGTCATTTTTTGTTTAACTATTAAAAAAACAACAAAAAAAACGATTTTACCCTGGTCTCTCAACTTAGCTTGAGTCTAAATCTGTAGTAAGAAGCAACAAGCTGTCCTCTAATTTGGCTGCGATTACGGGAATTCTCCCTCCATTCTGTCTTCTCGGTTATTAAATGTCAGGTTCATTATCTGCATGTCTGACATCATCGTGTGCTTTCAGCATGTGTCTCGGACTTCTGGCAAGAAAATCAAAGGACGGACATCAATTCTAAAGGTTCAAGAGCATTCTTAGAAGTCTGCAGCTTGTCATGGCAGTGGGAGGACAAAGGACGGAGACAGTTTGGGACCATTTGTCCACACCCCAGGTTCCCGGCCAATGATCTCACAGTCCTGAGAGGCCAATATGGCATTTCCTGTATACACCCTGGAGCGAGGCAGCGGGCACACCATAGGATGTGTGATGGGCATATGGCCGCAGCGCTTTCTGTTCAGCACAATCAGGGATTTTCCCCCTTTTTGATTTTCACAGCAGTGAACCTTTTCAAATTTCTCCCATTTTCTGTGAGCAAATTACTGCTTTGCAATTATGTTTCATCAGCTCTCGAGGGGGAGAAAACGTCCAACTGTCTCGACACAAGTAGTTAGCAGACATGTCATGTAAATGGATTTTCAACACCTGGTAGGGATTTAGACATCACAAACACTGCTTCGTCAGCTGATTTTAAAGAAAACAGTCAAATATATCAACGCTGCCATAAATGGTGTCAAACATCCGGTGCAGAAGCTGAGAAATACGAGTGTATGTGGCTCAGGCGCGGTGGTGTTAATCCCCCAGCAGCCCCAGCACATCCCCTAACCACCACACACACATTTTTGAAATGACTGCTGTCGACCACATACAGTACAGATGCTGTCTTAGACCATCAGCCAGAATAATCTAATTTTCCTCTGTGTTCTTTAAGCGGAGATGGGCACTATCCACCAATAAACACTGAAACTGCTTTTAGAAGCATTGTAGGAGTCAAAAAGCCACAAAGACGTGTTCTCGGTCTCTGACACTGTGTGTTATTACTGGAGAACCCGGCGTCACGGCAACAACCGCCATCATAACCGAACTTCTCAAAACACCCCATCTGCTTTATTTGATGGCGTAAAACAACAACGTGTAACCATGTTACTCCGATCCATCCACTGTCGGGTTTTCAGGAGTAATTCTCTGTAACAATTTATCAGCAAATCTGATTATTAATTATGTTCAAAGAGTTGGATGCCCATGAATGCACCGCATTGTTCACTGCCTGCACGGCTCCAATTCAACCAGAGTGCCTTAGTAACGGCTGCACTGCTGTACTGTACAATAAATCTCTCTCAGGAGGCTGTAATGTAGCAGACACACTCAGTTTATGTCTGATGTCATATTTATTTACAATAAATAACACAGAGGTGAGACAACGGTCCACGCACAGTCTCTGTTTTTTTCCAGCCACCGCCGTATCGTAGATTATTTCGTTCCGTAATGGAAAAAAACATGTTGTGGCCAAAAAAGAGCAGAGAGCTGTTTACTTCCCGTTTATTAGACTGAATGTATTAGGATAATCAGGGGTTTACTGTATATCATAATGATATTAATTACCAGATTTAAATTAATTTGCAGGCAGCATTTTAATTATACATAAATTACCGTAGAATTGGCAAGGGGCATTGTTGGCCTCTTTTAAATCAACTAAGGCGACGACCACTTTGTCGTGATTCCCAACGTCGTAATCGTCCAATCACGCAGGCCTCGTTTGTAAGTGTGTGTGTGTGTGTGTGTGTAGCTCAGATGAAGAGGAGGAGGAGGATGGGGGAGTGGTGCTCCGGCATTGTTGTAGGAATCAAATAGCGTTGCCATGGCGACCCTGTAGCAGTGGCAGCCTCTTTGCAGTAACCAGAGAGTAAAGTCCCCCCAGGGACCCCCTCAACCCCACCTCTCCCCTCCCCTCCCTCCCCCACCGCCTCCGGCACATTTGTGGAGGGGTCGGCGGGATCCAACTGGGGGTGTCTGGCACCAGTAGAGGGGGGCGTCCTTTGAACACACGTACACAGGCCAACCAACACGCCCCTCTCTCCGTTTAGGAGCCCTCGTCCTCAAAAGCCAGTTTCACTTCTCGTCTCCTGATTCATTTTTTTTTTTTTTTTGTCTTCAAACATCAGCGTCCAACGCAACGAGCCAAAACAAGAGCCAGAGCCTGTTGATGGACGTTCGGAGAGAGCTACACAAAACAACTAGCCGTGTATGTGTGTGCGTGTGTGCACACACCAACCCCCTCCTCTGCCTAACACAGGTGGGTATTGTCTGCAGCGTGGGGCGCTGCTGGCAGCTCGCCAGCCCGGCTCAGTCTCTGCTGGGCTGGTCCCGCTCCAGTCGACTGGCTAAACGCAGGTCCACCACGGCACAGGAAACAGCAGCTCTTTAACTCTTTCCTCTCCATTAGAGAGAGACCCATGAAGGCTCGGGCCCAATTTTAAAACGTGGCTCTGGAATCTGCAAAAGTGCTTTTCAACACATGTAAAATGTACAGCTCCTGGAAAAATAATACGAGACCGCTGCATTTTTTTTCTGAAATCAGCATCTCTACATGTATTCCAGCCATTCTCATTCAGTGTTTGTTGAACTCCAACACATGTACACCTCATTCTGCTTAAAGAGGAACCAGGAGTAGGATAAAGCCACCCAAGAACAATGGTAAAGACTTGAGGAGAGCATGTCAAAATGCATGAAAGCTGGGATTAAAAATGAGGGTTATGTATTGTGTAAATATTACTAATACGTTGCTTTAGAATTAATTTGATCATGTTTCTTTGATGAAACTGACACTTTTGTGGTCTCTTATTTTTTTTCCAGAGCTGTAGAAGCACCAACACAGCGATTGTAAATCACCGTGCACAATGGTGTCTGAGTGATGGAACTCCCTCTGCCGTCCCTTTGGAGACTCAGGCCTGTTACCTGTGCTGCAGACCTTTGTGCTCCAGTTGAATCCCGCTGGATCCTTTAATTCCAGTCCTGCTAAAAGGACTCTGTGATATCTGCTCATCTTCAATGCCTTTTGTTCCTTTGTGCCAATGTCAGGTCAGTTTGAAAAAAAGGAGATATAGGTATGGCGAGGCAAAGAAAAAAAAACAGGCCAGATGAAACGGGGAACTTGTAAGACAAAAAAGACAAAGATCCTTATGTGCAGAGTTACGTTCAGGAACATTAGCATCAGCCCCAGAGACCCGCAGGTTTAATGCCCCTCTAGAGGAGGACAGACTGGGTTTGTTCTGCGAATTAGGCCAAGTCAAGAATGAGATTCATTTTACATTATAGCTCCATGTACAAGGGCGTAAGGGATGTCATTTTTTGTCAAATTTCCTCTGGAGCTGGATGATGATGAAAATCTCCAAATTTGCTCTAGGAAGTGAAAGGGAACCCTTGTGTAGCAGATCTTATTTGCCAAGCGTGGGAGAGGAGACAGAATATTTATTGTCAGACCCGAGCTGTAAAATAATCACATTTTGTAATGAAATAAGATGTAATGAGATGTTCAAAGCTACAACTGCACCTTTGGTGTCTTATAACTCATGTGGATGTGGAGCTGCTTTATGTGCCTGACATTATAAATAAAAGAAATCAATCAATCATGCTGCTCTGCTGCACGGATACCGTGTTCATGACATAATTGATTCATATTTGATTCATAAGTTCATGCGGTGAATAAATAAACAGCTCATTGATGTAAAATTTAAAATCTGATGTAAATTACAACATGTAAAATGTACATAGGAGATTAAACAGGCTGTAGCCACTAGAGCATTAGTCTATTTTTTATATTTCCAATGTTCTCTGTTTGTTGAACCACTACCATGAAATTTACAGGACGACTAAACAATCCTATATGAGCTGGTGGCTCTGCAGGAAACTTATGAATCAGTTTATGGAGCTAAAGCAGGGAATAATAAATGAATAATAATCTCTTTTTAATGAAAAGCAGCCAACACAGTATTTTTCTGGCTAAACGTTACTTTGTATTTTCGTCTCATGCTATACACAGTATAATTTTTCCTTTAATCATTGACAAATGTAGTTTTCCGGAAAAAAAATACCAGTTTGCAAGAAACGACCTGCATCTGTGCTGCTGTGATGAGAGCTGCAGCCCTGATTAAACCATTATAGGATCCAGCATTTCTACTTAGTGAAAATTGCAGAGATGATATAGCACAAATTGCTCTATGAATGAGGTAATTATTTGTATTTTTAAACCCTTACGTCATGCACAGACCAGTGAAGCCATGCATGTGGAAGGATTGTGCGTTTATGGCAAAAAAAAAACTATGAGTGTACAATGATGCAGCATATGCCTGCAGCAGCACAAATCCTGTATATTCATGTCGAGTCTGTAAATGATACAATCCATCAATTATTAAATCATTCCTGCTCGATAAAGGATTGTGTTTATAATGTAATGTAATGGTTACAAATATGTTTGTTCTATTGTAAGAATGCTGGAATACATAGGGACAAATAAACTAATTCATGAAAATATAACCGAGTGTCAAAGGACCTTTCCCATTGATTTATTACTGAACCCAAAGACCTGCCAAGCTGAAGCTCAGCAGCCGCAGGCTTCTTGTATGGAGACGTTATTGATGGAGCCATTGATTAGCTGTCAAATTTAAACGCAAAAAGGCAGCCGGGCCATAACATCAGATCAATCAACAGGGATCAACGTCAGTCTAAACGTGTAGCGGTATGCACACAACATGACGATCCTACAAACTGTTACATGCATGTGCGAAGGAATACAGATAGTGGCGGAAAAAGTAGGAAAAACAAACACTTTTTTCCTCTTTCATAAACAACATAAAAAGCTAATTATATCCATGATGCAGCGGGGACGGTCCCTGGGGGACGTCCCTGGGTACAGCGCTGACGTTGGATGGGGGAGGAGTGCAACAAAGAACATGGAAAGAGTTTTTTCTTCACTCAACTCTTCCAAAAAAAAAAAAAAGAGGAAAGGCATTTAGAGAGTTTTTTTTTTTCTCGACTTTAATTACAGGCCTGTTGTCAGACAGATCTCTCTCCAAGAGCTATAAACTGGATGGAGGTGGTTGAAATAGCGACTGAGCAACTCTTTCCCAGTCTCCAGAGTTTTTCGCTTTTTACCTCGCAGACGCACAACCAGCTGGAGCAAGAGCAAGAAGCTGCGCACATGCACGGAGGCTCTCACCCTGCACGCACACACACACACAAAACAGGAGAAACAGGACAGCTGTGACATATCACAGCACAGAACACAACATCTTATAGCTCAGCAACTACCTCCATTAACAGCAGCAACCAGTGGTGGAAACTAAGCTGAGCTGAGGTACATGTTCTTTACTTGAATCTTTCTATGTGATGCTACTTTAAACTTCAACTTACTGCATTTATCTGACAGCTTTAGTTGTTCTTTTAGATGAAGATATATATATCATAATATTCTGTTTAAATTGCTGCTCTTCTATTGTATTGACAACAAAACATGTTATGCACTTTATTATATTATATTGTTATTTACATGAGTGATTTTCCTAATTTGGTCCGAATTTTAATGTAATAAGTAAAAGTTCCTTTTGAATATTACTAACAATGAATGAGATGTATGATGAAATGTATGAAATCCAATACAATATCCCTAACTTTTTGTGAGTAGTTAACTGTGATGCATTATGTTAATACTACTGCACTTTTACTTGAGTAACATTTCACTTCAGGAACTTTCACTTGTCATCAAGTATTTTTAAACATTATTTCCACTTCTACTTCAGTAGAAGCTGTGAAGACTTCGTCCACTGCAGTTACTGACACATTCCTCCACACACCTATATGTCCTAATCAACATGAAACACACACCCACCTACAGATAATGACAAATAGGCATGATAGTAAATTAGCATAAAACAATATAGACCTCATTTAGATTCCACTGATGGATCCAAACAAACACTCCTGACATTCTCTCTGACACGTCTCAGATCAAGACAAATGTCCAGGCTGCACTGCAACATTTGGCCCATGGGACACTCCATGTTCTTGTCTCCCTTCTAAATATGCAAAATGAATAACAAACAGCCATACGCTGTGATTTTATGTTCCCAGGATTTATAGCTGCAAGACAGAGTGACAGAGAATGTGCTGAATTTTAAATTACTATCAACATCCCGGCGTGGGTTCACAATCTCTTTCATCACATGTGTCCACTGATATGTTTTTTTGCGCATGAAGATTTTTTAGACTAACACAGAGAGGCAACTTCAGCAGGAAAGAGGAAGACATTTTTAAGACAAGCAACGAGTGACAAACACCAACGAAACTTTGGAGAAAGATTGTGTTCCATTTGCTGCATTATCGTTGGAACTGTGGTTCAGATTACGGAGGAGTTGGTTGTAATTTAAAGGTCCATTGTAGCACATTTAGAATTTTGTTTTCCGATTGAGTTATGCTTCATAACTGATCAATAATTGACCAATACCAGTTAAGTGATATTAAAATGTATATTCATAGGGCTGTACCCAGTGATTCTAAGCAAGAGGTGAGAGCAGTGAAGCTGCCACAGAGAAGAATCACACAGTCTGTGTTCAGAAACAAATTGTGATGTCACAACTATAGTTATCGCCCACCCCCGCATTTCACTGCCATTCAAATCAGCCAATTATCGTAGAGGCTCATTAATATTAATGAGACACAAAGCGACCTGTTCTTCCTAGAGCTGCGGAGAAGCTCCAGAACAAGATGATTTAAATTATGCCGAGATGATTTTTATCGGTTCTTAAAACTGCAAATATATCTTGTTTGTAACGTCACAACTTGAAATAAAAGTCAGGAATAGTGAACATTATGGGACCTTTAACACAATGAGATAACCGCTCTGAGCAAAAATTGGAATTGACTGATTGAAGGTCAAAACATGTAAGAGAGAACAGACTCAGCAGCACTTGAAATGAGATCTTTTGATACGCTTGTCGAGTAATAAAAAAAAAAAAAAAAAAGCAGAATGAAGGCAAATACATGCCGGGCTGGTAGGGGGCATGCTGGGAGTCAATGACAAGACTGTGGTTAAAGCAGTGTGCCATAGTCCATCTCCTGAACGCCCCCCGCCTGCCACCGCAGCAGGTCCCAAAGCACCGAGCTGCCAGCCTGTTTCTACGCATGCCTGATGACGGCTGACATTGAAGGCAAAGGCCCCGCCGTCGTCTCAGAGATTAGACCAAGTTAACTTCTGGAGCCACACACTACCGACACCAGGATGTCAGCACATACTCGGCAAACAAAGAGACCATGTTGAACTATCAGCACTAGCCATTTTTCACTAGAAAAAGGTTGCATAGTGTGGCCATATGGCAACAATGACCTTATTTTACTAAAAAGGTGTGTTATAAAATCAGTTTTTACAGTTAGACATGAAAAGGGGGCTTTGGACATATGAGGTCCATGTTTGCTCATGGACATTTGACACGTGGAAAATGCGCACCAAATAGTAAACCTGACTTATTAGTATTATTATTTTTACATTTAATTCAATTTAAAAAAAATCCTAGTGCATACAACTTTGGGAGTCCCATTGACTTACATAGCATGACTCTATCCTGAAACGAGGTTTACAACTATTTATTTCTTAAAAATATCTATTATTTAGGCCATTTGAAGTAATAAAAACATTCAAAAGATTTTTTCCCCATGTCTAAGTAATGTTTCATGCAATAGACTCTAAAAAATTTAAATCAAAAAGCCATACCTAAATCCTGTTCTTTCAGTCTCAAGTCATTGAGTGATACAACATAAATGGTTGTTTTCTCTCATTCAGCATCAGGCCTGGATTGGGCTGCTACATGTTTTACATGCCAACTGTGAAGATTCAAGGTGCCTGTAGTCAAATTTCTATGGCGACTTGTTATATTTTCACCTCTCTTACATCACCCCACTTCTTCATATGGGAAAAAGCAGCAGCAGAAACAGCCAAAAATTCGACTTGGAACAACGTGCTAGCCTGCAGCTACGGTTTTAGAAGTGCAGAAACTGAAAAGGCTTTCAGAGCTTTCAACCAGTTCTTTGTATGCTCAGCTACCTCCATCCATCCCACCAGGGAAGCTGGGGCCCAGCTCTCCCAGTCTAACGGCGTAGGGTGGGGTGGGAGGGAGAAGCACCCCAGCGCCGTCGTCCCCCTCCCCCGTCATTCCACCGATGGACTGGTGTGATATTCCAGTTTTTTTGGCATGGCACCTTTGACACTGCGTGTTTGCTCCCCTGCTGTGAAATCTGTTTGTCTGCTGAGTTTTACTGGCCAAGAATGTCCCACCGTGCAAACACATGTGTCACTTCCCCTCCCCCCTACATCTTCTCCTGTGGTTCCTGGTCCCTGATTCCCCCCAGCGCGCGGGGATCATTTGCATCTCATTATCCGCTGAAAAACAAACAGTGTGCGCTATGTCCGGGACTAATTTCGGTGTCCAAAAAGGATCTGACAGTGCGTGCAGGTGTCTCTACCTGTGTCAAGGAGGGTTAAGCCACCTGCTGCGCTGTTAATTACAAACATCCAACTTGCAGCTCGGCAGGGTGGAATCAAGCCGGTGGAAGAAGCCCCTTTTCTCCATTTTAAAAATCTGCCTCTTTTATGTGGGTGTCTTTCTTTGTCTTCAGCTCTCTTTGAAAGCTGCCTGTCCGGCAGCGGAGCAGCATTATGCATACAAACACAGACATGTGGGCATTCAGACGTAAAAACTACGTGCGCTGAATCCAGAACGCAGCAGATGTAGCTGTGTATCAGCAGCCATCGGAAAAAGCAGAAAGAGACATGGGCTGTGATGCCCAGGAACATATGTGGATGGGCTTGACATGCTTGAAAGCTTCTCCAACAAGGTCACCGCTCTGAGATAGTCCCACTTCACCTGATGATTTCCACCAAGACAGGGGCAAAAAGCAGGAGGTTTTCAGAGAATAATTTCTGGACGGGACATGGGAAAAAATATTAAATACTAGTACTTGTGATAAATAAAAATACTATACTGCTATATACTAAAGTTCAAAGGTTTGGAGTCATATTTGTGTTTTCCTTGAAAAGTCACACTTATTCACCACCATGAGTTGTAAAATAAATAGAAAATATAGTCAAGGCATTAACAAGGTTAGAAATAATTATTTGCATTTGAAATGATTTTTTCCTTCTCACTGTCATCAAAGGAAGGTCAGTTTTCTAGCTTCTCTAACCAGCTAAACTGTTTTCAGCTGTACTAACATAACTGCACACGGGTTGTCCCATTAGAACACTGGAGTGATAGTTGCTGGAAATTGGCCTCTATACACCTATATTGCACCAAAAACATTTGCAGCTAGAATAATCATTTACCACATTAGCAATGTATAGAAATTTCCAAGTGACCCCAAACTTTTGAACAGTACTGTGCCACCCTATTAATCTGGCCCTATCTTCTTCTTGGCAGTTTAAGCCCTCAGCATGTTCAAATGTTTTAAACAATTGTACTAAAAGTAATAATAGTATTTATAGCAGTGTTCCATATTTATTTATATTTATACATAAGACAAATGAGATGATGAATCAATAAGGGAAAAACTATGAAAATTGATATCCTCTCTCTCTACTCCTCTACCGTTCCTTCCTCCTCCCCCTAGTCACTGTTGCTATGCTAATTTACATCGTTAGAGCTGGTTAACGATCATTAGGTCTGATCTTAACCAACAGACTAGTAAAAAAAAAAAGGGACTGATTTTGGAAAAATTTTGAAGAAGTGGTGTGATAAATAACTTACTGGCTTCTAAATACTAATTAGATTAGTACTTCTTCTATGGAGCGAGCTGCTAGCTAGCTAAAATTATTCGTTAGGCCCGTTGGAAAACAGCATTTGGACAAAACCACTTTGAGGAATAAGGGGTGGTGAGGGTCACAATTTTTCAACAATTAAGAAACACACTGTTTTATACTTGGCAGCGTTTGTGTTGTGCATTTAACATTCCTCAAACATTCAAAATTATTTATTTGTGTTTACAAAGACTGTCAAAATTATCCATTAGGCCCGTTGGAAACCAGCATCTGGACGAAACCACTTTGAGGGGGGCAACTTTCCCCCTGGGATTTCTGCCTATGCACCGAGACATCGTGCGGATGATCAATGCGGTGAAGAATAGGGGGGAAAGCGGCTCTGTGTCTGCGAAAGAATGCAGAGTGTTGTAATATCCAGTTTTTAAGTGGGGATAAAGCACGGCAGGCATTGTGCTTTGCGGATGCCACTGGGGAGCAATCCTGGCATCGGCACGCTGCGTGCCAGTTCCGCGGCAGACAATGGGAAGAGGCAGAATGGCGTGTGGGGAGAGATAATCTACCCCACGCACAAATAACGCCGCCCCCTCGCCGGCTTCCGGGGGCCTTGCCTTTTGTTGACAGGGGGGCCACAATGTCGCTCAATATTCGACCTGACAAGCACGGAAAATCACCGCGACGGAGCCGAGTGTCAAGAGGAAGTGGGTTTGTTTGCTTATTGAGCTGGAGAGCGAGCGGTGTGGGTGGAAGGGAGGGAGGAAAAAAAAAAGGAATGAGAGGAGGAAGTGATGGGGCAGCACAGGCAGACAGAATGGGGAAGTAGCTGGGAGGAAGATACCAAACAGAATATCTCTAGTAGCTGACAAACAACACAACAACAACGAGGAGGATTAGGGAAGGTGTAGGGACTGAGGTCCAGCTAATGAAAATTCCAACAGGAGCTGTGAGCAGGAGGAAGCCAACTCCTGCCAAATAAAGGGAGACACCTCGGAAGCCGGTGGTGTACAGTTGGTGTTTTTAAGAACACGGATCTCTGGATTTTTACCTGGAAACCTGCAACGTCATTACCCAACGATGACCGAAAATAACCTGACAAGTAGGTTTGCAAATTTCCGGGAGTTGGAAACTTGCCATTAGAATTAACAGAAATATATGGAAATAAACGGGACTAAATCCAAAATTTACAAAGTTTAACGCTGGCTCTTAACAGGAAATGTTAATATAGTTGGAGAAAATATATCGTAGCAGAATATTGGCCGAAACAAGCAGATTTTATGCAAGTACACTTCTCTATCCCAAAGCACAAGACTATTGAAAACTATTGTGTAAAGAAAAACGTCAAAAATCGGCTCAACTCTTATGATTAAGAGTTTGGAGATTGTTTGACACGCAAATTGAAATTGCGAACAAAATTCTAATAATTGCACAGCCTTATCCTGAAGTTACTGACACTCAGGTGCTGAGCCAATTAGGAACCAGTACCAAAAAAAAAAGGGGGACCAGTTGCTATTACCCATTCTGACCTTTTGGTGAAGATTCTTTGTCTCCACCTGTCACACAGCAGCACAGCTGTTAGTGTGACTCCCTGAGGGGGGAACAGAGGAGCATCAACCCCCCTGGGATCTCTACTCTCTTGGTTATGAGGCTAATCACTTTACACAAGTGTCAAGACATTCAAATGCCCCTGATAGAGCAGTAATGATCACGGTCGTAATCCTTCGCCGTTTACAGCAGTTTTGATGGTGTCATGGCATCAAGAGGAGACCAAAAATCAATAAGAGCAGTGACGTCACCAGGGATGAGCTGGCTGTGCTGGATTCTGCTGCTGCTGCTCTTAAGTGTGTGTGTGTTATGACAGCTCCGTCCTTACACACTCAATTAACCGGATTCATTAAGCTGGCGAGAAGTCTCGTTGGCAATCTTTTCTCTGTGCCGGTTTCCAGCCAAATAAAACCAGCGTGTAAAAGAAGCCTGACACTAATCAGACATAAATAAATAGTGTGCATTAGGTGGACATTTCATGGTCTATGTCAAACCATTCATTTTGTCATTTCCACTGCAGTTTCAGCTGCTCTTTTCTTTTTTTCGCTCTGCTCTGTTCACCTTCTCTAATGGAAGAAGCTGCCGATGCCAGCGGTCGACTAAAGTCGATTTTTCTTTAAAAAGATGATAATGGATGTTTCACAGGAGGAAAACAATGTGTTTTCCCAATAAAATCCACCTAGTGCAGGGAATTTCTGCTGTTCTTTATGTATGTGGCATATCTTGACACCGTCTATTTGAACAACATGCACAGGCTTAAGGCTGTGCAAGTGGAATAACAGCTGAAAGGTGCCACAAGTTAGTTGACTCCATGACACACAGATGTGAAGCAATTAAAAAAAAAAAGAAAGAAACTGTGGTCATACAACTAAATATTGGTTTAGGGATTTACAGGATTGCCAAATTCTAGAAACACAAAAGTTTGTACCAGGTAGTTTTGAGTTGTTAAAGTCAATGGCAGACTTTCTTTTTTTTAAAAAAAAAAAAAAAAACACCCCTTTCAACTAATTGCCCAATTACACAGCCTTAAGTGTGTGAATATCATGAATGCTGGGTCTTGTTGGTTTTCTGAGAATCTACTGCACCTACTGGTAAATTGTTTGCCATGTAGCAATGAAAAATATAATAAAACCTGGATTAGTCTGGTTAGTCGCATTGGATTGCGGTTATTTTGACCACTACTGTAAATGAAGTCTTGAAAGTTGATCCAAACATTTCATACAAGTGCCATCCCCCCCACATCGTACCTCTGGGCTGTCAGATCATCATCTGTCAGATGAGACATTAAACTATGCAAATTTCAATAAAAAATGAAAAATCAATACATACACACACACACCACTCACGCTTCACTTGCACCCATGCACTCGTACTCTCTCATTCAACAATTGTGTAATGAAAAATGTCAAATATCGTTTCAACTCGACTATATGATTTTGGAGATCATTTGGAACATAAATCAAAATTGCGATTAAAATTCAATTTGCTATATACCCCATATGTATGAAATCCAGTATAGTCTCTTACAATATCCCCAACTTATTGTGAGTAGTGTGTGTGTGTGTGTGTATATATATATATATATATATATTATATATATATATATATATTAATTAATAAAGATTATCAAAAACTATATATATATATATATATATAGTTTTTGATAATCTTTATTAATCCCAAACTGGAAACTTTGTTCTCTGCTTTTAACCCTCATTGGCCCAACCCTGAATACTGCACCAAGCAGGGAGGCAGTGAGTACCATTTATACAGTGTTTGGTATAACCAGAACGGGGATGCACTGGGATTGGTTCCAGCAGACCCCTGTGACCCAGTGAGGAATAAGCAGGTATAGAAGATGACTGACTGACTGAGCTAATGCTACTGCTGAGGTGTCACAAGGTGACCCACCCCCACCCAGTTACAAAATATAGAATGTGGGGAAAAATGACATTCAGTAAAGCCCTACAACATGTTAAGACATGTGTCATTTGTAGCGCTAAGAGGGAGAAACCAATCTCCAAAGATGGCTCTCTAATGGATGTGCGATGACATTGTGTGTCTTTAAAGCGTAGTAAAGGGCAGCACCACCGCCCTCCAGCCTTCACTCCATCCTCTGGAAGCGCTTTTTTAAAAACTTGGCAGCTCTGGCTGCGATGACGGAGCCTCTGCAGGCAGTAATGTGATGGTGGGAGACACTTCCAATTTGATAAGCATTTATCACTGCTGTCTCCTCCTCAGCACATTCACTGGATTTGCTGAATCCACGAGTCAAATTATCTTAACGAAAAATATTAAAAGCATTTTTTAAATTAGAATAGGAAAGGATAAAAAAAAAAAAACTAGCAGCACAATGAAACCCGAGCCTGTGAAGGTTACGGGATAATGCAGTAAATCCTAGATTTGTAGCATCACATTATGGTAACTCTGATTGTGCAGCAGTGCAATCTGTTTAGGCTATATTACCTTGTCAAGGCTTAGAACAATCCTTTTTGAGGATTAAGTCAAGGCCTGTGGAATAGCAGTAATCTGGCCGACAGGCACAGTTTGTAGAGTGGGGTCAGAAAGAAACTGCAGCAGATGATAATGAGACGGGATAAACCCGGCCTGTTTCTCCGAACCCTTCCGGGCCGGCCTGCGGGGTCGCGGAACGCCGTCGAGGTCACGGCTCTGTCAGGGTCATGTAACACCACGGTCTGGTCTTTCTACACGACCGGTCTACTCGCACGCCACTTCTGAGCAAGTCAACTGAGCCATGGCGCTGGGGTTCTTGTTTCCCTTTGAATAGTAACAGGGTCACCAGCAGTTTCCTATATTTAACCTGCTGCCAGCCGCCGGGCCAAATAATATATTAATACCGCTCCGTTGAACGCCAATTTACATAGGTGTTAAAGTGATCCTGTGCGAGCTCGGTGGATTTTCATGCAGGATCGAGGTGACTTCAGGTTTGAGTCCAGACGGGGCACGGAAGAGAGGACGAAAAGAGTAAAAAACAACTAGATTTTCAACAAGCAGCTGTGGGCTGGCCCGCCGCCAACACACTTCCCATTTGGAGTTTTTTTATCTGCTGCGTGACATTTCCAGCACGACTGCTTCTGACACCCCAAATACCCACGGTAGGATCTACAACATGGAAAATAATTACTGCCATTAAAGCCACTCTTGGAAATGGTAAAAAACATAATGAGTGGTGTAATATAAGTAAGTAATTTTAACTTTACTACAGTACTTAAATACTTTCGGTACCTGTACCTGTTCGGTATCTGTACTTCACTTGAGTTTATCTTTCTATTCATTTCAGTTTTACATTCCATAAATAAAATTATTGCAAAACATACATTTCCCCAAAGCATTTTCATTACTTAAATAAAATAAGTAGAAAATTGGTGGAAACGGACTTTAAATTCTCATAGTTTGTCTTGTAACATCCCATCTATCATAATATATTTGATTCTCTGTACACAATGATGGAAAGTTAAGGATTAATTTAATTCAAAAAGTCTTATTTTTTTTAGGAGTGGGGCTTACAAGTGTAATTTGTCACAAATCGTTTGTAAGGCAATTCCAGTTCACCATTCAACAGAGTGCGGTTTGGAAACATGAAGCATCCAATGATGCACAAACACTGAGAGTTTGTGGTTTTATTTTAGAAACATTTACTAATACTTTTACTTTCAATACTCATGCATATTTATTTTCATAAAATTATTTTTGATTAAATGACTTAATACAAAAAACAGATACTTCTGTGTTTAGTTACTCCTTTTATACGACACTAACCTCTACCAAACCTCTACCATTTTTCTGGTAAAATCTCTCAACTCTGTGGTTTGCAGGTACCTTATACACAAGGTGTTGCCTTGTGTATAAAGTACCTGAAAACCACAAAGGTTCAGGTACTTTATACACAAGGCAACAGTGCTAAATAACCACCAACTACATACAGAGACACATACAGAGATTCTTGCCAAATAGCCACAATACATATTTATAAAAATGTAAATGGGAAATATCAGAATATCAATAATGTATCTCCAGTAATTTGTATTCCAATTAGTATCTCAGGCTAAATCATGTATACTGACAATTTAAAGGCGCCTCTGTCTAGATACAAGATAAATAAATATAATTTTGTCATTGGGGAAAATGTTACAGCACGAAAAAAAAAGAAAAGCTGCCCACCACTTCTAACCCATAATCAGCATCCCAGGTGTCCAAGCTTAAATATCAGAAGCTGAGCTCAGGCTTCTTTAAAGGGCATATTTAACTACATAAGAGGCTATTCTGTCGGGATTGACAGCAATTTTGTCCCACTGGTGTGGAAACGCGTTCTTGGATCGGGGATAAGAGCAGACTGATGCAGAGATGCTGAGAACGAGAGAGATTAAAAGTTTCCAGAACATTTTCAGACGAGAGCCTTTAACAAACTTGCTTAGCTTAGAGATCAAAGCGGATCGGCTCAAGTAGTCTACTGAGGCTGAAGATATATGGCATCTGTGTGTAATTTGCCTTTAAATCAACCCTTGAGGGTTGGCGTGGATAAGAGTCTTTCCCGTGCACATTTAATAAGGAGAACACACACACGCTCACTCACTCACTCACACACACACACACAATAGTTGTTGATGAAGTAATCAGGTGTGAAAAAGTAAAGTAGAAGACTATTAGAGTCTGAGACTGTTTGCAGTAGCGGCACAAAGAGGATGTGGTTTTCCTTCTCTCACACTGAATGCGTAACAACAGTAATATCGGCCATTATTATAGCTGTAAACATCCACATACATCCTGCGAGCAATGGAAACATCGCGGCCATTATCCTCCGCTATGGCGGAGACAATAGTGCACAGGAGGGGAGAGCGAAGGATCCAGCATCCTATTTTCTGGCAGCCTATTACAAGGACTGTTTGGAGCTTGATGATGAATAAATCATTTCAATATGGCTACAGTGGAAGGGGCAATTAGACGCTTGCAGCTTGAGGCTAATCAAATCCAAGACTCTCTTCTTCCTTGGCATCCATTAGACCGGGTGGAGGGTGAAGATGAGACGCTAAACATTAGTGGCCTCTGCCTTCCTGAAGCCACAACGCCACTCACTCCTTCCTATCGCCACACTTGTTTACTGCGGATCCCATTCTGCGTGTGTGTGTTGGAGTAGTGCTCATTTAAGCTTCGGGCTAACAAGAAACAGGGTTTTTAGCTGTTTCTGTAGACATGAGGATCTTGAGCAAACATGGGCCGTTCTATAAAAAAACAACAAGGCTGTAGACTTGTGTGAACAATCACAATAAATCATTCTGTTAAGTTGGAATAATGGTAACCAGGTTTTTCCCTCAGGGAAAAATGGCACATCCAAGATGTTTTAACAGCATCTTGGATTTGTGTCAGTTTTCGACAATTCCACATTCCCTTAAATATCTCAGTAAACTATATACCATAGCTTATTAGGTCTAAAAGGTAATAAAGGATATGGGAATAAAGTCATAATTTTACATGAAGCCATGTTACAAGAATGAATTTATACATTTTTCAGAATATGAAGAAGTCATATGGTTGGGAAATTTCTGGTAAATTTCCAGAAACTTTCTATGGGATGTTAAGCTTGTGTATATTTTCAAATTAAACATTAATAACATTATAGATCAAATATATTTACAGCATAATATCATCAAAACTTACTTCACCACGCTATGAAATAATAATGGAACGTTACGAGACAGATCTGTATTTGCCTAGTTTGATGAGTGAAACCAAAAAATACCATTAGCCACGTAGCTGTAGCAGAGCAGCTCACGGCTGGTCTGGAAACAGCTGGTATCAGCAAAAAAAAGTTAAAGCACCTTTGCTGTCGCTATGGGAATCATGACGGGTGAACTTTCAAAAATATTACCCCTTTAAATCAGGTTATTTTAACCAAGACTATTCCTGGGCCAAGATTATGCTACAATATACATTTCCCCAACTATATTTAAGTTTCCTGTTAAGGGTCAATCTTCAATTGTGTAAATGCATTCCTGTTTATTCTCATGTATTCCCATGTATTCCCTTTAAATCTCATGGAAAGTTCCCAATTTGAAAATTCCCAGAATTTTGCAATTGTGGATATTGTTGGAAATGTGACTCAGCTCTGAAGCTACACTGCTGTCCACTTTCTGTGTGTGTGTGTGCGTGTGCGTGTGTGTGTGTGTGTGTGTGCATACAAAATAGTTGCCAATAAATTTTCTGTCAGTGCCTCGTCTTCCCTTACAGCACCACACATCCCCCTCAGGTTACACAATCTTACTACAAAGATTAAGAGTCCCTCGCTGTTTGCCAACTCGCACCAGAATTCGTCTGACACCCACTGGTGTTGATTTCTGTTGATTTCCCGCTTCCTGAGTCAAAGCTTCCGCAACCCCCCCCCCCGGCTAACTCGGCCTTAGCGAGCCAACGGGAGGCGATTGGCATTAATAATCCTGAGCATCATCAATAAATCAGAGAGCTGGTTCTTTAAGAGGGCAGGTGATGGTCTGTGCACGATCCCCCAGGTCAGCCTCATTCAGCATACACCCAACGCTGCGGGAGGAAGTGGAGGGAAGAAGAGGAAGAGGAGGAGGAGCGGGTCTTTGGGGGTGAGGAGCAGTGGGGGATGAAGGGTTGTGAGTGAGAAAAGAGATGGAGTCTACACCCAGTTCTCCCTATGAAGTGAATTATCTTTGTGCTGGTGTGCAGTATCTGTTGACTCTATATGTATCAACCCCCACCCACCACCACCACCAATGCCCAGACCACCCCCCATACACACACACATATACACACACACACAGCTGAATGCCTAAGCAGGGGAGTCTGCCTGCCCTGCACCGAGGCACCGGGGGACTGAATTATTTATCGGAGGCCCTTTGCAGCGTGTCAGCGGCTCCACGGGATGAAATGATATTTATGGGGCCCCCTGGGCAAGGGTGGGGAGGACAGCGGGAGAGATAGAATTAAGGGTGGGGATGGAGGGGGGGGCACCAAAACACACATGTGTGTATATATGTATCACATGAAAGGTGAACTGGTGGCTGACTGTGAAGGAGAATGGTGGAGGAGGAGGGAGGAGAGATTACACATCAGACACAATCTTTAATCTCAGCTGTCGGTTTATTTCTTTTCAGAGTTACTTTGCTTTCATCTTAATATTGTGATTTGTGACTAAAATAATGTTTTTAATTTAAAGGCGCAATATGTTCTGCTGCTAGAGGTCTCAGGTCATTCAATGACTAAAATCCTTCATTTTAGTAAAGAGAAAAAAAACAACCAAGATCTAAACAGTGCATCATGTGTTAAAACTGGATAAATATACATTTATGACAGCGGCAGGTTGATGGACACATGCACACTTACTGTCATAACACCAGATTCCCTTGTATAGTATCTGTGGATATATTTTTTTCTGTTTTTCTTTCTTTTGTCCTCATTCTCATGTGGACAGGTGTTGTAAATTAGCATTTTACTAGCACAGTCCATCTACCTGCACATAATTGTATGTTGCAGGTTCAATGCTAAATAAACTTAACACAGGACATGAGGGGATGCCATTAAAATTAATGTTATAATAATAATCCTACCATTCATCATATATATATATAATAAATTTAATTCATTTTATTTATTAATTCATTATTTTATCTGTCCCCCCCCCCCCTTTTTCTTCTCGTCCCTGCATGGGTTAATGGGAAGGTGTGGCAGAGGGACCGTGGGGGTCCCGAGCTGGGACGGAAAATGGGGTAAAATGAAAACACTGTATGTGAAGTGCCTTTATATTGTACATTATCTCTGATGAATTTTCTTGAATAAAATATGGTATATGAATAGGTTCTAGGTTCACAAATTGTTGGAAATATTTGGGATACTAAAAATATGAGACCATGGTCTAGTCCTTTTTAGACATTTAAACGTGGAAAATCTCCATGCTGGGCCTTTCACACACAGACGAGTGGGCGAGTGTGAAGCTGAGCGACAGACGTCCTGGTTGGAACACCGGGGGGGTCTCAGTGGGCCGTCGCTCCGTTTCCAGGAGAATTCTGGGATGATCCGAGCAGCGTTGCAGACCATGAACCAGACTCTAACCCATTTATCCATTAGCATACAGCACCCACACACAGATCACTCCCCACCACAGAATGCAGCGTGAGCAGATATTTTATCTGCAAGGGGACAGAAAGGAGGAGCAACTCACTGAAGATCAAACAGTAGAACTAATCATTTTTTTCTTTTATTCAAACTCCTGACACGCCAATGGCATAGCCACGGGTTGTACCAGGGTGTACCAGGGTGTGCCGGTGCCACCCACAGAGGCAGCTGGCACACCCCCCACATACATAAGAAAGGCTAAATGTCCTACGGCACAGACTCGAACATCCTCACCGGGCGGCCATCTTGCCACAGGCAAACAGTCTAAACTGATGTATTGAATGTAAGTGAAGGTGAATGAGCCGAACAAACTCAAACACTGATCTTGCTGAAAACCTGATGGATTTACACATGGTTTGGTTCCTCACAAATGTTATCAACGTGGCTATATTTGCATAATTAGTTTGCAGTGTCATAACTAGATCTCTGACGTCTATAACAAACCAAGCCGTTTGGCAAATTGGTTAAAAATTTGAAAATTTGTTTGTGGAGGTGTAACACTGTTGTTAATAAATGTGGCACAGCCGGTATTTGCTGCACACTCAATGTCTTATTTCTGGCTACACCAGTGTGACACGTTAACTCTCTCTAAAGGAGAGTTTGTCTCTTTCTGCCCCGGGAGCCGAGATCACTTTCTCCCCGAGTCAAAGTCAGAACACGACCACTTGGGTTTCCAAGATGGAGTCGGGTTTCTCCGCACCGCAGCCTGATGCGGCGAGAGGAATGCCAGCGACTACAGGCAACGGCGAACAGCAGGAGGTAAATCGGTATAAGATATGAGCGCAGCCGAAAAGGAAATGAGCTGCCGAGTCTTGTCAACAGCTCTGTGTAGCCCACAAATGGAGACAGCTCTATGCCTGCACTTTCTTATCACTTAATAACCCGACCGCCTCCCTTTTCTTATTCTTCTCCTGTACTTCCTCACCAATCCTGACTCCTCCATCACCTGCAGCCTCTCTGCCGGCTGCACGGCCCTCAACACACTCAGGGACTGGCGAGGAGGGTTGAAAGGTCGCCGGGGGATTTGACTCCATCATTAGGATGTAAATGGATGTCGGTGAGAAAGGGCAGAATAGACATACGAGTGTGTGTATGTGTGTGAGAATGTAATAGATGTGTGTTGGCGGTGTCTCCAATCCGTGAGGATGAGACGTCACGGCAGTGGCAGTAATGGGATTCAGTTAATGACGAAACTAATTGAGGGTCTGACGCCAGCAGGCACTGATACGGCTGCTGAGTGTGTGCGTGTGTGTGTGTGTGTGTGTGTGTGTGTGTGTGTGTGCGCCTACTGTATGTGCATCTTAATGTGTTTGTGCATGTGTGGTTCGGCTGCAAAGGATGGTTCCTGATGAGAGAGAGTGGGGGAGAAGTGGCGGCGGCTGTGGGAGGAGTCAGTGGTTGACAGACACGCTGGAATTACCAGAGAGGAGGAGGATGGGTAGAATAACAACAACCTGCTATACTGCACATAGAGTCCGACAGGTAACAATGGCAGTAGAAAATAGATGAGAATCATTTGGATTTTATCAATACGGATACTTATCAATGCTCTTATCTATACTGTTCTATCATTTGTTAAACAGGTCATAATTTCATCTCTAATATCTTTTATTTGCTGTGAACTATATCATCCAAACACCATCACCAAAATCTAAATTTTCCAATATTAACATTACATGTGAATGTATGTACATGTATTTTATTTACTTCATCTATCACTAAATTTTTACTGAGCAGCTCATGAACACATGTAATCTCACCTTGTTTAACCCATTTAATTCTATGAGCCTTTAAGTCGATGACTTTATACTTACAGAAGAATAGAATAAAAACATCTAAATGTTACTCATACAGCTTTTTGTCTAATGACATGATGTTAAACAAAAGGTTTTAAGCAAAAGATTTAAATTTCCAAGTGTTCCTGCAATGACAAACCCTCTCGGAAGAGGTTATTTTATTTAGGTTATTACGATTTTCAACCCTGACATCTATATATCTTTTTAATCATTCAAGTTTCTAGAATAATCACCCAAAAATAATTGTATGTGAGATAATAGTTTTTTGTTAATGGGCATATTTGTGCAAAGAGCAACTATAATAGCCATTAAAATCCTATATTCTGCAAAGAAATGAGTACAAAATGGAAAAAAATGGATACATAAGATGATATAACAGATTTAATTATATTCATGAAGTATTTGAAAAAAACTCTGGGCTTAAATAGGTTAACCAGCAGCAGAGTTATAGTCTTCAGAATAAGTTTCTCCTGCTGTGTCCTGTGTGTTAGTGTGATGAAGTGTCAGTGATGTGTGTGTCCTGTCATTGAACTCTGTGGAAACGCTGTGCATGTGTGTGTGTGTGTGTGTGTGCAGTAGCGTGTGCTATGTCTCCGCCCTCAGCTGTGTGGAATCTCTGTGCATTTTTATTCACCCGCAGGATTGCTTTTGTGTGCACGTTTACTTCGGTGTGCAGAGAGAGAGCGAGAGAGAGAGAAGGAAGACAGTTATTATAGTTCTGTCTGCCGGCACTTCAAAGCGGCTGCTGCCGTCTGATTGGCTGGCTGGCTCGCCGTCTGACTGAAAAAATCCCCTCATGACACGCAGACCTCAGATTTGATTACAAATCCAATAATGTGCGCTTCATATTCACAATGTGAACAGCGCTCATAACTCAATTAGACAAGTGATTATCTTAGCGAAGCTCCAGATCGACGCCAGTCACCGGCGTCGCATGAGTGCACGGGTGAGAGCGGCTCCTGGCCTTGAAAGAACAGGGGATACATGCATGCAATGCAATGCATACATACATGCAAATCCAAACACTTCTTTGTGCATCCGTCCTGACCATAAATCAGCTTCATATCCATCCTTCACACATCCAGTCCTCAGATAGTTTTCTCGCCGCTGTGACATTTGCTCTCAGAGAGCGAGCTCTTGTCCGATTGTCTCCGGGCCCTGATTTCCAGCCAGTGGGAAGATCATTAATTACAATGGAATGGGCTGCTAATGGCTCTACCCCCCCACCGACCCCCACCGTGTATACTCCCTGTCCTGGGTCTCCATGGCGACCTGTAGCTGAGTGGCTAGGGGCCTTTTTACTAGCATGAGGTGAGGTATAATGATTGGAAGGCGGGTCTGACCCCGGTGCTTCCCCCGTGCCACTTGACTAAGCATAGTGCTTATTAATGGACAATTTCTCTGGCACCTCACAATGTCCCTGATTTACTAACAAGTTGAGAAGAGGCTGAATGGGGAGATGCTGCCAGATGAACCCCAGGTTAGAGAAAAGCTGCAGTGTTTTGGGGCGTGTCGGGGTAAACTTTGCTGTAAATTACTGTCCTGATTGTGCCTTTGTGCATCAGACGTCCTTTTCACTCTCAGAGAGCTTCACAGACAAAACTGGATGTCACTGGGGCTGCAAAGCTGGAAACTTTCCTTGGGAATAAAATGCATTTGCCTTGTCGCATACAGACATGAATAGAAACTTCTTCTAATGTATTTTTTTCTCTATTGCATGAAATATTACCCAGAAATGGTAGGACATGTTTTGAATGTTTTATTACTTAAAATTGCCTAAATAATAGATATATTCATGAAATATAGGAAAAAGTTGGAAACATAGTCTGAGAAAAATGAAGATAAAGCAATTATTGCCATATGGCAAGACGATGCAAAGGGTTAAATGACATTTTTGATTTAATCTATTGTGAGTAGAACTTCAATGGTATTTCAGTGAACAACAACAATTATCCATTTCCTTCATATGTGATTAATCTTTTCTTATTATTAATATTATTCCTTGGGCAGTTTTGTGTCTTTATTCATAGTTAAAAGTACAGAGAGACAGAAAAAGGGGAAAGAGTGGAGTGGAATGATTTGCAGTAAAGATCTAACCAGCTGGAATTCAAACTGCTCAGGGCATGTTCACCCATGTGGTTTTCACCCTAACCACTCAGCTATCCGGTCGCCCCACATTTGTTTTCTGTTGATCAATGAAAGTAATCATTACAGTTCTACCCACAAATAAATGAGAAGATTTCATTTCAATTTTCAGTTTTGTGTAATAGTAATGTTAATTCCCACAGAAAGTTGGCAACTGAAATGAATATTTAACCTCCCACGGTAAATTTCCCAGAAATTTCCACCCTTTTGCAACCGTACTTGCAGAGAGCTTCAGAGACAAAATTGGATGTTGCCAAAAAAGGCAACTGCAGTAGCTTCAGTTACATTTGTGTGTGTGTGTGTGTGTGTGTGTGTGTGTGTGTGTGTGTGTGTGTGTGTGTGTGTGTGTGTGTGTGTGTGTGTGTGTGTGTGTGTGTGTGTGTGTGTGCGATTCATAAAAGACTGGATCTCCTCAAAGACCACAATCTCTGTGGATAAACATCACATGTGCTGACGCGGCATGACAGTAAAGGAGAACCTGTTGGTGGTTTGCATATGTCAGAAAATGAGACGCAGGCATTGAGGACAACATCTTATCTAACATTTACGCAACACGCCGGAGGAGACTCTTCCTCTCCTTATCTCATCACTTAAAACAAATACAAATGTGCTCTGCTGCCTCCAAAAAAAAAAAAAAAAAAAAGCAACTGATGAGTCTGGCCTGTATCCCATGACAGCGTCTGGGAGCATATGGGACACAAGGAATTCAATATGAATGTAAATGAAGCTCAGATTTAAACACAGTGGATGGGACAAGCAGAGAAAAAAAAACACAGCTTTCTGAGTGTTTTATTTTCAGCCGACTCAACAAATCATGTGAAGCGGCGTGGCCCCGCCCCTCCCTGCGGCTGCAGCAGATAGCAGGCTGACATTTCTACAGAGATTCTGAGCTGTCTGCAGCTCGGCGAGGCTACTTGATGCTGGCAGATTAAAAACCTCTTGTTTCTATGGACTCTCTCAGAACACAAGGTCAAACGTCTCCGCCTGCACCTCGGCGGCTGGCTCTCACAGATATCGCAGTTTTATTTACACCCGGAGGCTTTTTCGTGGAGGCCGACTCTTCCCTCGGAGACAGACACCTTCTAAAGTGGAGATGGAAGGTATCCCGGCACTGAGAATTTAGTCCTGGGCCAGATGAATCATTCCTGATTATTGCATTTACACACCTCCTCAATGTCAAACAGCAGCCACTATAGCCTCCCATCTCGGGGCTGAACGGCCTTTTTCCCCCATATTAATGAGCGTTGGAGGGGATCAATAGGATGACAGGAAGACAGATCGCCTCGGTCGGGGAGGGGAGGGGAGGGAGGATGCTCCCGTGAGGGAAAGGAAAACAAATTCCGATGGGCACCGCTCCCAACTTCTAAAGCTACGAACGCCCCGACCTCCACGTTGTCCTGCTGCTCCACCGCGTGTACAGCGGCGTTTTCAACGACATTAACGGCCAGGACATTTACAGGATAATCCTACAGAAGTGGGCAGGAAATAACAATTTCTCTGCTATGATGTTGTAAAACCTCTTTAATCTGTGAACCGGGAGCTCTTTTTTTTTTGTTTCATTGTGTTCTGGTTTGTCACCATTACAGGAGGACCCACCCAGGCTGGCTTCTGATGTTATGAGCCTGATCTGAAGGTCCAATTTCTCAATGCCTCCATCGCCGTGAGAGGATTAGTGCAGCATTAGTATCTTTAAAATATCAAATGTACAGCATGTTTATGCTGATATGATCCATGATACACGTGATTAGTAATGTCACATGTGCTCTTTAGAAATGGCCATACAACATGGAAACATGTGCTATGTAATGCATTAATTTCCCCTATGGATACATAGACCATATCACTGTTTTATGTCTCATTTCCCCTCTTTATTTCTTTATGAGTCTCCTTTCTCTCCTTTTTTTCCTGGCTTCTGCTCAAAGGTCTCGGACTATGTAACAGGCAGTGAGCTTCAGCGATGGATGTTAATGTTTCTGCATTTTTAGGTAAAACTCTCCATTCCATTCCAGTGTTTGCTTGGATTGAATGTATAAAAGAATTCCGTGAATTTTTAAAGTTACACATTTTCCACGGGAATTAACCAGAACATATAGAAATAAATAGGAATGATGCAAAAATTACAAAATTGAATACAGATACAAGATTGAATGGTCCCCCACAGGGAACTTAAATATAGTTTGGGAAAATATTTTAAATTAAGGCATAATCTCCGATAAAACAACCAGATTTAGTGGGATAGTTCACCATTTTTAAAAAATTCGCCCATCGTTATGACTCCCATAGTCATAGTAGCTGTTCAGCTACTACTACTACGGCTAACTGTATTTTTTTGGTTTCCTCATCAAATTCAGAAAATAAAAAAATCCAGCAACTCCTAAATGCTGTGGTGGATGAGATGTGACCTGCACATTCATCATGCTATTAAACAATAACTGTAACATTATGACACAGCAAATAATCAGGACTATTTTCTTCAGTAAGCCACTGGGCGGAGTGATGCCATTTGTGTACCTGCACTAAACGCGTGCTTTTGAGATCACTCCTCCAGGCAGCCATGCCTGGAATGTGAAGTCCGGCTTTACATATATCTTGAAAACAGTTCCGTCTTGTAAAATTCTGTTATTATCTCATAGCTGGTGAATGTTAATGCAGAATCCAGCAACTCCAGCAAGTTTTGGAGTTGCTGGATTCTGCATTTGTTGAGTTTGACGAGGGAAACCAAAAAATACCATTAGCTGTAGTGGTAGCTGAGCAGCAAAAATGGGTGTGTAGACATAAGTATATGCCTGGAGCCACAGACAGAATCCAGGAAAGAAATCATGTTGTTTCTGACTCCTTAACTTCACAGGACATGTAAGCAAGACATAACGTTTACTCCGTCCTCCACATTTTAGAAGCGAGCATTTACGGGTGCCATAGAAGTTACGGGCAACTTTTCCTCAGATCCCCAGCAATAAACGGTTTGAAGTGGATTGGATGAACGGTTCTATGATAGATATGCGGCACAATCCAGAATGACAGAGGCTCCTTGCATTATACATACATTACCTTATACATACATAAACAGCACCAACAGCTCAGCTGAAGCATCCGTGCAATTTTTAACAGACTGTTTATGCAGCAGATGTCAATGCCAGTCAGGAAGGTGACCGCTATTAAAACAGTAGATTCCCTGGCTTATAGATGACAGACTATAGATATTGGCTAATCCATATTTACAATGCAGTCTGAGCCCTGAAGAAGCTTGTGTTTAGGGACAGTTATCTCGGATCAAATGAAAGATGCAATTCATAAGTGGCAAACAAGAAACAGCATTAATAAAACAAGCCTTCTCCCTCTGCGCGCATGCACAATCATGTCAACAACAGCTTGCACACGCTCCCATTTTATCCGCAATATCTCCGCACAACTTATTTGTCTATGGTTTTCTGTCGGGAGAAGCAACGCTATTGTCCTCATCTACAGACAGATAACAGCGACTGCTATAAATACACAAAAAAAACAGAAAAACAGACTCACTCAACTATTCAACAATGTTCTTTCTCTGACAGGTTGGATCCGTCTCTCTGATGACGACAGTTTGGGTGCTGCAGGCTGTGTGGCCACCATGATGTATGCACACCTGCCATGGCTGCTGGCGAGGAGTCTCCCAGCTGAAACAGCGTGTTTCTGTGTGTCTCAACAGGATGGAGGTAGGGGAGAGGGGGACACGGGGACAGAGGGGTAGACGTCGCCTTGAGGAGCGATGCTGGGGGGGGGGAAGGGAACCGACGAGTGGGGAGCAGAAGAGATGGAGGGCGGTATCCATTATTTATGGTAGTTTGGTGTATTGAGAAGAGATCTAATGTGGCCGTCAAGGTTGTAGCGCGTGTGTAATCGACAAGGACGGATTCTCTCACTGTGCCTCTTAAGTCTTTCCCCCTCTGCACACCGGCTCTTTCTCTCTCTCCTCTCACTCCTTCCTCCCGACTGTTTCTCAGCAGCAAGAAAAGATTATCCTGCTCACACAACAGGTCGCACCAAGAAAAAGCCCCATAAAAAGGAAATTAGTGCTCAGAATGAGACAGAAGTGACTACATTTAGAATAGAATCTGAGCTATTTTGGTGATGTGTCAATTCAGGATCCACTATTATGATTTTATTAGATGGATTACAGTCAATTCAAAGACTTCCCACATGATTCATATAATATAAATAACTGTTTAACGTCCAAATAAGTCAAACTCCCCAATAAGGCTGCAATTAACGACTATTTTGACTGTCAATTAATCTATCACTTACTGAAACAATTGTTTGATTCGTAATATGGTGAAAAAAAAGCCAAAGATGCATCCTGAACTGTCTTTTTGTCCAGACCAACAGTCCACAACCCAAAGATCATCAGTTTACTATTATAGAAGACTAAAGAAACCAGAAAATAATCAGAGAAGTTGGAACCTGAGAATTTGGACATTTTCTTCAAAATGACTTAGTGATTATTAAAACAGTTTATTCAAGAGTTGGCAACAAATCGATTAATGGACTCATCGTTGCAGCTCTTCTCTCCCACATTCCAGGGAAAGTGCAAAGATTAAAAAGTTATGAAATCCAGATTTATGGAGCAGAACTTTGTGTTCCTTTTTTCTACCCTATCTATCATTTCAAGGCCGCAAAATTTTCTATTTATTTATTTTATATCCCACACAAAGCAGTTGCAGCTCCGGCATCAGGGCCAAAGAAATCCGTTCCCCTGTGTTCTCTCTTTCTGTGAAATAGTTTGATGACTCATCCTGCAGTCACAGGTATCAACAAAAGTTCATCAAATTAACTGCGTTGGAAATTAGCAATGTGTTAAACTCAAAGCTCCGCCCACTATTTCCAGTCTAATCAAATGTGAGGATTTAGATCAGTCTTGTAAGAAGATTCTTACTTCCACTTCACAGGGTGTTGAAATCTTATTTAATCAGCTATAACGGAAACAAAAACAGATGATTCCTATAGTTTAAAAAATAGACAATATTTGTCAGGCCAATAATCTGCTGACCCCAGATGTGTGGGGATCTCTCCATTTCCCCACATTGATTTCACACACACACTTAAAAAAAAAAAAAAAACAGGCATTCTATCCCTGGTGCCAGTTTTCCTTATGGGGGCAATAAAAACTGTTACAGTCAAATATTTTCTCACTAAGCACATTCTTAAAAAGAAGCTGTTAATGAGCTCAAGTGGCAAAAATGTGTGTGATACATTTTTCAATATCCCACCAACGTCTCATCATTTCCACTGTTGCACTGAAACGTGCTGCTGTGGGATCCGAGCAACACTTGGAACATCGCTGCCTGCTAATTATCCTAAAAGTCGGATTCATAGAAGTGGTCGCTGTTAACTGCGAATGTTTCTACTAACATAGATGGAAATACCGTGTCCATGCACCATGCCTGTAATGTATGAAACGCATGTGATGCTGCTTCCTGACCCTGTCTGGGGCTGGTCTACACTTTAAACAGGTTTTCATCTACTTGTGAAGGGCTGTTTGGTCTTTAATAAAGAAGCTAATGTTCCCTCTGGTGCTGCCGGAACCCACTGATCCCAAAATGTCAACATGGTGTGAAAGTAAATTAAACACTAAAGATACTTTAACTAATATCTGGGGTTGTGGGTTCACGTAGAGAAGGCCCTTTGGCCCAATAGCAGCTGGGGGCGGGGCCAAATATCCACGCCACCGTGACGAATCTAATACAATTACACACATGGAGGTGTTGAGGGGGGGGTTGACAGAGAGTGATGAAGCCAACATCAAACGCAGTGCTGATAAATGGAAAGCAGGGAGCGGCTGACCAGAGGAGGAGGTGGGGGGGGGTGTTATTGATTGTGCTGCCTGTGTTCTTGTTGTGCAGAGGAGGAGGAGGAGGAAGAAGAGGGAGGCAATGTGTGAGGAATGGAGGGCAAGGTTCGCCCCACGGGCAGCAGTTAAAGCCCGGTGCCCCCTGAGAACAAAGCTGGCCTCCAGCGAGCCGCCCCATTGGTCACACCTATGTGATTGACACACATAACCGGTTACTACTACTAGTAACACCCTCTTCCTCCCATCCCCCTCCAATAAAGACAACAATGCATCCAGGGCTGATTGAAATTCAAAAGCGAGCATTGACGCCACAGGCGACGGGACAGCAGCGATGGGCAGGAGGAGGGGAGGCGGTGGTTGTGGCTCACTAGGGCACAATAAAAAACAGATGCTAAATCACTTAACAACTGCTAAATTAGATGCCTGCAAATCTGCAGGGACACGGAGGGAACCAACAGTCTGTGGACGCGGGAAGGAGGAGGCTCGGAAACAGACCGGAGGCCGCAGGAAAGAACGAAGAACGTTTCTTCACCGCAAGGCCGCGTTCAAACGTCTTTTGACGGGAGAAAGTCAACACAGGAAACACAGGGGGGGTGAACTGACGTGGCGTTGGTTGACGAAGGCTCAATTCCGAAGGTCTGCCCCACCTTTGCCGCCGGGAATCAATTCATCGGAAAACAAGGACGTGAGCAGCCGGTGACTGACGATGCCGTGTGTGCATCTCATTTTCCGGGAGCGAGGCTTTGCTGGAGGATTTATGACCACCTCTGATCTAATTTCCTTTTCATATGCTAGTAAATCCTCAGGTACGGCAGACGTTTGGGATGCTGCAGGGGAGAGTGGCCGGCCGGCCCCACTCCGGATTGGACGCCTGGAATTAATCTGGGAAAATCCTCAATGCTAACCTGCTTAGTTGTTGCCTAATCTAGGGGTAAACCAAATATCAATTACACTAAGCACAGAATGTGGGCCAGATAACCACTGATCCCTTTATCTGACACTGAAACCAGAATTGTAATTTGCAAAACTGGTTCATTAAGTTCTCGGTGTATAATTGGCCTTAACCTTAAAGAACAGCTGACGCTTGTGTGTGAACATGCTACAGGCGGTTTCTACCACAACACACACACACACACACCATCAATTCCAACTCCATTACCAGCCTCCTCTGAAAGCAGGTCAGCTCAACAGGAGGACAAAACAACTTTCCCCTGCAGGGCTTCTCAGGTAAGTCTGGCTGTGAGTCACGCTGCATTCCACAGAGAGGAACGAGGATGTCCCCGCCGGTAGGGGAGCTTCCCAAATAATAAACACAACCATTAGTTCCTCATTACATATAATAGGCCCAACAGTGGGTGACAAGCAACTAAATACATTTAGTCAAGTACTGTACAAGTGCAATTTTGAGGTGCTTGTACTTTACTTGAGTGTTTCCATATGATGCTCGATATACTTCACTCCATGACATTTATCTAACAGCTGTAGCTATTTCTCAGATGCAGATTTGGCACAATGGATAATATAACAAGCTTTCAAAATACAACACAATTAAAAATCTCATCAACCTCTCATACAGTAACATAGATATAGGTGATGGTGTTGCCGTAGTTACAGTAATACAGGCTCACTATATTCAGCAGCAGGGCGCTACCTGCCCTTATAATACCTGGGTCTGTGTCCAGTTTTGCATGGGTTCATTTTCAAAAACTGGAGAATGACAGCACGAAGTGTAAGTTGTGTGACTCGGTTATCAAGTGTTCTGGGGAACCAGAAAGTAGATTGTGCAGACATTTAGAATCCCAGCATGAGAAATACTCTGAAAAAAGCACATTGAAAGGTTCGACGTGCAGAATTTATTATTATTGTTATTATTATTACATTTAGAAACACATGGGATTTATCATGAGGCTGGTTTTACCTGGCCCATCAACATCATTTCAAAACCAATATGTAGATTGACATCTGAACTTTCAACATATAGTAGCTCTTTTCTTACAATAAGTATATTTGCAGGACTCTTCTATCTTAATGTATGTCCATGTCTTACCCAAGGTAAATTTGTCTATTAAGACTAATATGTAACAGTCCAACACATCCTCATTTGGTAAAACATAAAAAAATCGACTTAAGCTTCCACTTTTGAATAGGAATCCATGCTTCCTACAGGCGCTGGACTAGTATTAATACCCTAATGATGTCATATATAATAATAATATATCAGCATTACTACTACTGCAATAGTATACCGCATCAACTCATAATACTTATGTACTTTAGTAAAGGATGTGAGTAGTCAATCCCGTATGATGCTGCCTGTAAGTGTCTGCATTAGTCTCGGATTCAAAGTGCTTCAGCTCCAGTTTCACAACAACCTGTGTCAGTGGGAATTAAACGAGCGATCCTGCCTCATTAGCTGCTTTTTGACCAGCACACCTACTCCACGCTACCTTTGAGCAGTTTCTGACTAACCAAGAGAAAACTTTGCTTTTATCATCAAGCTAGTTTGGTCAATTAGAGACACAATGAGCATCCTGCACGCTCCTGTGTTGAGTACAGTTCATTTCCTGCCATTATTGTTTCAAGTGCTGGGCTCATTGAGGAGTGGATGAAGTGCAGGGAGGCCCAGACACTATTTACTCAGCAGGGAGAGACGGGAGTCCCTGGCTTCCTCATGGCTTCCTGCATTTCACACAATTGTTTCCCTTCAGGAAATCTTATTGATATAGAGCACTGCTGCCACCGCCACTGTTTGGACCAAACAACCCACAACACAGATAACTGAGCCTTTCATTTGGTTTGAACATTTTTAAAAGGCACGGCATTTTGTAAAACATGGCTCCTTGATGTGTTTAGCTTAGCTTAACGCGTCATTAGCTTAAGAGAGAAAAACAGCTTCTCAAGCTCTATTAAGGTACTGATTTCTTCTCAAGCTCTCAAGGTATATTCCAGCAGCTTTAAATCAATCTTATTTAACATTTTGTAGAGATGGAAAACTGAATTTAGGCTAGAATTGTAACATATAACTCGCCCTTTTACTACTTCAGGCTTCTGTGCTAAGCTAAGGTAAACACACCATGTGCTATCTCAGCATTTAAATATACAGTATATAGTTTCTATCTAGTGGTGAGGTTGCAGAGGGACTTGGGAAGTGAGTATCCCAACAGTGGCCAATGTGAACATCTTAAAAAGTCTGTCTCATTGGTTTTGTCCTTTCTGGGCTACTGTAGAAGCCTCTAAGGTTATTAAAAAAAAGAACAATTCCTCCTATATCTTAATTAAAACGCATGTCTGATAAATCTTACACATTGGACCCTTAAAGCTTGGAAATTTCAATTGATATTGATCTTCAAAATAAAGACTTGTGAAGACTTTGTTATCAAAATGGCAACCATGTCCCAACATATGTTGGGAGTATTCCTTTAAGTGGAATTGAATGGGTTAAGATAAGAGCTGAATGAACACATAATGATAAAAACGCAGTATGACGCAGTATAAAAAACTGCTGTCCCATCTGAGAAAGGGTTAACACAGCTAAGCTTCTACGGCATACGCATGAACCACAGGTATGTGTGGGACTCGCAGAAACACAGCCCATAAAATCCACACTCAGCCTCTGTCTAGCACGCGAGGAATGTTCTGAGCGCTTCACTATCAGCGGCAAGCCAGGAGGGGCGATCCTCGCCTCCACTTTGAAGCCTCTGTGAGAGAAAAGGAGCCGAACGGGAAATGGAGCGGCGATAGTGAGCTAGCTATTAGAAGGTCAGCCAATTTCTCTCTCATTAGAAAATTAATTACAGATGTAGCGGGCGGCGCGGGGGGTCGAGCCGCGGCGTCGCCGGGCATCTCGTGCGTCGCCCCCGCGGGGAGCACTTGAACCACTGACCCCCCCACCGCGGTCGTTTGGGGCCAATAGGGGTGCGTGACATGGCCCCGGCCCAGAGACACTGCCCCGCCAGGCTGGGAATGCAGTGGCACTGTGGGGGGAATCGGGAGAGGGACAAAGAAGGGGAAGAGGGGCTCCACTGATTCAGAGAGCTTCATTATTAAGTCCCCTGTCAGTCCACAGCACAATGTGCCCCACAGGCTAACGGTGGCTAATAAAAGCACTGCCCTTTACAACTCAAGACCACTCCTGACATCTTCTTTTGAGGAGAAATGAAAGCGTGCAACTCCATCCCAGGCCTAATGAAAGCGGTCACATCTTTGAGCCGAACGAACTGTTGCTTCACGCCGCACACGGACCGAAGAGAAGAGATGAATTAAGCTACTTTCACACCTGCTTAATTAGATCATGTCGGGTGAATTTTCATTTAGACTTGCTACACTTCACTACAGTATTACACCACATATGGCACAAACAGACTGCAGGGCATATTTTGGGATCTGTGTGTGTTCAGCAGGTGTCCTGAAAGCTTGAATGACATGCTTACACACTCAGGACTAATAGAACACTCCAGCTAAATGGAGTATGAAAACGGGGAAAAAACACATTGCTTTGCTGGTACAAGAGAAAAAAAAAATGCAATGATGATCTCACTGCTCTTACTACAGATACACAACATGCTCATAGTCTCTATAAAGCTTGTACCTAATGGTTATTCCATAACCCATCCCTCCAGGATCTCACAGACTTTTTCTGTGATTGTTGCAGTCAAATGCTTGAGTTTGTGGCAGTTGTTCTCAAACACTCTTTTTGGTTTTAGGCATTTTTTTTTGGGGGGGGGGGGGGTGGGGGGGGGGGGGGGTGGAACACAATTTCTGCTTGTGTTCCACCACAATACTCAACAGATTACTGTATGGTTTGTCCCCACTTTTGGTTTTGTTTGCACGTCTTTTGCAGTTATTTTCTTTGGACAATAAAGAAGAATTTACTTTCTTCATGTTGTTTTTCATCCGGACTAATGCAGTGTCCGCTTGGGAGTTGATTGATTGTGTGCCCCCCCCCCCCCCCAAAGTGCTTTTTGTTGTGAACCACTTATCCCATCGACTTCAGCCTCAACTCAATTTAACCCTCAATTTATCCCATGTTCACCGTACACAGCAAATTTTGAGGAAAGCCATTTGGAATATCACAAATACACCATAGATACTTTTTCCAGCTTGGACCAAAGATGTTCTACCACAAAATTGGTGACGATTGCTCAAAATGTTTGTAGGAGTGATGACAAAAATAATTTGGACATAATTCAACATGGCGGAAAATCTACATAGACACAAATGGGCGTGGCTTATAGAAGATATATGTCTGGTTTCATGGAATCCAGTGAAAGAAGACATTTTGATTTTGGGACTTACATTTCAAAGGTTATAGGACTAAACATAATATATTTTATTATAGCGCCACCATCTAGTCAAATTGCAGTGAATTCAACACAGCACTTCTTTGGATCCTCAGCATGACAACCCACCATGTGCCAAGTCAGTTGGATGAGACGATGATTTTTGCTGTTTCCACAGCAACAGAAGAGGGGAGCTCCCATATTGCTCTCACCCAAATTAACATGCAACATTTTAAAGATGCATTTCAAATATTTGTGTATAAATCTCTGGAATTTTGACAAAAAAAAATGCAAACCCCTGGTATCACAGTTGGGTTAAATTTGTTTTAATTATTACTCATTTATGAAGAAAAAGTGATTTAGGGAAAGAATATTTGTACCGAATCCTATACATGGTCGATTCTCATCCAAGACAATTTTTTTGTACATAAAAGGTGAAATACGCTAATGCTGAGCATCAACACAACCTGATTATGACAGTCATGCATCTTCCATGCATCAGCACTGACTGTACCACCTGTCACTTCTCACAGTCATTAACCGTTCGGCTGCTTGCTTAGTGACAAGAGCAGAAACAATTAGCCGGTTTTCGTTAAGCAATTAATCACGAGTCATTTTTTACCCAATAAAAAAAAACTACCTCAGATGCCAGTGCTGCTTCTCTGCTTGGTTTCTTAATAAATTAAATATCTTTAGACTGCCGGTCGGACAAAAACAAATTAAAGACGTCACCTGTGGCTCTGGGAATTATGATTTCATGGACTGAACAATCAACTAATCAAAAAATAATAGACAGATCAATTAAAAAAAACAGCCGTAATGGCTGCAACCCTATTACAGATAAGACAACTATTTTCAAGTCGGTCTTGGCAGAGGGATCCAATTACTGTAAGCCCAAACATGTCAGACGCCTCATGCTCGCCGGATAGAAAGCGGGAGGAATAAATGAACGGACACGTTTAAGTGTATCATTAATGCTCCTCTCCCTGTGTTCTTGATGGGACACCTCATTAAGGAGCGGTCGGTAGCAGCTGGCTCTCTATCCCGCCCCATTACTGCCAAAACCTCTGCCGCTGCCGGCCCCTCCCACCCCCCCCCCCCCCCCCCCCCCCCCCCATCCCCCGCTCCAAACACGTCCCTTGTGTCTCATATGACATCTGTGTCTCGGGGTTCTGTGATGGAATGCTGCTCCTCCGCAGGTGCTCCCTGCTGGCCGCCGGCCGTTCGGCGGCCACGCTGGTGTTCTGTGGGTTTGAGTGACCTGTCACGGGCTGACATGCAGCGAGGACTGAGGAGAGTCAAGGTTCAAGGGACGACAGCTAAGGAACCAAAGGGAATTGATGCAGCTGCCATCAGTTCCATCACTGGCTGCTGCTTTTTACTTCAAGCCGGATGAACCCCCCCCCCCCCCCACACACACACACACACACACACACCTACCAGAGCTCAGTGCTCTGGCCTCACCTCCACGTCCTCCTTCCCCCTCACCAAGGTCACGTCTGCATTTAGACGCAGCTCGAGAGGCTGTGTCATCCCTGATGCTGCACTCAGCCTTTTGAACGGCTTCATCTAACACAGCGAACCCTGGCTGTTCTGTAGTAGAATAAAGAAAGTGAACGAAATCATTTTCAACCTTTCAACTTAGTCGTCTTCTAAAGAAAAAAAAATAAAATAACCAACCACTGCACACAGAAGTGGAATAAAAGCTCATGAGGCAATGGTTTCTGCACTTTTTTCCTGCTGTATTTCAGTTTTCATCCTGTCTCACCTTTTAATCTTTTAGTATTTAGTTTTGTTCTATTCTGTGGTCTTTATCCTTTTACTTTTTATTACGTCTTTTAATCTATCAGTGTTTTGGCTCCAGTGTTTTCTCATACGATCTCATCTGGATCCTGGGTGCCTGGCTATGTCTCTGTTCTAAGACATCACTTGCTGGGTGTGCGTCTATATGTGAAAAGGGGGATGGGGTTTTCTTTTGTGAATCACTTTACGTTATGTTTTCAGATGTATGAAAAGTGTTGTATAAATAAAGATTGATGTTGATTGATAGATAAAACAGGAAGCTCTTGGTGTATTCTCTTGTGGACTCTTTAGTTTCGGAACTAGCAGGAATCGGGACTAGAATCTTTAGACATTGCAAACCTTTCTGTTGTGTTTGCTGGCAAGACACTCATTTTTGTGGGGTGGGGGGGGGTATTGATGACAACACCGCCCCAAATTTGTGCATGACTATGACATTTTCAGCCATTAAGAAGGATTAATTACAATCGCCAAGTTCTTAATCCACCCATATGTCAACGGAACCTCCAACTGGCCTGCATGCAGACTGCAGCATTTTCAGTAGACTTTGTGGATCCTTGCCCATGAGGACCAGGATAAAAAAGTTGCTGTCTGCATGTGAAAAGAAAAGCCAGACTACACAAAGGAGCGTTGTGGTCTAAATGAGACCTATTTCAACGAGAAAGCCCCCCCTCTCCCCCCTCACTAACTGCACGTTACCAGCCCCCGTTGCTACATTAGACAAGAACAACCTTGAAGTTGGCAACCTGCATGCTAAAAGTAGCAAGTCACAGGGATGCAAGACAAGTTTACATCAGAGCTCAAACAAGTTTCACCCCAACAGTATTTTACTATAACACCATCATTGCATCCTGAATTTAGCTCCACCCAAGATGATTGTAAAGAAATGCAAATAAGCCAGAGTGCCTTTTCCCCTATAGCAGGTATAACGGATAGTATATCATAGTATAGTCTGGTATGGTGCAAAACTATGTGCAAATTGTGCAACCTTCCTCATTTTGTGTGAGCTCATCAGTTATCTAACCCGCTTCTCACAATCTAGTCTTTCATATCAGTGCCAATAACCGTCTTTTATCAGACTCCATAAAACTGGAACTAAAGGTGGAGGTTATCATCGTCAAAAGGTCAAGGAATGGAATCCATGTTGGGTAAAGGACACTCACGAGTGAGGAAAGGGACTGAAGTCTCATATTACTATATTCACCGGTTTCCAGGTGCATGTAAAAAAAAAGGAAGACAATTTGACTTCAGAAAAGTCAGAGCTTCAATGCAGGGAGCATAAATCACAGGCAGTGAAGACCAATCCAGAAGCTCCAGTTTTTCTAATACTTTGATACAAAAAAAGCCCCAATACTTCATTGAAGCTACAATGGCTGCACTGTAAATCAAATGTCAGGGTGCAATTAGCATCTTCTACAGCCAAAACTTGAGTTTTGTGTGTGTGTGTGTGTGTGTGTGTTAAAGCTGTGTAACATTTCTGTAAAGGAAGAAAAAACCATCATCTTTCAAGTAAGTGCTGCTGAGGGATGAATTTATTCAACTGTGAACGGCCAAGAAAGCAGAATCAAGAGACGGCCAATTCCATTACATCATGCCAGTGTATTAAAAAGGCTTACAGCCGTAATTTTGCCGTTTCGGTTGCCTCTCCTGACCTTCAACTAGCTGTAGATGAGCTCAGAGTTGAGGAGGAACAGGCTCCAATAACACGGTGAGAAGTCGGTTGCAGTGAGTGGAGCCCCATGTCAGAGGGGAGCTCCTGCCGGCACAAAGAAGCCTCTATCTAATGCTGCACTTTTCAAAGAAGCGTTTCAGCTTGGATTTAGCAGCAGAAACATTGGTTAATACCAGACGTAGTTTTTTTTTTTTTCTTTTCCAGGGGGTCACCATAGCAGCAGGTGAAATCAAAATAAAAGCTCAGAGGTTGACTGAAGGGCTCCTGGGGAAGAAGTGGGAAGTTGATATATACATGACTAGTCTGGTCTTAACTCTGAAGCCTAAATTATTTAAACCTAAAGTCAGAGACTCATCCATCCAGAATGCTGCTGTGCTTTTTTGCATGCTGAAACACCACTGCCATGGAAAAGTACCGTAGGAACCAAAAGAAATAACACTTCTATTCATCCTGAAGCCTAAACACACTACGCCTACTATGCCTATTAAGTGTTTAACAGTGGTTTATATGGATTGCCGTTACAGAAACCAGACAAACCAGTTCCTGACTCATAAAAACCGGGTTTTGGAAAAAATACAGCGATTTCGACCTGAACTGTTCTGGCAATATTTACCCCAATCTGCAGCAGCTCGTTAACTATTAAGCAGTACAGCTGGAACCGGAAACTGACATCGTAGACGTTGAGATCGGCGATTTTTTTTTTCACAGCCTTCTACCCGGTTTCCACATTCACAGTCGAGGGTTTCCCTTTAGTCCAACTTCGCCTGAGCACAAGTCGATATTCTCCAACGCGGAACAGCAGATTTTCATGCGTGTGTGAATCTTATAAAATCTTTTTTCGATGCACATTTTTAGAATCAAAGCTCTTTCACAAAAACCCAAACCACATGACTAACAGCCTCTCTGCAATTCACAGCTGTAGTGCAAATCTGTAATTTCGTTATACTAAATAAAGCCTTTACAATAAAAGCTGTAATAATAATATAACACGATTCATTCTTTTTGTTTCTCAAAAATCACAGAACAAACTCTGAATCAAAATGATCTAATTTCTCTAATCCTCTTTAAAAAAGTAGGTAAACACTTTTTTTTTGGAGGGGAGTTCATGTCGGGAAACTCTCTGAATCTTGTTGATAAAACAGCTGTTCAACCCCAGATGGGTGGCATACGCCTATACAAATACCCACACAAACACACACACACACACAAACACACGGCACGTCTGAAGCTGCCAAGAGCCACAGGCCGGGCACAAGATGATGGCAGCGGTTCGATGGAGCAGCGCTCACAATCCTCTCTCTGTGACGGCCTGACCCCACACCCTCTCAGCACAAGAAGAGTCCCTTTGACCGAATGAGCCTGAGAGGCTGTGTGTGTACTCGGGTGATTGACACTTTGAGTGTGTTTGCAGGATCTCTCCCACATGCGTGTTCCCTGTTAAACACACCAGTGATGTGACAGCAGTTGAGGACGAGGATGTTTTTAGGTCAGAAACCATCGTAAAAGTTAATTCAGTGAATGAAACAGGTCAACTTCAGGCTCTGCTGAAAACCAGCCTCTCTTTTTTTTGTTAGAGGATCCCAACAGCACCATCCAAACCGGACAATCATTGATCCTTGTTTGCCCATGTTCCCGTTGAAGCACGAGCTACTTAATGACTGCACTACACCATGAACTACACCACAGAGAAGACTTTCTGCTTAATTCATCACCACCTGGACGTCCTCCAAGAAGACAGCAGAGAATAAATTCATGTCTTGAGAGCTGCAGGATGTTGGAACTCCAGCAGGTACAGTGCAATCAAATGAAGGCTATTAATCAGTCTTTCTAGAAGAATAATTAATTCATGAGGAGGACTGCTGCCAGGAATGAAACCTGCCACCTCGCAATTACATTAAATAGACAATAAATGATCTTAATTACACGTAAGACTCTTAATAGGAGGAGCCGATTGTGGGACTTCTAGACAAAACAAAGGAAGAGAAAAACACTTTCATCTAGTCATTGTGTAGCTTCCTCATAGAGCTGCCTCCTTTGAGTTCTTCTTCTTTTGCTTCTTTCTCAGAAGCAAATATCCAAAAGGACAAACATCCCGTCATCTTCAGGTTCATGTAACAGATATGAGACGTTGTTGTAAGAAGACACTTCAGGGGAAAATCTCTTTGTCAATATTGAAACCAGATGAGAAGTCGTCGCATCGTTTCTCGCACCAGCAACAGGAAATGCTGCAAATCAGATTTCAACAAATTCGACCAAGAATTCAACGGATCCGACGTTTCATTGTTGGTTTTGGCCTTTTTGTTAGATATGTCGATAAGAATGGGAAAACAAAAGTAAAGCCAGCTATGTCCCTTTACAAAACAAAGGCAGAGGCTGTAGCTGTTCCCACATTACTGGCCTGGACTTTTTAGTCAGATTCTCTTTAGTTGAAAGTGAGGTGAGCTACCACATCTAAGTGTTGACCACCTTAAACACACCATCCATGGCCCCTCTATACTAGAAAGTTCTATTTGGAACAGGAATTCCTTCTCCCACCACACCTTCCCATTTCTCTCTTTCCATTTTATCCTGGATATTTACTTATTGTGTAATTATTAGCGAGCATGTGGTAGATTTATGTGTGCACTCCAACATGAACTTTGCATAATAGTGAACACGCAATGCAAATATTGCTGCCACAATGAGAAAATAAACCAGAATTGAAGAATCCTGGCGACAAACCTGCTGTGCAGTGTTCTGGTTTTCTGATTAAACTCCAACTCCACTTCCTGGATTAGATTTCAGTCTCACCAGTACCTCAGACGACCCGCCGCCGCAGCCCCCCCGCGTCCCGGTACTGAATTGGCAGATTTGGTGCGATCGCGGCCTTCGTCCAGACTCTGACAGGCAGAGCCACCGTGTGTTAGAATCTAATCCTCTGCAGCTGCCACCGCTGACAGGAGGCGTGCCGTCAGGAGTTCGGCAGAACCGAAAGAGCAAAAGTTTAAGGAAAAGTTTCAGGAGGAAAAAAAAAAGTCCTCACTGTCCTGCTGAGCTTCTATAAAGATTTGTTTGGAAGAGAGAAACAGTGATTCCTTCAGGGCCTTCAGCTCGAAGAAAATACTTAGAATGATGACTATACAAAACGCTGCCTTAATGACAGCCAGGGAAACGGAGGAGCTGGATTCCTGGACAATACCTCAAGAACAGCGTGCATTTCATGCAGGGTTGCTCAATTCTGGGAAACTTTCCATGGGAATAAATGGAAATAAGTCCAAAATGTACAATATTGTATAAGATTGGCCATTAACAGGTAACTTAAGTATAGTTGGGGAATACATATTGTAGCATAATCTTGGCTAAAACAAACCAGATTTAATGCAAGTAGACTCCTCGTTCACATAAATATAAGCAGTTTTTCCAATTATATTGACCTTATTTTATTTCTACAGAAAAGTGCCTTTTTCACCATCTGACGTGTGGAAGCATTTCCCACAAGCTGATGTTGAAGGAAATGTGTGAATATTGTGGAAAGACGTCCATGAATAGAATAGTGCCAAAAAATGTCCTCAGGGCTCGAAACATTCAGCAGACTTCCACAAGAACTTCCAATTTGAGATATTTCCAAAATTGCACAGCTTAACTTACTATGGAAAATTTCTGAAAATTTACCAGAAACTTTGTGCCCCTTTGCAACCCTAATTACATGACAGTAGATAACATAAGGTTACACGCCAATAAGCAGATGCAGAAAGCATCTATCCATTAACAGAGGTAAGAGTATTTGTTTGTGTCAGAAAATTGAAATCCTACTTTTGGTTTGCCATATGATATGCATTACTCTTCATATCTGCATCCAACAATACCACCATCACGGTCAATCAAAAAGGCATCAGGATCAGGAAGTGGAAAGGTTTGATTGGCATCATGTCTGTAGACTCCTATGACGTTGACTTTTTTTTTTTACTCGTCTCAGACCTTTTAAACAGTCATGACTGCTTCATAATGAACAAATGCATACCAATAGGTGTTCAACCCAACTCATTATTGTTTATGGTGGAGTTGGCAACAAAGCAGACACGCAGGATCTCAGCGAGGCGTGACTCCTCCTCTGGAGCGGAGCGGCATAATGACTGAGATAACTCAGCAGACTCCTAGTGATCTGCAGTCAGGATTTCGCTCCTTCCTTTGTGTGCGTGACTCACTCGGCTGCGATGTGCATCGGCTTCACAGAAACTGAAAAGACCGCTGCTCTCCCAGAGGTCGTTAAGCCTGAGCATCATTCAATCACAGCAGAACAGGGGAAGCCTGGAGAGAACAACATCTCCACATTCTGTGAATTAACCATTCTGTATTTCGTTCTAGTTTTCTTTTTTTTTAAAAAAAGAAAAGCAACCGACGAGTGGAAATCAGTGAAGCAAACAGGCTGCCGACTCAGTGAGCAGGAAAAGATGAAACGCTTGTTGTCGTAACGTCCCTCAGGTCACCGCAACGTCTCGGAGGGGCCGTCGGGCAGGGCGGTTTACGGCCTCTTTCGCTGCGTTATAAACCTCAAACTCGCTTTCTATTTTGGACATTAAAGGGCCAGCAACGCACAAAGAAAGACAGACGGCAGCTGGACTTGGGAGAGGTGCTGCGTCTGACACCTCTGAAGCTGAGGGAAGCTCGGCTTTTAAAAGAGGAGACGAGCCAACCAATCAGGGCGCAGGATGGGCCGGCTATCGCAGTACAGAGAAATCTGATGGTTCAGGACAACATGGGCTTTCCCCCAGGAGACCGATTAAAGGGAGCTGGGAGTGATAAAAGAGCCTTTATTCTCAAATGTCTCTTTGTTGACCAGGAACCGCTGCGATACAATTATTATGGAGCATTTTATCATTAAAATGGCCCAGCTGTTGAATATCCATCTTCAAGCTACACCTGGCAGCACCGAGCAGATCCAACATTAACCACATGGAGAAAAAACAGGCAGCGTTTTGTGTTTAGACTCAACATGGCGGAGGTTGATATTGATTCTTTTACCTCACGGCCTGATTAATTCTTCTTTCAGTAACTTTTTTTCGGGGGAAAATCTTATTTCTCCTCAATAATCTTGAAAGAAATCACATCTGCTGCTGTGCTTTGTGCATGCACCGGTGTAAAGGACTCACTGAAGTCATAGTCACGTTCGGTTCTCAGGTGCAGCTTTATTGTTGCACTTACAGTAACATCACAAGTGTAGTTCTCGACTGGAGGACTCTTGTCAGTGATGCGGCGAGAGCTGCAGCTGACCTCCCCCCCCCCCCCCCCAGACACAGACACACACACATTCAATGAGAAATGAGCAGGGTAGTGTGGACAGGAGAGGAGAGAAACACAGCGGCCAAGGCTATTTAACATAATTTATGTGTGCTTGTTTCATTATTTGAGCACAGTGAGAGAGCCTCTGCTGCTCCGCTCACTTTCACCCTATATGTGTGTGTGTGTGTGTGTGGAGGAGAGAGCTGTTGGAGCCCAGGTGAAGTTAATGGGTTGGGCTGTTTTTTGCTTTTTATTATTAAAAAATAAGTGATTAATCGGTAAGGAAATTTAATCGCTCGCCCATCCCTAATCAGAGGCTGCTCGATTATGGAAAAAATCATCACGATTATTTTGGTCAATATTGAAATCACAATTATTTTTAGTTACACAATGCATTTATTCAGCCTGAGTGACTTTGTGCTTTTGTTTGAGTTGTTAAACAGATTTGATGTGTTTCCAGGAGTCACAGATATTAACTTATAGCAAATCTTGGACAGTATATGCTTCCGCTCCTCATCAGATTCTTGGAACCCAAAGTGTTCCCTTATACGAAAACTTTCCCAAACCCTTTTCCTCAACCAAACTACTCTGCCATTTCATGCATTGCGCAATATTTCTTTTTTTTTAAAAAAAAGTCAAATACATTATTCAAACTTGATTATATGAGTTTGACACACAAATAGAAATCGTGACCAAAATTCTATTAATTGCACAGCCTTATAGCAGAGTGAGGAGCAGCAGCAGCAGTGGCGACAGCAGCCTTCAGCTACAAGCTACTCTGATAGAGGCAATTTCACCCTAGCAGGGGGCAGCAGAAGCCACAGACTTGTCCATGATCCACTCCAGGTTGGAGACCATGACACAAGCTGGGCTCCTCTCCACTCACAGCAGCCCCTCCCCATCTGCCACCAAGAGCCACCAGCAGCCCCAATCTATGCCTTCAATACACCAGGGGCTCACAACACCAGTTAAGGAAAAAATATATATATTTTTATAACAGCAGTCGATAAACATGAGGACAAATCCAGGAATCAAATTTATTGTGTGGGGACAGAATTCATGTAGCTTCAATCTGCACCAGTATTAAACCTCCAGACTAAACAGCCAATGTGTGATATGGTGACAAAATGTGCGTTTCAGAGCTGCGGCTTAACGGAATATCTACATAAAACTGTGGTGCAGCCGAAAAAAAAATCGGCTTTAACAGCATCAATAAATGAGCAAATGAACCAACTGGAGAAGCTTGTAAAACGAAATAAAGGCCAACGATCCCACTGCTTCACCACAATAGAAGCTCAGAGCACAGAGCGGCTGATTACACACCGACCCCCAACCTCCAAAAAGATGCAGCGGCAGATGTGATGCCATCCATTCAGGGGATATCGATCCGTCTATTCCTCCTGCCAATTACATGTGATAAACTGCTCTGACATGTAGTGTTAATTATTTCAATAAAAACTGTCATTTAAAAGCCCTGGACAGGCAGATTTAGCAGCTAAAACAGCCCAGAGGAACAAACAGTGATGTTTTTCAATGACCTCAGGTCTCATTTACACAGCAATGTTTTCAGCACACAACAGGAAGCTTTTATTGCGTCCAGGGTCTTTTGTTGACATGACAACAGCGCTGCGGGGTCATGAGGATGCAAGTTTTGGATACCAGGCTCCAAAGTGAAATTTTTCCATCATCACAACCCTTTCCATCGCCGTGAGTACTGGCAAGATGCAATTTGTGCGAAAACTATGATGAAAATGACAACGGCACCTCAGCGAGCTGCTGTTTTTGGGTAAATGTTCCAGAATCCTGAGTTTAACAGTTCTTCAATACACCACCAACTACCAGCCTGCAAGCAGACTACAGCGTTTTCAACTCCATGAGTCCTTGTGGACAAGGAAGAGGATCAAATCATTGCCGTCTGAATGCGAAAAAGAAGAATCAGACCAACCACAGCAAAAGTTTGCCATTTTCAAAAGCATCACAATCTAAACCAAGGATGCACCAAATATTCAGTAATCAAATATATTTGTCCAAATATAGCAAAAACACAATATTCTGCCTTTGGTTTTGTGACTTAAAAGCGAGGCCGAATAGTGGCGTGCAATGCATAACATGCTGCCGTTGTCATGTTTCCATAGCAATGTAAATGGACCACAGTGGATTGGACTGTGGAGTGAATTTACAGTTTCGGTTGTTTTGTGGGTTTCTGAGTCTTTGCTTCTGCTTCATTTCTGTGATGCAGCGTTTAGTTTTTTTTTTGTTGCATTTGTTTCATGCGTTTTATGTGCATAATTTCGGTTTTCTCCTTGCAGCGTTTTGCCGTTTGTGGCGTGTTTGCCCCTCTCAGATCTGTGCTTATCGGAGAGGTTTCTTTGAAAAACATGTCCAAAAGCGTTTTATATGATTGGGCTTTGGCCTCAGATTTTCATTTCAGTGCATTCTTAGTCTAAATGACTCCTACAGCTGTTGAGCAGCAACAAGCTGAGAATCCAACAGCAGCAGATCAGTAGCGTTTCCTGATTTTTTTTTTTTTTTTTTTTGGGGGGGGGGGGTGTCATTAGTGAAGCAGATGAATCACACCACACTCGGCCAAGTGTGCAATTATCTGTCTCTCGTGGATAGAGGTCATTAGGACTCTATGAATGATTGGAGCCCATAAATAAATGATCAGTAAACAGCGTACAGAGACAGCAGGTGACTGGATGAGCTCAGCGACTCTCACCAGGACATGGACGTGTGGGAGAGACTCAGCTGTTAGGAGACGAAGATTAAGTTTGTAGAAACGTAGCTAGAAACAAAACCTTTCACTACTGTTTGCATAATGATCACATACTGAAATGCGAGAAGTCTTGAAATACCAAATTTAAAGAGACAGTTCACCCCAAAACCAAATTTTCCCCTTTACCTGTAGATGTGTTTATCCATCTAGATGGTTTTGTTGTGAGTTTCTGTGTCTTTGAGATACAGTAGAGATTTCTGACCTTCTACCATACAATGGAACTGGAGACGGTCGTCACTTGTGCTGCTCAAAGCTCCAAAATGAATGAATTATTTTCTCAAGAGTGGATCTACTCATGGACAAGAGGCTGTTGGCTGGTGTTGTTTAGTTAAAAGAAAATAGTTCTTACATTGCTGCTAAAAAAGATCTGTGGGTCACCTGCAGCAACCAGGTCATGGTTCCTGCAGAGAGAGACACTACTGTTGAGTTTTTCAAGCGTATTTTTTTGAGTTTTCTCCAGTTCCACTGTATTACTGTAGCAACTCTCACTAAAAACATCTGGACGGACAAACAGCTCTACAAGTGTTTGATTTGGGGGTGATCTGTCCTAGGCTATAAGACCACCAGGTTTTTTTCCCCCCTAACACAACAACACCAAAGGTGGTAAATGACGTTCTTGTAGCAGCAGCGCTAGGACCTTAAAAATGAAGCCTGGGTGAAGTTTCCTCTCAGGTGGTCTAAGAGGATCCAGCCTGCACAGGTATGCAGGAGGAACAGAGACGTTTGCCAAATGTTTACACACTGCAGCCAGTTATTTGCATTGTCCGCTGGGAGACAATGGGCCCACAATCTCTTCCCGGCAGGATTACTGAGATAAGATAGAGGCTCACACTCCTCTAACAACCACTTGTTTACGAAAGAAAAACTTTTAGAGCATTTTTTTTTTAAATTGCAACTCGGAGGGAAGTTGCAGGGGAGGAAGCTGTAAAGATAACAGCAGTTTACAGGTTATTCCAAGCGCAACAAAACAGCCAGACTATCCATTATAGAGGCTATCTGTCCCCCGAACCACGACAAGAGACTCCTTAACTAAAGTCGGGCCACAACTCTCGCCAACTTTGGGAAAGATAAGCTCCGGCCACAGGCAGGACCTCAAGCAAATGTGTTTTGAATAAACAGATATTTTAGGATGGGGGGGGGGGGGGGGGGACACCCCACAATTAGTAATTTGAGACCGGACTCTGTGTGTGGGTCCCAGTCCAATTCTCTGGAATCAATCAAACCTCCCAAAGGAACTCCCTGGTCCCCTTAATCTCCTGGTTTTATTACTTTCCAGACAGTCGGCCTGGTTCACCCTACCCCCATCTCCCTCTTTTGTACTGATCTCCAGCAAAGCCAAGGAGGGGCTTTTCTCTCTCTCTCCCTCACTCTTTCCACCACTGCAGAGTTCTTTTCATGCAGGAGAGGGTCTTTCATCAGGCTCCACACGCAAGAGAGCCCAACAGCTCAGAGAGGCCCGTCACTCTCAGGGCTGTCTTCTTCTTCTTCTCTTGCACGCTCATCCTTTTTTTCCCTAGAACTGGCATGATAAACAACATGCTTTGAAAAAGGCACATGGACACACACACACTTTGCATATCACGGGAATGATGGGGGGGAAAAAAACTGGGCCATGTTGCGCCAGAGTCAGTTCACGTTCACTTTGTTGCAGGCCACATGTTTCTGCTGCTGCTGAGTTTCAGTGATAAAGACGAGGTGTATAATGAGAGCTGCAGCTTCTCTCTGGTACAGGTGAGTACTCCGCATACTGCAGATGGTGGAGGATTCTGCTGAAACATCTAATCAATACCTCTGATGACATCTTTAAAAAATCACACAGGAAAAGCCCGGTGACTGGTTTTTCAGCACCAGTTGAGGAGCGGACGAGACCTTGAGCCTAGCAGCGACTGAACCGCGGTATCCGTCTCCACTTCTCAACTAGGAACACGAGCCAATGCATGTGTGTTGATCCATCAGCTAAACATGTATTGACATGCAGGTAATGAGCTGTCTGCTGGACTGATGATGCGGGCTTATTACCTGACAGTGTGCAGCTAATGACTCTTTTTTTTTTTTTTTTAAACCTACCATCCTTTCTTTGCATTCCCATGATGACCACATAGCTATAGTCAAATATATGCATGGCTGCTTTACATTCATCAAGCACTAAAATCCAAATCCACACAACTATATAAACATATATTAACATAGGTGTAGATTTCCTCAATATTTAGAACATGTGCCCCCCCCCCCATTAAAAATTTAAAGAAGCAGAGAACTTTTATTTTGAAAAAATAAAGAGTAAATCATGCCTATGTGTGTGTGTGTGTGTGTGTTGACTCAGCAGGGATCATATTACATGAGTTGAGGGGAATAAATGTTTTGAAAGCAACACAGAACGTGAGCTTTACTGCATTGTAGTAAACTAATTATTACCTGACTAATGGTCATTCGAGGGATTCCATCGACAAACGAGTAACAATTTGAGCCTCCCACATGTTCTAACGCAGAAAGGCCTCTTTAAATCTGCCGCTTAACCAAAGATGTGCTCATCATCTTTCCTTTTTACAAGATGTAACGAATTCAGCACGAAAAAAATGCATGAAAATCAACTAATGGATTAATGGACTGTGAGGGATCCGTGCTCCTTTATCTTTAGAATCGTAACCTAGTGCCTGAATTATTTGTTTTTTCCCTTTACAGCAATAAAGAATCTGGTCTGAATAAAACATAAATACATATATCAAGAAGAATGCAAGAAATGACCCCCAGACGCCCCTTTAACGCCCCCCCCCCCGCAACCGCCAAACGAAACCTGCAGCCTTGTATATATAATTATACTATATATAAACCGTGGATCAGTTGAGGACTAACAGAACCTGCGAGCAACAGCAGACAAAAGGAGCCGTGTAGCAGCGGGTTAGTGAATCAGGGGCTGGTCTCTGAGCAGTAAACAGCCTAATCTCAACAACAACACACTTTTAAACTTGTCGGAACTGTAGAGAGAGAGAGAGAGAGAAAGAAAAAGAGGCGAACTCCGCACATTTGTCCGTCTGCGGGAGCAGCGGCTCCATGTCGGAGAGTCAGAGCAGCAACATTCCGTCCGGCTCTCGCCTTTTTTCCCCCTAAACTCGTGATACAATGTAGCTGTAGGTAAGTTTCTTCTATCGAGGCGCAGCGCACAAACCCGCAGCAGCGGCAGCGTCGGCGGCAGGACAGATGTGTGCGTGAAGCGCTTTTATTATTTATTTTATTTTTTTTTTTACCTTTGTCGACATGCTTTGCCGCCGCGGTGGTCTCCGTGTTGTAGAGAAAGGTGAGACAGAGGAGAGAGAGGAGCCACAGAGCTCCCCGCTCGGCCATCACTTTTCACAAATAAATCTTTGCAGGCTTCAGGAACACCCCCCGGAGAAGCTTTTTTCTTTATTTCAAAAAAAAAAAAAAAAAAAGGAAAGAAATCCTTAAAATCCCCCTCGGCCACCTGCTGCTAATGCACAAGGGGACGAAAAAAAAGTTCAAAGTCCCCAAATGTGCAGAAACATCCGGAACCAGGTACTTGGAAAAGTGTCCGGATGAAACATGGGGAAAAAGAGGCAGCCGCAGGTTAGACGGACTGTTTTCTCAACTTGGTCGAAGGCAGAGGTCGGAGAGAAAACACTGAAATCAATCCATGGCCACGGAGGCGCAGCGCAAGGACACAAAGATCTTGCGGCGGCGGAGCGGCGACGCGCAGACTTTTCCTGCTCCGAGACACGTCCGAGCGCGTGGGGGAAAAAAAGGCGAGAAAAAAAAGAGCTCGGTTTGGAGAAAAAGATGAGATCCGACCAGAAGGAGAAATCTCCGCCGTGGCCAGCTCACTGCTCACGGACGGGACGTAAAAGAGCAGCGTGTTGAAGGGCTGGATCTCTGCCGGCTCCCCGGAAAACGGGGCGTGGACTCCTCGGAAGTTTGGATCCTGCAGCTGTGAGTCTGAGAGCTCGGGTTGAAGCTAAAATCCGGTGTGAGAGGGACTCCGGTCCACAGCAGAGCAGGGACAGCGGTGCAGGGCCAGGAGGAGCCACCAGGGGCCACATGCATGTCACACACAGCCTCTACTGATGAAAAGTAGAAATACTGTCATCAAAGTCCTGTTTTCAAACTATTACTCAAGTAAAAGTACTCATTATGTTATGCAGATTCATATTATTACTGTATATTAGGCCTATACTTTTTTATCACTAACAAACACATGAGAGCATTTTAGTACTTTACTCATCAGACAGATACTTTGGGTAGATTAATAGTACAAGTATGGCACCATAATATATTATACAGCTCTGGAAAATAAAATACCACTTCAAAATTATCAGATTTTCTGATTTTACAACTTATAGGCATGTATTTGGGCAAAAGGAACATTTTTGTTTGAGTCTATAAACTACTGACAACATTTCCCCCAAATTCCAAATAAAAATATTATTGTTTAGAGCATTTATTTGCAGAAAAATGACAAATGGTCAAAATTACAAAAAAGATACAATGTTTTCAAACCAAACATAATACTAATGTTAACATTTAAGAGGAGTTCAGAAATCAATATTTGGTGCAATAACCCTTATTTTTAATCACAGCCTTCATGCTGTCCACAAGTCTTTACCATTGTTCTTGTGTGACTTTATTCTGCTCCTGGTTCCTCTTTAAGCAGAATGAGGTATCCATGTGTTGAAATTCAACAGACGCTGGAATGGAATGGTTGGAATACATGTAGAGATGCTGATTTCCAAAAAGAAATGCTGTGGACTCTTTTTTCCAGAGCTGTATATTGGTGTATCACATGTTTGTTTAAAGGGGTCCTAGTTCACATTTTTTCCAGTTTAATATTTTAATAATATTTTATTTAATATTAATTTTAATAATATTTTACAAACAAGATGACTACATGGATTCAGGGGTGTTTACTATTAACTTCCACTCCTGTTGTGACATCACAACAGGTTTCAGCAAAACTACAAAGGAGGCCAGACCACAACAGAATGAATGGGTGGTTTTGTTTCACAGTTCTGTGTTAGCAGGAACCAGAGACTGAAATATTTACACAAGCACTGAGAACATTTTTTTTCATATGACCCCTTTAATATATTTTATATAGCTGCTTACTTAAAGTGCACAACACATTTTTAAGAAAAAAGAAAGACAATTTAAACAATACGAATATTTAAATATATTATGTCATCTTCACCTGAAAAGGAAATAAAGCTGTCAGACAAATGTAGATAAATTAAATAAAGGTGTCAATTTTATACCTGAAAAGTCATAACTCATAAACAAAGTTATGGAAGTTTCATACATAATATCATTTAGACTATAATAATCTCATATAATATCCCTCAGTTTATTCTGACTGTCTAGTTTCAACAACTTCTGAAAACAGTATAGAAGTGAATTTGTATGCGCCTGAAACCTTATCAGACCAGTTCTAAGATCAACTAACTCATTCAAATTTAAGGTATATAAAGGTGTAATATGTAAAATGAGCAGGAAAACCAACATCTAGTGTCGCAAATTCATAGCTGCAAAGCAAAAAAATAGCAATCCAGCAGTCGGGTTGCCAGGTTTTGCCAACTGTGTCAAGTGATCAACCAGCACCAGCCGTTTCCTCCATTTACTGGAGTGTGGAGGTCAATGGTTCATGACCAGTAATGTCATATCTAGGCTCAACGTCATATAATGAAAACAAGTATCATTGTTGAAGAGGAGTTTGACCAACATGTAACATTATCTAAGTTAGCAAGCGAGTTAGTTTAACTTACCAATCAAGGAGAAAAGTCCCCTTATTCATGTGCATTTTGATGCCATGTAAATCCTTTATATGAGTCCATTAATATATGCTTCACCTATATTGACTCTGGTTTTCTGCTCACTCTGTTTCTATGATTCATTCATTAAAGCACCAATCATCAGGGCTTTGAATTGCTGCAGAACTTGCACTTGACTATACTTGCTGTGTTGAGCATAGAGACAATGACCCTGTCACTACTGGCTGGTAGATATAGACATAAAATCAGTGTCAAACCCCTCAAAGATTTTAAAATAATTAACTCACACTACATATAATTTCTTTTTTTTTCTAGAAAAGCTCTACTTTTATTCTGTGACCCTTAAAATGAACTGTGGATGTAGCTTTTAAAAAATAAAGCTTTTATTAAAAATTATACATATTCAACCTTTAAGTGAAAAAAGAGTGTGTCACCTTAGTTCATGGTTTATTTTTCGCTGAAAAGCAGTAAAATATGATCTTAATTTGGGCCAGCAGTCAGCAAGGACTTGAATAGCAGTGAATAAAGTGATTCACAGTTGATATTTTTACTTTGTACCTTATAATCCTGTGATTAAACATCTTTCATGCAGCATGCTTCCATCCTAAATGTCCTCATAACTATTTATTACATAAATAGCCCAGAGTAGTGGGAAAAACTCTTTTCCTGTTTAGAATAATGCTCACAGAAACCCAAACAGACACAGAGGCCAAAATCTGCGACCTGAATCCAGCAGCTGATGTCACAGGGTGGCTGGGATTCAGAAAATAGGATTAAGTTCCCTAAATTTCAGATCAAGTTGCCTTGAAATAATCCCGGGGGTGGTGTGTCTTGTTGAAATGAAGAATTGAGGTAAGAGATTTTTTTAATCCTTGTTTTTGTGGATGCAGGGGGATTGAAGTAGAGTCAATTTGTATTTGCAGAGCCCAAAATCACAAATCACAGATGTGCCTCAGGCGGCTTTACAGACTGTAGAGCGACATGACATCCCCCTATCCTTACACCCTCCATTATTGAACATGGTAGAATACAGTTATAAGTTAGATTATATACCTGTCTCCATGGCAATGGCGTATCAAATATCCCCTCCCAGTTCCCCAGTAAATCTAACATTTCATCTGAAAATAAGCTTTTTTATGTGTTGGCAGAACAGGTGCCTGCAGCTGCTTGTTTGTGGTTGAATCAAGCAGAAGTTTGAGGGCAAAGAAAACAAGTTGTGTCTATTTTCTCCTTCAGCTTGTGACTGAGGCTTTAGGGAGAAAGAAAAGAGAAGAAGGGAGGCAGAGAAGTGGTTTCCCAACACTGCTGTATCACCCAATAAAACAAAGCCCTTCACACAGACACATGGAACAGCTCCCTCCACTGGTTTGAGTTCCACATGACATATTAATCATGACCATTTCCCCTCTGGGTAAGACAGAGCCTCTTTCTGTTTGGTATCTCTGGGGCTGCCCTGTATCTGTTCTCATTTTCCCTGTCAAACCTCACATTCTCTCTTTCAAATTGATGATACTTTCTTCCTGCTTCACTGATTGCATGGTGTGCCTCAAGGCTCACCTTTTGGGCCAACAATGTTTTCTTTATGCATTTGTCAAGTTATTTGTCAGGTCTTTATACTCCATTACAGTTTGCAATACACTAATAATCAGTCATTTCCCTCGCATAAGCAAAATAATGTAACTAAGTATAATAATTATTCACTATATAGACATGAGAGATGAGAATACAAGAAAAGAATTACATATAAGGTCTAAACCAGCAAAAGAATATTCCTGTCTGGAATTTTATTGGGTCCATTGTGAATCAGGAGAGAAAGTGAAATGAGTAAGATCATATATATTCAATTCAATCAAATTATTAGAATGATTACATACTCATGTGTCTAAGCAGAGTTTTTCATGCAGGACTTTAACTTGTAAAAGAGTATTTTTTACATTGCTGTATAGGGTATTTTTACTGAATGAAACTACTACTTCTTCCACCACTGCAAATAATATAGTGCCCATTATCTAAGAAACATTTCATCATTAGATTCCTGTACTCATGTAATAATACACTAATGTACATTTAAATCAACCCCAGTTGATAACACGAATAATCTAAATATGTTAATATATTGAACACTGAGAGAGACGAGTCAATAACCGACAAAACATATATATATATATATATATATATATATATATATATATATATATATATATATATATATATATATATATAGATATAGATATAGATATATATAGATATAGATATATATATATATATATATATATATATATATATATATATATATATATATATATATATATATATATATAATATATATATATATATATAGATATAGATATAGATATAGATATCTATATACTGTATATATACTGTATATCATATCAGCTCCTCATAGCTTGGCAATGCACCAAGATACATCACACACTCACACTTAGTAGTAGGAGTGGAGATTGATAAACAGGGTCAGGTATACAAGCAACAGAAGATAACAAGGCATGTTTCTACATGTGAATGCCCAGATTTACATATTAAGGGTTTCATTCCAAAACCAATCAGGCTTTTCATGGAAAAGTCGTGTTGCTAGAATCCATTTTGCAAAAACAAATCTGAAACACAGTTGATTTCATGTTTAAAATGTTGGTCATTTGTAGCAGATTTCTAGACTGACACCATCCAATAACATGTACTTTTTCAGCAAACCATTTTTTTGAAATAGCAAACAGTAGATTTTAATCATCACCTTGAGACACCCCCACATTCAAAATGCAAAGCCTGTAATGTATTATTGCGAGAGAACGGCATAATTTTTTTTTTTGCAGCAAATCTCACCAATTGTATGTTATCACAGGGCAGAACTGCACTGAAGAAGACTCCCTCTGGTATGATGTATGCAAGACATTCAGATAATGGCACCTTTAAATCACACGGTAAAGACAACGCACAGCTCAGTCAGACACATAATCATGGTTTTGCCCTGTAGCTGGTTTTTACATGACCGGCCATTAGAATGTAATAGCCAACATTTGTTCCTGAACAAGACACATCCTTACTCTGCTGATTCCAAACCAAAACATCCATTCTAACAGTACATGAAACCACACCACAGCGTTATGTTCTGCTCTTTATAATGAAGCAATATATTCACAGCAGACTTGCCTGTTAAAGTCAGTCCACATCCACAGGCCAATTATATTTCCGACATGCACACAGCTGGGCTCACACTTGCCTCTAATTCTGAAACAGTGTGTTTTTCCTCCTCTCCACAGCCTGTTGCTCTGCTTCTTGGAACATATTTCTTCCAGATTAAAGAACAAGGTCATACCAAATCTCAAATCTCCAACATTAAAGAGATATTCACGTCATGAATCAAGCAATGGCAGCCATGCAGTCGAGGAAATGGCCATTAGATTACTGCGTGGAAAGAATGGTGGATTAACTTGCACTTGAAGCAGCTGTTAAGTGTAATATTTCAAACGTTTCTGAATATTCTAAATTTTGCTAAAAACAGCCTCCATATGTACAGTATATAACATATCCAGGCACCATTAAACTGCATGTATGTGTGTGTGCATTTACAGAAGAACTCCTCAGAAAAACTGAGGAGGTTGCAGAGATACCTACACACATCTTTATTTTATTATATTCTTCTTAATAATGAATGAGCATCATTTTAAACATCTGGCTCCACAGCATCTCTTCTAATATCACAAAATCAGATATTCCATTTAAATTATTAGTGTAGAATACCAATACTGACCATTGAGTTGAATGTGATGCCAATCCTGATCTTATTTAGAAGCAGATCAAGAGACATGAGGGTGAACTCATATAATAGAAGAGCTGGATGAATGTGACCTTTGGCTTCAGGGGAGGCAGCCTTTGGTTCATTCTGAGGACTATTTACACTCTGAATGAAATAGCACCTCATCCACTGACCACTGAAGTCTGACTTCATATAACTGACCATTAATTGAACTTTTGGGACAGTTGTGGTGACGTTGCTGTGGTGATGTACATATCTGTGTGTGAGAGCTTCGTTATCTCTATCTTAAACCTGTCTACTACAATGTAGTGTGCGTGCACGCGCATGTGTGTGTTGGTGGGTGTGTGTGTGTGTGTGGAGATTTTAAACAGATTAAGGCCTTGTTTAGATGACAACACTCTTGAAAGCAGACACCTGAAAGCAGCAAACTTTTGTTGCGGTTTGGCCTCTATGTTCAGACGCAGCAACATTTCGAAACTGTTTTCCTGTACAAGGATCCGCAAAGTCTATTGAACTCTGTCGTATGCATGCCAGGCTAGTAGTTATTTCATTTGATCTTAAGTAACCTGCCTGGTTAAATGAAGGTAAAATAAAAAATAAAACAAGTAAATGCATGTGTGAACGATGCAAACGAACATTACCTTTTTTAAGTGATGAACACATTGTATAACAAAAGCAAAGTTGACGCTTCACTGAAGAAGTTACAGCCAGCTCAACTTAATCTGCAGAATGTCGGCTGTCATGCAGCAGCAAATGTTGGGCGTCAGTTTGTAGCTTCATGTCGCCAGTTTCCATTTAAAATGAATGGAAGGCCATTGTTATGTTGCTGCTGAAAACCTCATGGCCATGCACAAAGTGGTTCAGTGTTATCCAGGACACATGGTTAGTTGAAAGAGGTCGAATGACTGCATCTTCAGGATCCTGCAACCTTAAACAAAAAGAACGCAAAAGTAACAAAACCTTGATGTTTTCCTGTCGAAATGGTTGCCGTGTAAACACGGGCTAAGTCATCCTGACATTTAAATCCTGAACCTGCGCTGAGTCTTGCTTGTATGTGTGTTTATTTGTGTGTCTCTGTTATTTTCCCACAGAGACACAGCTGCTGTGTACCTGGCCCAAACCCCAGGCTAAAGATGGCAGCAACACATGGCCTTGTGGAGCATTCTCACCTGCCGCTGCACAGAACTGGCTTCAGCAGGAAGCAGGCGGCGTGCACCCGGGTGCCCCCCGTAATACATACATGTGCTTGCCTGGGCACATTTTCAGAGGCTGGCACAGCTCGCCTCACACATGTCAGCACTTTCTTTCTCTGTCTTCGCTCCTTTTTTCCTGCATGTTGGTGATCATTGTTCTAATTACCTCTCAGTGTGCAGCTGATATATCGCAGCGTACAGCCGGCGGCTTGATTGACGTCAAAAGTCATGGAGAGGACGAGGATGGATGGAGGACCAGAAATTCACAGATGAACTGGGATCTATGACAGTCTGAGTTCTTATTACTGCAGGTTATGGTGTGAATTTTGTCAGATTACCTAAAAATCCACATTATTGGACATTTGTTCTGACAGGAGAGGAAAGAACTGAATCCTGCGACACTATTAAACCCTCCCTATGAATTGACTGACAGAAAAGATAAACATCTTCTCTGGACCTAGTCCCATATTTTCCCAGATTCAAAGACATAGTCACGTGGTGTAGCACAGCGTGTTGTTGCCACAGATTCTAGGAAAATCAAATACAAAAAAGTTCTAAAAATAGGAAATCAGATAAAAAAGAAAAAGAAAACAAAGACCAAAAAGAAAAGTATGCACAAAGCAGTAAGTAAGAGAAACTAAAAAGTGAATATGGAACATGAGATATCAAATATTGATAAATGAGAGATGGAAGTGTGGGCCAGAATGTGTATGTGGACATTGTATAAGATCCAGACCTTAAACAAACTCTAATCTGGTACTGCCCTCATTCACACATACAGACAATTTGCCAATGGGCCACAAGACAGGAAAATTGAATTTATGTTCAAAACATTATCAGTCCTTACAAAATAATTAAAAAACAAGAAAGCAGTGTAAAGCCAGATTCCCTTTTAAATAGATAGATGAATACTTCATTACTCCAGAAGGAAATTCAAGCAATAAGCTAAATTTTTCGCCGCTAAATTAAACCTTTATTAATAGATGAGTAGTGCTTGGTTGCTGGTATCACAGCTTGCAGTGTTTGTCTGGGGTTGAGCCCATTTGGAGCATTCACTCTGAACTGCTCACGTGACACTGCACTAACTTAAATATGTATATATTTATATGGGTCAGTGGCAAGTCATAGTTGGCAAGATAAGAAAGTCAATTTTTTTAATACAGTTTAAAGAAGCATTCATCAGGTCTCTCAAAATGTACAATTTGTGTTCATATTGGTTTCTTGTCATTTAAAACTCCATATATATATATATATATATATATATATATATATATATATATATATATATTTACAAAAATCACAATTTTGTGCAACTTTTTGACAGGAAAAGTCAAATGGTTTAACCAAAAAAGAATGATACATTTTAAATATATAATCCACTTAGAATATAAAACTTGTTGACGCCATGTGTTTTTAATTATTTAAAACCATTTAAAGTTAAAGTTTAGAGTTAAACAATCTGGTATCATGGGTTTAGGGTTAAAACACCATGACACTTGTGTCACTTAATGTGTCATGTGACAGATGATGATCTGACAGCCCAGAGGTGTATTACCTTGGATTACCTTGCTGTAGGATGAACTCCTGACTAACTAGGTCTAGATCATGGGGTTCTGCTTAGCTCTAGAGCTCTAGTCCTAGAAAAGACCCAGACATCAGGCTTCATCCATGCTGATATACAGACGGGGGTTAATTAACTGGCAAAACCTGGTTGGATCAACTTTCCACACTTTATTTAAGTCCATTACTGCAGAAAAGCTGTAAGTCTAAGTTGTTAACTATTACTTGATTCCTGAAAATTTATATCTCTCTTTTTTGGGTCTGGTAGTTAACTGATTATTTTTGTACCATTTAAATGTCCCATATTCTACACTTTCCTGTTTTTATATGGAATTTTTACATCTCTAACAAGATTTGAAGTAGCAAAGATAATCTCAGTATAGTTTTACACTTCTTTTCTAAGCATCTTCTCATTTTTAAATGGCTGTAGGTGGTGACTGTATAGTAGTGACATCACAACTTCGCGTATGTCATGACTTCTTCTTGTTATAAGGCACAGTTTCTGAATACAGGCTGTGTATGTTTCTCTGTGGATTGAGTGTTTTTGTGGTCTAATAATTCCATTCCAAGGTATTCATTGGAATTAAACTGCTTAAATTTCAATAAAATTGGAAAAATGTGTGTTCTATAACTTTTGAACTGTAGTGTATATATATATATATATATATATATATATATATATATATATATATATATATATATATATACATATATATATATATATATATATATATATATATATAGAGAGAGAGAGAGAGAGAGAGAGAGGTTCAAATCATTCAGAATTCTGCTGCCCGGATCATCCAACCACATCAGTCCCATCCTCATCCAACTTCACTGGCCTCCCTGTTCAATCCTGGATAAACTACAAAACCCTTCTGTTCACCTTCAAAGTGTTTCATAACACCCACCCCCACCCCCACCCCACCCCCATATGCTGCTGACCATCCCCTCCTCCCCCCTCAGCACCATGGCTGCTACAGGGATTTCAGCTGCACCGCCCATCGACTCTGCATCTCCCTGCTCCCACAGATCTTTCATTCTGACACTGTATCAACATTCAAATCCCACCTCAAAACACACCTGTTGAAACTGGCCTTACTCACTATAACTACAAACAAAGCTAAGCTATCACTGACCCTCTCCCATACATCTTTACCCATTAAGTGTCTTACTCTGTCTATGCTGGTTTTATTTATACCCTATTGACTGTAAGGTGACCTTAATGTGTCTTGCAGGTCACCCTGAAATATAATGTATTATCAATATTATTTTTTATTAATAACATAAAAGTTTGCTGTTATAGTGCCACCATCTGGCCAAATTGCGCCAAATTTGAAACATGCATCAGTGTTATACCGACCAAGCATGAAGACGATTGGATGAATGGTTGTTAAAATATGCAACACACAAAACAATGAACAATGCATTAGAAGTTGAGGGAACATGGACTTTTATCAGAAAAAAAGTATGTTCTACAGGAAGTAGAAAAAAGGGAGAAACAGCATCCACAACATACAGTAACTTAATCACAAGTGAAAACTTTTCAACTACATAGGGGCTCCTCTATTGTGACTGCAATTTTTTTTTCAGCAACACAAGCTTCAAAGATAAAAAGTCATCTGTGCAGCTGCTTCTGTCAGAAACAATGAAAATGAATTCATGTGCCAGCAGCTCTGACGAATCTCTTTTTACCCCAAACCTCAACCTGAAATTCCATGTAGAGAAAAGGGTGTGTGGATGCTTTGATTCAAGAGGAGAGAATCTTGACAACATATGTGGAAGAAGAGACAAACAGCATCTACAAAGAGGAGCCGAATCACAAGCTGAAAAATCTGTAGAAGATATACAGTATATAGGCTGCAGGTAAACACACACATGTTGATTTAGTTACATCAAAGGTGAAGTTGTTTCTCATGGTGAGCTTACATTTTTATCTACGCTCTCTATGTCTTTAGGGACCATAGCAGATACATTTATTATTCAGTGTATAGCATAAAACTGTGGTAATGTACATAGCTGGTGCAGCTGATGGAATCTTTTCGGTTCTGAAACAGCCTACAGAATGTAAAAATCCATCACTGGGCTTTAAACATGTCTCATTCTTATGTGATCTGTTTTTCTCTCAGTCTGCTTTATACTGGGAGATTTATTGGAAGAAAACCTATTTAATGTGCAATCATGTGCACATATTTTATGCAATCTTGTGATATGTTGTATTAATAGATGTCTATCTTATGATAATTACTTAATGTCAAAAGTCAATGAAATCTGATAATATCAGCCGTCTGATTATAGGCATGAAACTGAGACTAAACAGAAATAGCCTGGCTGAATCAACTATACTAGACTAGTATGATTAATAAATGGAATGTGTGCACGATACAAACCAACAGCTGGCTTATGCAGCAATAGTTTAAAATTAAAATCATGATTTTTTTTTCCTACTATAATAACTATTTTTTTTATTTTTATTTAAATGTTGATTTTGTTTCAGTGTTTCTCTATACAACACAAGAATGGCTAAATTTAAAGAAATATTTTCTTTAATAGCAAAATAAAAGATTGCCAAAGTAGTTTAGGCCTGTATGAACAAAACAGATGTTAAAAAAATAAATAAAATATAATCAAACTAAAAATGCACTTATTTATTATCACCTAAAAAACTAAATAAAAAAATTAAAAGTAAAGTAAATTTATTTGTACATATGCATATTTTGCTAAGTATTTGAATTAGTAATGAGATTCTATTCATTTAATTTGTTTTCATTTGTTCATTTAAAATGTTTTTGTTATTTATTGTGTCATTACATTATATTATCATGTGTGTTTTATTATTTTTATGTACTAAATAAATTGAAAATTTTTTTTGGTTCAGCTTTTTCACAAACCACAGGAAAATAAAAATTTTAATATAAATGATTAAAATAAAAAAAATCCCCAGCCCTACAACTTTGATAATAGTAAAGCAGACCAGAGAGAGGGAGACAGAGTATAATTATATGTTTTATGGTGTCTTGTCTCTTCAGGAAAGACACATCACTCTTCTTTTTAAAGGTTAGTGTAATAGTGTAGAGGTGAGCTTGAAATGTCAGTGGTTTCTAATGAAAGGAATAGAAATTCAAATGAATGCCGCTAAGCTCGACAGCTCTTGGTTGGCAAAATCTGTTCAACCTGAAACAGTTCATAGGCACAATTATCGGCCTTATAGGCAGATGTGAAAGATTCCATCTCCGGTTCATTTGCTGCACTCCAGAGCTGTACAGGTACATCCAATACCTGACAGAGAAAAGGCTTTTACAGCACAGGGGGGATATTAGGTTGAGGGAAGGTGTAATTTGTCAAATCTTTTCAAATGAATTTGACAGTAGAAGATAATTTAATCTTAAGAGTTCTCTGCTCATCTTCTCCTCCTCTCTGTTAAACTCCATCTTATAAAAGGCGGAGGCTTCCTTAACATCCCAGCAGGAGCAGCGTCAACACAGGCTTCAAAATGAATACTTGATGCCGTGTGGATTTTGTCCCTGAAATATATTTAAATAGGCCAACTGTCGGCTCTTTTTTTTTACGATGAAGTAGAGATTTTTGGGGAGCCTTGCTGGCACATTAAAGGGAAAATTAGTAAGGTTTTCAGATTAAAATGTGTAAAAATGACTCAAACTACATTAAATATCTTACTCAGTTGTGTATTTTCATTTTCCAAAAAGTCAAATGTAGAGAAATCTGTAACTTCTAATTCTAACATTACTTTCAATGAAAACAAAGGCTTTGTGCATGCATCAGTCAAAATTAATCTGTCAGAAAATGACTTATTATCCAGTTTTAAGCCCCATTTTTACATCCTGTCTGTTTTCCTGTGGAATCTTCATTGGGGAAACAGATTTTTAACATGAAACTGCTTCATTCAGTGATTTTTAGTGGTTTTAATCAGCAGGTCTGTTTGTTTCAGAGACTCTGAGGATTAAAACATCCTGAACGATGAACTTAGAAGGATCCTAACTGGGAGAAGAGAACAACTCTGTCATCAAATCTGTCCTTTCTTAAAATTTTGATTGAGAAGAAATTCATATTGTATATTTAAAATTGTTATGGACTTATACTTGACGCTGTGCTGAGTTTGCCACTGAAATATATTTACAGAGGCCGACTGCGTTATTTTTTATGGCTTCATATTCAGACATGTTTGTGGGAACTGCTGCTACGTTCTAATTCAAAACACATTTCTGTAATTGTGACAGTGAGGAGTGAATTGTGTTGGAATTAGAGGCCGTAAAGAATGATGAGCTGTACAACCTCCTGTCATTCAGTCTTCCATCAAACCCCATTCATTTTGCAAACACGTTGACACCCTGTTGTCCTCTCTCCAGATGGGGTGGGTTTGTTTTGTACCACCTCCCTGAATGGACGGCTTTCTATCGCACGTAATGAGCACCATTGAGATGAGGTGAAGTCACTTAAGGGGCTGTCTGGGCAACACATGCAGCCTTCCCAAGATGTATGATCGCAAGCTGCCTTCCCCTGGCTCACCTCCCATGCCTCCCCCCCTCTGGCCCCCAAGCTCTTGTGGTTAAGGGCCTTCTTCCTGCCAGAGGAGGTCCACTGTTGTTGTCAGAATTGCCATGGCCACTTAAAGGGGCTCGCTCACACAACTGCGACTGCAACTCCTTAAATGGGGGTCTGAGATCACTGGAAAAAAACCCAAACAAGAAGCAGCACCTAATCCAGCCTGTTCTGCTCTCATTCAAACCAGAAAAATACATCAATTTGACCTGATGGATAGTATAGAGGTTTTCTTAAGTGTTTCATTTTGATAGCAGGTCTGCAATTTTACGAGCATATTTTCTGTGCTTATTCACCCATTTCCAGCTAAGCAGGAACTCTCGGCCATATGGGTGCAGCGTAATGTTTTATCCATGATGGATGGACGATCATCTGCCTTCACCAGGGGTCTATGCTATGCCAGCGCTGCCCAGAATGACAATGAAATGGAGAGAGCCATATTGCAATAATGGGAAAGGGGTGTGAGGAAGAGTGAAACCAGGGGAGGGAGGAAGGAGAAATACAGAGCACCCCAACAGGGAAGCAAAATACCGCAATCTGTTCTGGCAGGACAGATTGAAACGATTACACTGAAGGGAATATTCAGTTTTGTTTTTTCCTCCCTCCGCTTCACGTCATCTGTCATGAAGTGTACGATCGCTCTGACCAGAGCGAGGAAGAGAGGGCAAGCGCTCGATGCCAGAGCCCGCCTGGCTGTTTGCAGCATCTTGCATCGTTCACGGTTTTATGAATCACAGCACACGTGTGAAGAGAGCAATGACCGATGAAGAGATTAGAACTGAGAACAATTAATCTCAAAATGGAAAACAGCCATTAGAGATCATACATTTTTCTTAATAATATTCGTCTTCCATCAGAAAAAGTTGCCATTTTAACATTTAGTTAATGTTAAGGAGAAACATTCAACTAACATCAGAAAATTTGTACACAACAACCATAACATCAGTTTTACATGAGAAAAAGTTGCTGCTTTGATATGGAACTTTATACGTTAATGTTCAACAGATGTTTGTATAGGACATTTCAACAACAAGCTAATTCAAAGTACTTTACATAGAACATTAAAAGCATCAAGATATAATTTTAAAATAGTTGCTTAAAGGAGGGAAATTTTAAATGAATTAAAATTAATTTGATTGAAAATCAAGAAATTTAAATTAAAAACAAAAAATCTAAAAACAGCTGATTAAAAGGGGAATAATCAAACACAAAAATTAAAATTAAGAGGCAATAACAAGAATAACCAGAATAACCAGAACAACAACCTTATTTCATTTTCTAGTATTTAGTATCTCATTACACTGTATATTTGTTTTAAGTTTGAGAGCATGATTACTGTTGTTGGGTTTATTTCATTGTGACCATTGTAATCCTACCAAAAGTAGGAAAACCCCATATAGCAGAAACACTCATATGAAATCATAATGTAACTGTGATCATATATCAGGTCTGTTTTTCTCTCTCAATAATTCCAACCTGTGACTTAGACATAAAAGGCAAAAAATGTCCAAAGTGTTTGAGTGATGGACTGCTATCACACATGTACACATCTTGACGTTTGAGTGAAGTCGACATGTGTTTGCCCCCAGCTTTTAGTTGTAGAAAGGCTACAGAAGCAGAAGTAGAAGAGGTGGTTTGAGGTTAGGTGGTTATGCTAAAAAAAGTAACTCCTGAAATATAATGGATCTAAAAAAGAAACGATGATGATACGATGCACCAGAGATGCACCCATCCATCCCTTATGAGGTGCTTTCTCTGCTCCTTTTCCAGCACTGAGCCGTTTTTCTCTGGCATGGTATTTTCAAAAGCTGATGCATCTCTGGGTGATCCCCACCTAAGGGTGTCCAAGGACACATTTTCCTTAAAATTCTGGCAACCTTTTCGATCATGTAGTCACGTTTTACCACATTGCACTGGGACCTTCTGTTGACTCTTTCAGAGGCAGCTTAGGTACATATTTACTGATTCACTAAGCGGTAGTAAATGGCCTGAATGACCTCTGCAGTAAATCTTTGGTACATAAGGGATGTAGCCTAGAGTGAGTTCTGTCTAAACGTGAAACTAAATTATTGAGGCTGTAACACAAGCCGTCCATGCAACAGCAGCTCAGCATCTGCATGATCTGAGAACCTCTCAGCGAGCCAAACGTGCCACGGCTACATGTCAGGGAGAAAAATGATGCATTAACTGCCCATGGCTCATTACAATGCATTACACTAGCATGCCTGTCTCCTCTCCAATAGTTATTTATTCCTGCCTTGTAATTAGGCCTGCGCGCACAAAAAAAAAAAAAAAAAAAAGTCGATTTGTTTACCCCGATGTTTCTTTCTCATTATGTCTGAAATACATCCCTCAGAGAATTACTCTGCATGTAGCCCACTATGGAGCACACAGGGGGAGCCGGGGTTGTTTTCAGGAATGATGAATTGTTCTTCCTTTGTTCTTCTAAGCAAAAAGCTTTGGGCATCAGTCATACAATAAAGTCACAGTAATTTTCATGTAGGTGTATGGTGTATTACCTTTAGAACTGTACACAGTGGTTAGCTGGTTTAATATATGTCATTTATATTGGACTTCACAAATCATAGTCAAATTTTATTGGCGCCATGACGCTGTCTACGCATTGTTGTACAGCTCTGGAATAAATATAAGAGATCACTGCAAAAGTATCAGCTTTTTATTTTCTTATTTTACTACATATAGGTATGTGTTTGGACAAAAGTGACATTTTTGTTTGGGTCTATAAACTACTGATAACATTTTCCCCAAATTCCAAATAAAAATACTATCCTTTAGAGCATTTATTTTCAGAAAATGACAAATTGGCAAAAGAACAAAAAAGATCCAATGTTTAATAAGATCAAATTAATTTGAAAACAACGTAATACAGGGCGACACGGTGGCGCAGGGGTTAGCGCTGTTGCCTCACAGCAAGAAGGTCGCAGGTTCAAGACCTCCTTGGTCCTGGGTCTGGGACCTTTCTGTGTGGAGTTTGCATGTTCTCCCCGTGTCTGCGTGGGTTTTCACCGGGTACTCCGGCTTCCTCCCACAGTCCAAAAACATGCTCAGGTTAATTGGCAACTCTAAATTGCCCATAGGTGTGAGTGTGTGAGTGAATGGTGTGTGTGCCCCATGATTGGCTGGCGACCATCTGGGGTGTATCCCTGCCTCTCGCCGTAACGCGCTGGGATAGGCTCCAGCAGACCCCTGCGACCCTAATGAGGAATAAGCAGGTATAGAAAATGACTGACTGACTGACTGACAACGTAATACAAATGTTTACATTTAAGAAGAGTTCAGAAATCAATATTTATTATTTAATATTTATTTTTAATCGCAGCTTTTATATGTCTTGGCGTGCTCTCCACAAGTCTTTACCATTGTTCTTGGGTGTTTTTGCAGTGGTCTCTTATTTTTTGTATAATCATTCAATCGTTTGAAAATTGTTGGAAACATTTTAAATACTGAAATACATAAAACAACACCATATTTTACATAAATCTACAATTTTTTTATGTTTTGGTCTAAAATTTACATATTGGACCTTTAAACGTTATCAATTAAGCCCGCCAGCGCCCAAAATCAATTTCCATCCAACCCACTGAATAAAAAAAACAACAACAACAAAAGAAATCCACTTTTTTCCCCCTTCAGCGTGAATTCCAGTAGTGATAGGTAGATCAGTAACCGTCTGGCAGGGGCAGACTGTGCTTGAAGTAACACATCTGCACCAGTGCTGCTCACAGCCCGTCTCAGCAGGCGTCCTTGTTAACAGGATAGCACCTTGAAATCTACTCCTGTAACACCTTCCAGCATAGGTCACAACTACAGATATCACTGCCGATGCCCATCAAATCATATCACAAAAAAACATTTCCTCCAATCGACCAGCGTCACACTGGGGGACACAGACACCCCCTTAAATAACATTCAGACGGGTTACAGGGAAACGGGAGGCGGTGGTGTGGCACTGGAGCATCATTATCACAAGGACAGCGGATGAATAGATTTGGTGTGATAGTAGTATGAACAAACCTGAATCCATGTGTGACTATGCAATTACAACACATTTACTGCACCAGCTGCTGTATCAGTCGAGGCGTTTGTGCAGGGTGGTGTGACAAACACTCTGAGATTGAGCGGCTGCTAAGCTCTGAAGGTGAAATATAACTGAGCTATATTCACTGGTGATGTTGCATTAGGAGAATATGAAGTCACAGTAGTATAGTGTATTATTCTGGAATTCAGGCAAGAGGCAGAAGGTTTTTTAAGGTTTAAGGTCTTTTGGAGAAATGCAGATTAGTGGACAGAAGTTCAATGGGTTGATCAATGGGTTGATCAATAGGTTGATTGATCAGCATGCTAATGTTTTAGTTCAACATAACCTTCCCAGAATTGCCTGGGACCATTTATTTATTTATTTTGGGCATGTCTATTCATCAGTTTACATCATACATCATTATATTCTCAATACACATCAAACACGGAACATTCCGGAAAACCAAATGATCCTTGCCGGGCTGCTTTTATGAATAGGCTGATGCATGAATTCAAGTTTTCAGATAATTGTGTTTAATCCACTACAGAACAAGACTGGAGACAAACTAGTCCATGTCACATGTTGTCTGACCATGTCACAGGCAGAAGTATCTATGGCAACCGCACTTGAACGAAACGGGGATAAGAGAGCACATGTCTCAGAGGGATTCATGGTCGTTGTGTAAAGATTGAAGAAAAAGAGCATGAGAGAATTATAGGATTTTGGAAAGTTATAAAAATGTGTGAGGGGAGGAGGTGGTTTCAGATGATGTCAATCCAACAGGCGCTTTAGTTGCAGAACACTGATGCCTTTAATTTGACTGTGGCAGTCTTGCTGCCCCTGTGGGTTCCCCCGGCACTGAACAGACCAACAACAAGTCCAGTTGTTATTTGAATGTCCCTTTTTCTTTATTGTGCACACCCGCACGCACGCACACACACACACACATACACACACACACACACACACACACACACACACTCCGCACACAGACCCACTGCAGCTGATCGCGGCCTGATACACTGCCGTCTGCTGGGTCTTCTTCCGCCCCCTCGGGTCCAGCCTGCTACCGTGTTTGAAAGAGAAGGTGAGAGTGATTAGCACACCTGTACCCAACTGCCCAGTCACTCTCATCTGGCGCTGCTCCCCTGAGTCCTCCCACACACCTCTCTCCCGCAGCTGATGCACCACGCCCCCCTCCACATTGACAATTGACCTTTTTCACAGCAGCCAAACCCAGGTGTCATAAATGATAATAATTAAGGTTCCATTCAGGTCAAACCCAATCAGGTGCTGCTATTGTGCATGTTGACTCACAGGAAATGCTGTGATACGCTAAATGACAGACATCAGTTACTGAGGGAAGCATAATGAGTGTGATTGGTAGCACTTGTGATACTATTTCATGTTTTCATATTTTCATGTTTTTCATATGTTTCATGTTTTTCATGTTTCATGCTGTGAAAAAGACCTCTAGTCAAAATCACCAAATCATTGCAGAATCATTGATTGACAGATGCCAAAAAAGTCTGTAAGAAGATCTCCAGCAGTTGTAAATCAAAGTACTGTTACTTTGATTTACAACTGTATATTAATAATAAACTTAAATGTGATTTTCAGAACATTAGCAGCTGTTTCAGGAACATCAAAAACCCAGCGATGGTGAAACGTTAGTGATGCTGTACATGTGTCAGCAGAGAGACACACAGGAAGTGAACTTAAAAGAAAATGTCATTTACAGACATCAGTTACTGTAGGAATATTTTACATATTCACGTAGGAGATCTGCTGTAGAAACACCTTAAACCACATCCTCCACAGTTTTACAGTATTAAATGGGATCAATGGACCAAATATTTTCTTTAGCCCATAAATGTAATTATCTAATCTTCATAATTACATAACTTTATTACATAACTTCATTACATAACAAAAATATCTCCTATATAATGTTGTTGTTTGCTGCTGGATGTGAAAATAAGCAACTTTATAAGGGGGTAAAGTAATAAAGTAACAGAAGAGGTCTATTGATCACATTTCTATTATCAAACATGTTTCTGATTATAAGTAACTATAACTTAGTTGTCACTTGTTTTCATTCCAATAGCTAAAAATTCTCTAATCTTTTAAACTAATCTTTATGTTTGTGCCCTAATTTGGAACAGATGTTACGGATTGATTGAACAATAAATGAGATCACATTCTAAAGGAATGTGTTGAGTATTGATCCGCCTGTATTTAAATTATTTTTAAAAATTTGATTTGTCATTTCAAATGATGTTAACTGATATTATTTAATCTGAAACCACTTTAAATAGAAATATAATCAGTTGGCTCCAAACTTCCAAAAGGGTTTACTTACATACTTAGGCCCATTGATGAATGACCTGCACCTCATTCTTTTGTCTGTGGTTCTTTCTAGTTCTCCCAGTTGAGTCCACTCCCAGACATTTCTGCCTGGACACTTCTCCTCCAGCTGTTCCTCTTTCCCATGTTCCCTGGGGGCTCCATTTCAGGTCTTGTCAGGTGATGTTTGTGGAAGGTTTTCTGAGGCTGTGTCCGATCCACTTTCTCTTTGGAATTTGTAAGTCAATGAGGTTCTGGTTTGTTGTTTTCCACAGGTCGACACTGCTTACTGTGTCTCTCCAGTCTCTCCACCAGATGTTCAGTGTTCTCTGGAGGCAGGTGTTAGTAAATGTTTGCAGCTTGTTTGTTGTGCACTCAGTTCTTCTCTGATTCGTACAGCATCACCTGTTTTGTACAAAAGTACAGATGCAGATTTTGGTGTTGGCTGAGTTGTTTGCTGAGTTGCTGAGCTTATAACCAAATGGATTATTTACATAAATCAGTAACGACAACATTTATTGTAATTTAGGGCAACTATAATAATAATAAGAAGAAGCGATAATAATTGCTTTGCTCCCCATTTGGAAAAAAAAAAAGTTTTGTATGGAGTTATAAAATACAGGTTAAACTGAATAAATTATTTACCTCAAGTCAATGCCAAAAATTTCAAGTGATCAAAAACTTCAATGTTTTAAATTAGATCCAAGGTTAAATGCAAGTCCTTTACTTGTAATTGAGTATTTTTCCATCCCTGCTTTTACTTCAGTAAACGATCTGAATACTTCCTCTACAATTGAGCTTCTCTTTGTTCTGTTTCCACAATGACAGGAGTTGGAAGTAATTATGTGCCTGCGATGACAGGAAATCAACCAGGACTGAACTCACAGAGCCTTAAAGAAACCCTCTCTTGACACTTTCATTGCGCTTGGGAGTTTGCTCCAATATAGCCTCTCTTTCACTGCTAACACTTTCTGTGACACTCGCAGCGCTGCTGCCAATTAAACCATTCATAAGCCAAAGATAGCACACTTGAAAACACATTTCCTGAGATGTATTGGGGTTCTCAGGAACTTTCGCCTCTGTTCCGCATTAGTGTGATTGGAACAAAAGATCCTTCTTCTGTCTGTAAGGATCCCTGCAGCAGCTGAAGGAGGTCAGTCATCAGAAGCATATGTATTTTTAAGATCAATTTTGCTAATTCATGCCCAGGAAATGTTAAATTATTGAAATGTCTTCAGTGAATCATAAACACAAGTCATCGAGAGAGAGGATAGATGTTCAGTTCAGACATTAATGTGAACCAAAAACAGAATATTTAAAGGTCCCATATCATGCAAATAGCCTCTTTCATATTTTTTTTTTAAAACTCCAGATAAGGTCTATCTGTTATATAAAAACTGTCTCGGGCATCAAACACTCAGAAAAATGGAGAAATGCAGCGAAATGTTGGCATTTCACTGCTCGACGGTACTCCTTTGACTTTGTGATGTCGTGCAGCAGATTCCTCCACTCACAGAACTTTCCAGCAAGGTCCACTTGTCCCCAACATCACACTTTTTTCAGTGTTCCAAAGTGAAAATCTGCCAATCAGAAGATCTGAAGGCTCATAAATATTTATGAAACAGTCCAAAAAATGACCCCTGCTTTCTGGAGCTCCAGCGAGGTGCTTGAAAGATCTCTGTAAAACTACACTGAGTTGAGTTGTTGTACTTTAAATTGCAAAAGAAATCACATTAGAGGTATCAAAACTTCAAATAAAGGGGTCACGTGATACATTCGGAGTGAGAGGATCGCTTCTCCAACCGAAAATCCACCAGAAAATCTTGTCCTTCCTTAAAAAAGATAGATGACAAATAGCTTTACTCCAAGAAACCCACCTGTTAGACCTGGAACATATAAAACTGAGGAGAAACTGAGTGGGCCAGGTGTTCTACTCCTCTTACAATTCAAAAAGTAGAGGGGTTATAATTCTCCTACATCGCTCCCTGCCTTTTACTCTCGATAAAACAATATCAGATAAGGACGTTATGTACTCTGGTTATCTTTACGGAGAACATGTAGTTTTTGGGAATATATATGCCCCAACAATATATGAAGCTTCTTTCATTCCACAGCTTATCTCAGATTTGGCAACATTTTCTTCTCCATATTTGCTTCTAGGTGGCGACTTTTAGGCAACAACTAATGGTACACTTAAAGGTGGGGTGGGTGATTCTTTTTTGCAGCATTTTTTAAAATATTGCCTGAAAACCTTTTCACATTCCCACTGCACACACTAAAATAGAATGTTTGCAAAAAACTCGAAACACTTTGGTCCGGTCTAGAGGGTGTATTCAGAGGAAAACTCTGACCAATCAATGTACTGATCATCTTTACATTTATTGGCTGTCTAATACGTCCATCAAATACCTACAGTATGCACACACCCCCACCCCTCCCTTCCCAACGGCTCCCCGCTCCACCCCCCTCCCCCTCCCATTCGACCCCTCCCCCCATTTTGCGCGTTCACTGTGTCGTCGTCACTCGACCCCCCACAGCTCTGGCAATCAGGTGAGCAGACACAGCTTCGAAAGCCAACATTCAAGTTAGCGCGCACAGATATATCGTTGCAACAATGGCAGAGAAGAAGACGTCGACTGACAGCAAAACCAAGGGGAAAACTGTTCTTGAAAAAGCAACAGCCATGCGGAAGCTAACAGAAGAACGAAACAGGACAAGAGTGCGGCTCGGTACGGCTTTCCAGCGCTGGCGCCCGCTAAAAAGTGAGAAGGGGCTCCAGACGGATGCCAAAGTCACTGAATTTTTACTGGATATGTAAGATGTTGTCTTCTAATTACATAATATTTTGACATACTGGTCGGTTACGGGTATTGTAGGCCTATTCAACCAGTCAGTGAGAAAATGAAAGATGATGACAAACTTATTGTCAATCGAGTGACATAAGCATAATTCCAGCATGTTTCCTTAAGCTACCTACTCTGTCAACTACAAGGCTAAGCTAAGTCTGAGCTTGAGCTCTCATCATGAAAACTCTAAATACAAAAATAACACGTGAATAATACTGTGATTACCGCCATTTGATTATCGCAAATTTATGGTGACTACAACAGAAAGGTGCCTTTATCCCAGAGATACCCCATACCCCCGTGTGAGTCGTTCCGTTTGTTGCCCGTGAAATAAAGCGCCCGCAAGTAAATAAGTCAGTAACATAAATCATTCAAATTCAGGTATGTGGTAGGCTACTACGGGCAAATGCATACTACTTATAAAATAATCCATGTTTGTGACTGTAACCTATGATGGCTGGCTAGGGACACGATACAGCAGGCTACGTACATCGTGTCATTACTGCAATAACAAAGTAATTGACACACGTATCCAATCAACTAGTGGAAATCTAACAGATACTCTAGTTTGAATTTTATGTCAATATTCTTGAAATTACAATAATGAAAGACTGTTTACGTTCATTACGATCTTCATTACGAGCAATGTCGTCTTCACAAATCTTGTGAAGACGACATTGCTTGAAGTTAGCAAAGAGGTCACTATCTGTCATGCTATTGGCGTGAATGCTCGTGAACTCCTGTGACCCCTCGAGAGTGTGCGCGTTCATGTATCCATGAATCGTGAAGGCGTGGTTTCGAGGGGTGAGCTGAAGAGGAGGAGGCCGAGCCTTTGGGAGGAGGGGAGGGAGTGTATATTTTTAAAATCTCACTTGTGTTGAATAGCTGTAACCGTTTTTTCCAAGATCTCCCACTCCACCTTTAACCCAGATATTGGTATATTCCCCTTTATATATATATAACCCTTCTGTTGTTAATTATATTACATCTGAGTGGCAGCAATTTATCTCTATAAATAAAACCCAGGATATTAGCCCCTCCATGCTGTGGGAAGCAGGTATAGCATATATACATGGGGCTATTATATCTTATACGTCAGCACAGAGGAAAGAGAGACAATTGGATCGAGAGAAGACAATAGATGGCCTGGAGGCTCAGTTTAAGAAGTCTCATAGCAGCTATGTGGCAAAACAGCTGTATGCAGCTTGCTCCACCCTAAACCAACTCCTAACCAGGAACGCGCAGGCACAGACTATTTGAAAAACATAGACTATTTGAATCAGGCAATAAACCACGCCGGTTGCTAGCCCGTCTTGCTTGTGGTAAATGTGCCCAATGTGATTCCTTCTCTCATTGACAGAGATGGCGTGAGGTGCCTAAAACCATCCGATATAAATGAAGCTTTGAAACTATTTTATAAAGACCTCTATAGCTCTGAAGACACATCCTCTTCCACGACTAGAGAAAAAATTCTTAACGAGATAAAATTGCCATCCCTTTCAGATGAACAGAAAGCAGATTTATGCAGGCCAATTAGTAAGGAAGAAGTTTTACTAGCCATACGTACTCTTAAGGGAGGTAAAGCTCCGGGGCCAGATGGGTTTGGTCCAGAATTCTACAAAACATTCAACCAGGAACTCGTTGGCCCCCTCACAGACATGTATTAAGATTCCTTTAATAGACGTTGTCTCCCTCCTACGCTTAGAACTGCTAATATTTCGATTATTCTGAAGAAGGATAAACCTCCTGACATATGTGGATCCTATAGACCGATCAGCCTGATCTCTGTTGACAGCAAATTGCTATCAAAACTTCTAGCCAAGCGCCTGGAGAAATTACTCCCCACACTTATGAATTCAGATCAGACAGGATTTATTTATGGATGCTATTCATCCAGCAATGTGAGAAGGCTCTTGAATATTATACAATTTACTTCACAATTCAAAAAGAAGAAACTGGCCGTCTCTCTGGATGCAGAAAAGGCCTTTGATAGGGTTGAGTGGGGCTATGTTTGATGTTTTGGGGAGATTTGGCTTAGGGATAGACTTCCTTAAATGGATCCCAGCTATTTATCACTCACCTACAGCTGTCATAACAAATGGGCAGCGTTTTGAACCCTTCCCAATAGCAAGGGGTGTCCACCAGGGGTGGCCTCTCAGTCCGCTCCTCTTTGCCTTAGCCTTAGAACCTTTAACTGAAACTATTCGACTGCATACCAATGAGAAAGGAATAACAATAGAGCATAACAAACACAAAATTGCCCTATATGCAGATGATATTCTTATGTTCCTATCCTCCCTCAGCTATCGATTTCAGTAATTATGGACATTCTCAATGGGTTTAGTAACATATCTGGCTACAAAATAAATTTTAATAAATCTGAAGCTATGCCACTTGGAGCCCTAAATACTACAGAGGTTCGGGAAAATTTTCCTTTCAGAGGGTCAAAATCTGGCTTTATTTATCTGGGGATTAAGGTGTTCACAGACGTGAAAGATCTACACAAATTAAATTTTGTCCCAGTCTGTACTTCAGTCAAAAGGGACCTGGAAAATTGGCAGAACTTACCCCTATCCCTATTTGGTCGAATCAGTCTTCTTAGGATGAATGTGCTCCCTCGACTTTTATACCTTTTATAAATGCTCCCTCTCTATCTTTCAAAGAAAATCAACTTTGATTTAGAGAGAGCTTTTTCCAAATTTATCTGGCAAGGCAAAAAACCTAGACAGAGACTCAAGATACTACAATCACCTACAGACACGGGGGGGTCTTTCTATGCCTAATATGTTATTTTATAACTGGGCCTGTCATGCACGCCACCTCTGGCTTTGGTTGCATACATACATTAAGAAAGAGACCTGTATTGATTCATGGGCCTGTCACCCTCATTCCCCATGGAGTTTAGTCACATGTGAGGCAAAGAGGATAAATACAGAAGTAAAACACAATCTTATCATTTAGAACAGCATCAGAATATAACATGATAGATCTAAATACTTCGGAAGGAGAAATGTGACATCCCTATTGTCTCCCATAACCCAAAACCCTGACTTCCCTGCAGGTGTCGGCTCACCCACTTTCCTCTCCTGGAGGGACAGGGGAATTCATGTAATTGGTGATTTATTGAGAGACACTACATTGCTGTCCTTCCAGGAATTACAGGAGACATTCAATATTCCCAAGCACCCCTTTTTGAGGTATTTACAGATTAGGAATTTTGTGTCTTCACAATCTACTTTATCTACTAATGTCTCTTATAGTGTGGTCAAGAGATTTCTTTTGGAGCACAAAAACAGAAATCATTATATAGCATCATTCTACTCCCTTCTTGGTTCCTCTGTCACATACCATTTAACAAGCATCTCTCATCGATGGGAGAAAGACTTGAATAATCAATATATTGAAGATGATTGGCAAGCATCCATCCTGATCAGGTCCACATAACCGGCAAGTCCTGTTATTTTAAACAAAATTGACCACTCCATCTTCTACACCCGCTTATTCTTCATTAGGGTCGCAGGGGTCTGCCGGAGCCAATCCCAGTGCATTACAGTGAGAGGCAGGGATACACCGCAGATGGTCGCCAGCCTATCGTGGGGCACACACACCATTCACTCACACATTTACCCCTATGGGCAATTTAGAATCTCCAATTAACCTCAGCATGTTTTTGAACTGTTGGAAAAAGCCGGAATACTCTGTGAAAATCCACGCAGACACAGGAAGAACATGCAAACTCCGCACAGTAAGGTCCCAGATGCAGGACCCAAGGAGGTTTTGTGACCTGTGACCTTCTTGCTGTGAGGCAACAGCGCTAAACCCTGCGCCACCGTGTCGCCCTCCCCTCTATGTACCAAGTGCAATTTAGAAAGGGGGACGTACTACCATTTCTTCTGGGAATGTAAATTGATTTTCAGATTCTGGTCACTTATCTCGAAGGTAGTCAGTGGGATATTTAAAATAAAATTGTAGAAAGACCCTGGGGTTTTCCTCCTAGACCTTCCGTCTAGGCACTTACATCTTACTGCATCTCAGTATAAGCTGAGAAACTCCTTCTACTGGCTCGAAAGTGTATACTGCAAAACTGGATCAAAACTCTCCCACCTAGTGTCACTCTCTGGTACAGGGAGATCTTCAATATCCTCCCTCATGAAAGGTTACAAGCTGTTGTAAAGGGTAAAGATGAGTTATTTTTAAAAATTTGGACACCCTTCCTAGATTACATATCTGTAGATCTGAGAACTTTGCTATTGGTGGGCAGACGGTTTTCTGATTGGAATAAGGCCTCCCCTCACAACCCCACTTAGGGACACAGAATATAAGGGGCTACTGATGACTGAATATCCTCAACATAGGAGTACATACTGATGTCTGGAGATGAACTGCAGCTGTATTTTTATTTTAATATGACAATTTTACTTTTTTTTTTCTTGTATAACTTATACTGCTTGTGCTGAAAAAAACAATAACAAAACCCAATTAAATGTCTTTAAAAAAGAAAATCTTCAAATAAAACTGAGAAAAATGCAGATGTGGGACCTTTAAGTGCACCCGTCTGAAACTTCCGTTCTGAAATGGTGTTGAATCTGTCAAACACTGACAACTTGCCATACACTAAAACTAAAGCTGAGATCCATGGAGGTGAAGGTACAATTTAGTTCTTGCATTTTATATTCGATTTATATTAGGCATTGAGAATTAGAAGGATAAACCTCTTGAGATCCTTAAAGAAGAATTTTGTTCATATCGTTTAGTGACTGTTGGAGTGATCTGAGCAGAAGATTCTTCGTTTTGGAAGAAGCAGCTGCCACTTCACAGCGATGCACTATACATCCCCCCTGGGATGAATAAAGTCTCATCTTTACTGTATAGCAACCAAGATTGTGATATAATTTGAGTGCAGCCATTTCTGTCAATGTTAAACATTTAAATCTATATGTACTTCAAAAAAAAATTACTGTTCTAGACTTTATAGACTGACTTCGGGAATCAATCAGGAATCACTCGTTTACTGTTTTCTTAACCCTGTATGTCATGTTTCACATGCTGTAATACATAAAGGAGATTATTTCCACAATGTTAATATCAAAGATTATTTCTACAGGAAAAATAGCATGAAAAGGACTTCTGAAGGAACTTATTTTCATCTGCAAACAGCCACAAAGATGAGTCAAATTAGGTTTTCTGCCAATTGACAGTGTTTTTCAGCTATATCAACACAAGAGGTCTGGCAATTCGCATTTAGCTATATGAGCTTTCAAAGCAACATGAGAGGAGTAACAGCGCTCCAAAGAGGCAGACTCCCTGTGCCAGAATTGCTGGTGCACCGTTTAAAAACTGCAAAATATTTAATATGTCAAGAGGAAAGTGGAAACTCATTACCACACATGCCAAATACAAACTGCGTTGACAGAAAGGAATCAGTGTTGCAGCTAACTGAGCAGTTCCACTCGCTGTTTGTGAAGTATTCATGTGTTTGTACATTTAATGTTGTATCGCTTTGGCTTTAATTTGTTTATTAATGTCAGAGCTTATTTGTTCAGGTCAGGGCAGAAAAGATTTCATAACCGGCTATAGTAAATGTCCGATTAATGGAGCCAATCCAAAAATGCAAACTAAAACCACCACCATGGATGTAATTAGAATAATTTATGGCTGAAATCCTCAGTTTTTCTTTAAAACTGATGCATTTGCATTGTAATATAGTAAAATAAAAATGGTGCATTGTGGTAGGGAATACTCGCTATGGAAATGAATCAAATAATTTAAATGTGGGATGAACCGATTGTCAAAGTTAAACCAAATAATGATGCCAGAACTGACTAACTTCACTCTTTTAGTGAGCTAGTGCTCTTTCGGGGGGGGGGGGGGGGGGGGGGGGGGGGGGGGGGGGAATGATAACTACATCCCTGGTTCTACTTGCTGCCTTGTCAAAAAAACTGCTCATCCAATCAATGTCACAGATGACACTGTGCAGCCTTCACATACACCAAGTGTGAAGAAATTATTTTTGGCCTGATAAATCACTTAAAGTCAGAATGTTACTTTTCCAGATTAAAATGTGTATAAAATGGAATAAAACAATAAAAATGACTAAATTAAATATGTTTGCATTGTGTAGTTCTATTATCCCAAATATTTAAAACAAACATTATTTTAACCAATTTTAATCTAAACAAGAGATGGCTGCTGTTCAATTTCACCTGCGTGCATGTATCAGTCAACAGGAAGGTGTCGTTAATTGACCTTATTTTTACAATACACTTTTTACATCTTGGTAATCTTTTAACTATCTTTAACCCTTTTTTGCATAGTATTGCCATATGACAACAATTACTTTAGCTCGATATTAATAAAAGGCAGTGATATGAAATCCATATTTATTGTTTATTTGAAAAAATTGTCTTTTACTTTGAAGGACAAAAAAAATCACATCACATGACCAGGATATATTGCTTCCATTTCTTTTATATGGGGTGACAAAAACGTTGTCGTTGCTCTGAACCTTAATATCCCAGTACATCCTGGACCAAAATTAAAAGAGCCCTATATGACAAAGTCTGCATGGTGTTGCCATATGGCGACATATGCAATAGAGGACAAAGCATTCTAGTGACTGAATGTCTGGATTTTAAGTTATTAGAGCAGTAATCTGAGGAAACATTAGTATTACTACAGGTAGCGGTGCAGAAGAGCATCAGAGAAACACAGATTTTTAACTTGAATTTGCTTCATTCAATTTTTACTGTTTTTTTTCCAGCAGATCTGTTTATGTTAGAGAGAGAGAGAGAGAGAGAGAGAGAGAGAGAGAGAGAGAGAGAAAGAGAGAGATAGAGAGAAATAGAGAGAGAGAGAGACAGAGAGAGAGAGGATAAAAACCTCCTGACTAATGAACAGTGAAGGAATCTTAACAAAGGACAAGAGTGACCTGGTCAAGAAGGCAGAAACAGTTCATTAAATACAGACACTTATTTAGTGTGTGATATTCTGTGCACTTTTTTTTTGTATGACCTTGTCTACGATGCTGGTAATAAAGATGCTGTGGAGAATGGAAGGTGTGAATCTGGGTGACATATGGGGGCTACCGGAGGTTCACTTCAGGTTCCCATTGAACAGGTGGGAAAGCCCCCTTCCAGGCATCTGAAGAGTGGACAACCACAATGATCGGAGGAGCCCCAGTTGGCCTCAGTCCCACAACAGGAGGATGTGCCAGGAAGATGGCATGTTGCATGCCAGGGCACAGAGCCATGCCTCTGACAGCTATGCCAGGGTGGGATGGGGGGTGGGGGTGGGGGGTGATGGGGGGGCCTCAGAGACGCAGACGCTGTGTCTGTCCTATTACAGGACACAATTGTCTAAAAAACAATCACACAACAGGCAGCTCGAACATGCACAACCCAGCAGTGATCCCTGGACGCAAGCCCTCTGTGAAAAGGGTGCTCACAGTACAGACAGCTGGTTCCCATGAAACACACACACACACACACACACACACACACACACACACACACACACACACACACACACACACACACAGATAGCAACCCTAAGAAATTGTGTACAAAATGTAATTTTTTCATCTGGGCAATTATGTGTAAAATATGTGCTCAGCAGTGGTGGAAGAAGTACTCAGGTACTATAGTAAAAGCACAAAAACAGTAAAAGTACCCCATTATAAGTAATTGAATGCATGAAAAATTATATGTAAAAGTCCATAAATGTAATGAGTTTGATTTTGTCGACTAAGTACTGCATCACTGTATAAGCAGCATGTAATAGTACTGTTGTAGCTGCTGGAGGCAGAGCTAGTTTCAACTAGTTTAGTCCAGTGGTTCCCAACTTAGGGGTCAAGCCCCTCCAAAGGGTCATCAGATAAATGTGAGTGATCATGAGATGATTAATGGAGAGGAAAAAAGAACAAACAAAGTTCCGATACAAAAATCTGTTTTCACTTTTGGACTTTTTCTCTAATCTTTGATTTTTAGCGAAATATTGGATCATTTGAACATTTACTGAAATGAAACCATGTGAGAGGTTTAAAGGGGAAATTATCTCTATGTGCTGGAAATATGACCTCATGTGAAATGGACTACACACTGCTGACACCCAAAAATAAAAAGGTTGAAACCATCAGTCTCATCTAATTTGTATTTTAAAAAAGCTTGACATATTATCCATTGTATCAAATCTGCATCTTTGGTTGGCAAGTGTGAAAGTGGACCACATTAGAGTCAAACAAATCTTTCTTAGCATATTAGAAAAAAACATCTTATAACATCAAAATGTATTACCGGTAAATGTAAAAACAATAATAAAGTTTACTTATCGTAGATCAGGGGTGTCAAACTTCAATCCTGGAGGGCCGGTGTGGGTGCAGGTTTTCGTTCCAACCATGGAGTCACACACCCGATTCTACTAATGAAGGTCCTTAGCGGGGGCTCTAGTGGTTGATTAGTAGAATCAAGAATCAGGTGTGTGACTCCTTGGTTGGAACAAAGACCTGCACCCACCATTATTGCAATTTGACATCCCTGTCCTAGATAGTGAGTTCCATTTTTTTATTTGGTGAAAATTTTCTAAAATTTTGAATAAAAGGCAACCTTTGGTTGTGAGACAATGATATTCACATGTCAAATGTCCATGGTTAAATGTCCAAGTTATGAAATTTACATTGAAAGTAAATTTCATAACTTTCAATGCTGAACTGTAAAAACAATAGATTTTATATCACAGCTTTTTAGACAAAAATAAAGATAAAGTAATTGTTGCCATATAGCATCACTGTGCAATAGAGGGTTAAATATTCATGCACAAGCATGAAAAAATGTTAAGTACAGTACTTGAGCAAATGTAAATTAGCTCCTAACTTAAACGATACAGCATCAAAAGCAGCTCGAAATATTGTATGACAGACAAGCATCTTATTCATTAATCAGCCATGGTTTTACTGGCTCAGCACTCACCACCTCGCTACCAGACGATGATTCATTATGAGCACTGAGAGGCAGGAAGAAAGGTCAAGTTAAGAGCAGAATGAAGCCTCACCCTGTCCTGTCACCTCAGCAGCCATTAATCACAGGCTCCAGAGCAGTTTGGTGATCACAAATCTGTCGCCTCTGTCTCCTCCATCATTTTTCTAGGTGTGACAGCGAAATGGTTTATTTAAGAGGGATTCAAACCCACTGATATAATGATAATGATATGCTAATTAAGGCTACTGCCAAGAGTCCAGTGCAAGGTAGTGTCCCCACAAGGTAGTGTTTATTACACCAATGGCTTGGTTGCCATAGTGATATATTTCATTCATTGAATATGATTTTACACTTCTCTACTTCATTCTGAAGTGGCACAATGACACATTTTATTCTAGATTATACTGATATGCAGTGGTGGAAAGAAAAGTAAGAAAAGTACGGTAATTACATCATTCAAATACTGCAGTCCACTGAAGTACAATTTTGAGGTACTTGCAATTTATTTGCATTTAATGCTACTTTCTACTTCCACTCCACTCCATTTGAAAGGGAAATATTGTACTTTCTAGTCCAATACATTACATATATTTCATATAGTTACTTTCCAGATCCACATTTTACATGTGAAACTGATGATGTGCTATCTAGTGGTTTCAGTTATGATTCCTTTTTAATAGTGTTTTTCTATTAATCAGCATAAAAATCACTTTAAAACAGGTCTATAATACACTTTTAATCCAAATTGACACACTGGTGTCCATCAAGGACATTTTTTGTCCCATGGCTGTGAAACCCTGGCTTCATAATTGTAGTTTTTACTGTTTTCCAGCTGATTGAGACATGTTCACATTTTGCCCTGAAGAACAAAGATGCCCCTAGTGGAAAGCAGAGAAATGGAAGGATTATCATCATACTGAATTTTGCAGGTCATTTTAGCACAAGAGAAAAAAAAAAGTGAGTTTGGATATGGAAGGGTGGTGTCTGTGTCTGTATTGAGAAATAAGTTTATGTGTATATAGATGTAAATGGCACAATAAAACAAATATGTTTATTTTCTGTGTTGTTTTTTTTCCTTTTAAAAAACTGTTTAAAGAAACTCTCATTTAAAGGCTGACAACTCTGAAAATGAACCATTATTCAGTAGTTATGATGTGGGCTGAAGTTGGTTATTAGATTTAAGAAAAAAAGTGGAAAATAATAAAAAATTTTATAGCAGCTGTAAAGCAGATCCAGAAATGTAAGGGTTAAATTGCGCAATTCTTTCAAGCTCTCACAAGCCACATGAAATAAGGTGGCAGGCCGGATTCGTCCTTGAGTTTGACACGTGTGCTTTAGACATGATTCAAATAGGTTTTTTTTCTTTTTCTTTTATATACAGGATACAGTTCAACCTTGAACAATATCATCCTCTTTGCCTTGACAATAGAAGCAATTTTCTGTCAAACAAACAACAATATTTTATCAGGATTTACAAATAGCAGTTTACAACAAACTGTTTTCTTCTACTGTGGGCAGATTATATTGTAGCGAAGCAATTAACATATAGATTACTACAAAAGCCTTTGCTCTTCAGGGATAAAGAAAGAGCCTTTTGGACATGTGCACGCTGTCTTCATTAGTAGGAAATATGTGGTGTGGTGATGATGATGTGTGGGGGGGGTTTACACTCACGTATTTCAAAGAAGGCCGCTCACTTTGGTACATTGAAAGGGTTACTTTTAAAAATAGAAGCTGGGCTTCTTTAATCTATGTATCGGCAACGTCCATGCCATCAGCATTAATCCCTCTGCAACAATGCGCTTCAAGCTAAAAGCCAACAGCTTGAAGTTATACAGCCATCAGTGGTGTCTTCCAACAGTACAGAGAGAGAGAGAGAGAAATGACATGAGAGCTGGAACTGAGCCAGAAGAGCTGTTCATCTTACAGACAAAAGTGGAAAGGGAAATGTGCTCCTCTCCACTAAAGACAGCCACCACCATGATGGATGAGTCTCAGTGAAACCAGTTAAATATCTTGTGACTGCGTCTGAATGGAGAGTCTGACTTGTCCCTGTCCGAGTGTCCTACAGCCGAGTGTGCTGTTTTAATATGAAAGTAGTGTTCAGATGCATTAATATATACAGGCTAGGGTTTAGAAATGATATGATGTCATAGCACTATGTACTAAACTATTAAATTGTGTCTGCATTCTAACAGATTGTGAGTGTGGCGGATGGACATTTCGTGGGTGATTGACGAAGAATGACTGTGTAAATGACAACAGGTGCAAAAGCAGTGGAGACAGCAGTATTTAAATGACGGTTTTGCATGTTCTAATGGTTTCCATGGAGAGTATAGTCGGGCAACAGTTGTGTTTGCAAATGCAAAATGAAATTTGACCCCATGGAATTAGAGAAAGTGGAAGAGGCAAATCAACATTTTGATGAGCTGCACTAAAAACATTTGAATATGACAAAAAAAACCTGCAACCGCAGGAAATATGTTTCTGAGAATGATTTTTTGCCACCAAAGACAATTAGAAAGATTTAGAATGAGCATCTTTAATTTTTTTTTTTTTTTTTTTTTTTATAAATGCTGATTCCTTCAACTTTACAATGCTCATATCCCAGCTGCTTGGATCACAGCACCGGGGGAAACAGCCACGATTAGACTCCAATCCTATAACATCTTGCATATAAAAGATGTTTTTCTGCATGATTTCTTATTCGAATGAAACTAAGAAATCTTTTCATTGTGCCAATATTTCCTCCATGCTACAATAACGGCAGACATTTGTGCACAATTCTATGGAACTGTTTGTACCTTCCGTTAAAACCTATTCAATTTAGACAAGGGTTTCTCAACGAGGGTGGTACCGCTCATGCGGGGGGTGTTTGTTCAAAAAAGGTTGAGAACCACTGATTTAGACGCAGTCTCATCACAGTAATTGTTTCCAGTATTTTGCACACTTGGGTGGAAATGCCCCATCTTGCATATTCATTTAAGCAGAAGTACTAACTGAATAAGGTGTGTTATTTTGCACATTTGAAAAACACAGGTCAGTTTCTACATTTTTTGCACATGATATGAGAGAGACTTAGAACTATTCCATACTCTAGAATTAACACTCAGCTTCAGTATAATTCTACTTTACTCTTTAAAACCGTTACCTTAAAATTTATAGTAACCTACTGGCTTATCTAGAATGTTACTGTATATATATATATATTTACAGTAGAAGTACAGTACTTCTGTTTACAGTAGTATTATTTACTGTCAAATAAAAAATAAAGATTATGTAATTTCAGTTGTATTTACACTATGTGTAGGTAGGTGATTAACTGTAAAATAAAAAAAAAATAATAAATACTGTTATTTTAGTTGCAGTATTGGGTGAATATAATTGACTGTATTATAGTATAATAACTCTTTGATTACTGTGATTTATTGTAAAATATACAGCAAGTTGTTGTAATAATTGTTTCCAGTAACATTACAGTGTTTATGAATAAAAATTGCAAATTTCACAGCAATGTTTATTAGTGTAGTTTTTCTATGGGAAAGCTGAAAGACAGGCTAGTCTGGACTCAGGTTATGAGTCCAGACTAGCCTGAACCCAGAGTGACACACCACTGAACTTCCTAACATCTGCAGTTTCCACCAAACCACATTTATGTGTCAAGACATGGGAAGTAGTGATGACAAAGATTCTAGTGTTAACTTCATTTCACAATTGTGTGACGACTCAGGGCGGTTGGATAAGTGCAGAGTTGGTTATGTTAGTGCTACACAAATATTTCTCATGGTCAATATAGCAGTACCAGCCATATTATTTACTTTGGAATATGGCTGGTGTGAAGGACCAGTGTTATATGAAGAATTCTCAGAATCGGCTCAAACACAACATTATTGGTATCACAGCTGATTTCAGTAGTCGTCCCACGCTCTGTCCTCACATACAGTACTTCTCAGCTACACTGTAAAATAAATCTGTACAAATTTATATATACTGTTCTACTATAAATAAACATACATAACATTTACATTAATGTAAAAAGGAATAGTGTTGGAATACCATTAAATATAGAATAACATTGAACATGTTTAGATACAAATATGTGATAAACTAAAAATATATAACAGTAGAGTTCTGTAATTTTAAACCTGATTATTTCTATTATAGCAATGTCAGTACATTTTTCTAGGGAATTTAAATGTTTTTATACAAATAAAGATTAATTCAATAGACAAAACATGCACAACATTTCACAACATTATTATTTTCCTTATGATTTATTTTTGCACTGTAACTTTATTTCTCCTCATCCATCAGCTCTGTGCCATTTTGTCTCACGTTTCGTTCTAGTCTGACTCTGTTTCTCCTGTCTACCAGAGTCTAGGACTTAGACTTATATTCGCTTGTGGTGTCACCACAGTTCGGCTCCATTTTTGAATTCTTTTTTCTCTCAGTCTGTCGCCTTACTCTGTCTCTCCAGTCTATTTGTTCCAGGAACTTCCTGCCTCCTCCTCCTCCTCTTCCTCCAGGTCACACTCCTGCCCCATCATCATCATCATTAACGTCAGTGTCATCTGGCTTCTCAGACTCACTCACATGTTGCATCCTGGAGACATCTTGTGACCCGTTATTTCACTGTCTCATGGGCTCCAAAAAGTTGGGCATTTTAACTTTGGGTCTATGGGGATTTCAATATGGGGTCTTTGGGATTTGTCTCTTAATGCTTGATAAATATGAAGCAGCAACCCCCCTTGGCTGAAAAATGAAGCCAAGATGGAAGTGACAAAAGGTGAAGTTCCTCTAATGTCCAGGCAGGGCTCTAAAACAATGTCAATCCCTTCGTCAGGCAGGGAGTGAATTAATAATTCATTTTTATTTGTATAAACATTTTAAATGTTCCAAAAGACATCAGAAGGAATAACATTTTCACGAACTAAAATTAAAACATAAGCTAAGCTTTACAAAAAAAATGATGACTAATCGTAATAATAACTTTATTTATATAGTATCTTTCTTACAGAAATGCAGCTCTAGCTGTGCTTTAACTCACTGAATCAGCATTTATTTATAGGTCGGTAATCTGAATTATAGATAAAATGTCTTTAATTTTGGTCATTTACAGAATGAGAAGTCTTAAAGAACCATCTTGTGTAGATTGTTTGACTTGAATTGTCTTTTGAAGATTGTTGTTGTTCTTCTATCCTAAGAAAACACTTCTTTTTTTTTTAAATGTAATGAAGTTTTGAGTTTTCATTTTATTTTTACTACACTATCCTTTTTGAATCGTCCCCGACAATAAACGAACCTGAGGGACAGACGGAGCAGGTCGGCAAAAATGCAGAGACTTTGTTCCTTAGCTGCTTGTTGTTTTCTCTCTTGCTGCAGACATCTTCTGCCTGTTGACCTTTTTCACAGCAGTCGTACTGACATGAAATAATAGGTACACACATATGTTAGCAATAAAACTAATTAAGCTCCTGGTCCATTCAGGTCAAACAGAGTCACAGTGTTGTTATGTTGACTCACTGAAAAGGCTCTGCTACATTAAATGGAACCTAAATTAGTATCATTGATATCACCTTTTCATCCTACTATGATATGCTGCTGTGAAAAAAGCCTATTGGTGCTGTACAGATTACAGTTAGAGCTGCCTGCTGGGTATTAGCTGTACATCGCTATAATGTCTTAATGGAACTGTGACTTTTTCAAAATCAGCTACTATAGATTTGCTTTTAAAAGAACATCATAGCTATATTGAAATATCAATATTAAATAACCTTTTCCTTTTTCTTAATATGACTAATATGACAGCTCAAAGAAAGAGCAACACAAAGTGCATGAAACAGGAAGATCGGTGACTGTTTTCATGCCCAGAGGCAGAGATTCTCTGTCAAGAGAATTAGCGTCTCCCTGTGAGATGTTTCCTATAGGCTAATGGGTTGCTATACATGCAAACTAAAAGACGGCCTTGTACATCTGTCTTGCATCCACTGAACTCCAGATGCTTTAGTTTGTGACAGTGGTTGACAATGGAAATAACATAATTGCACTTCTCTGAATGAAAACAGCATGTTTGTTTGAATTGAAAAAAAAAATGGGTACATTGTTTGTGAGCCGTAGAAGTAGAAAGAAACAGTGGAACTCCAAAGGCATATGGAAACATTCAGTGATATAACACATGACCAACAACATGGCAGCTTGTTTTTCAGAATACAGACCCAACTTCTGATTGCCTCGCAGGTGAAACCACTTCTCCTGCAGGCTTGGAAGGCCATCTGGAGTGAGAGATGACACAGTTCCCATGAAATAAGCCAGAGCACATTTCTGTGACCTTGTGCAGTGAACTCCAACAATACAGCAAATTTACGAGCATTTCTTCTTCTACTTATTTTAAAGGGAAAACTAATAGGATGTCATGTGAAGTGACTGAGCTTTTCAAAAACTGAAGCCGCAACCGGCCAAACGCTTGACCAAGCGAGAACCCGTCTTTCAACTTCTCATCGACCATCTGGATGTAACTCAAGACGGGGAACAGAGCCAAATTTAAACAATCCCTCCTCTGCGCTTTTGGGCTGACTGATGAGGTGCTACGCTGCAGCCCTGGGCCGCACAGCTCTCTGTTTTTTTCCAATAACAACATAAACTCATAGTGGCATGTCCATGCTGCCAGAGAGCATTGCCCCTGATATAACTGTCTCCATTACACAGCGTGTCACTGCGGCTGGAGACGTGAGCGCACACATACATGGAGCTGGGAGGGAGTCATGGTGCATTCCACAGTGAGGCCCGTTGTATAGAAGCCACAGGGCCCATAATAAAAGCCAACGGTTGTAAAACATGACATTTGACGGTAGCAGAGTAACCCGATAGATTTGACTCCGGATCTCCTGAATGAGTGAACGACTGCGTACAAATGAACCCTTGTGTTTATTTTAGCTGTTAAAAATGGTCAAACCCAAACTTAAGGCAGGAACAGGAACATTCAGACAATTGTTTTTTTTCATAAATAGGTTTGCTTAGCTCAGGCTCAGAATAGTTTGGGGTCATTTAGAAATTTCCTTATTTTAAAAGAAAACTGTCAATGAAATATAACTTTAAATTGCTAATGTGGTAAATGACTATTCTAGTTTCAAATGTCTGTTTTTTGGTGCAATATCTACATAGGTGTATAGAGGCCGTTCTAATGGTATAATGTGTTTGTCCATTGCATCAGAAGGTTAATGGATGATTAGAAAACCCTATGTAACCATGTTAGTACAGCTGAAAACAGTTTAGCTGGTTAAAGAAGCTAGAAAGCTAGAAAACTGACCTTCCTTTGATGAAAACAAAGTTTGAAAGAAAATTATTATGTCAAATACAAATCATTATTTCTAACCCTTTCAATGTCTTGACTATATTTTATATTCATTTTACAACTCATAGTGGTGAATAAAAAATGTATACACACTACTTTTGAATAGTAGTGTATATAAATAACTATGCACTCATTTGCATATTTCCAGAACAAAAATGTGAACAATGGATAAAGCCAGGTTCAAAATTATTGTTTCATTTTGCTAATATATAAGTATCAAAGGTTTTTAGAAAGGGATTTTTCTATGTCTGTTTATCTGAAAATACTCTGAACATTCCAAAAATAACCACATTACCATATTTGGATGTGACAGATTTGTGCAAAAGCAGCTTTATGAGACTTTAATGAGACTTCATATAACATGGTGCAGACAACCTTGTGGTGCAGCGGACTGCTGGGGAATTCAGGAGGAAATTACACACACAACATGAATAAAGTGAAGTTACAGAAAAACTAAATGTGGATTTTGAACTTTTGTTTTGCACTAATCTGGAAGAAGACATGCTATAGAAGCCAAGTACAGCCCAAAATCTCAAAATTAATCATTGCATGAAAAAACAGGGTTTTTGCTTGCCCTGGCTTGCCTTAACCACCGTCCCTCGTGGTTACTTTATATCCTGAACAACTCGTCAGAGTCGACTGCTCATTTGCGGCTCAAAATGGTAAAAGCAACACTGTGAAGGCTGAGAGAGCCGTGTTATATTTCAAGAGTCGCCGCAGCATCAACAGTGAATTTGTCACAATGACTTCCTTTCCCAGGTCCACACTGCTGACCTCCTGGAACTCCATTTCGCCATGACCTTGAAGACAGCTCACCTAAACGTGGCTTAAATTACCGCATAACCCCCCACCCCCACCCCCACCCCCACCCTCTACTTCCTCATCTTACAAAACCCAATTCCTCAAAAATAACACCAATATTAGCAAAGAAAGGGAGCGGCTCAGGCTCAGGCAGCCTCTCAATACCTTTTAGGCTTTCAAACCCGGCCAGAGAGCCTTTCTTTTGGCGGCTGCGCTCCTGTCCTTGCTTCAGCCTGAAGGGCTGCCTCCTATACGGATTAACACATCCATTTTATTCATGGGAATCAGCCCAGAGCAGGTGCTGCACTGATCCAATAATCTCCACGTCAGATGGATTACCTGGCTTTTAATCAATGATACGATTGACACATCCACATCAGAAATACGGTTCTTATAACGGGCACCGGCGTCTGCTTTAAACTGATAAAAGAGTGTCACAGTCAAGCACATTTAAGAGTGGCTTTCTCACATGAAAGACTCTACAGATAAAATAAGGATTCCCTCTGTTCTGAATGGCATTTCTGGTTTTGTTCATTCAAGTCAAGCCATTTGAAACTTTACTTGGCTCATAGAAGCCAGTCATTAGGTATACATTATAATACCATCCATCATTCGTGGGAACAGCTTCCTATCCTCTAATTTCTGGCAGGTTCTTTGTTTGGCTTCTCTTCCCTCCGTCTCTCTCTTTTTCTGCACTTACGCCTCCCTGCTGCCATAATGACAGCGACCTGTGGAGCCATGCAAGCTGCTGATACGTTTCCGACGACTTCCTCACTGGCTTTGGCGGAGGATTCTGTGTGATAGGCAGAAAATGATTAATGAGCAGTCTAAATGCAAGGCAGCATATCAAAATCTTAAAAATGTCCACTTTTTGCTTGCTTGCAATATTTCAGGAAGCAGAGAGATAAGAAGAGGTCCAAGACAGGGAACCGCGTAATTTCCTGTTTTGGTGACTGGCAAATTTAGTGCAAATGCGTAAAGGAATCCCTCAGGCAGAGGACAAACCTGGACTGATAAAGAAGTTGAGTTTCCATCCAGATACAAGTGTAATTACTGGAAAAGGTGCACAAGACCACCGAGGTATTACAACTATTCATGGGTGTGCAGTGTCAGCTGGAAGCTAAGAAGGTGAGCCAAATGTATATCCAACACTTTTATGAAAGGCATTTTACATGGGCAATTTATACAATTCATGAATGTTTGCTTCACAAAACGTAAAAAAACATCAAAAGTGCAAAATACTATACAAATTAAAATATAAAAAAACATGTATATCAGTAGGGTTGCAAAATTCCAGGAATTTTTTAAAGATGGAAAGTTTCCATGGGATTTTTTTTCCATGGGACAAGAATATATGGGAATAAATCCAAAATTTACCAAAACAGGGAACTTAAAAATTATTTGGGAAAATATATTGTAGCATAATTTTGGTTAAAACAAGCAGATTTAAAGGGATAGTTCTAATTTTTTTTTTTATTTTAACCTCCAGGGATCTAGAAATCATCTGTGCATGTGATGGAGCATGCACAGTGAATGAAGGGGATGTAGAACTAAATAGCCCTGTAGTAAGCAGTGTGCTGCATGCATGTGATTAAGGAGTGTACTTGCATTAAAGGAATAGCTCAATATTTTTGAAAATGTGTCTATCATCATTATTCCCGGTCATAGCAATACAATACAGTGGAGCAGTGGAGCAGCAGTGGAGCAGAGCCACAAGCTGCTCAGCAACTATTATGCGGGTTTTTTGGTTTCCCTCATCAAGTACAGCAAACACACAATCCAGCAAATCCCAAAGTCTGTGGTGGACGAGTTGTGACCTGCACATTCACCACGCTATGAAACAATAACTTTAACATTACAATACGTGAAGCAAATACTCAGGATTGCATATTTGATGAGTTATGCAAGTACAATCCTCAATCACATGCATGCAGCACACTGCTTACTGCAGGGCTAATGAGGCCTCACCCACTTCATGCACTGAGCTTTCATCCATTACATGCACAGATGATTTCAAGATCCCTGAAGGCCTTTAGAGCCCAAATCACAAGACTATTAAATTGAATATTTTCAGAATTCCCCAGCTTAACTTCCAATGAAAAGAAATTTACCAGAAATTCAAAGGAAATTTTCCTCCCCTTAGCAACCCTATATATAAATAGTACAATTTATAATATTGAACAGCCTATCGAGTGGAACTTGCCCATCCACATCAATTTCATCTTCATTGAAAGTGTTTGACAGTTTAGACAGAACATCACTATAACACCTAATGAATTCCCACCAAGATCACAAACATCATCAAAGGCTCATATGAAGGAAAATCATGCAAAGTCATCAACGTATGAGTATCCAACACAGATGTGTCAAAGTGTCCTTGAGAAAGACACTGAACTCCAAATTGGTCCCGATTGTCAGGCCAGTGCTGTGCATGGCAGCACCACCACAATCGGTGTGTGTGTGTTAATGGGTCAATGGGAGTCAGAAATTGTAAATGGCTTAGTATTATTGGAATATTGAAAAAGCACTATATAAATCTCGTCCATTTACCATCTCTGTTCTACTGGCAAGTAGAACACCGGCCTCAGGAGAAAACTGCACATCTGGTGGAGAGACAGAGTAAGTAATGTAGATTTGTGGAAAACAACAAACCAGGATCCCAATGACTTAATTCTAAAGAGAAAGTGGATCGGACACAGCCTCAGAAACCTGCTACAAACATCACCTGACAAAGCCTAAAGTGGAACCCCCCAAGGAACAAGAAAAAGAGGAACAGCTAGAGATGACGTGACCTGGCAGAAACATCTGGGAGTAGACACAACTGGGGAGAACTAAAACGATCCACCAACAAACGGGAAGATGGACATTCGTCAATGGCCGATGCAAAACCAGACAAACAGACCTTATCAAGAGCAGCATCAGTGCTGTGGTGTATTCGAAATCCTGACTGACATCAAAAATGTTATTTAGTACCATAAGGTTGTCCAACTATTGAAAAAGAACAATTCCACTAATTTTAGTAAAATTATTTAGTAATGAGGTGTCTAGATTATTGTTTTCTAAAACTGACTTGATGACAGTGTTCAGGGCCTGTAGAAACAAACCTGAGGCAAGCGATGCGTTTACAGTTTGTAGGAGATCTGAAGCCAAGCAGCTAGAAACTTTTATGAAAAAAACTCTGTTTGCAGACCCTCCAGACGGCAGGAGGAGAGTATCAGATGTTGAATGATGTCCTCCAGGATCTCAAAGCCAACTGGATATAGTTGTGTCATTGAGTTGTTTTTACAGGGACACAGGGACAGCACATAAACAGGATCTGATGTGTAGACGCTGACTGCCTGTCTAATCCTCTAATCCTAAAAGGAGGTATATTCACTGAAGGCCCTGGTGGATAGGCATTCCCCGGCTACTGATACTAGAGGTTTTGTCAGCCTGTTGACAGAAACAAACAGGACACAGGGATTACCACTGTTCTGGAATATGAGATCAAAGAAGAAAGATTGTCTTGCAGTTCTTTTCTCAGCATTAAAAATGAAAATGTTCTGTGAATGTTTTGGCAAAACTTTTGAAGAAACAAAGAAAGTGGGGTGACACTGTGGTGCAGTGGATAGCAGACGTTCAAAGCCTTGAGATGGAACCTTTCTGTGTTGAGTTTCATGTTCTCCCCATGTCTGTGTGGGTTTTCTCTGGATTCTCCAGCTTCCTCCCACAGTCCAAAGCCATGCTTAGGTTAACTGGAGAGTCTAAATTGCCCATATATATGAGTATGTGAGTGAGTGTGCCCCATGATAGATAGGATGACCCTAATGAGAAATAAGCGTCTATAGAAAATTAATGAGCAATAAAGAAATTGGCTAAAAAACACAAATATCTCTCATTTAAATGTACTTATATCAGTGCTGGTTGTTGCTGTGTTACCTCTCCCTCTTTGAGCTTGACAGTAAACAGGTGGCTGCTTCCAGCAGATAGATGTCTCACTAAACACTAATGTAAGATTTTAGACATGTGGCCCTCTTGTGTTAACAGCAGTGAGCTTGACGCTGTATCAACTCCCCTCTGTGACGCTACTGCTTCTGTCATCGCTCATCGACTAATTACCTCAGCTATACATCCACTCTGCTGTCAGTAATACTGCTATCTCTCCCATTTATGTGGTAGAAGATCACCTGATGATAATGATGATGGCAGTGCTTCGGGGTCAGGATAAGAATAATGTTAAAATCTTGATGTCTTTTTCAACAAATACACTGTATCTTCACTATTTTAGACAGTATTTAAATGAAAACTCCACGATTTGAGATAAGGAAATAATTAAGTTGTGATCTTGAGATAACGACATTAAAATTAAAATTGCAACCAAGGCTGCTTAGAGCTTCCATTGAAACAGATAAGGTCATCTATATATTTTGTCCTTCATAATCCTACATATTTTATATGCATAAAATATATAATAAAACATGTACAATGGTTTTATATCAGCATACAAATATATATAAATACATATAAATGCAAAATAGTGATAATTAAATGAAGTGTTATATCTCATTATCTCTCTGTCTCCATGGTGAGAGATTACTGTGTGAGCACATATGCAGCAGCTCAACATGTCAGATTGCTGAAAATCTAAACCAGCTACAGTATAGAGTGGTACACTGTGTACAGTACGCAGTCACGTTTGTAAAATCCACAATAATACCTCCAGTATTGTCCTCCCTCTTTCTCTGTTTTGACCTCCCATTCCTTTTTATCAGTGTTGCTATGCAGCAAACTTACACGCACACACACCACCACACACGTCAGCTCCATCAGCGTACCTGCTGGGCTCGGATTACAAAGCCTTTGCCATGTAAGGGTAATGCCTCTCAGGGAAGCTGTATGGGAGGAAGTGAGGTAGTATTGGTGCCTCTCCAAACCTTTTCACTCCACTATATGGGCTGTAATGAGCTGCAGCGAGGGCAGCGATAGTTAATAAAAATGTGAAGCACATGGGAACAGGCATTTTGCTCTTTTCCCATTTCATCCTTGTGTGGTTTTCTGTGTGCAAACATGTGGGAGAAGATGTTTGTGTAGATTTTAAATAAAACACAGCTGGCTTCGAGCTTGTACGACTTTCTCTGGCAGTGCTGAACACAATACATGTTTTAAGATGAGGTTTTTATATTTTCCCTTTTTTGTCTGGTCGTTCCTTTTTCTTCTGGGAAAGTCCTCAACCAGGGAATCAATCATGAAATGTTCCTTTGTAGTCTATAATCTGGGAATTGTTTCTATATCATTTGAGAATTGTTTTGTGGCCCGACTGTATTTAGTGTCAATATATGACTTTGTTAAAACAGACATCACGACATCACTCCCATTTCTTCTTTTGTGAGGTGTATATATATATATATATATTGTGTGTGTGTGTGTGTGTGTGTGTGTGTGTGTGTGTGTGTGTGTGTGTGTGTGCATGCGTGCGCATGTGCACATGCATGTGTGTGGGGGAGGAAAGGTGATGAGATAAAGAGCCACAGACAGATAAAGAAGAATGTGACCCTTGTGGCTTTGACCTGCTTTCATCATGACCACCGTATACCATCAATCACTATCTACTAACCAGCATCCTGATGGCTAAACAGAGCTCCTCCACTGATGAAAGGTGCACAGCAAACAGAAAGAAGGGATCAGAACTATGACCCAAAGAACAGAGGGAGGAAATGTATGTTATTACTCAGGCTGTGTCTGTCATGGTTTCTTCTTTTTTCCATCAGGGAAGAAGCTTGTGCCAATACATCAGTGTTCTTAAACTTAAAGGACCAGGACACAGATTTTCTACATTTTTTCTGTGTGTGCATTCAAAGCCTGATATCCTTGTGCTGTAAATGACCTTTGTCCAAAAACAATTAAAAACCTGCTACGCTACTGCAGTGTACAGAGTACATGTTCCTTCTCCTCTGAAGACTAGTTATTACAGACATGTTAGCTTTAACCAGCTAACGTTAACTGAGAGCCTCTGAAGATAACATCAACCCGAGCCACTGAAGCTTATGTCAACCCAGAGCCACTGAAGCTACCGTCAACCTTTACCCACTGAAGCTAACGTTAACTAAGAGCCTCTGAAGCTAACGTTAACCCAAAACCTCCTACACTAACATCTGAAGCTAACATTACTGCAGAGTCACAATCATGACACAATTCAAAGAGGATCAAGAATTTTTTTCAGCTTAGGCAGCGACTTCTACAAAGTCAAGATGTTGTGCTAAGTAGTAGCTAACTACAACACAAGTGTTATTAAAAAAAAACACCAACTACTACAACTCCAAAGTGAAGGAACATTCCTGAACCTTGATGTGTTTGTAACAGCTTTTGTAGAATGACGGAGGTCTACACACAGAGGAACACACTATATCAGGCTTTGGGAAAACACACACACACACACACACACACACACACACACACACACACACACACACACACACACACACACACACACACACACACACACACACACACATACTACTCGTAAGTTCATTGTTGGTTTGGCTCTGCACAAGATTTGTTGACAGTAAATAAAATATAGAAAATCTCCAGGCTTATCCTTTAAAGGTTTCAGAATAAAGACATACTGTAAGATTAAATGCATTTCATCATAGAACAGCAGATCGCAGAACAGCATCGCCATACTCCTAAACTGCCTCAGGGATACAAAAGTTTAACCAAATAATCAATCACAGCCTGTGCATATAAACATATGTGCCTATAATTTAGCCACCAGAGTAAATCAGAGATGCATTTTTCAGATAAACAGGATGAAAGAGTGATTTGGACATCTGTGACTGGCCAAGCAGATTCTGAAGGTTGTTTGATATATGGCAGGATGTTTGTTGGGTTTTTACCATGAACCATGCGATGTGAGTAACAGATTGTTTCGTAATCAGAACCATTCAGCGTGTGGGGTATATACGTACATTATTCTCCGGTGAACAGATTTAGTAAGGTCGCTCACAATCACGCCATGCCTGCTTCACCTAAATACACCGCCCAGTTCACACAAACACAGCCATGTTTACAAGTGAGGAGGAAGGGGGATTTTAACATGTTTGGCTCATACACTGAAGAAATGTGGAGAGACTAGCAAGCGTTGACAGCCCGCTCCCCTGACACCCACTGCCCTTGCAATAATTTGCAGGCTGACTAACCGTGCCGCCAGTTTTCTTTGCACAACCGCTGACAACACTGCCAGGCGAGACAGGGAAGCAAAGGCTCATCAGCAGGGAGGAGGAGACGTGTGCAGCCCCCCGTGTGGCGCTTCACTGCTTGGGATTTAATACCTGTTGAGTGGACAGCGATTTAGTGAGCTTGAGTGCCACAATCCCTGCTTAATGTTGTACAGGTGCATCTCTCCTCTCAGATTGAAATCGCCTCAGGGCAACTGGCAGCGTTAACTGGAGGAGCTGCAGCCTGTTAGGGTCTGCTGGGAAATCAGTTTGACACTGTGGCAAAGGGAAGGTAGAAAGAAACGCAGTGGCAGAAACACAGAATTCACAATTTAGAAGGACCAGGTAGCTCACCTGGAAGAGCGTACACTATTAAAGACACAATATGTCATTTTTTTCCCCCATTGAAATGCAGAATAAAACGTCTACAAATGACTGAACCTGTTAGGATTGTGTTAGGTTATGTACAGTTTGGATTTTTTTCAATTTCTAAATAAAATGTTTAATTTAAGCTAATTAAAGCTGACAATTGATGGCCTATGGCTGCCTATCAGTGGTGAAAAGTAACAGTAGTTGCTTCATTATACTTCAAAGGGAAATATTGTATTTCTACTCCACTCATTTACAGTATTTGAGAGCTTCAGCTGCTTTTCAGATTTTAATATTTTAATAAAATGAATATACTTTAGTATTCTATCATCTACATTCTACATTTTTTTTTGCTCTTTTCTTTATAAATTTGTTATGCACTTTTGTGAAAGGTGACAAATAATATGGAGTAGCACTTTTACTATTAATTTCCCCCAGGGTATCTAAAATTAGCTCAGAATTGATAAACTAAAATATTAAAATGCTATCACGTGTATTTCATGATTAAGATCAATTACTTAATGCAGTGGCCATAGTTTTAGAGCCTGGGCCGTTTGTCGAACCCCCTCTCGCCTGCCTTTCCTGTCTAATAAACTTTTAAATAAAGCAGAAATGCCTAAAATAATCATAGAAAAAACAACAAACCACATTTTGATCATAATTATCACATTTGATGTTACAATATGTTAACGGACTAATATCCTTCTAATTCCTGTAGATGAATAATCAGCATCTAACATCATTTGGATACATAGTTAATACTTTTGTCAGTTATTAATAATTGTTTAAAAGCATCTATAAACATTTTTTGGACGGTTTTATATTACAACTGTTTATAACACTTGTAAATGGTTAATAAACACTGTGTCATCCAGCTATAAACAGTATTTGGATGGCAGGAATCATCCTCTGGAAACACTAAATGTCTGTATGATAAACTGCTGTCTGGACCTTTTTTTTCCTAACATCAAGCTACAAAAAGCTTAAAAATATTTTTCAGCCAGTATATTCTTGTGACTGACACAATGGAGACCAGATCGATTAGACATAATCGCACTTCTTGTAGCTATTCGCCTTATACATATTTAATATATAATCATTTTATGTATACATAAGAGACACTCTCTTTCTTATACTTAAAAAAATCCCCCTCTGTTCACAAAGGCTGTAAATATTTCAAGGGCTCAAGACCAAATTCCAAATTAGGTGCCACAGGCCTTATGTTTTATGAAAAGAATGGTGCGAACTGCTCCATAATTTACAACCCTCCTTTGGACTTACCTGTGCTCCGGCTTTGCCCAGCAGCTGTGGAAAAATATAAGTTGTTCTGCAGCGCTATGTAACATGATGGAAACACAGTCATAACTACTGATATCATTACAGCAAACAAGCCCAGGTGGTCATCTGTTTGAGCCTGGAGCTTCAAGTCACAGGACTGTGGATGACAAACCCCTTGTAAACCTGGTAAAGTGATAACAGAAGCAAAGAGATATGAGCACACAAAAAGTGAGTCTGATTATTGATTTATAATGATAATAATGTTTTTATGGCCGTTAGATGGTATACTGTTTCTTTAATCCGTTCTTTCCTTGCTTCTCTACCTCAGGAAATGCTTCAATGGTGTGCACTATATCTAAGATGGAATAAAAGACTTTGAGAGCCTTTCTCTCACTTAACCTTTCTCCTTTTGTCTGACCTGACCTCCCGTTGCCCTTTACCTTTTAGTTTAGCTTCCTGACTAATGTTTACGCCACTTTTCCAGGTCCTAATGAAAAGCGGCTTTCAAGGGTGCACTACTTTTGCTCTGTCAATACACAACAAACTGATACCCCCAACAGTTTGTCCTTTTCAAAATTCCTACCTCTTTTGGTAAAGCCCCAAGTCAAATGTCAAGTCTACAAATATCTAACAGGATAATGAGCTAATAACGGGATAATGCTACATGTTTTATAGCAACATGAATGTATTTTGAATATGTTTGGAAACTGTACATATTTAAAGATTAAAGGATGTGTAAATGTTAATTCTCTATTAATGTATGTATTCATGTGCATAAATCAATCTTTAAAGAAGCTATAATCAATATTTTGGTAACCCTTCCTTTTACAATCCCCTAATTACTAGATATTTACCCAGTAAGTATATGGTTATATATTATTGAGTAATTACCATTGGTAATGAGTAGCTTTGGTAAAAGAAGAGTAGTAATACTAGTAAAATATTATATTATATAAAATATTTACCCAGTAAATATATAGTGATTAGAGGGTCACTTGGAGAATGCATACTATTGCGAAGGTTCCTGTGGATATACACAGGAAACTTTGAACTGAACATTTCTCTGGCACTGAGAATGAGATGGAATTAAGTCCAAACTACAGTGGCCGACGGGGGCGAATGTGCAGCAAAATGCCACAAAGACAAAAGGATGTAAAACCAAAAAAAAAGTAAACACATAAAACAAATGCAACAAAAAATGCTGCAATGACAGAAACAAAGAAGAAGCAAAGACTTACAAATCGACAAAACAAATGCAAAAGAAAAATGCTGCAAATATAAAACACAAACACCCAAAACATGCATATATCCATGGTCATAGTCAAAATCACAGTTTGTTTGCATTGACAAGGAATCATGACGATCCGCTCGTGGTGGGTAAAAACCTGGGTAAAAATAAAAGAAAATAATCACTTTTGTTTAATTTTTAAGCTCAATATCTTATAAACTGAAAATCACACCCAAACTTACAGTTTGATCCATACTTATGATAACTTATAAATCTCTCTGAGTAATCTCTGTCTTTCAGCTTCAGAGCTGAGGTAACATGGCAGTCAATGGGGCGGTTAAGCAGCAATTTCTGCATTCTTGTGCAATTTATATAAAAAAAAAAAAATAATCAATGAAAGTCATATTGGTGGAGAGGGGACAATATTACCTACAATCTGGTGCATAAATTATTCAGGTAGAATGGAAGCTGTAGGAGTAAGATGATAATGCTGATGAAGCCTGAATCTAAGTGTGTGATGTCATTTCACTCTTAGTCTCACACACCCATTCATTATAAATTACTAAAACAATCGTTAGAATTTTGAAAGTGGGATCTGTCCCAAAATTTAATGGGTTCATCCTTGGCTAATTCTACAACCTTCCACAAAGTTTCACAAAAAGCCCAATAGTTTTTCCATAATCCCACACAGATAAATCAAAACACAGACAAACAGCATTGAAAATGATATATCCTTGGTGAAGGATATATCACGATAATAATAATGGATGAAATTGATACAGCCATTTATCTTGATACGCAAAGCTCTTCACAGTGAATGCGTAGCAACCACCTGGGTGATGCATACACATCAGCTTGTGGTGGAGAGGGAGGGAAACATTGAGTCAATTACATTAGGGGGATGAGAGAGGAGGGGACCAGATGGAAAGAGCCAGGTTGGGAGTTTGGCCAGGACACAGTGGAACCCCCTACTCTTTGTGATAAGTGCCATGGGATCTTTAAAGATCACAGCGAGTCAGGATCTCGGTTTAACGTCTCACCTTCAGCTAATCGACTCCTGGCTGTAGCTTCATATTTAGACATGAGTCACAAATCTTGGCAAAACATGCAAGAAGTATTTCCCAAAATGTTGAACTGTTCCTTTAAGGGAATATCACTGTTACACAGCTGATTTGTCTTTTATTCATCATCCATGGAGACTTCTTTGTTGCATACAATATTATACAAAAGATACTTTAAACCAGAACTCACTCTATATATATTTGCTGTTTGCTCTAGTTCCATACTTTACCTACTGTGTGGAGGTTTGAGAAAGCTGATTTAAAACAAACATTAACCCATTTTATTATTGCAGAAGAAAGGCAGAAATCGAAACAATTACTATGAAGTGATTTACACCCTCTTGATTATATTAAATATCTTTGATGAATTTGATCATCTAGTTCATCTTAACTCTACTCTGATAATGTATAAAGCTCATAATTTACTTCAATACTGCATTCTGAAGTTGTTTGAAACTCGAGTCAGTATGAACGGAGGGGGAACAAAGATTAGAGTAGATGTTTTTTCTGTTTAAGCGATAAACCTGTGGAATAGTTGTGACAAAAAATGAAAAATGAGTAGTTCTATTTGCAAATTTTATTTTAAAAAAGTCCATTTTAAGGTGGTTTGGCCTTTTGTTTTGTTTTTGTTTATTAATGTTGTGCAACTGTTTTTTTCCTGACATAAAATGTCACGTAAAAAGGGTCGGCATTATGAGATTCAGCTTACATCTTTTCATTATTTTCCTGTTCATGTATTTGCAAAATATCCTTTGCTTTATTTTAGATTTGTTAAAGAGGACAGAAATAAATTACTCACAATACAAATGAGGGGGATCTCTAACAGGACCAAACACGTCAATACACTTTCCTTTCCATTTCTCCTTTATGAGTGACTTTTACATCAATGGAAGAGTATTGGACAGTGTTGTTAATACTGCTGAAAAAGAAATAGTAGGGCATTAAAAAAATGAATAATTCAATTGGTGAATTCACACAGAGATAAAGGCTTTCTGGATGAGCAGCACGGCCAATGAACTGAATTACTCAATTCTCTTTCTCGTTATTAATTTCATGATAATGTTTCAGTATTCATTATTCACACTCAGAGCCAATAAAATGAAAGAAGAAATGTAGTTAGACCTACAACAATGCAGAGAGAAGATACTATATCACAGCCATTTAAGAATATGGTTTGTTTTTATCTATGCATACGTGTGTGTGTGTGTGTGTCAGATTGTGTGTGTTAATTCTCAGAGTGTGTGTGGTAGCGTGCTGCTGGGGTTTACCCAGGATGCTGTGTGTGCTGTAGCGGACATGATGTGTAACAGGTGTGAGGCGGTGAGGAGGGGAGACGTCCGCAGCTGTCCCTGCAGACACCGGTCACGTCCTCCCCCATCTGCCTTCCCCCATGTCCGACCAAGCCCCTAAAAGCCTGGTGTGTGTGTGTGTGTGTGTGTGTGTGTGTGTGTGTGTGTGTGTGCGTGCGTATTGATGAATGTGTGCTCACTGCAGCCAAGTGTCAGCACCTCTCTATCCAGCATCCCCTCTGTTCAGCACTAATACCCTGCAGGTACCCGAGGATCCTGGACACATGTGGCTTTGGCCATGTGTCCATTTGACAAAGAATTATCACGCTTCATCGCCTCGCTTCGGCCAGCAGCGATTCAGCTCTCATATGGCCATCATTATGTCCAGGCCACATTTAAAATGATATTCCTTCTTCTTTCTAACATATGAATCATTATTAGTTCATACACTTACACCTTTATTTTTGTTATTATTATTTTGTTGTACTAGTATTAATAATTTAAATTTAAGTATCATTATTCATTTGTATTCAATATTTTATTTATTTACAAATTAAATTTTATTGTATGCCTTATTGGTTGCCATTATTTTTATTTATTACCCCAGTCATCCTTCCCCTAAACTGCAGCCCATGGATTTGATGCTACCTGTATTTTCAGTGTATCCATCTTAATATAATTAGTCCTCCTTTTATAATTACAGCTGCGATTTTTTAATGACTACTTCTATCTTATTTAAGTTTTTATTTTACCATTACTCATTTATATTATTTTTACTATCTATTTATGGGCATGGTTCATTGTAATATCTATAATGTTGTTTTTCATACTGCCCCTAATAATAAAAAGATTATTAAAAAGAATAATGAAATGATATTCCTCAAATCCAACACTGGTGTCAGACTGCAAATTAAAACCACTCAGAGGGAGAAAAATGATGAAATTAGAGGGGTGCTGTTACATTTGTGTTTGATGCGCTTGACTTTCATCATGGCTTATTCATTTTCTTTGCCTGTCACATAACAGGGTTAAGTTTGTTATCTAAGTTCTCATCAGATTCTCATATATATGTATAACAAGAATATTCATTAGTTTTTTCTTCTTTTTTTCTGGGTTAGTGTACAGGCCACAGGATTAATTCTTGTTTCATGCACACATATTATTGACCATATGGCTCTGCTGTAAACAGAAAAAGTCTTTGTAATATGCTGGAAATAAGAGGAATCTCTTTACACATTCACTGAAATCTAACTGAGAAAAATTGAAAAGCTGCATGCTAACAAGGCAAATATGCATGTAGTCTCTGCACTTACCTAACCTCTGTCAGGATTTATCTAGAAGATGCAAATGAGTCCCATCTGTGACATAATGAAGAGAGAAATCATTGTGTGGCGATGAGCTGGTGTTTTGTTATTCAGTCCATGTATGTGTGTTGCCATGTGTTACAGGATGAACTGCCTTCATGCCTGCTTGAAATCAGTGCATGTTCAGCCATATTAGATGAGGAATAGAACATCACACCATTCCAAATAAAAGAAAACTCGATCAAACAAGAGAAAAACTGAATTATGCAAAACAGACATTACAATGGTTTAAAAAATTCTGGATGATTAAAAAAACATATTTTAAGCAACACATAAGGAAACACAAAGTGGGAAGATAAGAGAGGATTAGTAATGTTTCAGTGTCTTGAATTGTTCCTTTCTGTGTTTGTGCATAATCCTCTCTGACATTATTATAATACCTTTATGTTCTACTCATCAGCCTTCATTCAAATTTCCCGTAAGACTCTGTTTGAGGGCAAACAGCATCTCCTCGCTGATTTTTTCCTCCTTTTAAAGGTACACTGTGTAGTTTCTGGTGACATCTAGTGATGAGGTTGAAAATTGCAACCAACCGAGTAAACCGAGCTTGTAGAACATATGGAGGCTGTGAAAAAAATGTGAAAGTCCATCTCTAGTGTGACTGTTAGGTCTCTCCATTCTGGGCCACTGTAGAAACATGGCGGTGCGACATGGGTGGGCTTCATGGAGGGAGACGTGCTCCAATATTGTTAAAAAAAAATCAATTTGAGGTAATAAAAACACAATAATTATTATTTTTCTTGAATTATATACTAATCAAAAACATACTTATGAAAACAAATGCTGATAAATGCCACTAAATCTTACTTTATCTTTACTACTAAATGCTTTCATTTAAACGTCTTATTTTGCAAACCGTTGAAACGTTATATAAAAATCTGATTTTTTAATGTTATTCCTTGATTTTTGTTTTTGAAAACTAGCTTTTGTTCTTTTAAGAGTATCTGAAATATCATATCAATGAGCTTCCTACAAGCTTCATTTCATTTCATTTGGGATTCTTCCACTGTTTCGCCAAGAGAATATTGAGTTTTCTCACCTTAAGGGCATCGTGATGTCTGGCAAGATTTTGACTGACAGCCTAACCAGATGATTTTATCCCAAATGGAAATCCATTAAAGGCTGGTGACAGATTAGTGAAGGCGGTTACTTGTCTGTGGAAACACAATACCCCCCCAGGTAATCTGAAAATGGGATGTCATGAAGAGAAAATGAATCCACAAAACTTCCTGCTGAACCAATACTGTCAAAATGGATGACTGTGATTTAGAGGTGACCTGCAACACAATGCACAATACGAACGTGAAGAAACATTAAGATCCAATTTTAACTCAACTTCAGTCATGTTCAAACAAGGATTTTAAATGCACAATATGCCATTTTCTGCTAAAAGGGGTATCAATCAAAGCAACAACAACAAGACAGTTGAAGAAACATTAGTTCAGCTTGTGTCTTTAATAGTTTAAGATCCAGACACTCAGGAGGTTTTTTAGCAGGAGCTGAATTGTTTTCTGATGTCTCATCCTCTCCAAAACCAACAGACCCAATGATCGAAGGTAAAAACATTAAATGAAGCATTTTGCATTAAAAATAGGTGTTTCTGCAATGCTGTTTGGTGCTGCTACCTGAGCTAATGGTAATGTGAGCTCAGCTTGTTTCGGATAACTTGAGATCCAGATGCACAACGACCAAAGTCCTTTATCTGGTTGAAGATAGAAAGAAAACAACCAAAAATGTAAAAAGTATCTTAGAAAAGAGTTTTTATGACTTACCACTGGACAATGGATGAATCCACAGGTTTGTGCAAAAATAAGACACGTTATTGATAAATAATACATGCTGGATCTCTAGGTTATTTATTCTTTATTGTCAACCTATTACTAGTAGTTCAGCGCACGTTAAAAATGGTTGTCAAAATATGCTACACAAATACAGAATGACAGCGATTCCTTGAATTAAAGACAGATTTTGGAATGTTTTAGATTTAGTGATCCAAATAAATCTAAAGTGTGCAGCTTTCAGATTATTGTCAGTAGCAAACATCAGTGAAGGAGATTCATATGATCCATTGGCAGGTCTTTACCAGAAATTTGAAAAGCACCAGACCAAGACTAAAACAATTAAAAAAAAGAGAAACCATTATCAGATCTAAATTGACTTTTTGCACGATCTATTCTTTGATGTAGACACAAGACCAGCTTAGGCCTTCATTGGCCATGACTAATCCCTGGTTCCAGACACTGATGTGCTGTGCAGCGCAGGAGCTGGAAGCACCAGTTCATTACAGGCCCACTGGGTGCACTGCATTTTGATGGATTTCCCCAGAACTCTCCACATGGTCTATACAGCACATCAGGTAATTGCTGTTAGTCTAAGTGCACTATACACCAGTCCCCAGGCTAAAACTCTCATGGCACATTGTGCTTCCTCCTTTTTGTGTGTGTGTGTGTGTGAGTGAGTGAGTGAGAGAGATGTGGAAACAGAGAAATGAAGATGGAGATAAAGTGTGTTTGTGTGTGTGCTAGCGCACCCATGCATTTAGAAGGCAGAGTGAGATTGGCTTTGTGATAATGATGTATGAAACATAAACCCGAGGTCATCTGTTCCAATAAAGCCTCCAGTCTCTCGGCCCCCCTACTGCATGCAGATGAACCACTATAAAGGCTGCACTCAGTTTCACAGGTTATGCTCTCATTTCTATGCTACACAGACAACTGAGGGGGTTAGTTTACTGTCTGTCAAGATGATGGAGGAAACCAACACTGAGGGGAGATGAAGGAAAACAAAGGAAACGTAAAAAAAAAAATGATAGAAACAAATAGGAATTCCAGGTTTCCAATTAGTCGGAGCTGACATGGGATGTGGAATATATTGGAAGGCGCGTCCAGTGGTAGGTGTCACTGGGGGGGTGGGGGGTGGTCGGCGGGGGGGCTGGCGGATTAGACGGAGATGAGACGAGAGCTGCTGCGTTGGCCTCTCTTCCCAGACAGCTCATCTCTGCGAGCTGCTGGAGGCTGGCAGAGAGAAAGCTCACACCGGGGGGTCCGCCGGCTTTGGAAAGTTGCTGCGGCTCTTCCACCGAAATTTCTGACCTCGGCTCCGAGTTCACTGTCAGCTATTCACACTCACTTGTTCACCACTGGAACGCGGGTAATGAAATGTTTGCATTCCAAACATCTGCGGTTGAAACACTGATGATATTAAAGACCCAGTGTGTGACTTTTCCAGATTAATGCGTCAAAAGTTGAAAACCGGTGCCGTTTCACCCTCTTTTCATCCGGCTGAAATGCAGATACAACATCAACCTGTCACAAAACTCAATGTTGATAATTCGTTAAATAAAGCTCAAAAGAGAAATGATCTCTGTTAGTGTGAAGGTAGTTTTCCAAAGTCATATTGCAAAATGTTTTCTACACAAATAGTTAATTTCAACTATTTAATGCTTCATAAAAGATGTCATAAATATAGGGCTGTTTAAGGGCTGCTAACAAGAAGCTTCCAGGAAATCTGCTCATTACAATGTCCTGGAAAACAATACGATATGAAATAAGAAAGTGCATTTATTGCTGTAGCACAAATACTCAGGCTGTACAACTTCTAATCAACATGATATTCTAATGACCCTGGTTGACCAGATTGATGAATGACTCATTGGCCTCAGTTTATCAGTTGAATTTATAGCTGAGTGCTTTGGGAGTTTGGAGTTTGAGACATCTCTTTACCTTTCATCACATGATTATGTCGAACTTCAAAACTATACTTTGTTCATTGTAGAGGATGAAAGATTTCGCTATTTTAACTCCTGGACCTGGAATAAGGTCAAAATGTGAACTTTTAATCAATAACTTTAAATAGCCACTCAAAAAACATTCATTTTGAACCAGTTTTTAATATTTTTCACTGGTAATCATAAACATTGAGTTTGTTTCATCGTCACCAAGATGTAAGCAGCTTTTATCAGGCTCTATGCTCTATGCTGTTAGTCTGTGTGTATGTCGATATATATTATTTATTTACTTAGTAGATTTTTTACCTTGTTATCTTTGCATGAGCTGTTCTCCTGCACTAGATGTTTGTCTGATGGCTTCTTGTTTAGATGTTGTGTTGGTGTTTGTCATGACTGACATAAGCGGTTCTGCTCTCTGGGGAAGGTTAAATTCCCTGTTTTGATCTTATTAGACACACTTACCTTGTCCTCCATGCTCTTTTTAAATGCTATTATCATAATTCATTTTATTTGTTGTCTTTATTGTCTTCTTCACTCAATGTAATTGTTTTTTTCAATTTATTATGTATGTTATAATTCATATAAAAGGCAACACAGGGACTGGAAAAGGAAAATAGACAAAATATGGGCTACATTGTCTTACCTTGAGATATAAAAAATGAGATTGAAGTAAATAAAAGGTAATGATAAAAAAAAAAAAAAATTGTATCCTACACTTCCAGTTTAATTTAGTAGATGCATGTTTAGAAAGCAGGCTGTGGACTCCTGAGCCAATATTTACTGAGGTCTAATAAGGAGTAAATGAGGTGTGTGGATGAAATAATAGTTTAAAGGATTTTTTGATTCCTTTGAATCTGGTTGACTAGATAAGCACATTAAGAAAATCAAGAGCATTCTTTCAAATGGACCCATTCTCTTTCATCCATTGATTCCTATCCCCCAGATAAACATCCCAGACCAATGAATAAACATCGGGGCATTTTAGAGTCTAGAAAGTAGCTCTGTGAGCAAGAGGCCTAATTCAAGTAACATTCTTTCCATGGGATCGATTCTGTGAAGAAGCATAATACTATGGTTGGTTGTTCAGCTTGTCTCAAGAAACCAATTCCATCACCACCGGCAACGTTTGTTACTGGGTCTTTTAAAAACCTCACTGCAAGAAGTTATTGTGCTGCCAGGTCATGGTGGAGAGGCATTTAAAACAAGGAAATGGCTGCTCAGGGGGAAATAAAACCCAGGTCAGAGCTGACTTATGGCCCATTTGAATGACATGATAAACGCAGTTGTCTGTGCACATTTCTGTGTCTGCATGCAAGACTACCATTAATATATTTACACTCATAATGTGTTTACCAAGGCCGTTTAAACACAGTGTGTAATTTCCTGCTGCTAGGGGTCTCTCAATCTAAACAATGACAAAAGATGAAGTCAATGACTATATAAGTCGCTACTAACATTAGCTCAGCTTGTTTCCCTCATAACTTAAGACCCAGACATTTAGGAGGCTTTTTTCCAGGAGCAGAATTATCCTCCCAACCTAAAACAAAGAGACCTGCTGATTAATGTCAGTAAAAACACTAAATAAAGCAGTTTTACCTTAAAAAAATCATGTGTCTACGATGTTGTGATCCAGATGTTCAGCAGGAGTCTAATTATCTGTAGATGCCTTCTACTACTTTCCAAAACAATCACTATATTAAGCAGTTTTACGCTAAAAATCAGTTTCATAGAGGTGGTTTGATGCTGCTTTCGAGCTAATGCTAACATTAGCTCTGCTTGTTGCTCTACTTATTACTTATTGCTCTGATAACCTAAGATCTGGATGTCTGACTAAAATCCGTCATCTGGATAAAGAGAGTTGTTAAATGAACAAGATGTAAAAACATATCGCAGTCTACAATTTCCTGCTGCTAGGGGTCTCTCAATCTAAACAATGACAAAAGATGAAGTCAATGACTTCATAAGTCGCTAATAACATTAGCTCAGCTTGTTTCTCTCATAACTTAAAACCCAGACATTTAGGAGGCTTTTTTTTCCAAGAGTAGAATTATCCTTTCTCCCTAAAACGAAGAGACCTGATGATTAACGCCAGTAAAAACACTAAATAAAACAGTTTTACCATAAAAGTCATGTTTCTACAATGCTGTGATCCAGATGTTCAACAGGTTTTTACTGTGAATCTAATTATCTGGAGATGTCTTCAACTCCTCTCCAATAAAAACACTGAATAAAGCAATTTCACTGTAAAAACCTGTGCTTCTTGGAGACAGTTAGACACTGCTATTGAGCTAATGCTAACGTTAGCTCTGCTTAAGCAACAATTATTGCTCTACTTATTGCTCTGATAACTATCCAGATGTCTGACTAAAATCCTTCATCCGGATAAAGATAGTTAATAAATGAACAAGCTGTAAAATGCTGTAAAGCTGTAAAAAAATTTTTGAGATATTTTAATCCAGAAAAATGACATATTGTGTGTTTAATCCTATAATAAAGCTGCAAATGAACCTTGTCTGCTGGGGTCATTTACTGTAAACCTTCATATAGAAAAATGAAACACCTGTCACCTTCTGGAAGCCAACAGGTTCCCCCTGCATCACGTCACCCAAACATGACGTCAGCCAGTGACAAAACAGTCTGACCCAGCGTAGCAGGACTTTTCAATTATTCAACGGCACCTCTCCCTCGGCCCAGGGCTGTTCACTTCTTTCACTGCTGCTCTCTCTGTCCTGCATCAATTGCTGTGTTCATGAATAAAAACATGGAGGAATGCTCCATGTGATCCACCTGCATTTATCAGAATTCTGGTCACGAACTCTAAAGATTCCCTGGTGCTTCTCTCCAGAGCAGCAGGAATCAGGAGCCTCTCATTCTGAGTCCTGATCCGGGTGCAGGGTTCATCTTATGCAGCACTCCTAGTCAAAATACATTTTGGATCATATTTTACAGAATGGTTAGGATTTAATGATACTATAAAAAAAGGATAGCCCTTTATTTTACAGTGTACTTATTTATATATTTTAAAATATAACTGTTAAGAAAATACCCAAATATTTGGATAATAAATATTGATTTATTACCTAGTAAGTGGAAACATTACATGAACCTATTAGAGCACTTGGAGAGCACAAACTTTCACCATGGTCAATAAAGACTACTCTATCTAACATACAAGTAAAACCACTATATGTGGCTGTATTTTTTACTATTAACTATTAAGATCTTATGTCGCTGAATCACATAGGCAGAGTTGTCACCTGCTTATTCAATTATTTAACAACGGTTCATATTATATATATTATATCTTATGCACAGTCTTTGTGCATAATCCTATGAATGTCCAGCTACACAAGTGATCAAGAGGTGGAGGTCTGGTTAGATTTAACTACCAACACCTTGGCTAGAATTAGAAAAAGAGAACGTAGTTTGGGGTGAATGTGATAAAAATGGGATCTGCATTAAAATGTAAATGGTTCATCCTTGGCTAATTCTACATCCAAGTTTAACAAAAGTCTGCCCGGTAGTTTTACCATAATTCTGTTCACAGACTGATGAATTATGAAAAAAACAAATCTATTTGGTGAAGTAGATAGCTAAGCTAGTTAAGCAGTCCCCCCAGTTTTTCATGATTTTGTGATCACATCAATTCCCACGTGATCAGCAATATATTGCAAATTTTGCAATGTTGCATATTTCTTAATAAGTCACTATAATTATTATTTATACTATTACTACTACTATTTATACAATTACTAGTACTAATAGACACTACTAGACACATGAAAACATGTAGATTATAACAAATATGGTTTTAGGAAAATAGCTAAATAACTCAACAGTAATTATTAGTTAATTAGTAAATATGAAAACGTACCAGGAAATGAGTTGGTAATAAAGGTATTAGTGATGTGCCCATATAAGGAAATGGTAGAAGTAATTATTTTGTGTAGAATTTGAGAATAATGAACCTCAGCGCCCCTCATTGTTAATAATAAGACACTGTGGCAGACAGCAGAACCTTCAAAACTGTATGAAGAATATTTTCAAACGCGTTAATATCATACACAAAACTTTCACATAGCAGCTTTAAATTCTGAAATGTCTTCAAGATGCACATTACCGTGGAATTGGTTGTGATGACAGTTTCTAGGAAATAAGTGTCCTTTATTAGTCCAAAACATCTGCTTTGCATTGTTAAAGCTGCTTTAATCAGTGTTTTCATATCAACAGCAGATCAAATGACAAACGCACAGAGAATTATCATTCCACTCTGCACTTTCCTCATATTAGACCAGTCAGGTGGACAAAAATATATTATTCCAATTGAATGCTAATGTCGCTGTGTCTGCTACAGTAGATGTGTAACTAGGCAACAGTTTCCAACACTTTCCATGAAATTATTATAGAGTGACAATATGTCATCGCTCCATTTACAGCTGGCTGAGCTGTAGAGGCAAACCCCCCCCCCCCAAAAAAAAAAAAAACACATCAAGTAATTCAGCTTTAATTGGGACTGGTTTCTTAGTTCTCAGATGAACCCCACCAGAAAACTGTCAAATGTTCCAACAGTGAATCAGACATTATCTCAATTCTTTTGACATTTAGCTTGCATTCTGTATTTTTTCAGTAATTACACATTACAATTACACAGTATGTATATATACAATATACACTGCATAAATATACAGTTCCAGTCAAAAGTTTGGAAACACTTGGTCATATACTGTGTAGGCTCAGCTCCTCAGTTCCAATTAAGGTAAATCTTAAGGCTGCAGCATATGGTAATTTGATAGGTAGAGATGGATGGATGGACAGTGACATGTGGAATACACACTGCCTATCAACATTATTAATAAACAGTACAAAAAAAATTAAATTAATCAGTAAAATTTAACCAGATGTGATGTGCCTAAAAATGAAAAAAAAAGAAATACAGGCATGAAGTCTGACTCCAATAGGAAATGTGAAAGAAGACCTTAGAAACAGTGTTAAAAACACAGCTTTGTGGTGGCAGTTTGTGGAAGTATTGTTGTTACAACACCACACTGTGCTAGAAGCCTGGTCCATAAAGAAAAATGTTTTTCTTTGTTTGCTGTGTAAGAACCTCATTGACCTGCACAGAACCCTGACCTCAACCCCATCCAACACCTTTGGGATAACGGGAATGGCAACGGCAAGCCCAGCATCAGTGGCCAACCTCATTAATGTTTCTGTGGCTGAACGCAGCCTGGCGCCAACATTTTTGTGGCGAACCTTTTCCGAGAAAGTGAAGCCTGTTATAACAGCGGATTAATGCCAATGTTTTTAGAATGAGACGTTCGCAACGTTTGCATACAGTATGGGTGTAATGTTTGTAGAATGCCTTCTGCCATAAGCATGTTTGACTGTTAAAATAAAGCGTCATGTTACTGTAGCAGTTTGTTCCTCATCATGACTCAGCGACTTAATTGTTTTTGAAACTGAAATATAATCATTTGACTGTGCCGGCATCGCTCGGCTGCACGCATATCACAGGGAAAAAAAAAATGTTTCCCCTGATTCTCTGTATCGTGTTGTTTCAAAGGTTTCTGTCTATATAACCGAACATTTTTTTCCACTGAGTTTCCCTCTTGAATATAATGAGCCTGTGCAGCGGTGACAGCTCAGTCTCCTGATTACAAGCTTTATTTATCAGCTTTCCCCAAGTCTGGTGGTCACATCGAGGGCTTTCTTGTGTGAAAGAAACACATTTTAAATGCATCGCTGCCACTGGCGTTGAATTGTTTAACTTTGATGTGCTCGGGTTTAAATTATCTATGTGATCTATAAGTTACAGGAATGCTGCTTTTCTCCCACTCAATTGCAAAAGTGCAACTCCAGCCTTTGATTTGATTTTCACTCTAAGTGCAGACCTCGCTGCTCTTTCTGTTGAGGACATGATTCACTGATCACCCTTACATTACATTTCTGACTTTTTCAGCAGATAGAGAGAGGGATGTTCAAAGCTTTTCTGCTTTCCAGCTAAAGTGAAATACAACTATAATTTAGACTATGGCTGTTTTTCTAAAAAACATACAAAAAACATCATTTTTATACAAGCACTTCTTGACATTGAGCACAGAGTTGTGTCCTTTTATTCAGGTATTCACAGTGTTATTGACATCATCTTTGCAGAAAAGCCTCCACTGTAATTTGTAGTTATGCTGTTCCATTGTGAAGACTTGTTTTAAACGTTTGAATACGCTTATGTTTATGGTTTATTGAGATTACTTACAATTTAGTCGTAATTTTCCTGTCAACAGATAAAAGAATGTGTAAAATACAGTATTATGTTTGGTGTCTGTCATCTATGTTTTTGGGTATTCCCCTGAAGATATAATACACTGGATCAAGTGGGATATCAATAGGATAAAGACAAAAACATTATTTGTTTTCATCCTCATCTTTGATGCGCTGCCATAGTAGAGTTGGGCAGACTCTAGGAGAAATGTGAATGATCCTCTGTCATTCTGTGCCCTTATCAAATGTTGATGCTTTCAGTGAGGTCCCAAAACCTCTCATTTTCAACTTCCAATCATATTCTTCCCATGATAACTCCTGATACCTGCACACATAAATTTCCACAGCTGGTCCTCTGTAATTATATTCAGCTCTAACTCCCACTCTTCTTTCACATAGAGACAATCCCCTGTCAAGTCAGCTAATAAGATTTTGCGAATATGGGAGAGATTATGATTTTAGGCATTGGAAATGTCAGTATGTCAGTTGGATCCACCACTTCGGTTAAAACTGATATATGCAAGCTGTCCTACTTCAGTATTCAGTTAAAACTAATTAACCTATTGTATTCAGGCCAAATTTAAATTTACCTCCACCAAGCAGGTTATATTTGAGCCAGCATTTTCTGTCTTTCTCTTTGTTTGCTTGTCTTTTTGTTATCGAAATACCTCAAAAAGGTTTAGTCGGATTTTAGTCAAATTTTTAGCTAATGCTGGGAATGGTATCATGAACAGATGATTACATTTTGGTAATGATCTGGAAGAAATCCTGGTGTCTGGATCACTTTGATATTTTTGTTGTTTGGTAACATTGCAGTAAATGGACCTTCACGCAGGCACCATTGTTTGGGGCCACCTGCTGGTGATATCTAGCTCCTGCATAGCTTGTTTTCTTTGCACACTACACCAGAGACACTAAGAGAGGACTTTTACAATGCCTTTCCATGTCTTTCCATGCTTAGGGTAGGTATGAACTGCTGAGGCTATAACTTGCATGTGTAAGGTAAGGGTGGCTCTTTAGAAGTTATCAAAAATATTAACTGAGCGCCCTTGGTCTAAGGCTCTTTTCAAGAAGGAGGATAAAATAATTATGACAGGTAAGTAAGGTTGAACAACATTGTCGGCATATATTTTAATAAAGAACACAAAAATATCCTTGTCTTTGCTTCTCTTTCTTCATATAGTCCCTTTAAATTGTCTTTTAGATTGTCTTTCAAATCCTCAAAGAGGTAAGTGAGTTCTGAATCAAAAATAAAATAAAATAAATACAGTATTTCAATTATAATAGTCCATTTAGTCCATGAACTGCACAAAATAAAACTCAGTTGCTAGCTTAATAGCTCAATAACAGTGATGCACCGATCAGCATTTTTTGGCCCGATCACCGATACCGATCACCAAAAAACTTGATCTGCCGATTGCCGATCACTGCCGATCACAGAAGGAATTTTAAATTTCCATACCTTTCGTCTGGCAGAGGATGCAGCATTTATAGAAATAAAACTATCAATTATTTAACTATATTTTACAAGTTAAGTACAGAAACAGAATCTGCCATCTGGGCCAATAAGAAGCCAGGGCTGTCAGGACGTGCTGGAAATAAATACAATGCAGCTAATGGCCCGCTGTTGCCAGGCAGAAAACACTTCTTCTAGTACACGCCCCCTCACTTGCTACTGCACAGAGATGTGCGCGCTGAAACTGAAGCAGAGGATTATTAGGATTGGTCGAAAATGACAGTGAGAGAGAGACATTGCACTATGGGTGACTCGGTGGCGCAGGGGTTAGCGCTGTTGCCTCACAGCAAGAAGGTCGCAGGTTCAAGACCTCCTTGGTCTGTGGTCTGGGACTTTTCTGTGTGGAGTTTGCATGTTCTCCCCATGTCTGTGTGGGTTTTCACCGGGTACTCCGGCTTCCTCCCACAGTCCAAAAACATGCTCAGATTAATTGGCGACTCTAAATTGCCCGTAGGTGTGAGTGTGTGAGTGAATGGTGTGTGTTCCCCACGATTGGCTGGCAACCATCTGGGGTGTATCCCTGCCTCTCGCCGTAACACGCTGGGATAGGCAGACCCCTGTGACCCTAATGAGGAATAAGCAGGTATAGAAAATGACTGACTGACTGACATTACACTATTACCTATAGATTGTGGCCTTTTTTTCTCTGTACAAATTTTGATGCATGCATCTGCAGAACTGATTTGTGCATTGTGTATTGCATCAGGTCAGGTTTGTTCCATGTTTCAACAAACACACACACTATTAGGTCACACTATTAAATTAAATTTACCCTGTATGTCAACAATAAAAATTGATATTTTTCATTCCACAATAGTGCATGTATTCAATAAATAAAGGACAACAAAATTGCGTGGGAGTTATGCTTGGTGGAGGTCTGCTCTCCCAGAGTGCTTTTCTAGTTAATAAATACAAATCCACATCTTTTATTGGAACAAGGCTTCTAAACAGCTTTATAAACACAAAACAAACAATGTTCCATGTGGGTCATATTTTACCCTATTTGTGATGATTTGATGACTTAGTTTGATAAAATATTATCCCCTCTAACCCTGAATCAGACACTTGTAGAGCGATGAAGTGTCAGAATTAGATTAAAAAGCCTGTACGCTAGGCTAGCTTTCACCTAAGCGAGTTATTAACTCTCATGACTCCATGACTCTGAGCATTTAATAAGTTCCCTCAAGAACAGGCCGATTATATTGAGAACTGTGCAGAACAGAAAACCCTTTTGACAAATTCCACAATGGTTCAAGTCATATTAAGTGTATAGTGTGATGGGGAACATCTTTTCATCTTTTCATTATGCAGTATATATAAATCTGTGAAACATAGGACCATGGGAACAAAGGAATGATCCTGGGAGGTTGTCACTGACCATAAGAATGATTGGTTATATCAAGACAATCACTGTGCTGGTGTTTTTCAACACAGCATATTGAGCCCGCTCCCCTATGTGGTTCCTAACACTCATGGTGGGAAAACATGAGTTCACCTTATTTTTTTTTATCTTTAGCCCAGTCATCAAATGAAACAGTAAAACATTCCTGACAGGAAGTATTGAATTTAAATCTCTTTTGAACGTGCTCACAGAGGAGGAGTGGGGTTTATTGGACGCCAGGATGGCTGACACACTGGTTCACGCTGCAGCAGGCCGGCCTACCTGCCTGCGTGGACTCTGTGTGGAATACAACCTCACCACAGGGCTCAGATAGCTCCACAAATCAATACTGCCAGGGAGGAATGAAATAAATAGTCTTTCTTACCGGATTACTGCAGTGACAGTATTTTGCTTACATGAGTGAAATTAATTCCACCACCGGGCTGCTAGGGAGAGAGATGTGAAAACAATAAAGTGGGAGAGTGTGAGTGGACTCCTGTAGGGTGATATCACATCTCATAAAATCTGGAGGAATACAGAAATAGGAAGGGTGTTTGAGAGAGGACCGATGATCTATGTTCAACTCTTTTTACATGACTCAGCAAACAGGGCAGTATTTTATCCTGAAAGTGGCTCATGAGAGAAACGTGTTTCTTTTTCAGGCAGTAAACATAATTCAGAGGGTCCACTTAATCCACTTGCTTATACTTTTGCAGTGGGACACTACTTCAGCTTACTCAAGTGGAAAATCATATTAGAGTCTATCATAATTTGGAAAAACTGACCGGGGAACACTGCTCACATTTCACTTATTTATTAAGGCACAAGCCATAAAAAATACCTGAAATATGATAATCGCCCGCAGTGATTCTTTCCTCAATTTAAAAAAAAAAAATGTTTCCCCTCTCTTTCGTTTTCGTATCGTTTGTTTTGGCTCAGGACTCCAGTAAGGAAGAAATCGACCGTTGAAAACAAAACTTGCAGCTTCCCAAAGTATCAGAAATACATTTGAATCCCACTTTGATTTAATGTAGAAAGTTTATTTTAAAACAGGTAATTATTTGGATCTAGAGCTGTAGAGATATCCAAGAAAAGTTTCGTCCAAGTAACACAAAGATAAGTTTTAATTGCAGTTTGCTTAGTTGGAAAGGAAGCCGTCAATTTCAATTGTGTATTTATACCAAATGTAAAACAAAGTAAGCCGCATGCATGCATTAGTAATTATTGTATAAAACCTTTGAAGAAGCACTTGCTGTAGGTTTCTTTTACCGAACTCACGGATTAGTTAGTGCAAACACCCTTTGTCTTTATGACCTTTATCATAGCACTAATTTAGCAATAAATTAGCCTAATTAATAGCTCATGAAGGATCAAATAAAGTCTACCTTCATTTGGATTCAAAACGACCCTTAATTATGCTTCTGATCAAAATCCCCTGGACGCTCCTGCCTTTGTTAAGGAACTATAATCTGAGTTATGCCTAATTAATAGCAAAGACATACTTCCATGCATCCTCTGAAAATAACCAAAGGGGACAATCTTCCCTTCACAGAGGCTAGATCTTGTATTCATGGCGAAAACAAAGATCTAAACAGGCATTAATCTGGTAATTTAAAACTGAGGTGACATTGAAATCATAAGTCAATGTGATTCACTGGCGAAAGCGTCACGATATTTCACACAGCTATGGGGGATTTGCATGCCACTCCTTGTTGTGCATGGACACACACCGTTTTTCAAAGTAGAGATAACTTTGAAAATTATCTCCGTTGCTCTGCACAGAAATTCCCTCAACTGCTGTCAGCAGAACAACCACTCCCCTGCCTCTTTATTCCTTTTAATTTACATGCATATGGAGCGATCTGAAATGAAACAGTGAACCTTTGTTGCTGTTAGAGCTGGTGCTGATGCTCTAATGAATGGCTCTCTCATCCCTGAGATGCAGTTTTGTGACTGTGACTTGCAGCTTGTGGCTGACACATTGGGGTGACACAATGAGACGAGGCTTGTGGAAAGACGGCGAAGCGGAGAAACCAGATAAAGCTGCTCCGCTGAGCTGCCGGCAGGGGGTCTTTGAGTTGTCTCCAGGAGAGGGGGCGGAGGGGAGAATTTTGGGAGGCAGAGCTCAGAGTAAACAGTATCTGCCGAAAAACAACAACAGCAACAACCATCCTCCCTAATCAAGAGGCTTTATTGAAATGCAGAGTTGTGCTCCTTCACTTCCACACCAAAAGAAAAACATGATTTAAAGTTAAATGCTGTAGATTCACAATTACACTAAACACACCATTAGGCATAATGCAGTGGTGGGAAGTCAAGTCAATTGTTCACATCAAGTCAATTTTATTTGTATACCCCAAAATTGCAAATCACTGATTCTCTTCAATGGGATTTACAGTTTGTACAACAGCAACACAACATCCCCTGTCCTTTTCACCCCCACATCATACGAGAAAAAAAAAGAAAAAAACTCAGGAAGTGAAACAGAGGACGATCCCTCTTCCAGGACAGAAAGGCTGCAATAGATGATGTGTGCACAGGATGAAAACAATGCATTTAGAACAGGAAAAGAGATTGAGTGCGATAGAATAATAGAAATTGATTCATGGCGTGTGTGGAGGATGAGATGACAGGATCCATTGCAGCTTCCAGGTGAATCAGGACAACAGAAGCTCCTTGTAGTGGTTGCATTGCAGCATGGTCTGTGAATGAAAAAACAACAAAACTATTACTATTTAAACAGTGTAACAGTCAGTTCATTTACATAACACTTCTAAAATATGAATTATTGCTTTAATCTGAGTATAACTGGCCAATAAAAGTGCATGTAAACACAAAACTCTGAATAATATTGAGTTTTCCAGCTGCAGATAATGCATTTTGACTTCACTTTGCTCCAGCTGGTATACGCTATAATCACGGTTAAACTACACAATGCATGTGTGTGCACAGGTGAGGTGAATATTATATATAAAATGAAAAAAAGACAATAATGCTTTTTGTTGTTTAAAAATGCCGGAGTTGTACTCCGCCCCAGCTATTTTATTTATAACATTATGACCTGTTTTAACCTGTGGAAATGACACATATCGCCCCCTAGTGTTGAGGGGAGGACATGTTCCTGTCAGTAATTCGGTTTCTTTGCTGCACGTAAACTGGGACACGGACAGAAATCCAATTAAACGCCAGAAACGAATTTTGAGCATAGCTCGATTAACCTGTGCATGTAAACACACGGACTGGGTAATGAGTGTTACAGATGAAAGAAAGAGAAGCTCAAAAAGAGAATCTCAGAGTATTTCATGGGGTTCCAGCAATCTAAACCTATAGCAGCATAACAATGTTCTAGTCCAGCCAGGGCCAGCCCTAACTATAAGCTTCATCAAAAAGTCTTTAACCTGTTCTTAAATGAAGGAAGGGTGTTTGAAGATGATTCCACAGGAGAGGAGGCTTGAAGGCTCTGCTCATTTTAATTTTAGAGACTCTGGGAACCTCTAATAAGCTGCATTTTAGGAGCTCAGTGTTCTTGATGGATGATACAGAACTATGAAAACCTTACGATAGGATGGAGCCTGACCATTAAGAGCTTTGTAGATGTGGAGGAGGATTTTGATTCTATTCTTGGATTCCTTATTCTAGTGCCTATTAATATATGCGCAGCTGCTTTCTGGATCAGCTGGAGCGTCTTGACTTGCAGCCTGACAATAAAGAATTGCAGTAATCCAGCCCGGAATAACAAATGAAGCATCTAATTACATTTACTCAAGTACTGTACTTAAGTACAATTTCAATCTGACGCATCTTCATACTTCCACTCCACTACATTTCAGAAATATTGTATTCATTTAAATTTTATTACATATTACATATGTAGTACTTTTACTATAAATCTACCCAAAGTATCTAAATTGTCTTTAAAAAGATAAAACATTAAAACACTCTCATATGTATTAAGTGGTTAAAAACAAGTGTTATAATATACTATAATAATATAACACACTTGGCATAATGAGTACTTTACTTCTGATACTTTAAGTACATTATGCTGTACTTTTACTTAAAATACACTTTTAACATTTTTGAACAGATCTAACTTCTATATCATGGCATCTTGAACAGGAATGTTATGAACAGGATATACAGGTGGAACGAAACATTCAAGGAATTTGATTGAACCCTTGAAAAGTGGATGTATCTAAGCATACTATTTACAGTAAAATGTAGTATTTTTTGATGGCAGTATTTGTACTTTTAATTCAGTAAAGGATTTCTTACACCACTGATTATATGCAGCATTACATATTTATAGTGAAAAGTAGAAGGGATCTTGAGAACTGCATGGGGAGCATGATTGTGGCAAAGATCAAAAGATCATCATGGATGTATAATAATATCTGGATAGAGTTTTGGAGGCTGCATATTTCTGCTCTACCTCATTAAAAAAAGATTCATCAAGCTGTGTCTTCATTATTTTTCCACTAGCCCACACACCCTACAACTAAAATACTTGTAACTTGAACTTTTACGAAATGTATTAACCTGATACTTGTTTTATTTTTACTTGAGTAGGTTTCTATAACTTTTGATTGAATCATTTTTTCAGGGAGTACTTTTACTTTTACTAGAATATAGACTTTCAGTACTCGACCCACCACTATTTAAAACAAGATTTTACAACATCATATAATAAGGCATTATTACTGCCATTGTGAAATATGGAACGAGTGTAGAGAAGCTATAAGGCAGATTTACTACATGAAACAGCAGCACAGACACAGGATATGAGGCTGTTAGTATTCTGTCTGTAGGCTGTGTTCTAATCCATCTATTGCTGCCCTAAATCCCAAACACTGGTTTGTGTTAAGCCTATTGGAATTATAAAAGGGCAATGATTGGAGGCGAAGTGCCAAGACAATGTCAAGTCAATGGATTCTGAGATTCATTTTTAATTCTCAAAAATTTACACTCAAAAAAGTACACTGTATCCCCATTTAATGATGTCAAGGAGACAATTAGCCTTTGACATTTGGTGTTGACCACAATCTTTGGTGATTTTTAATAGTGAGTTTTCCTACTCTTTCAGTGTATTCAATGGTATTCAGTGCCAATATTCTATATCCCATTTGCACACGCAAATCAGTCCAGTTATTTTTTTTATTTTACTTACAAGATACTTTGTACATCTTAGTCATTTTTTAAACTATGTGTAACCAGATGAAGGATTTTAGTCATCAGATGTGGATCTATGTTACCACAGCAACAAGCTGCTGAGCAAACATTACCATTAGCCAAACAGCCTGAACAGAAACACAGATTGTTAACATGAGACTGCTGGATTAAGTGTTTTTACTGGTTTTACTCCTCCATTTGTTTTGGACAGAGAGACCTGTGAGGATAACTCAGCTCCTCCTGAATCCTCCTGGATCTTAAACTATTAGAGAAATAAGCTGAGCTGATGTTAGTAGCAGCTCCCATGAACCCACACGACTCTGTGATGCCACTGACTCCATCTTTGTTATTATTTTGAGTCTCCTAGCAGCAGAATACTACAAATTGTGTTTAATGCTTTGGCTGTGGACATTTTAAAAAGTGTTTAGATGATATAGATTAAAAAAAAAAAAGTGAAAAGACCTGTTTATAGTTTGAGCTTCGCTTTTCCTTTGAAGCTGCTTTAACAGTAAAATCAGGTCAGATCTCCAGGCTCGGCTCACACAAGTTAAAGTACAACAACAACAACAACAGCACAGTATTTCACTGAAATATGCTGCCACATCTGCTGCATGACTGTAAACAACATGATGATTCTAAAGGTCACATTTCTCGTGCTTTACAGCCTGCCAGACAGCCAGCATCAGCACTGAGGGAGGAGGAAGAAGAAGAAGAAGAAGAAGAAGAAGAAGAAGAAGAAGAAGAAGAAGAAGAAGAAGAAGAAGAAGAAGAAGAACTAGAACTCACTCTGCTGGGATTTTATTTTCTTATGGTGTCTGTTGTCCTTGAACACAGACATGACGCAAACATCCAGAGCAGCAAAGTAATCCAGCCTGCACCATAAATATGTCTTATTGGAAGGAATAACAACCACCACAATTTGAGGAAGAGCTTTTCATGAATTGAAAAGGAAACTCAAACAGGTTTGATTCACTGAGTTTAATCATGTAATGATCACAAATTTTTTAAAGCTGAAACCGGGGTGTAACAAATCAGATGTTGATTTGCTGCGCCATTCTAATAGCGTTTGATTACAACCCTTTTATATGTCTGGTTTCCTGACTGTCTGCTTGATAAAACAGATTTATGTCCCCCCGCTGCTGTGAAGTCTCCACCCCGCATGGCACAAACTCCACTCACTGTGAAACGGGGCTGAAGGTTGCATCCAGCCATGAATTAATGAAACAGCCTCAGAGATGAAGTTTAGTTTCTGGACCTTGATGTGGCAGCAGGCCGGAAAGGAGGAAGTCGGTGTACAGACGAGAAATATGCTGCCATGTGAAATGCTGTTAGCATTTACTCATCCAGTAAACGTTACAGGGGCCACAAAAACTCTATGCTGCACTATATTACAATACGCATATACTAACCAAATATAGAGGTTTTTTTTGGAAGGGTATGACATGCAAAACAGCCAGAAATGGAACCGTGGATTCTGTAAAACTGACACCTCACATATATAATTCATGTCTTTTGCCCTTTCACTGTTATTTCTTCTTTAGCCACATTATAGATGACATTTCTTGAATATATTGATTACTGTAGAAATGCAATATCATGATAGTATCATATTGAATCAACCAAACTTGAAAATTGCCCAGTGATGAGTGATGAGTGATGAAAAAACTTTTTTTAATTTAGACATAACTCAGATTGGTGGAAAATCTGTGTCCGGTGATGGTTCAAAAGTTACAGGCCAAACTATATTGTTTTTGTTAATTTAATCAGTTAAACAGTTGTTAAGCTATGTGACACAAATATGAAATGACAAAGAGACCTTGTATTACAGATAGGTAATAAGATCATATTCAAACGTAGCCTTTAACACTTAATTTTAATAAATGATTTTCAGTTTGACGCTGAATTTTCTACGTATCTGTAAAACAAGTTTGTATGTGACCTCCTGCTGTGTTTAGGTTTTTCCTAAACTCATATTGTGAGCTGCATGACCTTAAATGTTAGTAATACTCTTCAAAACAAGTTTAATCTTCACAGAATATTGATGAGCACATGATTGAATTGTCAGTCTCCATAACATTACATTAAGATGTCAATGATGGAGGGCGGAGATTTATAAATTGATCTGCATGGAGGGCAAGATTTATTACAAACCTCAAGGTACTTTGTATTAGACAGGTGCAAACCGCATTTTCTAAATGGGCGGATTCACCTTCATGCAGATAATGTCATAAATCAAATTGCAAAAATTATCTTAAGATCCGATTAAAGCCTCATTTGAGCATCCGACGCTTATAAATGAGGATAATTTCTGCATCAGATCTGCTTTGAGAATGTGGAATCAGTCAATACAATTACTTGATGAACTTATCTTATGTGTAGAAAGCAGGTGGAGAGAACTACACATTACAAAAAGACAGATGCTTACTTTGTTGACATACGAGGAGTCACATGACCTTCACTTTCTCTTGAACAGGACGTGTCACCTTGTTCATTTGGCACCGTGAAGAGCTCTTATTCTCCTCAGCATCGTCCAGATCTCTACAACCAACAGATCATGGTCTGTCCTGTCTGGTTTTCTCTGTTTCTCCTGAGTTTCCTTGTTAGCTCTGCTCCCTGTGTTTTTCACCTGTTCACCATCATTAGCTCAGTCTGGATTTGTTTTCCTGCCAGTCTTCTTCAGTCTTCCTATTTGTTTGACAGTTCCTGTGTCACGGTTTGTCTATTCTTAATAAATATTCTGCATTTTGATCATGCCTGCTGGATGCTTCTCTGCATTTGGGGCCACCTGCTCCTCTCCCCCCAACAAAAGCTCTTTGTATTTGTTGGTTTTTGTTCTGTTTGCTGACTTCCACACTCCAGGATTTACATAGCGGAGGAGACTGAGCTGAGGTCAGGAGAAACTAGACGTGTACCACACATAACTGAAGAGAAAAGGAGAAAGCGAGGGGATGAGAAGTGTGCCAGGGACTACTGGTACTTTCAACTCTACCGAGCGGCAGGCTCGGCGCCAGGATGAAGTGACTGAGGGGGCGTACGCAAATTGTGAGGGAGCACAATATTTTCATTAAAAATGAATCAATTATCATCCATTTGCCTCTAGTAGTGTGGGCCACTCCAGACTGTAAAAAGTGTCGAGCTACAGAATAGCGATGATGGCCAGTAGTGGTTTTACCTTCTGCAGATAATGAGCTTAAATCCAACACACACACGGCAGAGAAATGACAGGACGAGACATTACAATCACTGCAGACAGATGAGGCCCTGTTAAAGGTCATGTCCTGTCATGTAATGTAATGTTATATCATCTGTGTCACTGTCTTGTTTCTTTGTGATGTTGTAAATGGAGCCACGGTGACGCAAAACACATTCCAGACTTGTTCTGACAATAAAAGTAGTATGGAATTCAATCTAAACAACTGTTCTGTTGTCATTGGATGTAGTTTAGTCATATCGCACTACATATTTTTATTGAAATTATTTTATTATTTAGAATTTATTCTTTTATATACAATTGAAGCTGAGGGGGTAATGCCTCAGCCTCGCCCACATGGTGCTGGGTCTGCCAGAGGCCATGATACTCGAGACCTTGTGATTATCTGAGGAACTATTTAAGAGAGTCAGACATGGGACAGTGAACACATAAAAATCTGCAGCAGACAGGATTATAGTACTTTTATACACCGTTAAAGTAAAAAAAAAATTGTAGAACTGAAAAAAAGAATAAGGGGTGAAGGTTCACAGTTCCAGCTTATCAGGATCAGACTGAATCCCGGTGTATGGAACCACCACACGTCACAGTAGTTCAAATAAGAAAGACTCGATGGACAGAGGAAATAAAACAAGAAAGGCTTCTGTTAACTATGTGCTGCGACAGAACAAACAAAAGTCAAAGGTGGATTATTACGTGACAGCTTCCTGTGCCTGGATAACCACCAGTCACCACCACTAGAACACACAATCAAAATATTAATTCATTATTTAATAGTCCGACTTCAAATGTTCATCTGCATCTCAACAGGATTTGCAGAATAATAAGAAGAAATTTAAATAATTAAAAAAATATATATATATATAAAGTTTTCCTGCGTTAAACGCAGGCAGATAACAACAGCACCGAGAAATAACAAGAAATAAATTCACCTGTTAACAGGTAATAGAGCCGACAGCATGAAATGCTTTCCCCTGTATTAACAATACAGGATATACAGCCAATTATAAATAAAGTAAGCCCAAACTCAAATAAAAGAATAAACCTCAAATACAGGTCTTAACAAAACAATTGAGAACATGGATGTCACGCAAGTATTAGCAAACATATATTTATAAATCTGAAAAATACAAATAAAAAAGTAATCCTATGTAATCTTGATGTTTTTTTCTGACTTTGGCAAAATCCTCTAAAAGTTCATCAAAGCCTGGCGACTGGGTCCGTTCTCTCAGCTGCTGGCAAAGAGCCTTCAGTCACTTTATGCGTCATCATTGTGGAACAGGTTTCAGGTGGTGCTGCTGGTTGAGTCGTTAGCATTAGCATTACTGCTACACATTGTTCCTCTTCCTGAGCTCCTCCCACAGTGGGCTCTTTATCCTTTCTGAATAACTGGAAATATGAGGAACATTGAGTTTTGCCTGGGAGGTTTTTCTTCTTCTGTTGCTTTACTTTGCAGTGTGCTCAGATTGAACTATGACCCCAGACAACAGCTGCATCCAAACCTTAGTATCACTACCTACTGACCAGTAGCAACTACTCCAACACCACAGTAGTAGCTTCTACGTAGGATGTTCAGATGTACTACAGCTCTTCTTGCCAGACCTTTGAACCCGGATGTTCAAAGAATGAACTACAGCATCACCAGGAAAAGTTCTTCTGATGTAGTCACAGGTCAATTTTGACTTTGAACTTGCATAATTGGTTAAGCTCTACAATGGAGAATATCACACCTTATGAAACAATTCAAATCCTAATATACAAGAAGGACATCGCTAAAGAAATATCTGATAAGATCATTATCTTGATTATGGGATAATATCATATACATGCATGTAAATGGAAAAATCAAAAACCTACATGACACACCTCATTCAATGTGTTTTTTTATGTTTATGGTGTTATGTACTTAACAAAAAACATGTTTTACATTCTAGTTTCTTCAAAATAGCCACTCTTTGCTCTGATTACTGCTTTGCATACTCTTGGCATTCTCTTGATGAACTACTATTTCTGAAATGGTTTTCACTTCATAGTTGTGATTTATCAGGGTTAATTAGTGGAATTCCTTGCTTTATCAATCTCAGTGAGAATATATATACACTGTATGTGTGTGTGTGTGTGTATTTATGTAAGAACGCAAAGAAGAGATTCTTTACTGTTCAATAAAGTTTGGGGAAAAATAGAGAAATTTCATTTCTCTACTGCAGTTATTGACCTCCCGATGACTTCTGGGATACATAGTGTGGTTTGCTTGCACTGCAAAATATGACCTGATGTAGTAAACCATCCAGGTACTGTTCATGTACTAGTTGAACGCTGACTAAGGTATTCAGACGTTGTACACAGTAGATTCCTCATTTTTGCCCGCTATGTAGGTGGGAAGTAGGCTGTTTCGGATGCAGCCAACAACTTTTCCTTCTTCTCCTTCTTCTTCTGTGGAGTTTATTGGTGGTTGGAAAAAACAACTTCGAGCCCAGGGGGGCCCTTGAGCTGTGGGGCCTCCAGGCCTGGGCCTGTGCAATAATACATCTCTGAAAAGTACAGTGAGGCAGCTGTGAGCATCTCTACAAGCAACTGAAGGCAAAACACTTTGAGAAAAACACGACTGTATAAAACAACCACATTGCAAAAGAATATAAAATGAAACTATAATGGGAAATATAACAAAAGTAAATGAAGTATAATCAACACCCTTAGTTCTAAACTACAACTTACTACTACATCTATAGGAATGCAGTACTTGTTTAGTACTGTTACTAAATCTTTACATCTTCAACAGTCTGTAAAATCTGTATAAAAAACAGGACAACTTTCCACCTTATCCCTGGAACCAGACGAGTTTAATTTTAATTTGTATGAAGAACAGAGATGTGTCTACAGGCGATTTTAATTGTAGAGAAGATGAAAAATGGAAGAAAAAAAAACAATCTTCCACAGCTGCACTGAAAAATAACTGCAGCAGGAGCAGTAACTTACAGGCCATCAGCTGGCTTGTAAAAGTTATGGCTGCAGGCAGTTCAGGCATGCACAGTTTAACGAGGGCCTAATCAAAAAGCTACCGTCTCTTGCCGATAATATCTGCACATGTAGATGCTGTTCTCCATTGTGAAGGCAATGAGAAAAAAACTAAGGCAAAGTAAATACAGATGAATTAATGTCATGTGGGGGCACAGGCTTAGAAAAACGCTGTAAAGTGCCTTCATGGTGGGCATCCAATATCCAAGAGGCCGGATAAAACTCAATAGTGCCGAATACAGTGACCCAATGTGCATAAAATATGATAAATCGTCCTGTGCGGTGCCCAACCAGTAAACTAAATGTGCTAAATACCCTCCAAGCTGCCTTTCCAGTGGCTAAAACCTGCTAAAATGCTCCCTAGGGTGCCTGTCCAGTGGACTAAGCATAATAGTGTGCCCTTCAAAGTTCAGCTGATGATCTGATTTTTCTAAAATGCAGATAGAAGTTTGATCTCTCTAAGGGCAGTCTTCTTTGTCTGTCTTGTTTTTTAGTAGTACAACACTCCCTAAACTAGTAAAGTATACAACAGTTTAATATTTGAATGCCCTGAATGTTAAACCTAGCTTGAACATATTCCTGTGTATATATAGCCTTTGTCTGTGGGCCCATTTCATGAATATTTCTATTATCTACAAATGGCCCCATCCGCATCGTAATTCATACACATAAATAATTTAAGCTTTAATGTGACCTCCGGTAGAGATAATTTATGGGGACCTATCTTAAACCAAAGTTTGTTCCTTATTCATTAATTCTTTCCTTTTACCAAGTTTTCCAAGTTCCGCCATAACCATTCACTGTCTGCTCAGCTTGATGATCACACAATAAATTGATACAGCCTACATGAGAAACTATCACTGTCAACGAGTCGACAGAGGATGGAAATCTATTGTTATTATGTGTAATATAAGTAATGTATTAGATAATGAATTGGCTTTCAAAGTTCCCAGCCAATAATGTCCTGGTGGTATCTGCTGAGTTGAAGGACCCTTAGTATAAGGCACATAAATCTGACTTCCTATGGCTTTAATGCAAAGAATCTCTGTCATTTTTAATTTATGTCTCATATCTCGAGTGTTCATCCACTCCACTTAACACTCGGTGTGTTGCTGTGGACCCAAGAGAGTGCAGTGTTGACTTTTGTGCAAATTAGCCAGATGGTGGTGCTATAAAAATAAAAGATTACATTGTGGCCTGTAATTTAAAGGTTTCTGAATCAATTTCTTTATTTTGTCCATATATTTTTTTCGTTACTTCTGCTACAAGTTTAGACCAATCATCACCAAATTTGGTACAGAACATCTCTGATCCAAGCTGGAAAAAGTTACTACTTTGGATTTTTGATACTTCATACAGTTCTGCGGTAGCTGACCCTCAAATTTGCTCAAATGCTGTATGACATGTATTTATACTTCTCAAGAACCATTTATTAGATCGATTTCAAACATGATGTGTGTGTGCGTGTGTGTGTGTGTGTGGCCAAGGATAGGATTGCAGTGTTGATTTGTGAAGTTGCTGAAGTTCACAACAAGCACTTCCGGGTCCAAGCTATCAACCTTCCCCAGAAAGGGCACTGCATTAATCTAAAACTAAAGCACCAAGACACCTGTTTTTTTTTTCTTATTTATTATTAAATACATTGCTCTATATAAACATTACATGTATCCACATATAAAAGCATGTATCTCTATTTACACACATTCCTCAAAAAAGGAGCCCTACCATACAAAGAGCTATTCAAAAACATCCATCTCTGTATTCCGGCCATAGCAGTGATTGTCGCAGTGTTGCCTTTACATTTATTTAGCAGGAATGAAACAGATTGAGGACTGACACCTTCCCTATAAATGTCAACACAAGAAAAATTCATAATTTAACCTTATTGCCGGGATAGTAATCCATTACCCACCCATATTAATTTGTGTGTTGAATAAGAGCCGCTCTTAAGCAGCAATACTTTTGGAGTTTGAATTTCACATGTGCACCAAACCTCTCACAGGCACGTACATTTTTTACAAGAAACAGTGGTGGTGATGACTTTCCATTTTCCTGAAATACATGGTAGAAGGTTAAAATTTGCCCTTTTCTGTGTGTTATGTAGTGTCTGTGCACCATATACCTATAAAGCTTCCTATCTATCTACAATGAGCTAGAATAACACATAGAGCTTGATTTGTGTTTCAAGATCTATGATGAAGCTGTTGAGTGATAGTGTGACCTCCAAAGCAAATTCATTCTTCCACCTTTGTTTTCTTTTTAGAAGAGGTTTTGGGTTTTGGGTGGTCTGACTCAGCAGGGTTAGGGGAGCCTGGGGGATCAGGAGGCGGGCAGAGGGCTTGCTCCACATCAGGTTCTGCCTCGAGGGGCATGGAGGGGTCTTTAGAAACTCCTGAAAATAAAGAAATAAAAAAGAACTGTAGTTTTCTGTGTATCATTCATTGTAACATGTTTGAGGAACCTTTACTGTGCACCAACTATTGGCCAAATGGCACCAAATATGTCATGGTCGCTCGGACATCCTCTCTGCATCTACAGTGGAAGTCAAAAGTTTACATACACTTGTAAAGAACATAATGTCATGGCTGTCTAGAGTTTCCAGTTATTTCTACAACTTTTCTTTGACATAGTGGTTGGAACAGATACTTCTTTGTCACAAAAAACATTTGAGAGGTTTGGTTCTTTTATGACTTTAATATGAGTCAACTGAAATTAATTGGAGACTCTAAATTGCCCGTAGGTGTGAGTGTGTGAGTGAATGGTGTGTGTTTGGCTGGCGACCATCTGGGGTGTATCCCTGCCTCTCGCTGTAACGCGCTGGGATAGGCTCCAGCAGACCCCTGCAACCCTAATGAGGAATAAGCAGGTATAGAAAATGACTGACTGACTGACTGAAAATCCATACACAAGCTTCTGATTGAATCTTTGACCACTCCTCATGACAGAATTGGTGTAGTTCTGTTAAATTTGTTGGCTTTCTCACATGAAGTGTTCTCAATGAGGTTTAAGTCAGGATTTTGAGACGGCCATTCTAAAACCTTAGTTCTAGCCCGATTAACCATTACGTTACCACTTTTGATGTGTGTTTGGGGTCATTGTCTTGTTGGAACATCCGACTGTGCCCAAGACCCAACCTTCAGGCTGATGATTTCTAGATTACCTGGAAGAATTTAAAGGTAATCCTCCTCCTTCATTATCCCATTTACTCTCCGTAAAGCACCAGTAAAGCACCTCTTTTTAATACCACCACCATGCTGATGGTAGGCATGGTGTTCTTAGGGTTAAAGGCCTCATCTTTTCTCCTTCAAACATATTCAAACAAACATTGGCCAAACAGTTTCATTTTTGTTTCGTCTGACTACAACTTTCCTCCAGAAGGTCTTATCTTTGTCTATGTGATCAGCAGCAATCTTCTGTCAAGCCTTAGGTTGCTGCTTCTGGAACATGGGCTTCCTCAGTCCATGGAGATGCATTACACGCTTGACTGTGGACTGACACCTGTGTTTCAGCAGCTTCTAATTCTTGGAGGATCTGATTTTTTGAGGTTCTCACTTGACTCTTCAACCTCCTGACAAATTTTCTGACAGCAGGTGATGATAGTTTGCATTTTCTTCCTGATCGTAGCAGCGATTAAACAGTGTCATTCACTCTATACTTACAATTGTTTGTACTGTTGCTCTTGGGACCTGCAGCTGCTTTGAAAGGGCTACAAGTGACTTCCTTGACTTGTTCAGGTAAATGATTTGCATTTTCAGATCCATGTGGAGATCCTTTGAGTTTCCCATTTATAGCGTTTGTGGGTGCTTGGATCCAACAAGACCTATTTAAATGGCTTTAGAGAAGTAAACAGCTGTTGTCACTCATTATCACTCACAAGAAGTTAAGAGGCCATGCTATGAAGCTCATTAATTGGCACAACTTTCGAAGTCACCAAAATTGATAATTCATGTTGCTGTATGTATTTTTGACCCAGTAGAGTTACCACATTTTCAGTTGACCTATACTAAAGTCATAAAAGAACCAAACTTCATGATTTTTTTATTGACAATAAAGTGTCTGCTCCAATCGCTCTATCAGAAAAAATCTAGAAATAACTGGAAACTCTAGACAGCTATGACATAATTTTCTTTACTTTTGACCTCCACTATAACCACTAATATACCCATTCATTGTGATGTAGATCAGACAGATGGTTGTCAAGATATGCAACACAAATATAGAATGACAGAGATTCCTTGCATTGTAGAGAGATTCATGTGGGTATATAATTATATAGATATGTATGTATGTATGTATGTATGTATGTATATATGAATATGTATGGATATGTACATAGTGATTAGTAACATCTGTACTGGCACTTACTTATTGTTAAGCCTGCACTAAGGGTAAAAAAAAATGTCAAAAATAAATACCAGAAAATGATTCAACAAAATTTATAAAAAAAAGCAGGTGTGGAGTGCTTGAAAGCAAACTGATGGACACAGCTGTGTAATTACATAAAATGGCCGTCAGTGAACATCGAGTGGCAACGCTGCCCACAGCAGCTCTTGTGAGGAAAAGCACTTTCTGCCCACTTAACCTTCGAGAGCTATAAGTCACTACAATCATTTCAGAGTAGCCTTGAATGTTTGAGCTCACCGGTGCGTCATTGTTCCACACAACTGACATCCTTTGTTACCAGGAATATTCAGTATTCTGGCTGAAGGTTAGCTGTTTTTTTCCCCCCACATATTCCATTTCGTTTTAGCTCATATATTCACTATGTGCCTACAACATGGAGAAGATATTTTTATGCTCCCAATAAAAAATCGTGCCTCGGTTTAAAGGAGGGAGGTGGAGTCTGTTAGTGTAACACTGGACTGTTGCTCATTTTTAGGTTGTGCCTGGTTTCATTGGAAACTGACTCACTCACAAGTGGATCTTATGTCGAGTTGTGGCTCGACACAAAAGAGGCTCAGTTATCTTAGTATAAAGTGAAAAATCTCTATGTATTTGGGTCAGTGACAAAACTGTAATATATTGTATCTCTAAAAACCTGTTACCAGATAGTTTAACTGTCCTAAAATGGTTTAAAAAAAATAAAAATGTATTCTATCAACGTTTTATTATTATTATTAATATTATAATTAAACATTATCTGTCACTGACCCATATGTGTTGTATAACGAAAACGGTTTAGGAAGGAAGTAATGTCTCCCTGACTGTCTCTCCTTTATCCGTCTGTCTGTCCATTCCATTGACTTCACACTTAAACGGGTGTATTGCAGTGGACCAAGGGTAGTGCAGTGTGAAGTCCTTTGTTACCCAGAATATTCAGTATATTGGAAGAAGGTCAGTTGATATTTCCACATGTTCCATTTTGCTTTAGCTCATATATTCACTGTGTACCAAACTGGTCCAGGTTCTCAACAGGCACGTTTTCTAACCGATAAAGCTGCAAGCAGCACTTCCAGGGGTAAAGCAATCAGGGCACTGCACTAGAATATATTGAAACAATAAACCAGAAGCTACACCAAGCTGACACTTTATTAGTGGATATTCTCTACTATATAAGTAGCCTGTACCTTTTGGTAGCTGGATGTTTCTGTTGTAGCTGGCAGCAGAAGACATGGCCTGACCCAGGGCCTGGTTCGTACCCAGCGGGGCACCCGGGGCTTTGGTCGCTGCCGCTGAGTTTGGTTTGGACTTGGAGTCTTTGGATGGTTTAGTCCACACCAGACTCTCCGGCACCTGAAGGGCAGCTCCCATCTTCTGAGCCATGTCCATTAGCTGTGACAGATAGGCAATAATTAGGGTTGCAACATTCCAAAAATGTCCTCAAGGCTCAAAACATTGATTGGACAAGAGTTTCTCATTTGGAATATTTCCAAATTTCCTCAGCTTAACTTCTCATTAAAGGTTTCAGAAAAATTTACTGGGAATTTTCTGCCCTTTTTCAACTCATCATTTGGCTTTGACACATCAATACGTGGGTGTTCAGTACCTCAGGATCAAACTCAAAGTTGCTACTGCTGTCTCTCAGCAGATTGACTTTTGTCTCCATTTCTTCATACTGATCCAGAGCTCCCTTCTTGTCGCCATGGTTGTAGAGGAAAATCGCAAAGTTCAAGTTGACCAGAGGGTTGGATCTGTAAGTAAAAAAATATTCAGTTCCTGGTGACAGATTCAAACTCATATTTAGTCTGTTGAATGGTAGACTGGAAGTCTTACTCATCCAGAGTCACAGCCTGTTCGTACGCTCTGGTGGCATTTTCTACATCCTCCAAGTTGGTCAGAGCCACTGTTAAAAAGAGGACAAGGCAGACTTTAACTACAATATTCTCATGCAGCCTCCAAGCTGGACACTGCTGAGCATTGTATTTTCAATGTCAATGCCAAACACAAACAATTGCCATCATCAGCAAACCTCTCAGAAAATGTTTTAAGGTGATACACAGCAGCAAAAACTGTGATTTAACATGCTTACAATTAAAAACACAAAAGGATGCTTATGTTACCAAGTCTAAATTAAAAGCACAATAACAGAAAAATATTGAACAGCTACCACAAACCTTACGGACATCTTTAGGACATCTTTAAATACATGATTTAATCCAGATTTGTTCCTCAGTACCTGCCAGCAGCATGTAGAGATCCCCCATCCGAGGGTTCAGGTTGATGGCTGCACTGAGGAAGTGGAAGGCAGAAGCAAACTGCTGCATGGTCAGGTGGACCAGACCCAAGTTGTACAACACTTTCCAGTCAAAAGGAGACAAGTAGTGGGCTCGCTTCAGGCAGCTGATGGCCTGGAGGGGAATGAAGTTTGGAGAGAGGAGTCAACAGAGACAGCACTGTTAGAAAAGTGTCTTAAAGGTCCCAGTATGGTAGAAAGGTAGATTTTACTATATTTTTTAATTATATGAAGGTCTGTGTGTGGTATTCAGAAACTTATCATATAGTAGCATATCACATACTATATACTACATGTAGAAAGCCAGCTTATAACATTACAATCTAAAGTAATAAAAACACTGTCTCATCCACGTCCCACTGATCTGAGAGTTTTATTTAAATAGTTTGAAGTCCTCTGGTTGTCTTGATGGGTGGCTGGTATTTGGTAATTAAACAATTAGCATAACATCTTGTAGAGTTGTAGAGAAAAGCAACTGGATTGTTTAGTTTGTTGAAGACGTTTCACCTCCCATCCAGGAGGCTTCTTCATTTCTGGGATTTAGTGTCAGGGAACACCAAATTTAAAAATCAGAGTGGTTGTGCAACCAAATTTCATGGTGACATCCCCAAAACTGGAGAGTGGTCGTGTGAATAGGTGTCACAAACTCCCAGGTGTGGCTAGGTGTCCTGCTACCTCCAGGTGGGAACAAGTTTTTCTGGGGAGAGTTTCCAACAGCACTGTACAGTTAAAATGTGAGTAAACCCCAAATCATTATAATAATTTTTATTTCAATGCATTGGGAACACTAGATTTCAATTCATCGTAAATCAAAATGTGTCAATTTTTGACTTACTTTACAGAAAATGTAAAATATATATATTATATTTATATTATAATATTAAGCTGTGACTGCATTTTTTTTAAAAACCCAAATATTTACTGCATAACCTGAAAAATCTTCAGGATTTAGCATTCCAGTGAATCGCTAAAGTAATATTTGTTATGACCATGGTTTCTGAGACCTGCTTTACATCTGTGTTGCATGGAGTCGACTAATTTCTGGTTCTTATGAATGGGTATTTTAGCCTCACAATTCCTCTGAATTTCTTGGTTTTGCCTCATAAAAAACATTTTTGATGTCAGCCCACAAGTTTCAGAACTTCAGAACTTTAAGACCAAGAAATGCAGAGGAATTTTGAGGCTGAAATACCTGTTCATAGGTGCCAGAAGTTGGTCGAGTCCATGCAACAAAGATATGAAGCAGGTCTCAGAAACCAGGGACATATAACTAAATATTACTTTAGTGATTCACTGGAATGGTAAGTCCTGAAAAAAGATTTTTTAGTTTATATAGTAAACACTTGAGTCAGACACTCAGACACTGCTATTTCTTAGAACATCTCAATATTTATTTTTCTTCAATTTCTGTAAAATAATTAAAAGATTGTCATATTTTTCTTCACATATTGATTATTTATATGATTTAGGATATAAAATTCGGTGTTCCTAATGCATCTGATTAAAAGTTATTATAAGAATTTTGGCTTTACTTATGATTTTAAACACTCTTATTATATTGAACACAACTGTCTGTGGCAGACTCTACAAAATAAAGATGACCTGGAAGACTGAGAACCTTCACGGCCAATTAGCATAACATTGTGTTTGTTGAGTCCTAAATTGACGAAGACAGATGAAACCACAAACACGATTACTCACTGCTACATATTTCTTTTTGCCAAAGAAGCACATGCCGATGTTGTTCCAGAGAGGGGGGCTCTCAGGCACAGCATGTGCTGCCACTCGGTACTTGTTCATGGCCACATCAAAGTCACCGTGGGTCTGCATCATGCTGCCTGCAGCCAGGATGGCCTGGGAATAAAAAACAATGATTAGAGAGATATTAGAGGAAGATGTACCCTTTGAAAACTCCACATGATGAAAGACAAACTGCACCAACTGACGGTGAATGACCTTATAGATAGAGAGAGATAGATCCTTTGTTGTCTTTGCATAAAACTACACAATAAAATTCAGTTTGACAGAATCCTTCATACTTAGCAGCTTAGTTAAGGATCAAGAAATGATATAAATAAGGATAAAGATAGGAAATAAATAAGACGAGATAAAATAGATGAAAAAGTCTTAAGATAATAATATAAATAATGGTGTAAAAAAATACTATACATAGAAATATAACATGTCATGTCTTAAAGATGTGTTTCCTTCAGATAGCTGAATAACTGACTCAGATTGTACCACACCATAATGTTTGTGCATGTACCCACACACCTTATAATTGTTGGGGTCAAATGTCAGGGCATTTCCAAGATGCTCAAATGCTTTTTGGTATTTTCCCAGCTGTCAAAAAACGACAGAAAATTAGAATTCCACTCCTTTTCCTTCCAGAAATGTTAATATTTTGTAGTACTCATTGCTAGAAAACATCTTATTTTATGAATGAAGTTATAGAAAAAAAACTCTACCTACCTGTAGAAACAGCAGGCCAAGAGTTGTCAGGAGTTCAGTGTTCTCTGGAGAGAATCTGAATTGAGAACGAGACAACTCAAATGAAAAATGTCACTTCATCGCTGCCCATAATTACATTTAATTCCAGCACTTATTCTTGAGCAAATGTAGTTTATATTCAGAGAATCTACTGATTATTCAATCAGCGTTTGATTCAGCATAATTGCAGCGTATTAATTATGACCCGTGGGGGGACGATGGGGCTCAAAGTAAAAAAAAATGTAGAGGCAGATCGGCATTAAAATAAGACGCACAGTGGAACATCTCATTAAAAGCAGTACTAGTATTGAAGCACTTGATTAATTAATTTACCCCCAACAGGAGGTAAGCCATAATGAGCTCTATTACAGACACTGATGTCATTTCCTTATTTACACCATTGCCTAATGTTTAAATATTTAACATGTGAATAAAAGTGGAAATGAACAGAATTTATACTAAACTAAAAAGGGCCCTGGGTTACAGCTAGCCACAACTTTGTGAGAGATTGAAGGAGAAATAGTTTGAAATGAGCTCCACAGATTCAGAATCATCAGATAAACCTCTGGAAGTAGCCAGTCTCCTACGAAACAGCTTGTTTTATTGGCTATTTTCTTTTATTCTCCCAAACGAATGCCACCAAAACATCATGCCGAGGCTGTGAAATTATTAACAGCTATTAATAAAAAAATATCTCATTATTTGAATTATATAAAAAAATATGTTATGGTGGACAATTCCTGTACTTGGAATGCCATTAATTATTATTATGGAGTGATAACATTTATATCTAGATTAATGTCCTGCAGCTTAATGCAGATAAGACAGATATTGAGTATATGTCTAAATAGTGCAAATACCCAAATATCAAACAGTCTTGCTTCACTGTCCCGTTCAATAACTCAGCATTGCAGCAAAGCATGTCAAAACAATGGTTCAGTCCTCCTTTCATCATGCCAGAAACATTTAAAGATGAGCATTTATCTGGAAACTATCATCCCTGCCTTTTTAACCAGTCAACCGGACTACTGTCATCTCCCTGGCATCAGTAAAAAACATCCCTCTCCCTTGTTGTGGTTGGTGCTTTTAAAAGAGGTACATGATCATCATTATTATCCAGACAAATCTACTTTGGTGCTGCAAACAGGCAGAAATCTAAAAAAAAAGAATGTAGAAATCCCACATAGTGTGAAATAAGATATAGGACTGACAGTTGCAATCGTGGAGTTCCTCAGGGTTCATTTCTAGGGCCTGTCTTATTCCCCCTTTAGGTGATCCCTTTAGAGCACATTATCCATCAGTTTGACTCTATCTCACTGACCAGCTTTATGTTTCTGTGAAATCTCGGGAACATTCATTCCTCCAGCTCATCCAAAACCCCACTGCCAGGATTCTAACTCGAACGATGAAACATGATCACATCTATTCCATCCTGGCTCCCCTACACTGGCTACCTATTGCTTTTAGAATTGATTTCAAGATATTATTGATTACTTTTGAACCCCAGAGAGTCCTCTCCCCAAGTTATTTATCAGATCTTATCTTATTGTCCCTTCCTGCTGCATGAGATTCTTGGATGCATTATTCCTTGTTGTTCCATAGTCCGGATTGATATACAAAGGTGACGGCGCTTCTGCAGTCACAGCTCCAGTTTTTACAATGAGCTGCCTGAGGAGGGCAATTCTGCAAACACTCTTTCTTGTTTTAAAATTACTTTTCATTTGAAATCATATATATTTCATGGCTTTTAGTTTGCTTTACTCTCTTTGTGTTTTATAATGCGTTTAGATTTTATGGCTTTTAATTTGTTTGAATATTTTTGGGTTTTAAAGTGTTCCATGTTTATTGTAAAGTACTTTGCAACTGTGTTGTGAAAAAGTGTATTATTATTACAGAATATTTAATAATATACACAGCACCATAGTGGAAGTCCAATATACCACATACTGTACCTACAATGATTAGTTATTTTAATTTTTAATGGTGTGTGCTCATTTTAATTCCAAAATCCTCTTTAATTGTCCTCATTGATTTTTGAACATTACTTACTCCACTGCCCTCTTGTACACTTCGATGGCCTTGTCCACTTCTCCCACCAGCAGATGAACTTTCCCGAGCATCAAGAACGTCTTGTCATGTTTGTTTACCTGGAGAGCTATGTTTAGATGCTCTTCAGCCTGAAAGAGATGGCAGATCAAAACGATCAAATCAGTGGGGGATGAGTACAATGTGTACTGCGTATTGTTGGTAAAAAATCAGCATACTCACATTTTTGAAGTCTTTGATGAAGAAATAGCACAACCCCAGATTATGACTGATCTCCTGTGAGTGAGAAAAGGTCTCATTACACATGAGGCTTTGGTAAATAGTGCTAGATAACAGCTGAGCTAAATTTGATTTTCATAAATACAAAAAATTTTACAGCTCTGTGGAATAAAAGTTCCTATGATTGATTTACAATAATATAAAAAGATACAGATTAAATTTCTAATGGTCCTGACATGTAAAGCGCTCATAGAAAAAATCTTGGAAGTGTAACCATGAAGTTGTTCTTTGATAAATTGTCAGTTTGGTCTTCTCTGTTTCTAAACATGCCTTATGTTGTATATTTAGAATAAACATTCCCTAATTAACATTAAAACAAAGCAGCATCTCAGTAGTTGAGTGGTTCTTTTCTTTTACCCAGTCTTTCTCGTTGAGCCTCGCAGCTTCATGATAGAATTCAATAGCTGCTTTGTGCTTTCCCAGGAGAAATCTACAGAGAAAATAAAAAACAATAATCCTAATGAGAAGTGAGTCGGTCTTAAAGCTGTAGTGCGGAAATTTTTAATATAAATAAATATCTGATACATCCAAGCACTTGCCAAAGGAGTTCATACAATACTAAGCCTATCACCACCAGGTAAACGTTCTCTGTATTTCACAGTAGACTGAGTTTTTTAATCCTGTGTCGGCAGCGTCAATCCCTGCTGGCTGAATGAATCCATGCCACGCATCAGTGACTTCCATCGGCTACTTCCGGGTAGCCCCCTGCTAACTTGGATTGTGGATAAAATTGTTTTTATCCTACAGCTCTTCTAGACTCTCCCAAGTGTTATCAGACAAAATAAATCATATTATGCTAGGGAAACAATTTGTGTGTCTGCAGCAGTAAAAAATAGGGATAGGCAATGATTTTGGAATAGTCGTTAAACCATAAATAATCAAATAGTTTTGACTGAAAAAAAATATTCCTTTGTTTTACTGGCTCCTTCCACACAGGGGCAGTGTAGCATTTGATACGCTGTGTAACGGGCTAATGTTAGATGCCACTGCAGAAGAAGAAAAAAGATTATTATTATCACTTAGATCAATCGCCTTAATTAATCTTTATCAAGACACATCACTGTGGTGCACAAATAACGTTAAACAATACCCTCTTGGGTAATACTGATTAATAATAATAATTTAAAAAATACTATGATATGAAATTCAAAATTTGACGAAAACAGCAGAAGCAGCCTTGAGATGATTAACTACAGTACTGTAATCTGATATTTGAAAAATGTAATTTATATGGTATTCAGATTCATTTAATAAAAGAATTTGGGTAAATTACCATATTTTTCCAGTTTTGCTGAGCAAGATTTCTGTCAGGAAGGAATTAATCCTTCTGTCCCAAATTGCCACCTGGTCAAATATGATTAAAAGAAACGCCCCAGCTATTATTTGTTACTTTACTGTATGTTGCTACTGAGCTGTAATATGTCAAGCTGACTGAGAATAACCTGTCCTGTGAAAGAGATTTGTTGGGTTTCAGTTTTTCAGTGCTTCAGTTTATAGAAGAAGCGGTGCAGTAAATTATATCCTGTGTTTAACAGGTACATTATGTTCAGTAATTGCATGGGAAATATAGTATTATCATACCAGAAACTCAAAATTATCGTATTTTGAGGAGAGTTATCGCATACCCGTCATAAATAAATCAACAAGCCCATTGATGCGCTATAGTCAAATAGAGAAATATAGCTCCTGAGCCAAATTATTATAAAAATACAATATTATTGTACACAACAACACTGGCATCCATCCCCTAAAAAAACAAACAAACAAAAAAAAAAAAACATAAGTTGCTTTGATGGTTCAAATTGTCACTTAATGAGAGGAATAGCATAAAAATGTAATCAATAGATAGCATCATGAAACTTCACCAGTTGATTCCTTGCATGGGGTTTTCCATAACTGGTTTTCTGAACTGTTATGTTTAAATATCAGAAATGTGAAAATGGATGAAGCCATGATAGTTTTTTTTTTTTTTTTTTTTTTTACAGAGGGAATTTGAGATATTTTTCTTTTGTCTTTTTTTGCTCAAAAAGTCACAAAATAGTACTCCAGTACTATCCAAATTCTATTTTACAATGTTTTTAGGTCTATAAACAGGTTATGAATGATATATGAACAAACCCCTCTCTATAAACTTTCAGAATATAGTTAGGAATAAAAATGGAAAGTTTGATGGATGAAAGAGCTGCTAAAGTGGAGATTTCTGGCTCAGAGGGAGAAAAAAAAACCCTTTTTTACATTTTCATGATTGGTTGCTAATACATGAGACCTTATATAACATGATGGAGACAACACTGGTGGTTTAGGAGAAAACTACAGATGTGACAAGTTACAGAAACAATAAATGTGTTTTTTCACTAGACTAGGAGTAAACAAGCAAAATATTCCCAAAAGCATTGAGACTGTTTAAAGTTTAAAAGTCTGTCTTGTCGCCCTTTTGAAACAGTGGTTCTAAGTATCCAAAAAAAGCCCAGAGCCAGGCCATCATTGGCCTGCATTTTGTTCTGTTATCTCTGCACAGTTCTTTTCTCTGTCCGTCTTGTTAGGGAATAGAAACGCGGCGATCACCGCAGGCGTCACAGCAGTGAACTCACAGTGATCGGGCCACTTGCTTCAGGTTGTCAGTGCTGCTGGGATTAAGGATGGCACAGCTCTGAAACAGCTCCAGGGACTGTTGAATCTTGCCCTCAAGACGCAATATTAGTGCTGTGGCAAGAAAAAAAAAAGATCTTAAAACTGCACGAGGAAGTACAAAAAAAAAAAAAAAAAACATTAAAAATCTAAGGCACAGCAAGGGGTCCACAGAGCAGATTTTGGGGGATCTAAATGATGCATTGAGTAGCCCACAGAGCTTTCATTTGATGTAGCTGTTAATTAAAATCATACATGTTACATGTGTAAAAGGGGCGGCTCACCTTGAACATATATAGCATATTCACACATTCCATTAGTCTCCTGCAGCTGCTCTTTGATGATTGCCTACATCCACACAGAATGGAAACACATTTTCAACATGTGAGTAGAATAAAAAGTGAATCAAATTAATAGCCACTATACTTGAAAATATTAAAATATAATTATTTAAATATCTCCATTTTCAATGCATGCTAAAAGATGAATTGGGTATATTAGGTAAGTAAGGTTATATTCTTGCAGCTGTGGTGCCAATAAAATACTGTAAAATCTTCCACATTTCCATGTAATTTTACACAACACGGAGAGTTTATTTTTCAATTTAAAAAAAAAGAAATTCTATATTTTTCTAAATACAGGAAAAATCTGTAAATATACAGATTTGTTTCTCTTTTACATTGTGCATATGCATCACCCAGGACAGAAAATGAGGTTGTATCTCATTGTCTTTCATAAACAACTTCAATTTCCTAAGAGAATGATCATCACGCCTGTGAGATATTATTAAGTCAATCACGTTCTCATCTCAGAGTACACATGTCAATCCAGTGGATTAGTAATAATAGGCACCTGCAAAGCATTCATTACCTTCGGTGCGAATACAACAGACTAGAGCGAGTGTTCCTTACCTTACAGGTATCATAATCTTTGCGGATATAGTGCTGGTGGATCAGCCAGTTTCTCCTCTCCACAATGGGAAGCTCTGGAGCTGGGAGGGAGAATATAATACAAATTAAGAGCTCATTACCCTTTACTGTTCAGAATGATGTCTTATTGAGTTGATAGCGGAATGTGTAATCCTCCTCTTGCACTCATTACTCAGTCTCTGATGTGACAGTTAACACAGATGTAACACTTCAACCGTAATCTACAGGCTCCGTTTTAATCAATTCCCACTGTAAAATTCAGCCTGTTAGAAAGTTTACAGACAGCCGAGACCATTAAGACTTATGTCTGTTTAAACTATTTTTTAATGCACTCAGTCTTAATTTATACAGCTGAATAAATAAGTCTTGAAAGTACCCTGCCTCACAGTCACTAGCAAGTCTTTGATCTGACAGTTAACATGGATGTTAACACTTCAACCAGAAACCTCAGGCTACACTATAATCAATTCTCCAGCCACGCTGTAAATGTCACCTTGTAAGCAAGTTTTCTGTTACAAATACAGCTTTCCCCCCCTCCCAGTCTCTCTTTTAATGTCGCGTTAAGGTTGAGATATCCTCCCCGTTGCCAGGGCAACAATGTGTCTGCAAGCCAGGTACTTGTGACAGAACAGAGAGCATGTAGAGACAGCCAAAGAGAGGCGGGCTGGAAGTATGAGCAGTATAATACAAAGCCGGGTTTAGAGAGGTAACCTCAACAGCCAAAGCACAATGCTCCGAGTCTTCTTCTTCCCAGCAGAGTACAACATTTCATTTCACAAAGAAGTCATTCTGATTCTAGCGGGTTTGAGTCTGGTAATCCTGTTATCTCACACCTACTACCTTCTTCCCAGACTAAAAATAGGATTTAAGGCAATTTCAAATAAAGTGCTACTGTAGATGTTGAGTGTGCCACTGACGCTGGGGAATATCATTAATGAAGCGCCCGTGTAAATTCAGTTTGAGGGATCGTTTTTACACAGCGATGATTTCAGCGCAAAGCGAGAAGCTTTTGTTGTGTTCGGGCCTTTTGTTGATATGACAACGGTGTTGCAGGTCCTGAAGACACAAAACTTTTGATACCAGAGTGGAATCTTTTGACACAGCAACCCTTTCTGTCACCATGTGCACTGCAAGATGCAATTCTTGTGAAAAAGATGTCAATGCCCCACTTTCTGCATGGTTATGCAAACAACAGCATTTTTCAATAGACTGCAGATCCTTTCACATGGACCTGTATCAAATAGGACTGCGGCACATTTTCCATTTCAAGATTAGACATTTACAGATTTGAATTTCCAGACTTCTTGGCAGATATTTGATGCCCGAGTACAAAAAACTTGTCATATCCCCTTAAAAATACGGAACAGATCTTATTATACAGACCTGGAAATTACTAAAATTAAATTCCATATTTGATCCCTGGTCAAAAAGTGACTGTCTGCACATGAAAAGAAGGACCAGACTGTGCCACAAAAGTTTGCTGGTTTCAGTTGCCCGTTTTCCAGAGTGGTGTCGTCGGAGCGAGGCCTAAAGCTCCCTTCTGTGTTTGTCTGCCAGTGCTTCAAGCAGGGCTGTGTTGATTTGCCGTGAGAAGAACCGCAGCCTCTTCTAACCACTCCACAGAAATCCTCAATCGCTGAGTGTGAAGCTGCATGGGCTTCACACGTTCGCCTCGTCAAGATTTCAAATTGTCCCTATTTGTAGTGACCTAATCCGCTTTCTTCCTGCTGAGACAGCAATAATATTCTTGTCTCTGGGTTTCAGCTGTGGCCCTGTGGTGCTCCAGTGTTCGCACAACACAAAGCCGGGCAGATTTGGAGAGCAGAGATGGGGACACATTTGTGACATGCATTCCTGAAGCTACTGTATGAAATAAGGATAGAAAGGAGTGAAGAGAAAGAACACAGCATGAGGGCTCCTAAATATAGCCCTGTGAAAAACTTCATCCCAAACATGCTGGAATTCTCTCTTTGTTAGAGGCTATTTGATCTGGCTAATGCTAAGACAGATTTGCCCTCCATGCGCTTCAACCATCTGTTAAAGGGGGATAAGAGCAGAGGAGCAGCGTGCTGAGATCAAAAGACACATGGGGAGAATGTAATGGAAAAAATGGAAAATTATTTTAGAAGTTTTACCACAAAAAACTTCAAAAACCCTTCATCCTGACAAGTCAGTTAGTCTCACATTCCACCGTCTACACTTACACTAGTATTCCTGCCTGGGTTGAGAGAAACTCGACTCAGAAGTGTAAACGCGTTGACAATTCTGTCTGATATCAGGCAAAATTCATCTTCCTACCATAACTTGAGATGGACTCCTAAACTTCTTACAACTGTAAACTGTTAGAACCAGTTGCAGGAGCTTTGACCTTATTTCATACAGGACTTTTCTTTCTCTGTGGATGAAATTTAAAATGTACAGCATGAGCATAATCCCCTCTTTTGCTCCCGTTTCTGCTTATGCAACTTGACCACCAGTGTCGTCTTCTGCTAGACCTCATTAATCTGGTGGGCAGTACGAAAGCTTCCTCAAGCCCAGGAGATATTTTACCAACCTTCATGCTCATAAATGTACTTGGTTCAACTGGTCCATGCGTAGACCTACATCTAAGCTGCCTTTCATCTCAAATTCCTTTAGAGAAAGTTGTTGCCAAACAGCTCACTGCTGCTGTGTTGACTGCTCACAACATTCTCGATAAATTCCAATCTGGTTTCTGTCAGAAGCATTCCACTGAAACAGCTCTTCGTCTTCTCAGAGTCTCTGATGACATAATGATGTCTTCTGATGTGGGTGAACACTCTCTGTTGGTGCTACTGGATCTTTGATATCGTAGATCACAGCGTCCTATTGGAAGGCTCCTCTTATTAGGAGTTTTTATTCTGTTGCCTGGTACCTACATGTCTGAAACTGCTGCTCTTTCCTGTGGTGTGCCTCAGGGTTCTCTCTTGGATCTTATTATTATTAGCAAATACAAAGGCATCTCATATTACTGTAATGCTGATGATATCCAGCTGTATTGAATTTCTGCTCCGAGGTGGTCTCGTATTAAAAACAAAAACTCCCATATAACATCTCTAGTTTAGACGAGACCTAGCAGTTTTGTACAAGTGTGACAGTTAAACGCAGGTAAACAGAGGTTATACTGAAGGACTTATTGCTTCAGATTGCATAGCTTCCAAAGTTGCTCAGTTTATTTGGTCCCTTTCATGTACATATACTACAGCATTCAATACACTTTACAGATATTTGTGTGTGAGGAACAGTATCGAGGCCATAACCATGTTTATGTTTCTTCCATTCCACTGAGCTAGAGTACTGCAATTCCCTTTTCACCTACGTTGCTGTTTTTACGGTTTTATATTTCTTTCTCTGCTTTTTCACACTTACAAGACCCTACGTGACTTCGCTCTACTAAATAAACTTTACTTACTTTACTGGTTGTTCTATACTTACTGTATTAATACTTATTGCAAAGATTGCTTCCTGTATTTATTTTAAAATATGCTTCAGATGTAAAGAAATTCACAACTTCCTGCAAGAGCTATGAATCTAATGCACTCTACTGACATTCTATTTTTAACTCTTGCTTTAAACATTGTTTTACTACATTTCATATATTTTTTTAGTTTATGTTCTAGTTTTCTTCTCTGAAGTCTCCCCACATGTATGTGTGTGTGGCATCTCTCACTCTACATTTACATTTAACACTATTATTTTTCCAAATATGTTAGCCATTGTGGTGGCTTTTTCTGTTCAAATCACATTATTATCAAAAACATTGATAGAATTACATAAACTATATAATTTGATATACACTTATACTGTCCACTTCTATTAGCCAATTAAAATCTAATCCAATTAAATGTATAATGTTCTAGAAATGTAGGTTTCTATCTTATTTACATTATCTGTATGCTGTAATTTCTTTTTAATCACTAAATGTTACTGTGTGTAACCTAGATTCCTTCTTTTCTTTCTTTACTGAAAGAGGGACAAGAGTTGAAATCTAGCAACAGCTATAATCTCTATATGCATCAGCGATTTCAAATAGTTTTTACCAGGTTGAAGTCAAACTATGTCAATTTTCATTGTCCCCATCAAATAAACTATATAAAATAAACAGAATCTTTACTTTCTGTTTTTATTACTTGAATAGTCCTCTTACCGTATGTTAAAACCCGGAATTGATTTCGCTCCTCAAATTTCTCAAAATAGACTACAGTACAGTAAAGGCTTGCATATCATGTGAAAAATCATTGCATGGAAATACAATATCATTAAACAGCATAACATAATACTACAGCACAGACTTAATTACCCCCAGGAGTGATAGTTACAAAACATCAACAAATGCAAAAAAGGAGCTAAATCCAAAGGCAGCAGGGGGTAAATGCTACATTAAGCCATAACTTTGATGATAAAAACTGATCCTGAATGATCATTAAACGTTCCTTCATAGAAATATCTGGAACATGGCTCAGCATCATATGCACAGCTTCTTCTTATTAATCACAGCGAAGAGAAGGACGAGGGTGACCTCTGCAGGAAAATTAGCTCCAAACTCGTTCTTTCAGCAACAGTTACAGATGGGATTCATATTATTGTCCCTGACATGCAATAAAACATTTAATGACAAAATAATGGATGCAGAAAAAATCTGTTGTTTTGAAAAACCATCTGTATGAAGACAATTGGCAACTGTTTTACTGTACCTTTAGGGGCCCGACGTTTCTTGGCTTCAGAAGCAAGTGGGAGCTGAAATATGGAATATACAACAGAAATTAATTGTACTGTATTTGAGGGGCAAACTGTTTTTAATTGTCTTGTCTTTAATTGACGGAATGTCAGAGATTCCTACTGGCACAAGATCATAGCACAAATACATGGTGTGGGAAACAATATGCTATAGTAGCACGTTTAAAGTTTAAGTGCAAATAAATATGCAACAATTTGTATTGTCATCTTCAAAAATCTTTGACATTTTAAACTGTTGTGTTTAAAATATTACCAAACTATGACTCAGTCCTGTTGAAGTGCACTTTACTGATTATACAGTACTTCTATACATTTACTTTTCAAATCATGACGTTTTACTTGTAATTGTGTTCTTTTAGCTGAACACTTGATTGATTAGACCATATGTGTCAAACTCAAAGCCCAGGGGCCAAATCTGGCCCGGCACCTCAATTTCTGTGGCCCCTCTAGAGTTTGCACAGACTTGTGTGGTTTAGAGAGAGATGGGAAAGCAAATACATATTTAATCTTCACGCTGGTCACGTGGTGTTTGTACGACTTCATTAACTCTTTTCTCAATTAGCCACGAAGGTTGTTTAAAAACAGGAAAGTTGACATTTTTTCTTATTTTACTTTGTTGAACTACATCTGTCATTACTTTCATGTCCTTTCTATTCTTTAATATTTAGCAAAGTAACACAAAACCATTGATTCCAATCTTTCAAAAATCCATTAAATAAATAAAATTGTTAATAGTGGTTATCAGCATATTCTGGTAGGAGTCTCTAGGTATCTGGGATGATTTTCAATATTTTCCTGTAGCATTTTTAATAATTAGTCACTAACAACAAATGGATAAAAATGAGTTTGACACCAATGGATTAGGCTATAGTTTAGTCATGATCAGTACAGAGACGCATGCGTATTTCCAGCGTTTTCCATATTTGACACACTTTGTTTTGCTTTCGAGCGCAGTCACTGGCATTACGGTATTTTTTGACGGTAACGTTACGTGTTACACAGGCAACAGCGCGCAACAGGGATTTGCAGCGAGCCCCTCAGTAATAACCGAGCTGACAAGTAACGCAACAAGCTACCAGCTGAGCTAACAGATACACGTTCTGCAACAGAAATCTGACTGTTAACGTTAGCTTCGTCTGTTATTATATTATATTATTGCAGCAGCTAGCTGTTAGCTGTAAATGTGTTCGAGTCTGTCCTTGGTCAGCGAGATTAGAGACCCGCTGTTAGCTGCAGGTTAACGTTAATCAACTTAGCTGCGACTTACAGGCTAACGTAAAAACGCATAAGGTTACGGCGGATATATGCACACGCAACGTCGCGTTACTCGAAGCTATCACTTCATGGGGCGACACGTCTATGTTTACTAACGCAGATGATGAGTAGATGCTTCTCTGCACTCACCGCCGCTTTCTCCTCGTCCGCCATTTTGGGATGATCAACAGTAGAAGCTGTTGCCATGGATACGCAAGTGGGTTGGATTTATGAATGTCTTTCAAGCAGGCTGTGACCACGCCTCCCAACCTACTCCACCAATCAGAGTCGTTTTAAGCAGGGATGGATGAAGTTGTCAGAACCTTAGTAAAACGACTGTCGTCAAAAAAAAAAAAGACTCAAACGGTCTTGAATTGAAAATGCATGAAAAAGTAAATAAGCAAAACGTGCTAAAAGTATCAAAAGTAAAAGTACTCATTTTGACAAACGGGGTTATATTGTTATATTGGATTATACTATTTGTCTTTCAATCACTAAATACATGGGAGAAAATTTTAATGTTTCAGTTTATCAATGTGGAGCCAATTTAAAAGACTTTGTGTAGATTAATAGTAAAAGTACAAGATGCAAATTTAAAAAAAGGAAAGGTACAATTTAATAGAATATAGACTATTAACATGCATTCATTTTATGCAATATATTAAAATTTGCATCTGGAAAGGAGCTACATTTGTCAGATAAAGATAGTGGAGTAGAAAGTACAATATTTCCCCTGTAGTTTCTCCCACACAGTGGTTCTCCAAGTGCAAGGACCCCCAGAAGTTCGCAGCAAAAATTAGAATATTTTTTTTTTCCCCCCATATAATTCCATCCATTTGTAAACCAATAACAGAATGTATGACTTTTTTGGTCATGGGTTTCATTCACTAATGAAATATCTAAAAGAAAATATCTAATCAGAAGGGAGTCAGTGGTCAGTTTACAACCACCGCCCTATGTTCTGCACGTTCAACAATGCCATGCTGGGAGCCGACCGGTCCGCCCATTCTAAATGGGAACTGGACTAGTGAAGAAAAGAATAATACTGACCCGCATACCTACACTTTTAGAGAGCTATTATTATCCTGATGGATTTTACATATAGCTGAAACACTTAGGATAGATGATGAACTTCACTTAAACCATATCAAACACAGTCCAAAGTTTCAAAAGAGAATGAACAATTTATTAACTGTTAAGACTGAAAACCGATTTCCAACAAATCCCCTCCTGTAAATATATTTTAAATAGATCACCAGTATATACAAAACACACCCTAATACACATTCTGATCAAGGGGAAACAAAACAAATTATGGAAAGACAAAGTAAGACAAAACACTAATAACTTACAGTATCTACCTTGTGCAAAAAAAAATCCCCACACAAATATTGGTAGGTTACATCTTCTTAGGGCACTGAGGTTAGAACTAAACCGTGATTCAGTGTTATAGTAACATCCGATTTTAGAGTTTTTACAATTGTGTGTATATAATTATATATTCACAAGTAAAATATGGAAAAGCTTATACCTAAAATATGTAGGTGCTGCTAGAAAAACTATCTGTGACTATTCAGTAACACATGACTTCAAGTCAATTAAATGTATAATCAACAGATAAACAGTGTGTTCTTTCTGCTCATTAATACATTCTATCATGGTAACTAAATTCTTCATGTCAGTAACATCACATAAATAAACCTGCACCCCAGAAAACCGTGTCTTTACAACTAAACCTGATTTAAAATGCCCCAGTTACACCGCATCTGCATTTTGCTTTTTGTTTCACTTCATATAAATCGGAAAGCGGATTAAAACAGTCAAAAGAAAACCCTTCATCCTTCACTAATCATCAGCTTATTATGGAAGGAGTCTAAATCAGTCTCATCGGATTTCGAAATTTAAAAGCCATTATTTTCTAGCACAGATTTTTTTGTTTGAAATTATGTATTTGTATGTTTTAGCCTTTGAATTTAACCCAACACATCAATATTATTCACTTTTAATTTTCAATTCGGAATAAAAAAAAAATCTAATTTGTAAAAGTAATATATAATAAAGGTGGTCAAATTTGATTTTAAAAAAAATCTGATTAAACACCTGAGATACCTTTAGATATCAATGAGTAATTGATCATGCCTCACAGCAAACCAACATCCAGCCAATCACGTTTGACTGGTCATGTGACACCCGTGCTTGAAAGTTAAATTACAGGAAGGTGGTTGCTATGGCAATGAATGCAAATGGACTTTTTTTAAACTTTGAATTTTCGGATCAGAATTTTGTAGCTTGATTTTTTAGAATCTAAATTTGGTAAAATAAAATGAAAGTGAGTTATTGAAATATGAATTGAGAGTTAAAAAATTCAGATACATAATTTCAGTGCTAGAATTTTAAAGGATTATAAATATGGTGAGACAAATTCACTGAAAATAATTATCCTATACAGTATTATAGACATGGAAACATAAAATTTAAACACCAACTCTATTGATCAGTAGCGTATTAACATGTCCAACCTTCACTTTTCACTCCAATCGTCAGGCTGCATCTCAGTTTATAGCTGAGCAACTTGTCTGATTGGCTGAGAAAACAGGAACTATAAAACAATCAGAATTATTAGCATGAAGACAACTCCACATGTTAAAGACATGTTAACCTGTGAAGCTTTACATGCAGCAGGAATGACAACATATTTAACATTTACATGACAGGGATCCATCATTCACTGACAGGGAAAAAAAAAAACAACTTTTTATATAATAAAACTCTAAACTCTATCTTTGAGGCCTCAGGCTGTAAAAAAAAAAAAAAAAAAGTAACAGCACTACAGGATTAGTCCATACATTGAATTTGAAAAATACTAAAAATAATGACTTCATTAATTTTAAGTTTGTTAAGATAATGGTGGTTGTATTCACCAATAAAAGAAAAAAAATCTTGACAATAACGAGAGAGATTGAAAAGTGTGAATACTTTAACAGTGACAGTATTTAAATGAAAGTAGCTTTACTGGGCCATAGCTCTGTACTGAGGAGGGCACCTCTCATACTTCCATATCATTAATCTGTCTAATGTTAAATGTGTTTCAGGAATTATTTGGTGATGAGATCCTGCACATTTCTTTCCTTCATCCCCTGCTCCCTGGTTTGTCTATTTTGGCTTCATTTACCAATTTCCGACAGTACCTTCTCATTTTCGAACATATTTAATATTGATGATGGGTTGTAGTGGGAATGCAAATACAACCCAGACATGTGCAAGTTATTACCTGCTTGCATAAAACTTTGAGCTCGTCTTTTGTGCTGCAATCTTGTTAAAAGTGTGTACTGTATGTGGAAAATATGGGCAGGCTGCAGGAACCACAAACGTGTTGCAGCAAGATTATTCCTGCTTCCAAGTTGTTTTTTGTCCTTTTTAATGAATAACCATACACCCATCCCCCTGAAATATTGAAAAGAGCTTTGACTAGTTGTGTCACTCATCAGAGAAAACAACCGGGGATGTAGGGGGGATCTAGTTTCCCTGGGTCCTGCCAAAGGCTCCCTGAACCACGGAGGAGGCGGCGCTGGCTGCAGCGGTCTGGCTGACCTGGCTGGTCATGATTCCATGGGAGAACTCCTGCTGGGCTTTAGTAAAGCTGGCACCGGTCCTCCTGTACTTGGCATGGACCTTGGACAGGGACACAGGTTAAATTACAGATTCATGAATACAAGAAAATGGCAAATTATACCAGTCATAGTGACGATGGTTTAAGGCAAAGAAACAAGTTCCCTTCAGGCTAAACTAGAAAGGTGCTTAAGCAGGATTTTCATCATAAGATTTTCTACTACTGCAAGAAAGCTTTTTGTCATGCACTTTCCTTTAAGAATTTTGTTGGTAAAATATGTAACAGAAATAGATTTCTGCGACCTTGGTGGCAAAAATCAGCGATATTCTATGTTTTCTGTGGTTTTAGGAATGAGCTTTGGCAGGTGTGGACAGGCAAAAACATGCAAAGATATTGTTTGCCTTTTGTGAAGAAATATAGTAAAATGTTACATTAGCTTACTATTTTCAGTAGGATGACGGCCAGGACAGCGTTTACAGTGAAAAACCCAGCAACCACCATCATGACCACTGCCACCGCCAGGTTTTTGCCGATCATGCTAATGGATACGATCCATCCACTGTCAACAGAGCCATAAATACACAAATGATCAGATGTGATTTTACATTTTCTATACAGTGAATAAATCCCAACATCATCTTGCCCCCAGTGACCAATGGAAAAGCACAGAGCTTGAAAAACTGAATGATGGAAACTAAAAAGTCTAATATATGAAATAGAGAAGAAACCCAAAGAGAAAAGGTCCACACACTTACAAAGCAGCACCCCTGACAAGTTAAGGCAGCAGGAATCTGTCAAAGAGACCCAAGAGAGGAGATACAGACCAGAAAACACACACAAACACACACACACACGTGTGAATGAAGACACAAAGAACTGTGCACACCCACATTCAACTATGAAGCTACCCAAAGCTGAAGGTTTCATTCTTACTAATGAAGAGAAATAACTGTTAGCAATGAAAAACTATTTTGTGCATCACTTATCCCACACATTCATTCCCAGTCACAGGCTGTCACTCAACATGCAGATGATAGTTCAGTTGAAAAAAGGACCACTGACCTGTTTCCCCAGCTGGGGATCCCCACAGTCTGGATGATGTAAACAGCTATTTGGAAGAAAAAGACAAAAAAGAAGAAAAAGAAGCTGAAGGAGCTGTCAGACCTAGGAAGGAAAAGAGACAAAGTATGGTATTAATATTATTTAGTATTTGGAACAGAGTGTTGCATCAATGGTCTACAAAAAAAATTTTATTTTCTCTTTTAAAAAGTCAAAAAATGATAAAATAACTTACGTTAAATATGTTATTGAGTTGTGCATTTTCATAATCCTAACATTTTCCAACAATTTTCAATTTTTTTTAATAAATTCATTATTTTAACAGATTGTTAAGGGGTTTTGCTTTATATTAGACTTAAAACAGAATATATTCTACTCAACTGTTCAGGTAACAAATTTATCAAGAAGGTATCTGCAATATGAAAATCTCAATTTAAAGACTTGTGTTTAAGTGCATAAATGAAGAATGGGGTAAAGGTTCCTCCCAGAAAGAAACAAAATAACAGACTATAAAATCTAAACATTAGTTTGTCCATTTTAACCAAACTTTTAATTTTCTTTTTTTTACTGTAAATGCTATTTTAGAGGCTTTTCCTCTCCAACAAAAGGTAAAAAGCACAAGATGCTGAATTAAAAATTCTTATTTCTATTTCACCCACTCACCAATGAGGCGAGTTAAACAGTGTAGCGTACCTGAAGGCCTTATAAACAGGCCGGTACCAGCAGATGAAGGCCACAGGGGTGAAGAGGATGAACCAGAGGATGGACAGGCCGAAGTCGACCCCGTGCTGAGCGTCTGCAGTGAAGTACGCCAGACAGGCAAACACGTTGAGCAGCAGAGTGGAGCTGTGGACTGAGACACGGAGAGAAGAAATGAGCTGGGCTAACAACTGTGGAACAAGAGTTTCTGTCAAATAGGTGAGAGTGACAAAAAATTATTGTTGTCACAAAGAGCAATATTCCTAGTTTGGAAAGAAAAGGTTATGGTTCCATCACAGTAACTTGTTTGGTGGGATAATGCCAAAAATGTCATTTGGTGAAACCCTAAATAGTTGGCACCAAATAGATTGATAGGGTTTCAAAAAAATAAAAAAAAATAAAAAGTACAAATGGACTTCCAAATGACAAAAACCACATGAAACCTGACAAATGCTTTTAGACAGGTACTTTCTCATCTTGCCAACAATTTTTTGTCACTGACCCAGATATCAAAGTATTAACATATAGCTTGATTTCAGTGCTATTTCATAGATATTCACTAGTGTTTATTGGTTTCATTATTATCTTCTCCATTGTTGAAAGACATGTTTTTTGTTTATTTTGTGCCCTTCTGCTTGTTAGTTTAAGTTGATAATTCAGCAGTTCTGCAGAAGATAAATGAATTTGACAGCTATGCTCATGCGGATGAATTTACAACAGGTGATTAAACATGATCTGAACTATGTGTGTGTAAAACAGCTACGATGCAAACCTGCCAGCCAATCAGAAAAGAGTCTTCACCTGGACCATAGCAAGAGAATGAATTAATACATTTTAGCCAAATAGAGGTAGTTGTATGACACGAGACATAATAAAGCCATGTGCTGTAATATTGATCCATCTCCAGCTGTAGAGCAGTAACAAACATGGAAATGTTAATCAGCTCATTTACAGACAAGAATCATTAGATGTCAACTATAATATCCTCACGTTTAATGATGGTCATTTTACAAACTATCCATTGTATTGAATGAGGTGGTCAGTACTGTACTGAGGTAACACGGCATGCAGGGCTACTCACACATCCAGAGGTAGTACATTCTCTTGCAGATCCTGCGATAGTCCTCTGGGATTTCCTGCTCGAAGTCCTGGTAAAAGCACGGCTTCACGGGGAAGAATTTGGGAAGAGGCGGCCAATTGTTCTCTTTTTCTGGAGACAGATTTCCTCAGTCAAACTTTCTGAATTGTGTGTCAGTTCTTTTCATTCAGGTGAACAACACGAGTCACTTATACCAATGAGCAGCTACTCACCACCGAAGTTCAATACTCTGTTTGTGGCCTGGTTCCTGAGCTCCTGCTCCTTCCTCTCCAGCTCCGCTGCTTTCTTCTCCAGCTCCTCCTGCTGTTTGAGCAGGTTGGCCTGGCCAATGGCTGCAGTAGCCTGGTGGGGGATGAAGAGCTGCACTTTAATTATGGCTGGACAATTTGGCCCAATAATAAAAAAAAAAACTAGATTTTTTTTCAAGCTAATGTGCAATTTTCTATTTAAACCTCAATAGTTTCCTGATAAACCAACAACAAAAATCTAGAGAAATATTTTCTTTATTATCACAATGAAATACATGAATGTAGTCCAGGCTTATGTGAGTAAACCCGTCCTTCATGAATTTAAAATATTAATAAATAAAAAATCATAATCAGTTGGCTCTCATTGTGCAAATATTGATCCTTGCCTATGAAACTGCAGTTTTGTTTTTTTAACTTACACATCTACCAAAGCAAATCAATAGCATCACCACCTCCACATAGTAAAACTCGCAAAATCATACATTTTCCAATCATAAACCCATTCTGATGTAATCCTTATCTTTTTCCAGTCATTTCATTTAAACAATACATTGCCAGGATTGTATATTCTAAAATAAAACTTTACCCAAGTTATGTCCTATATTTTATGATTTCTGTCAATGTTGTGATCACCTGGTTTATGTTTTTTCTATCTTTGTGTCCTGCGGTTTGTTAATAAAGTTTACTAGGGTGTGGCCTATAGTGCAGAGCAATGCCTGGGCCCTGCACACCAGGGTGTATCCAGCCCACACCTGCTTCAGTTGTGTAAGACTTCAGCTTCACCTTCTGAGATAAACTTTTGACATTTTGTTTTTTATTCTGAGCGTCATTTTCTCTAATAAATGATTGATTAGCCGATATAATATCAAAAAGTTGTGTGAATGAATATAACTGAATAATAATAAAACTATATTTAGAGAACCTTTCATAACATTAAATACAGCTCAAAGTGCTTTACAATAGATATATTGAAGACATCTATCTATTAAGACAGTAAAAGGAGTAAAGGACAAGAATATCATTGGGAATAAAACTAATATGAATCATGAGGACAGCTTTCTAAATTAAATTAGAGGTAGAAAATGTTAATATTTTATTTTAAAATATATTTTGCTTGAAAGTTCTAAACAAAACATCAATTATGTAAACCTTTGCCAATTCTGTTTGACTTAACATTTAATCCACACATTGTGTGTGCAATGTTACAGCATTTTTAGAGGCAAAGTCTGGCTCAGCTGCACAGAGAAACACTGTCTGAGGAAACACAATGAGGGAAACCACTGCCCCTGATGATAAAAAGCCTGTAAACGAGGCAGATAGCTACTTGATATGACAGACTAGCATGAGTGTCTGATGTCTTGGATCATACCTGCAGGCCAAGTCTGGATCCACATACATATGCACTTGTAAATGTGTCAGATATCCATTATATGGGTCAGTGACAAAAATGTGATGTGCAATCCTAAAAACTTGGTACTAGATAGTTTAACTCGCTTAAAAAGGTTTTAAAAAAAAATTAAAAATACACATGCTATAAACAGGTCAAGATTTTTGTAAATTAAAAAAAAAGAGACAATTGGACTTTTAAATAAACAAACAACACAAAATGTACCTTTTCAAAGACCTGATGAATGCTTCTTAAAACTGTAAAACATCTTGCCAAACAATATTTATCACTGATTCTTAAAAGATAAAGCCTTACATAGGCTTCTACTTTTAAATTGTGTAAAAACTGTGTGGACACATTTAAAGGGTCTTTTAATATCCAGTATGAATAGGATGAATGAGGACAGTTTTGTTCAGTTTTTACACCTATTTGTAATTTCACATGTGCTCATTTCATTTCCTTTATGTGCGTATAACTCACTTGTGCAGTTTGCTCCACAGACGCCTGTAGGATGGCGGGTTGAGATAAGGCTGCAGAGACGGGGATGGTCGTATCAGTGTGTTTTCCCTGTGAAACAGATTGTAAGGTATTTAAAAAACAAAAAAGAAATCATAAAATGTCCAAGGAAGCGCAATGTACCATTTCAGTAGCAGAGAATGGGTTGAACTCCCCGATGCTTTCAGTGGCTCCGCTGGTGACTTGTGTGACTGAAGCATCCTGAGAACAGATCAATCAGAAGAGGATGTTATTATCTGCTGAGCAGCTGAGACTCTGAAGTCTGTATTTGGAGTCTGAAGTGGAGTAAAGCAGTGATACAGTGAGTCCCAACCAGTCTGGGAAGAAAACTTGAATTGTCTCACACCACATTAACTATTCATACTCTTTTGGCCCCGAAGCACTTTTTGCTTCAGTTGAACCACAGTTTCTTGGGTTTGAACAAACAATGATCTTTAAGTAAATATGTGGAAAGTTCACACACTCATGTCAAAACAGTGGTTGAAAGTATATTTACTCAAGAGCAATTTTGTAGTGTTTGTACTTTACATAAAATTTTACATAAAATTAAAAAACGTATATGATATTGTAATATATGATATTGTTTTATTAAATTTGCTATGCATTTTGTGTGAAAGGCAATAAATATTATTATGAAGTACTATTATGATTAATCTACCCAAAGTATCTCAACTTGGCTCCAAATGGATAAATTATAACATTAAAATTATCATATATGCGTGTAGTGATTACAATGTTATGTAACACAGGCTGCATTATTAGGACTTTTACATTAGTAATATTATGAATTTAGGACTTTTACTTGTTCTGAAGTATTTAGAGATGCCATTTTTTATACTTTTACTTAAGTGAAGGATCTACATACTTTATTCACCACTGCTTGTAATAGAATACTTTTACAATGTAATACTTCCCAGTACTTTATCCACCACTGTCAAACATTATCGGGTGGAACCAAAAACACAAAAAGAAATTAAAAGTCCTTTTAAAGATAGTTCATCTCAATAACTCCCTTTCGTCCCCGTTGAGGAGAATCGGGTTTACAAAAATCAGTCTTTAGGCTCCTTTAATGGCGCGTGGAGTCAGCTGTTATATCAGGAGGCACCTGTTCTCTGCGGCTCTGCTTACCTGCGCAGGTGAGTTACCAGCTCTGCTACACGTTTAACGCCTTTATACTTTATATTTAAGCATAAAAATAACCTATACTCGGACAGGAATGTGTCACACTTTATAAAACCTTCAATTTTAGCCAGGAAACGCTGACGCCAAACCACCGAGCAACCAACCAAACAGGTTTGGTTTTCAGCAGCAGCAGATATGTTTAAGACCAGAAAAGCTTATAAAACACAACATTCACGCGCAGAAAACATGGCGTCATCGTCACCTGGAACGGATTCACGTCCACCGGAGACACGAACGGGTTGCTGTCAAATCCAGACATCGTAGAGAAAATGTTTTGTTGTTTGAAATCAACAAAACGACACCGTTCCTGTCTCTCCGTCGGTCTCCCTGCTGCCGCTCTGCGCATGCGCAGTTCGCTCAGTGGACACAACGTCACCGGAGGTTGGAGCGAGGTATTTCTGACCAATTAATGACTTGTAACCAATTAGGCCAGACCACACGGTTGTTTAAATTAGCTTTGCTACCTGTTGATTTTATCTTTGAGTTATTGATTTATGTAACAAATAAGTCAAGAATGGCAACATTTACTTAGGAAAACTTTATTTGTATTTCATTTAGTTGTGTATTTTTATTCGCATTAACTTTCCTTGTTGCAGTTATTCTGAATCTATTTTTATTTAATGAACTAAAATGACTGACTATCCATACTAAAGTCTATTTCAAATGTCCATTTCTAATGAGCATCTAAAGTCAGTCTGTTGCCATTTTTATTTCACATTAGACATTAATTCAATTTATAAATACTAAGTGTTTATTAATTTGTATTTTATTTAATTTTTTACACATTTATTTATATATTTATAATTATTTTCATTCACACTTATGTATTCATGCAATGTAATTTGCTGCAATAAAATAAATAGATGTATCAGCTTCATTCATGAAGTCATGGTAAAAGTCATCTGTGTATACAGTCCATGCTTGATCGCAATAAATTATTGTATGTTGTTATAAATGAATTGGAATAGCTGGAATAACTGGAATCATTATATCTCCTGATAAAGAGAGTAAAAGCACATAAGTGAATTCTAGTTGTATTTTATGTTTCAGTTCTAGTTGAAGGATATTATTTCTACTCACATTACATTTCATAATTATAATTTATACACTTTTAGCCTCTATTCGGGAAAATGTAAATAAATACAAAGTTAAGAGTTGTCTGCTTTCTTCGACATATAAAGTTGTTGGCAGAGTTTCAAAAGCATGCTGAGGAGCTGCTCAATGGATTGTATTGATATTTCAGTTTCTGTTTTTGTCAAAGGAACTTGACAACTTACCAACTATAAATAGGCAGCACCCAAAGGAGGAAGAAACGTAAAATAGTAATAATAAAATAAAAAAAAAAAAAATCCAGTGATGTCTAAAGATTACACAGTACACCTGTTTACCTTTTAAAAGGAAGAAGAGTGAACTTTTGTCTTATTTCACTTCCTTTAAGAAGAACACAAAGCAAAGATAAGGCATTCAGACACTACCACTGTAACATTATACTTGTCCAAGATTGTGAAATAGTGAGTCACTGCAACACAGGGCACATAATGGAAGCTCGTTCTTAATGTTCCCAGGAAAGCAGATTTCCTTTGTTTGTTAGTTTGAGAAAAGATGGTTGCACTTGTGACCAAAATGGATTTTAAACTTAACTGCACAGTAAAAAGTGCAAACTGAGTGTAAAACATGGTAGATTATAATGTCAGAACGGATTCTGATGACAATTCATTCTCTTCCTTAACATTATATTTAGGCCAGATGATGTAAAGATAAATTATTGATCATGGGTCATCATAAATGGCCTCTAATAATGTCAAATTCTTTCTTTTGATCTGCTAATACTTGTATGTTTCAGTGCTTCCAAATCTATTAAAATTCCCAAAACTAGTGAAACAAAAACCTTTGTAACATCTTATGTGAATGGTAACAGATAATTGATGAAACAATAATGTATTGTCATTTTGATTGGATGTTAAATGGGTGACACACCTATGGATGTCATTTATGTAAAAAAAAAAAAAGAATAGTGTTTTCATCACTACATGAATTACACAACATGGGTAATGTAAAAAAGATATGACAATAAAAATAATTTCAAAAAAAGAAGAAAACTAAGAGAAAATGTGCCCAGTTTACAAAACTAGAAAGTATCAGCCACTTTGACAGAAGCCTAAATTATTGATGGAAGAACACACTCAAAATGACAAAAAAAAAAACATGATCAATAATAAAGACAGAAGACGAGATGGTTTTATGTTCTTGCTTGGTTGCTATTGAGCAAACACTTCAGAGACAGGAGGTGGGGGAGGATTTGGGAGTGGAGGGGGCAACAATAGATTTTAAGAATAGAATGGCATTTGTGTTCACTATACTGTACATATGAACTGTACTGTACATCACAACTGTTTGTATGGCTGTTAAGCAGTGAATGCAGAGATTTTATACACATCACACATTCTGTACAGAGCTGGGATCCCCTTGGCTGGAGCACACACCAGCTGACTTGGTCCCTTTGATGGCGGTGATTCCCTCGTCGAGGGAAAAAAAAAGCAGCACCAACTTAAAAAAACACATGAAGTGTTTTTTCTCTTTCTCACACACAGTCACCCATGAGCGCTTGGCACATGCGCACACACACACACACACACACATGCACGCACGCACACACACACACACAGAAATCATCCGCTGCCCAAATCTGTATATCTCTGTCCAAGATACTCAAAAAAAAAAAAAAAAAAAAAAAAGATAAATATTTGACTTCAACTACCCAGCAGAGGCTGGTGTTCCGGCTTTGTACAGTATGTATACCAGTATATTATATGCTATAAAGAATTTCTGTGACATTAAATTTATTAAATAAATGTAAGGGAAAAATACATTTGTAATAACAGAGCAACCACTGTTTACACTGATTGTTATGAACTGTAAACTCTTTAAGCAGCTAATAATTGTGAGCTATAAGTGATATCAGCGACTCCTGATGCTGCCTCACTGGTTTCTTCTTATTTACTGTGGTGGTGGTGGTGCACTGCTGCGGCTTTCCATCTCCGGAACATTCCCTGATGCTGAGTGGTCATTATTCATAGAGGTAAATCTGTCTCATCAGATTTAGAAATTTAAAAGTCACTGGATTTCTAGCACTCTTAATTCATCTTTTCACATTTTCAATAACTAATTTTCACTTTGATTGTTCCATGTTCGCAAATTCAGAATCAGTTTTAACAATTAATTTAAGTTCATTACATTCAATAGACAAAATTCAGATCATAAAATTTGAGCTAAAAATTCAGATTAAACATTTGCAATAACTTTGAATACCAATGATAGGCAACAGATGACTCATAACACCTTTTTTTGCAAAATTGAAAATTTAAAATCATTCAGATTATTATTTTACTAAAATTTGCAGATCTGAATTTGGCCCAATTAGAGCAACTTAGATATCCATTATTTTTAATTTTTAAATGTTGTTTTTGTTGATTTTGAATTTGTTAACATTAAAAAAGTAAAAGTGAATACAAGTTATTGATGTATGAAAAAAATCAGTTCTAGAAATGCAATTTCAAAATCTGATGAGACACATGTACTTCCATATTTTTCCAACATTCCCTTTACTCTGTCCTCCTGCTCACTGCATCTCCTCTTGGCGCTGGGTAAAGAGCTGCCGAGGCACTGTGAGAGTTTCGGTGGCAGTTTAGTGTCCCTCTGCCAAACATCTTCCCCCTCTGGAGGTGGAAACACTGTACACGGCACTTGGGGACAATTCTCTGCAGATTCCGACAAAGAAAGGCTAAAGCGAGAGTGCTTTGAAGGAGTGGCCGTCGCGGGAGCACTTTGGTGTCCCAGTGTCCTTCATACCATGAACTCATTACTGCCGTACAACACCAGCTGCTGCGGTATGTCCGGAGGGTCCCTGCTGTGTCCACTGCCTTCTCTGGGGTGCCTCAGGGTTGAATGCTTAGCCCCTTTAAGTTTCTGTTTGCCTTTCTCTGGATTGAAGGTGCCTCGGCTGGTAAACTGGGGCCTTTCGTCATAAGCGCCTTCCGGCTCTGCTGTGGGGCTGCTGTCCATGCTGTCGGAGCGGGAGGCCTGAGAGGCGTTCAGGGCCTGTGGCTGTGGCTGGCCCGGTACTGAGCCTATAGAGGAAGATTTGGAGTGAAAACGAAAGCGCCTGGTGGCGGCAGCAGAGGAGAAGGAGGATGGATGAAAATGTGACGAGGAGGAGTAGGAGGAAACGGTGGAGCAGGAGTCCACAGAGTCCAGGGAGTCTGGTTGCCGTCTGAGGGGGCGGCGGCGGGGGCTCTTCCCGTCAGATCTCCGAGGCCAGGGGGACGTCAATACTGGACCTCTTTCTGCATGCAAAGACAGCAGGTGATGTTGAATGCTGTTTTTACTGTCTTCTTTTAGTTTTTTTTCCTCTGTCTTTAAATTGTGACATACCAGAAAAGTCAGATATGGTTCCTTCTGAGTCCACGTTGAGGTTTTCGGAGCTGTCAGCTGTACCGATAGACGCCTCTGATTCCAGAGTCTCATCATCTGACGCTCGCGGCTCCAGAGTCAGCATCTCGAACGTCAACTCCTCTCTGCAGAAGCAAACACCATCCAGGTCAATGACAAATCTTTAAAATGCTTTTTTCCCCTCCTCAAAAAAAATATACATTATTTACAATGGATGTAAGATTTTCAGAATGTGTACTTCTCTTTCTGCAGACTTTCAATCTGCTCTGTCAGCACTCTCTCTTCCTGCTGCATGGCTGCTTGCTGATGCTCTGAGATTTCGGAGAAGGAGTCTGCTCCCTCTTCACCACCGCTCTCCTCTATCACGGCGTCCGTCACAGAGGGAAGCCGCGGGCTGACCGGAGGCGAGGGGGTGTGGTAGCTTAGTCGCTGCACGTGGCCTTTTCCCTGTGAAACATAATGAGCACTGATGACGTCTTCTCACCAATGTGAAGAACATATTTGTGAAGGCACTAAAATGGAACTAAATGAAGAATACAGAACAATCGTACACAAACGTTACCTTTTGTACCTTTTTAGCTGCATTTGGCTGCATAGTGCAAGAGTGAGAAGCAAAAAGAAAAGGAGTCAGTAATGCCCAGAGGTCACATGATGAGTTTTAAAAGTGCAGGAACAAGGTTTGTCAATTCTAACAAATGATTTGCTGCATCAATACTGTCTATTTCAGCTGATTGAGTAGGATACCTTCATCTGTTCTTAATAGTAACAAACCCGCAGCTGGTAGATATTTGCTAGGGAAATGAACAATGAGATTTGCCCAAAAGTTAATGAAAAACAAGTTTTTCAGATTTAAGATCTCTGTCCACAACTAACCAGAGGAAGAAATAACAAAAATTAAAATTACATCATTCAATTTCCTTTTATAAATTTGACATTAGTTTAAGAGATGTCAGCATTTCAACCTCTATTTTCTAAAAAGCTGGATGATTTTTAAAAGTCTTTAAAGACCTCATGAAAGGAGTGGCTCATTTTCCCAGTTTTAACTTTGTGTGTCTGTTTTAATTGTTAATTTATCATTACGTCATGTCTTTTTCTTAGTATTTTTACATCAAGATTTCTGTAAAATTTCCTCTAAAAAGATTTCAAATGTTTGATGATTCATCCTCCACTCAGGGCAGTTTCTGAGTTTCATCTAATCAATGTTCGTGCTGTTATTTAACAAAAAAAAAAGTATCACTAAACTGTAAATTGGCTCACATTCTTGTGATCCAATCAAATGTGAGAATTTGATTTAAAATGATCAAACCTCAAGTTTTACTGGGAAAAATATAACAAAAAAATGCTCTTACTTCGACTTCACAGGGCCTTTAAGACTAAGTTATGTATGTATGATCCACACTCTACACAGCCGAATGTTACAAACTACAAGCATTTGCGTGATTGCAAAATGTCAACTCCTCCATAACACCGCTGCATGAGACACAGCCTGACAGTAGAGACATGGATGCAGAGAAAACAGAAGCAAAGACTGATGACTCATGCTTCGGGGATGAGAGATGACAGACTGAGCAGTGATCTGTACCACAACAACATCACCACTGGATGATGGTTCATGTAATCCACGGTGTGTGTGTATACATACCATAGAGAGAGCTATGGTCATAAATCTAACAGCTATTAGTACAGGTTTCTGGGTAAAGGAAAGGACAGGTTAGGGGCTGCAGCACAGTACTGAAGGAGCTGTTAGGATAGATTTAGCCATGAGGCATTGTACAGCAGTTTTACTGTAGTGATTTATAACAAAAGCTCAGGTGTGAATCATTTGGTTTGATAACAGCAGGGTTAGTCCTGTTGTTTGTTTTTACCATTGACCGTCGGATGAGGGTCAGTCTGCACTTGGCTTTATTCTCAGCAAACTCCAGGGTGTTGATGTCCTTTAGTCGCACTTTGTACTTATTCATCTGTTCACAAATGATAACTTCTACACACCTGTGGAGAAGCAGCAGGAGACAAAAACTCTTTAGAAGGACTGAAAATATCTCCTGATAACCAGGGTGGAAAGAGTACGAACAAAATCTATGATTACATTTTACTTAAGTAGAAGTAAATTAGTGTTGTACGAATGTACTTGAGTAAAAGAAGTTTAAACTAGCTCAATTAACATGTACTTTATGAGGGTCAATAAAGCAAGTATATATATATATATAACTTATTGTGAGTAGTGTACAAGTAAAATTACAGATTTTAAAAATTATTAAAAAATGTACAAATACACAAAAAATTCTACTTGATTACAGTAGTAACAAGAGTAAATGTAATTAGATGTAGTTCGTTAATTTCCACCTGCTATCATTCTGATAGCAGAATGAAATTTTATATTAAGTCACCTAAAATAAACCCTTATCCAGACAGTATTTGATTGAAATGACAGTGGGTTTTCTTACGCTGTGGTTTTGCTGATGTCCTGGACGCTCTGCAGTGGATCGATGCTGTCCGGGCAGCGCAGGATACAGGGGGCGAACACTATAGCCAAGGCGTTAGCTGACATACGGTTTGTGTCCTCTTGCAAAGCGATCCTGAAAGATTGATGCGAGTATTAGTTTGGTTTACTGCACCGCAAAGGATTTAAATATTCCATAAGAACAGCTTTTTGACAGCAGTTTTATTACCTGACGAGATGAAATATGAGTCGTTCCAGCGTGTTGAGGTGAGTTCTGCTCAGCTGATCGATAACTGAATACACCCCTCTGATCATTTCCTTCTTATCCCGCAAACCTGAAGAAGCATTACCACAAAATCAATCATTGTTTATTGTTACAGGATCCAAGATATATCTTTTTACTGTGGACAGAATCTTTAGTGCACACATGTTGAGCTCTTACCCATGGCACGAATAAACTCCTCGTACAGCTCAAACGTCATCAGAGGATTGGGTAGGTCTCTCAGCCACTGCTTGAAAACACTGGCGATGACGTGGATGTTGTAGTCATCCAGGTTCATGCTGTCCACATCTGTATAAAGAAAGACGAAACCAGCACTTAGTATTCACTGTGAACTCTCTCCCCGCCGTGTTTCTCAGCTGTAAAGCTCAGCTGGCATTACTCACCTATTACAGTACAGAATACAGAATACAGTAACAATATTAACTAACAGATATCACCATTTTTCTAGTTGGTTTATTAGATTAAAAATTTCCTTTTGTATTACACATTAAATTTTATGTTTAAATATCCAAATGAGACAATTACCCAAGCTGATATGTGCTAATTTGCATATGAACATTGGATAAAATCAGGTTCATTCAGGTTTTGTTTCATTCGGTTGACATATTAGAGTCAAATGTTTTTCGAGGGGGGATTTCGGAAAATGTTTTTATATCACTTTAAAAACCTGAAAATACTGTCAACAGCCAAAAACATATTTTTTGCCATGAAAAAAAGAGTTTTTTGGTGCTGTGTCTCAACTTAACTATGGATTTTTTTTTTTTTTACATCACCTGTGTCAAGTCCCTGCTTGAGTTCTTTGATTTTATTGGTGGAGCCGGACTTGCGGTAGATTCCCTCGGTGTAGAGGCCGTGCATCTCGATGTAGTTGATCAGCTTCTCCACCACCAGGGGCACCGTCCTCTCGTCGTTTGTCAGACGAGAAACTTCCACTCCAAACTGTCTAGAGGAAAGCTCCGGGTCGTACTGGTCACACACAAAGAACCTCTCATGAACTCTCGATGTGCATGTGCAGCATTTACATCACAAACAGCATTAAATACTAATGCATCTATAATACAAGGAATCTCTGTCACTATTTGTGTTGCATATCTCAATGAGCTTTCATCTGATTGACTTCACACTCAATGGATGAACTTTTGAGTCTCAGAATCAAACTTCTGAGAAATCTTTTTTCCTGGATTCTGTGGGTCCAGTCCCTCATTTGTGTCTATCTAGATTTTCCACCATTGTTAATTAAGTCCATAATGAATTTTAATCTTATCTGTTTTTTCCTCCTACAAATTTTGAACAACTGTCACCAAATTTGGTGCAAAACATCTCTGGAGTAAGCCAGGAAAGGTTTATATTTTGGATTTTTATATTCCATACAGTTTTGCTGCAGGTGACCCTCAAATTTTGCTCAAATGCTTTAAGCAGGTCTTATATAACACAAATGTCATATCTCCTAAACATGTTGTGCTATTACAACCACATTTGTTGGAAATGTGTAGATATGATGTCTGGGTAACCATGATAAATTTGGTTCCATTTGGCCAATAGGTGGCGCTATATCATCATTCAACTATAATGGAAGGAATCTCTGTATGCATGAATGACATGCATTCTTGAACCGTTCATCAGATCAACTTCGTACTTGGTGGGTGTGTTGCTGAGGACCCAGGGGAGTTCTATGTCGAGTGTGAAGTTTATCGGTTGAGCAGTTCACGACAAAGATGCAAGCAGCACTTCCGGCCAAACAATCAGCTCAGAACAGGCAATGCACTAGTCTTTAAAAATGCATTTAACAGTTGCCACAAAAATATTCTGAGGTCAATAAGTGCTTTTAAGAAGTGTTACAGCAGCACATAAGGTGGCAGAAATAACAACAGTTACTGTAAACCCACAGTAACACAATTAATGTCACGGGATGTTGTATGCGTGTGCGTTTGTGTGTGTGCGTGTGTGTGTGTGTGCGTGTGTTCATGTGTGTGTGCATAATATGGCCGACTCACCTTCTTACTGCATTTGGTGGTCATCTTCTGGCAGCACTTTCTGTGGCAGGCATACCGGCACACTGGATAAACACAGCCAGAGAAATCGAACAGGTCATTCCCACTATTCACAGACAGGCAGTGCCTCCTCATTATTCAGCAAAAAGACCAGACAGAGGAAAATTTTTATCGTTTCAGAGACAAAAGCAGCATCGGCTGGCGAGAAGAAAACATCCTGTGCGCGAAAAAGGAGCCGCAGACCCCATGAGACCAGTTGAAAACAATCTGATTAGGGCCTGGAGAGGGAGAGGAGGCGGGACTCTCTCAGAGACCACAGACATGGAGTGTGTGTGTGTGTGTGTGTGTGTGTGTGTGTGTGTGTGTGTGTGTGTGTGAGAAAGTTTGTTTATGTACTAGTTCATGAGAATGGCTTTGTGAAGAAGAAGAAGAGGTGTTTGTGTGTCAAAAATACTTGCCCTGAAAAGCAATTATACAACACAAATTACACAAGAGTATCTGTGCTGAGGCATTAAAAAAGGGAGGAGGAAGATTTTTTTCTTCCTCTGCCTCTTCTAGATGCCTTGTGTAGATGAATTGCTGAAATTGTTCTTCAGAATAAATTTTATTAACAAAGAAATTTGTTCTTTAGGTGCACAAACAGCAAGTGATAAACATATGGTGCCAAACATTGCTTCAGAAAAATGAACTTGGAAGAGGTGCTCCATCCCTGCAAAGTCAAACAGCTGTAATGGACAGATGCAGGGTTACCATGGTTACACCTGGTGTAACACAGACGGTGGTGAAATTTAACAAAGAAGTAATACTGAAAAAGAATTAGTAATTAAAAAAAAACATTTGTATTTGTACTCAAAACGTTTGTATTCATTTTTGAAAATACTACTGTACTTTTATTTCTATCACACTACATTTCTCCTTAATTTGGTGGAATCAGACTGCAAATGACCCAACACAAGCAGGATCTGATTCAAAATTCATTCAATTCATACCTAAAGCCTCCAGCGATGCACTGAAAATAAACCTGCTTGCTTTTTTAGTAACAGCATTTACTGTAAACATTCTACATTTAATATCAGAAAATAAATTTTGATACAATAAACATTAGATGATTTTAGTCAAGTAATATAATAGATAATTCATCCAGATAATTGATCTGCCGTCACCCTGCTGTGATATTTTTGACTTGCCCACACTCACATTTGCACACACAGGCCCGGTCCATCATCCAGATGAGTGATGAGCAGTATTCGCAGTAGGTGGGGATGCTGTACTGGGTGGACTTGAAGATGTGGCCGTTATGCTCCTCCACCTGTAGAGAGCAGCAGAGCACAGGTTCATTTAAAGTTCACTTTTAAATGTATATTTTATTGCCTTTTCTAGTCTATTCACTGGATGTGTTTATATTTCATGATTCTAAAAGCTAAATTGAGGTGAAGAGGACCAGCTGTTAAAGTAAAGTGTTGTCTTCATGCACTTATTAATGACAGGAGCAGAGAGAGACTCACGATGTCTGTGTCTTTTTTCCTTCGTTTTTTGCGTTCAGGTTTCGGTGCTTGCTGTAGTAAAAAAGACAAAACAGAAGATTTAAACATTATACATCTCTACAACCTTGAAACACTTTGACACTAACAACCCAGAAGGCAGATGTAAATCAAAATAGATGACACTTGCTTCTATATCCTTCCATTACATCTGATTCACAAGAAACTTTAAAACTCCCATAAGGTAAAAAAAATAAAATAATATTGTATTGATTATAAAAAGGTTGTTGGTGTTGTATAAATACTGTCTCATGTTTCTCAATCCACAGAGAAATGTGCACAGCCTATACTCAGACACTGTGCCTTAAAAACAGCTGTCAGGTCTTCTAAAAAAAACCTCAGAATAATCAGTTATGAAAGATACAGGGTACAGTGTCGCCATCTACTGGTAAGGTTGCAGAATGCAACAACCTGAGTACCCAAACGTACCCACCTAACTACCTACGGTAGCCACAAAAAACAAAAGTCTGTTTCTTCAACTTTAAATAAAATCCAGGATAAGTGAACAATATGAATAAATATAAATATAAATCTATTTAAAAAAAGAGAATAAAACAAACTTAAAACATTTTAGACATCGTTCAGAATGAGTCAGGTGGCAGAGGTGGTGTTACCTTGCTGAGTGTGCCATCCAGAGGTTTGTACTCAGTCATGAACTCATCCAGGAAGACCTTGAAGGTGTTGACCCAAACTTTGACGGGAGATTCGCTCCAGTCCCTCTGCTCCTGTCTCATGGTTTTCTCCAGGATGTGCTCAAACAGAGCGTAGAGGTCTTTGTAGCGGATGCTCTTACCATCGTCCATCTGTGGAGAGGACAAAGAAAAAACACTTGTTTTGATATATCTAAGTAGAGAAGATCTTACTATTGAAATGTTATAAATACACTGCTTTTACTATCTAAACACAGAGTAAATGGATTTTAATTTTGTGCTTTAATTACCAGTGGTGGAAGAAGTATTGAGACAAGTAAACGTAGTAATACAAAATAAATTACAAATAAAAATCCTGATTTTGAATATTGCTTTTGTGAGTGTATAAATGTATTGGTAGCAAAATGTTTATTATTATAATTATTATTTATTACACTCTATACATTAGTAACTGAAAAATTAATTGTCATGTTATGTCTTAAAATATTTAATGTTGATTTTTGACACTGATCAACAGAAAAGGCCCTTTAAAGTTAAAACAAATCTAAGATAATTGCAAATATAAACATTATATAATACAATTTGTTTTACATGTAAAACATCAATCTAAAAAGTAACTAGCATCTATACTTATATTCCTATATGTAGGAAAAAAGTGAAATATTACCATCTGAATGTAGTGCAGTGGAAGTATCCTAATATAGAAATAGTCAAGTACCTCAAAACTATAGTTAAATAAAGGAACATGTATCACATCACATACCGCCAGCGCTGTAGAGTAGGAGTTGAAGATGTTTAGACGGAATTCCTTCAGAGCCTTTTTAAATACGACATCTACCATGGTGTCCTTCTTACTGTCCTCAGTGTCCAAGTCATTGATCTGAATAATGAGATAACAATCGACTTAGCGAGAATGAGTTCTAACTGTAGCTCTAGAAAGCTTTGAAACAACATTAAGACATAATCCCTGCAGTTAGATAGTAAAAGCACTTTAATGGCCACCTTAAAACTTTTGATGCAAGCCTGTAACTGACCTCTGAGCTGTTTAACATTTTTACCCACACGATAAGGCGAGACAACACAGGTGAAAAGTATAAAAAACTAATACAAATACAAATTAGCCATTATCTAAGTAAATATGCACACATGCAAATGTTTCTTTTTGTTGACTTAAAATGAGTTAAATTGTTTTATGGAGTCAAATTTGTAAACGTCACAACATTTCACTTTTATATCTTAACCTTCTTCATGAGGAAGTCGTTCATGCTCCTGTAGTCGTTGGTGCATGTGAGGATCTGCAGGGCGTCGTTCTGCCACTGAGTGGAGTCCAGAGCCACGCTGCTGATCTTAACGCTGCGCCTTCGCTTCACTTTGGGAGATGGCTCTTTGTTCTCTTTCAAGTCTCTAAACCCTCGATCCAACGTCAGATCAGGACTGCAGGGAGGCGACATGTTCTCCTGACCCGCTGTTTCGAAAGACGGATGTGTGCAATTGAGTCAAAGGAACTTTGAAATACTGAAAAGTGATGACCAAAAATCATCAAATCTTCCATTCTGTAAACTTGACTTATATGGTAGTCTTGGAAAATGATGTATTTATGTGATGTATGTATTTTTTTATTGTGTTTTTTGCATAACGCACCATCTCCCAGTAAAGGCCCAGTGTCTCCATAGTCTCCATCGACAGAATCACCACCACAAATCAGCTTTTCTCTGGACGTCTTCTTCTCCCCATACTTGGTCTTCCCCCAGAAGCGCATTTTACCACGAACCCTGTTCACAATAAAAAACAACATTGATAAGGTTTTTTATTTCATTGTTTTGTTTCAAACACAAAAAAGATGTGTCAGGAGAGGTCATGAATCCGCAGGCCTGTTAATGTGAGACCTGAAGTTTCTGATGTCTAGTTAAATGGTAAAATTTGCCCAGAGTGTTAACCAGCATTTCTCTTTTTGCTTTGGGGCTGACTAGTCGTATTTCAGTTTCATCCTTGTTTAACTATAAAAGATTCTTGCTCATTCATGCATTTGTTGCCAGTAAAAAGCTGGTGATGAACTTCATGGCTGCAGCATCAACTGATTCTATTTACGGCTATGTATTGCCCGCATAACCATGGAAACAGACATTGTGCTCTGATGACATCACCAAGTTCTAGCATGTTTAGAGAGAACAATAGTGGGCCAAGGCGACTCCCTTGTGGAACCTCATAGTAGATGTTATGTCTGTCAGACACTTGATCTCCATGACTAATGCAATTCTTTCTTCCTCTGATATAAGTTGTATCAAAGGTGGCTCTTAGGTCAAAGAGGATAAGAACTGAGACTTTGTTTTCAGCATCCTTTTAACTTTTAGTGGAGTGACGACATCCAGCACTGACGACAGTGCACCACAGAAATTTAATACCATGATATTCAGAGAGCTGTTCTGACTAAATGGCTCAACTGATCTCATAGAATCCAAAGCTTTGTCATCCTGAAACCTCTTTTGAACTGTAAATTCCTTTTTGTTTTGACTACTGATATGTCAGCATCAAAGAATACACAGTAGTGGTCAGACAGTGGTAATTAAATTACTTAGGGATTATTGATATTCAGCCCAGCTGTTATCACTAAGTCCAATATGTTGTCATGCTGATGAGTCAGAGCAGAGACATGCCGAGTTAAAACCGACCTGCAGATCTCCAGTCATAAAGTTTTTGAGGCAATTCTATTGTTAAAATGAATGCTCAGACCCTTGATTTATCATATAGATTTGTGCAGAAAAAGCATCCTGAATAAGTGCATGACAGCCTGGTTCAACTGCTGCACCAAAGCTGCCAAAAAAGCCCTGCAGCGTGTTGTCAAAACAGTGGGACATTGTTGGCACAGAGCTGCCTTCACTTCTTCACAAGACAGAATAGTTTATTAAGGACATCTCTCATACTGGACATAACCTGTTTCAACTCTGTCCATCACAGTGCTTTAGAGCAAACCAGACACGCACAAATAGACTAAAAAATATTTTTATTGAAAAGTCAGTCAATCGAGTCAAAAATCCGAAAGTGCATTGGCTCTTTTTGTTCCTTTTATATTTTTCCACCTATTCAGATCCTATGAGCACCTTCTAAACACTCTTAACGAACACTGTAGCCCTTATTTTTTATGTTTTTTGTTTTAAACTGTCTTTTATTCTTTGATGTACCTTTAGTATTTTCACACAGTAATTTCGTTGGGCTACACAGTACTTGAAACTTGTTTTTAGTTGGTATATCATGGCGCAGATCACAAATTCTGCTTTGAGCAAGCTATTCCACTGACATAAATGTACCTTATTCAACAGCAATAAACAGTACTCATTAGCTGAAAACTGGTGCTAACCCTCCTCCTGTCTTGCCTTTCCCAGCTATTGGATTAAAACTGTGGTTCAGTGGACAGGTTTCAAGCATCAAGACTGTATCGTTACTGAACCAGGTTTCAACCAAGAAAATACAGTCTAGGTTTTTTTTTCTCTGTCCCTTATTACATCCAGTAACCACCATGAGCTTATCCAGCCACTAGTCCAGCCCAGGCTCACACTGCATAGACCTAGCCTGCCATACCAGGGCTGCCCACACCCTTGAACTCCTGCAACAGAGACTCTGGTGGCCATCCATGACCTAGGACACATGCAAATTTGTTTTTGTCTGCTCCGTCTGTGTCTGCGGTAAGTCTTCCCAACCCCCTTTGTTCCCGTCTCAAGTGGAAGAGGTAGTGGTACTGTCAGTGAAGCTCATCCTCACACTTCTGAGAACCACTGCCTGGAACCACCGGATGGTGGACCGCCACTGCACCCCTACTCCTGCCTACCAACCTGGTCAAATAGTTTGACTGGCTGCCAAAGGCCTTCCCTTACAGGTTGACTCCAGGAAGCTATTCCCCCAGTTCAATGGTCCACTCCCCATCAACAAGATCATCAACCATTCCGCAGTCTGTCTCAAGCTCTCTCAAGATACACCTGACCTTTCATGTCTCCCTGCTAAAGCCAGTCTCCTCCAGTCCTCTGAGCCTGTTGTTGGGGAGGTTTGTTTCTGACTCTGCCTTTCGCAGTTGTCCACGGATGTTTCCTACCAGGGGTTTCTGAGGTATTGACACTGGGTAAAAGTGAAGGCCAACCAGTCTCTTTGCAAATCTCCGGGTGCTGGACTCTGCCTGTTCCTTGTCCTCCCATTTCCCTTGGAAATGATTTACTCATCGGCTCTGCACCAAGAGATTTCCAGGGAGGACTAAAGAGAGATTTATTACCCGGTACACATCCCTCCTGCTTCTTAGTAGTCTTGTTGGTGTTAACAAGCATGTGTTAGCATATACAAACTTATCAATTTTAAATCCTAGATTAATAGTAGAAGTACTGCATCATATCCATCCAATATTTGGCAGCTTTATATAAATATAGAAGTATGTATATGAGGAGAGAAACAAACCTTCCATCCTGTGTGGTCTTGCGCAGTGTGTCCACTTTTCCTAAATCTCCTGATGACATGGCTTTGTGTATCTTCTTTTCCTCTTGAGTTGTTGTAGGCTGAAACAACATCAGGTCAGAGATATGTCAAGCCTATCTCCAAAAAACCTTTCCATGTGAGCTATAATATGGCCAGCCAATAGATGGCAGCATCACACCACTGTAGCAATACAGTATTTTTACATTTACATACATTTACTAAACCTCTAACTTTCTCAAGTTATCATTAAAAAGTGTAAATGCTGATCTGATACAACAAAACAATTCCAGAACAAATAATCTTTAATAAGAATACTTTAAGAAAGTTGTAGAAAACTGACAACATATGGCACATTTTTTTTACTAAAAGAATAGTAACTGCTGAAGGGGCAGAAGGAGTAGTTAAGTGTTTTTTTTTAATTAGAAGGCAAAGGCAAATCCCCAATGTTTGACTCATGACTACAGCTGTTAAACTGAAAGAGCTAAAAGAGGAAAAATATCCAAGAGACATGCAAATATAGAATTAGTTAACCAGTAAGAAAGAAAAATCACGGTTACATCCGTGAGAGATGGAGAAGAAAAGCCAAACCATGTTAGAAAAGCAACTAAATTAAAGACTTACATGTTTGAATGGAAAACACATTTCAGAAAGTGCTCTGCATTCATCATGACGAGTGAATTAACACTCACTGTTGATTTCTGGAGTCAAACCAGTAAAGTTGAAGAAGCATGTTTGGATTCTTTTCCTTGGATTCAAGTCATTAAATACCTAAATGAATATTTATTCCTGCAATATTTTAAACTTCTATTGGACAGACAGTGTCAGCCCATTCCCACCACCATAAAACATAGCATACAGTTTAAAAAATCTGCCAGCATGATGGTTTTTATATTTGCAGTGGGGGACATTATATTTTCTTACAGCAGCAATAATGGGCTACACACACACAGACTCTTTCCTAGTAAAATCTTTCTCCCATTATTTGAGATAATAAATCAAAATATTGAGATTTTGAATCAAACCACTGAGATATTAAAGCAAAAAACTGAGATATTAAATCAAAAAATATCTGAACATTAAGTCAACACATTGCAATATTAATTTAAAATACTGAGATAATGAATAAAAGTATTGATATTCAACTAAAATATTAAGATATTAATATTGAGATAATGAATTATATGTTGAGACTTTTAACCAAAACATTGAGATATAAAATTCCTATAGTAAGATATTGAATCCAAGTAGTAAACCAAAATGCTGAGATATTAAATCTGAATATTTAGTCAACATAGAGATACTGAATCTAAAAATTGAGATACAGAGACCAAATATTAGACATTAATTAAATGTTATAAATATTAAATACAAATATTTAGACAGTTTCTCATTACAGTGGTATAGAGGAACATGTTTTCATCACAGTGGTCAGATTCTTTTTTGTTGCTTTTATTCTACAGTGGCAGAAATGGGCTTCTGTAGCTTTATGACCTAGCACAATTTTAGCAGGCATTTAAAAAAATATGTCTTCCACTGAAAAATTATTGTTCATTATTTTCAGAAAACAGAACTGAAGCTCAGTTTGAGTCAGAGGTGTGATGCAGATCTAGGCTCTCTCTGCTGAGGGGGTTAGACAGGAGAAGCCACGCTGTAAGAACGTAGAGAGGGGCCAGTGCTGGCTGGGATGGTTCCTGTTACCATGTCTGAGTCACTGAAACAGGACTGTCCTAAGCCTGCCTCTGTGGAGCTCAGCTTGGAGAGGGGTAGGGTGTAATGTCGGGGGCTGACGGAGCTGTCGCCGTCATAGTCATCCTCGTCTGAGTCGCCCCCAACTGAGAGGCTGGGGGCGCGGGTGAGGAAGTCGGAGCGGGTCCGTGCCATTCTGGCTTTCTTTTTTTGGCCCGCTCTGCCGACCTGGAGTTTACCACAAGTGATAACAGCATGTTTACATGTGAAGATGTGCAGTCGGTGTCAAAAAAAAAAACCTTCAGTGCATTTTTCTTCTTCTTCGTAGGTCAGATTTACTAATTTTAGTGAGAGAGAGAGATATCCTACCAGAATTTATGAATTAATTCACAACACAAAAAGGCAAACACATGCTACATCTATCTGTAACGAAAAATCACTTACATCCCGAGCTTTTGTCCCTTTAGAAGGCTTGGACACTGGTGCGGGTCCCTCTCTGATGGCTGCAGGCGTCTCCTTAGCAACGACATCAGTGTCAAACCTGAAGTGAAGAACAAAAGATGCTTTTAAAAAATAAAAACGTTAAACCTAATAAACCTGGTAAACATACATTTTGTCATTTTTATAGATTTGAATCTGTAAACATTACATATAGGCCTTTAAAATTTGTTAGTTACTTGTCATGTGGAGTAACTGAGGTCTGAGGAAATGCTCAAAAATTCTCAAATTCCCAAACTCAAAAGGGGAGATTGTGCACACCTAGACAGAGGACAGGTGTGCAGGAGAGGCAAAAAAAGAAAAAAAAAAGACACTATCTATTACTTGCAAAAGAAGGAATTTAATGGAACTTTTTGATTTTCAAACCTTCATCAGGTAGTTTTGATGAGGAGGAAGGAGAGCACAATTTAAATATGGTTTTGGGTACACGTGGACCAATCACATCTTATTCTGTCAGACACGTCATCAACACAGAGATGATGGCATTTACTACTACTACTAATTAATGTATTTGTTTTTTGTATTTGTATTTGTATGTTATTTTGCTAGTGATGACAGTGTGGGGTAGTTCTTTTTTCTTGGTTTAAATTCCCAAGCTAAATTTCAGCTCCTTTGCAACTTAAATAATATGTGGTAATTTTATTATTTTTAAATTATATATAGGAATAGGACTTAGGTTGTTCAGGTGCATTCTTGTCTGCTGCAGCAGTTTTATGATGCAAAAAGCATCATTTGAGTCACATACTCACTTTGCAAACGACACTTTGTCCTTGGGAGAGAAGAAGATGTTGACGGACTTCTCCGCCATGCTGATGGCGGGGCCCTGGTTGCTTTGAGGCTTCTTCGTGGCTGCTCTGACTCTGGTTCCTCCTCCTGCTCCGTCTTTGGACTCCAGGGTGAGTTTGGGTGCCCAGCCCTCGGCGACAGGCCTCCGCTCCTTACGTTTCTCTTTAGGGACAGAAGTAGGTGGGGGAGGCAGTGTGGGAGGGGGAGTGGCACCGCCTCGGACGTCCACTGCCGGGGCGGCGGAGTCGGAGCGGGTCCTGCCGTGAGGGGCGAGCCCCGCAGTCCTCTCTATCAGCAGAGAGCTGGGTCTGAGCGGCCTGGAGGTAGGATCCTGCCCCCCCTGCCGGCTCTGCTGGATCCTCTGCAGGGCCTCTCCCCGCTGCTTCTCAAACATGTCTCTTTCATACTGGGCGAAGAAAAGTCGCTGGCGCTCCAGCGCCTCCTTCTGCTGCCGGATCTGCTCCATCATCTCCTTCTCGTTCTGCTGCTGCTGGTTCCGCTGTCGCTCCTCCTTCTCCTCGTTCAGCCGCACCAGCTTCTCTATGATGGCCTGGTCGGCCCGGGCGACGGCGCCGGTGGCGTGACCCTGGGGTGCAGTGGCCGGCTTCTGCGGTGATGGCGTTGACTCCCCTGTCTGCGCCGCGGAATCCCGGACCTCTAAAGGGGGACGGAGCTCGCCACTCAGCTCTTCGCTCAGCGGGCTTTCTTTCTGCATACTGATGACCACCACCACTGGCCGGCGGGATTCTCGCCGCTCTCTGAGAGGTTTGGGGATGGCGGTAGTGGTCGTGGAGCTGGCAGCCTCTTCAGCAGGATGACAGGGGATGACAGGGGCGGCCTCGCTAGCAGGGACGTAAAAAGTCGGGAGGTAGTTCTCGATTCTGGGCGGATGTGTAGTGGAAGGGGCTGCTGGATCAGCTTTTGTCTGGTCCTGGACAGCATCAGAAATCCTGTTTGTTTCCGGGCTCATGGAGATGACCTCCATGCTTGGATCCGGTGAGAGGACCGGCGAGCAGAGGTCCTCACTGTCCGTCACCTCCTCTACGGCTTTGGGGGCCTCGTCATCCATGCTGAGGAGCTCGAAGCTGCCTTTGGAGCTCTGGCTGTCCGGCGTGCCCTGTGGGGAGCGAAGAGGCGGCGTGGTGGGCGGGACCAGCTCCACGGACCAGCGCCCTTCCTCCGAGGGGGACGAGGCTCCTCCACTGCTCGCCCGGACTTTCAGAAGCTCCAGGCTGAACTTGGCCTGCTCCAGCTCCCTCATGCGCCGGCTCTCCCTCTTGGCACGGGTGGTTTTCTGACTGGGCTCGTCCATGGGTCGGATCTTCTCTCGAACCACCACTGTTGGCGCCGGGACCACGGCAGGTGTCTCGGCTTTAGATGAACTCTCCTTTGTCCCGGTGGGTTCTCTTCCTTCGCCATCCTCCTTCACCACCCCATCGAGGGTGCTGAGGATCTGGAGTGTCCTCTCCCGTTCTTCGTAGGTCCGGTCCTCCCACGTGCTGAGGTCCAGACCCATGATCCTTTCCAGCGGCTCCTCCTCCTCCTCTTCTTCTGCCTGACCGTTCTGCAGCTGCAGCAGCTTCTCCTGCTGCTCCCTCAGCTGCTGCTCTTTCAGTTTCCTGAAGCTGTCAATCAGAAAGACAAACTACTGTCAAACTGCTACAAGACAACACATTAACAGCTTTGTAACTTCTCTCAGTGTTTTCAATGACGTTAGGGTCTGATACGAAAGCTCTGGCTCTCTGCAGCTCAGCTGATTGCAGAGCTGCTTTGTGTTGGATTTCTTGCGCAATGGCTCTTTCTGAGACTGGTCTGTGAGTATGCTGAACAATGAGCACTGCAGGCACTGTGTGCAAAGATTAATCTGCTTTTACAGCAGTCATTTGCCTCCAAGAAACTATTTTCAGATTATTGAACCGTTATAGAAACTAGTGCAGTGTCAGTTCAGAGCTGGGCCGAATGCCCAGAAAGGCTGCTTGTCGTAAACCAATAGATTTCATACTCAACAATGCACTTCTTTGGGTCCTTAGCAATACACCCACCAAGTTGATCTGATGAATGGTTCTTAAGATATGTGAATACATGTCATATATACTAACATACACTACTAACGATAAATTAGGGATATTGTTATTTACATAAGTGCTTTTTCTATTTGGTCTGAATTTTAATGAAATAAGTAAAATTCTCCTTTGGGTCCCAAGCAAGACACTCGCCAAGTGCAAAGTCAATGGAATGAATGTTTGTCCAGATATGTGGCACAAATAGAGCATGAGAGAGATTCCTTGCATTAGAGAGATGTTTTACCTCTGCCTGGCGAGGTAGCCTCTGCTGAGCGCCTGGAGTTGAACAGCTGCAGCATACAGGTGTAAGTAAGCCTGTCTGGCTCGATGACAGCGCCAGGCCGCCTGAATCACCAACGCTGCAGAGCAGCGCCGGTAGAGCCACGACCTCCAGGCTCTCTGGAGCACCAGAGCAGCTTCTCTCCACAGCCTGAACCTCTGACGCTGCCTGTAGCTGCGCCAGTGGGCCTGCAGACACAACGCTGCCTCCTGTTGGACAGAAGGGTCGTAGTCCTCCTCTTCTACGGGCCGGAACAAACGCCACCATCTCTGTGAGGATGAAAATGATGAAGATGATGAATGATATATGAATGGTAGCCTGTGGTAAAGTTCAATAAAAACAATTCCATTAGAACAAGTACAATTTTCAAAATTTTCTTTAATGGGGCCTAAAAATAATAATAATCATCTATGAATACAAATATGAAAACTTCATTATCCACAGTGGAGATGTGCCTTTGGCTTCACCATAACACATGCATGGATATGCCATGAAACATAGAAAATCACAGTAAACAAATGCTGACTAACACTCAAGATACAGATTTCACTAAAAATAAATTCAGGGATAGGAATTAAATTGCAAAATCTGATGAGACAGATTTATTTCCATATACACGGAAGCAAAGTGAAGGTGAAATTTGGAGATGGAGCAGATGTGGGATCAGATATCGAGTTGCTGACGAAGAGGAGAGACACTGTACCTGGATGCACATCGCTGCCGCTCTCATCCGGACAAACTGCTTCCTCTCCAGCTGGGCTCTGAATCGCCGCTGCAGCATGATGATGAGTCGGAGAACTTCGCTGTGGAGCAACGCCTGCAGCTGCTGGCGCTCTCCCTCCCGCAGGAACACCTGAGAGGAGGGACCACGACAGAGTCAGAACAGGGCAACACACACACTTAATGAAGACCGAGGTACAGATATACTCACACACACAAACTCCTTCAAAGCCCTGCACTCAAACATGAGAAATCCCTGACACATGGCCACAAGAATGTCAGGTATGATCATCTAATTATATAGACAGCATCCCAAAGGCATGGTCCCCTCCATCATTCACACAGTGGACATACACACTCATGAGATTTTCATTACTTCCTTTTGTTCAGAGAGGATGCTTTCAGGTAATATCACCAACACGATCCTTTCCCTGTATCCACAACTCTATTTATAGTCTGTGTCATCCAACAGCTTAATAACCAAGAGAAGGGATTTTAAAGGAAGAAAATTAAGTTTGACTTCTGTAATGTTCATTCCCAGACTCCTAATAGCATAACACCATGACATGAAATTGATAGTAATTAACAATCCTCAACACCTTTTTTACCATTGTTGAATAAAAGTATAAAGTTTCTGAACAAGAGAAGAAAATCACTATTGAGTTGTATCATAAACTCTGTGATACATCTGGATTATATATAGTGACTTTAGTTAACGTTTTGAGTCCTGATATTCCATTAAAGTCACGATAAAACTATTATTTTCCCAGAGCAAACATGTTATATCTCCACCAAGCTTGTTCTACTTCATTTACAGTCATATATACGATATATGACAGTATTTGTGAAATCCAGCACTTTGCATTTCTACAGAAAAGCAGTGGACATTCTCGCTTTCAGGTGTGTTGAGGATGCTGGGTAATGTATGAGTCTTTCTGATAAAGTTTCTCAGAAGTGGACGTGAACTGACTCAAATTATAGCGGACAGTCAGCAATTCCAAGTTTAGAGCCAATCTATTAGAAATCTGATTCACTGATGTCAATGCTTCTTTCCTGATGTATCACTGCTGCACCGATAATGACAGTAAAGCACACCCTCGAGTGGACTTTTGTGATTATTAAACAGCGCTTACTAACAAAATTAAACATAGAATTCAAATGTATTCATATTGTAGGGCAATTCATTCTTCAAACGATAGAAGCTTTTGCTGCTTTATCTCTGATAGAACTCTGAATAATACCTTACTCCTGTAATAAAACCTAGTCTCTTTAATACAGCATCTCTGTTTAATTCTAGGTTTTAGTTTTATATTTTTGACAGAATTGAAAATCACACTGTTTGATGATTTCTAAATACCCTGGTATAGCATAATAGCTTGATATCACCCAAGCCTAAAGTAGTGTGAAATAGTGTGAAATATTCTAAACCAGACCATGTTCATGACCCATGAAACTTCTATATCAGTTTATACTCACTTTAATGCAATTGTGTATGCTGAAACTTTTGGCTTTTTAAAAAAAAATTAAAACAACTTCTGACCTGAAGAAAGCAGCTAATTCATTTGTAAATGACAAAAAACGGATTTTAATTTGGAATAATGCACCTTACTAACACAAGAAATGTCCCACAATGTTTTATCTGTTTATCCTTTAAGATTTAAGAAGGACAGTGGGGGAGGAGGCGGAGTAAATACCATTGACTTGCCAACTTGGCAACCATCTGATGCCAGGTCCAGCTGGTCCAGACACTCCTGGATGCCCTCTCGGGTCGCTGTGGTGCTCTCTGGGAACAGCACGCTGAAGTGATGGACGAAATCCTATCAAGAAGAGAACAAGACAGGGCGTTAATGAGGAGTCTATTAGGTTTATCACCCGGCAGGATCTGTTCTAGATTGTACATTTCCTAAAGCCATTTTCTTTACGATGGATTAGAGAAAACAATGAATAGGTTGATGTTGACTGTTCTGTCTGAAGCGGATTGGCCGGGCCATATTTCTGAGAAATAGTTAGATTTTTTTTTGCTGAAATTCATAACTTTGCTAAATAATAACTAAAATCACAAATTTGCACAAAAAATAGTGGGTTTTTGTCAAGGAACACTTTACTTTAGAAGCTTGGATTACACGTTTCTAGTGCCTCTTCAAAATAAAGCATTTTCATGTTCATGGTAACTAAAACAAAACCAATTTAACAAACACAATGTTTTTGAATCATAAAATGGACTTTTAAATAACAAGAAACCAACATGAACACACAATGTATATTTTGAGAAACCTGATGAATGCTTCTTAAAACTGTATTTAAATTTGTTTTGACTTTCTCATCTTGCCAGACATTATTCCACACTGACCCTTACATTAATATGAAATAATACCCAAGACATTCAAAAATAGCCTAAATCTTAACTCAACCATCGTTATAACAACATGCAAAAAAGGAGGTTGCTGATTTCAGGAGCTAGTTTTCAAGAGTGTGTCTTGTCTAAACAAGACCTCAATGTGAACTGATCTCCTGACCAGAAGCAGGCACTGAATCAGCATCTGTGGCATCTCTTTAACAGCAACCAACCTTGGAAAAAAAAAAAGTGAAGGGCCTGGCAGAGATGGTTGGGCCCATAGTAGGGTTGTTGGGGTGGGGGGGGGGGGGGTTCAGGTAAAAGTCCATGCTGTCCATACTCGCAGGGGTTCAACCATCATGGCATAAATATGCTGAACTCTAACTCTTCAAACTGAGGCTCATTGTCTAAACTCAATACGGTCTGCACTCTGGGCTGCAGGGGGTGGATTGGGAAACAGATGCCATGTTTATACAATTACAAGCATGGGGAGTGTTTCAGAGACCCGAGGACAATGGAGAGGCTCTGTTCTGAGGAGTCGGGACACAGCAGAGTCCTCGAAAGTGATACCATGCCCGAGATATTTCTCATTAGTGGTGACCGTAGCAATGAGTACGTCTGGGGGAATTTCTGGCAAATTAGGAATATTCTGATGCTAAAATGGTCTAACAGTGCTTTTCATTTTTTTGGCATCGATTTATGGTGGATATGTTTTTAACCTGTTAAGGAAAATACAAAATTCAGTATTGCAATTCAACAATTCAAAATATAATGGAATATAATCCAAGTTATTCACACACTTCTTTTCATGCATTCTGATGAAATATTTGACAGCAATTTCTGGTAGAAATGCAGGTAGAAAACCTAAAAAATTATTAATTTAGAATTGTATTATTATTAAATGGCACACACTAACAAAATTACTTGAGTTCAGAATCTTTCGACAAGGATGAAGAACCACTTTGCTCTAAAAGTTCTGCTTTTACCAGCATCCCACCCCCCTGAGTACAGGTCTGCTAGACAGAGATGTTCTGGTTTAATGATACTGAAATGACTAATGTTCAATGCTTTGGGAACCATAAACCAAATTCCAGTACCCGTCATTGATTTTGGGTAACGCCAACAACTCAAAACCTCAGCAAATCAAAAATTATCTGATTGGCTGGAAATCACAGCGGATTTGCGATTTGGTGAAGAGTGACTCAATCTTTGCATGAAACATTTGGCAGGACCGAACCAGTCTGGCACAAATGAACATCCAAGACCATGAAATGGAAATAACTGGAAGTAAAACTGGACTTGAGAAGGAGCCACTCCCAACTGAGTTTTTGTGCAACGACTCACTTCCAATCAGCGTTAAACGTGATCTGCTTTATTAGTCACAAAGCGCTTCTTGCACGGTTGATGACATCATTCTTTTGAGAGCCAGTGCGGTGAGTGCTGCCACCTCACATCTTCCAATAATTCCCTCTCCACACAACGCAAGATGGATCCTGGCTCTCAAGCAACATCAGCAACATGTTTCTTGGAGGATAATTCATCACCGGCACCTCGACTGATGGAAACCTGAGTGTCATTCAAGTGTTGGGACGTGAAGAGAAGAGATTGATAGTGCACCAGAGTTTCTGGCCTGCACACACCTGCACAGAGGGAACATTAACATGATCTGCTGCTGCTCCTTTTACCATTTGGCGGCTTATTGAATGTTTGCTTCCTGGATAACTGAAAAATGATATTTGGCCATTCTAGACAATCACAAATGGTGGATGAAGTAGGACTGACATAACTCTATTACTCTGGAGGAGCTTTTTCAAATCTGAAAAAAAAGAAAAAAACAACAACCTCCTTGATATCTTTAAGGCCATCTTAGTTTATCAGAGAGGCTGTGTTACACATGTCAAGTAAATATGTTGCTACTTTGTCTGAACCTGAGTGATATCGGTTTATAACACAAAGAATCTCTGTCATTCTGTATTTGGGACAATGTCAAAACTGTCATTTAGTATAACCCTAAAACTTGGTACCAGATAGTTTAACTCTAATTTTTAGAAATAATAAAAAAAATATTAACAAGTTTTATGTTTTAGGTGGATTAGATATCTAAAATTTAACATTCTTTTTTGGTTACACCATATCTCTGATCGACTTCACCCCAGCAACCCCAGCAGCACTTCCAGGCGCCAGGCAATAGGCCTGTTTAAAGTTGGAACTAGTCAATAGATATTGACGATGATCTACATCGTGGACCTGTTACCTTGAAGCTGTATTTGATGTTGTAGCCTGACTGGCGGATGCGCACGGTCTCCAGCATCCCGGTGTAACGCAGCTGCCTCAGCACCAGGTTATCGTTAAACCGTAAGGGCAGCTGAGGAAGAAAGTAACAAAAAAAAGAGCAGGCGGGGGGGTTGAAGAGAGACACAGAGGGAAATGCTAAACAGATTCAGAAAAGTTCCAACTTCAAGGGAAACTAAAAATGCTTTGAAAGACTAAACCAAAACAGTTGCACGCTGTACTGTACCTTCTCAGCATTGGAACGGATGCACTTGACAAAATAAGGCTCAGACTGACCCAGAGTCTCCATTAGCTTATTGAGAGAGGCCTGCGGAGTGAGACACACAAACAACACACAATGAGGCAGATTAAACTCCTTTCAGTCAAAGAGTGGTGAATAACTGTTCCATCCATCTGAAAGTAAAAGATGAAAGCCGCTGTCTAGAGTCATAAATACTAACAATATTTTTTACATTAGCATCTGTAGGGGGAAAGAAACCATGTGCTTAGTATGTGCAGTTGTGTGTGTAAACACATGTGTGTGTGATAATTCAGTGGCAGCAGGAATTCAGTCTCCTCCCCCCTCCATGGGAGATTAAAGCAATCAGCACAGCACAGGATGTGGGAAGTGAAGTCATCCACACACTGGGGCCAGAGCCGCCTGCCAGAGGGGCCTCGGCACTCATCTCACCACCAGCGAAGATGGCCAGCTCACAGCTCAGCCTCAAAGACATCAGGGAGAAAACACAAGTTTCTGCTTTGTTGAAAGTTTTGCTGCTACTAGCTGCTGATGAGAACTTTTATCAGACCAAAACAAATTTATTCTGAAACTTAAATAGTTAATCTCCCTATTCGGGGCAGGAAAATATTCGAAAATATGTGAACAAATGATGCTGAAAAGCAGTCGTGGGAAGAGATTATTTAGTCAAGTACACAGTAAAATTTGAGGTACTTTATGTTACTTTACATTTCAGAGGGAAATATTATGTGTTCTACTCCACAATATTTATCTGACAACTTTAGTTACTTATTCAGATGCAGATTTGACACAATGGATAATATACCAAGCTTATGCAATGCCTAACTTTAAAGATGAAACCAGTGGTTTAGATTTCTTCTCCTATTAATCATCTCAGGACCCTTCACATTTATCTGCTGACCCTTTGGAGGGGCCAGATCCTTAGGTTGGGAACCACTGGACTAAACTGTATATATAAGGTAGTTGAAACCAACTCCACCTTCAGCAGCTAATGATAATCAGTCAGACAAAACCACTACTTTTGCTATAATACTTTAACGACATAAAGCTCCTAATACTTATGTACTTCTAGTATTTTTTATGCAGGACTTTTATTGTATTGGAGTATTTTGACATTGATGTATTGCTACTTGGCTCTGAATATTCTGCTGAAAATAGAGCGGAGCACCTACATGTGGCAGTTTTGCTCTTTGCTTTCAGGACTTAAAATGGTCATGCATATGTTTATCTTATATTATATTATATTATTTATCTCTTATTTTCTAATAGAATCGCTGCAGTTGCCTGTTTTTCTTGGGCTCATCTCCCAGAAAGAAAATAACATTTAAAAAGGGTGTGTAACTGAGGAAAGGCTAACTTTCTCACCAAAACCAGAGTATATATATTATTTTATTAAATTCCCAGACGAGATGTCATTAGTTTTAAAACCTTTGAGTGGGTGTGTGAACTACACTATGTAATAGGCTTCGCACACATGATGAACACATACAGGCATTAGTAAGTGGGCAGTGAAGCCGTGGGCAGAGAGGGAGAGAAGTGGAGGCAGCTGGGTTTGAAGGACACACCTTGTTTTTATCATATTCTCAGCTGGAGGGAGATTCCTCCGTCCAGCTCAGGCTGATCATGTTATTCTTACAGCGAGACAACAGAATTCTAAAGTTCACCACTGGCTCTGTGTGTTTGTGTTTCTGACCTGGAACTGTGCACTGATGCTGGGTGGTTTCTTCTTCTTGTGAAGGTGAAGCAAGGACTTGGTGATGCGGTCGTGAAGCGTCAGGTTGCTGAGGTACTTCAGTGACTTGACATTCAGTAAGTGCTGCGGTCAGGAATGATGCAAAGCATTGAAGCATTAAAATACTTAGAGTAATATAAAATAACATGAGGCTAACATAAAAAAAATATCTTGCACGGTACCTTCGGAAGAACTGGTTTAGATTTGTAGTTTTTGTTCCTCCTGTTTATAAAAAAACAAATGATAAATTGAGCATCAAAATCCTTCTTTTGTTCCTTAAATGAACATGCGAGTCAGGTAAAACGTCAACAACGCCTTTAATTAATTCATGAAACTCTTCCCAAGTGAGTCATATCCCTGTCAATAAGTTGCTGCTTTATTCATCCCTGTGGGGAAGTTTTCTTTTCACCTACTCCCCTCCGTAGGGAGGTCAGAGGTCAGGGTCAGCCTCAGAGCAGTAGGAATGTGTTGATTGCTGAAGGACAGGTCAGCAGGGCAGATGTTCTCTCACACTCGGCTTGAACTTGAGTCTTTTTAGTTTTTAAGGTGTCTAAGTGTTCTGTTTTATACTCCAGAAAGCTGACATACAGAAAATAATTATAAAAAATTAATATTAAAATACTAATTGCCGTAACTAAATTTGCAAAAGAAAACCACTGAAATGAGAGAATGTGATGTAAGCGTCAGTGTTCAGGACAGTTGAAACTATTCCTGAGTTTTTTGTAACTCACATGAGGATGTCGTGGGCTCTCTCCAGGAGTTTGCTGCTGGCAGAGTTGACAAAGATGCCGTCTTCTTCTGTGGTGGTGGAGCTGCTGGAGGACAAGCGGCTCTGTCGACCAACACGCCCGTTCCAGCCGAGACCCGGAGAACCCCTTCAGATCAGAAAAAAACCAAAAAACACACACACAGATTCTGTCAGAAAATCTGATCTGAAAAGTATTCTGGAAACTAGTCTCTCCACCCCTGCTTGATAGAAAAGCAAGGGTGGAAAGAGTAGAAACAAAACCTACTCAAGCAGAAGTATGGTAACCTTGATACTGTTTTACTTAAATAAAAGTAAAATTACTGGTGTAAAAATCTACTTGAGTAAAAACTATTCATTTAATTTAAAATGTACTCGGAGTAAAAGTTGCTTGGTTACTTTTTTGTGGTCAATGGTTATATCATCTCTCCATCGCAATAAAAAGTGCATATAAAAACACATTGTGTGTATATAGGTCTATATACTTATTTCATTGTATATTTTCCTTCTTTTCAAAACTATGAATAGTACGTGAAGGTTAAATGTGATCACCAGATCACATAGTTTTGTCCTTGAAATGAGATTACAAAATGTCACCAGTTTGATGGAGGTACAGAAGAAGTAACGCATGATAATAGTGTTTTATTTTTAAATACATCATAGATTTAATTCGTGTACAATAATAAGCCTATAAAATTAAATAATTATTTGAAAATGGGAACATTCTTTGGGATATGTTTCCCCAAAAGGTCCAGCAGGGGCACTGTTCTATATGTTGTACAAGTAGAGAGTGGAATATATTCCACTCAAAGTTTACCAAAGTCCCACAGGTTTTAAACCTCAGAGACCTCAAGGTGAAACCAAACCACCTGACCAGAACACAAACATAAACACGGGCGGTGAGGTCACGGTTAAAACCAACCATCAACCTGTCTCAACTGTTTTAGCCCAGAGGAGACAGGAGAAGACGAGAGGAGGAAATGAAGAGAAGAAAGACAGATGAGGGGAAAAAAAAGAGGAAAAAATGCACAACTGAGATACCATGATCACTGAGATTCAACAGTTGATGAAGTAGAAATGTTGTTGTCCAAAAAAAAAATACTCAATAACAATTAAAAGTCCTAATTTGAAAATTTTACTTCCTAAGTACTCATTATGCAGACTGTTATTATTATAGTATAATATATTACTAATTTCAATAAATAAGCATATGTTAGAGGTTTTTAATCAAAGTGAAGTCAATTTAAAATACTTTGGTTAGTTTAATAGTACAGTACTGTATCATAATCTTTGACACCTTTAAACAAAGAGAGAGCATTTTTTTTTAAAGCGAAATAGAATAGAATATAGATAGAGTAAAAATACCTAGTTGCTTTCCACCACTATTATTTAGAAGCAGAGTAAACTGTATGTGCTTCATCTGTTGATTCAGCCAACAAAGGGGTCAAAACACTCCTTGAAATAAAAAAAATAAAAAAATTGGAAAAGCAACTTGAGGTTTTAATGTCTAATAAAAGAAACGTCTACACAGAAGAGGTGAAAAGTTGAACTTCTTGGTGCTGTGTCTCTTTGGTGGTTGTTTGGGTTGAAAGTGATTTTCCACAGTGTCAAAAAGTGCAAAGAAAAACCTGTTTGATAAATAAATGGAGCTGTGTTAACGGTTTCTGGCTTCTGAGGCACCAAATTATTTCTTTCTCACTCTATCTATTACGACTCTGCTTTTATTTCTCCATGTTTTCTTTGGCAGTCAAACCTCAAAATACTGCGTGTTAAATCTGAAATGCATTACAGATGCAGCGGGCTGAAAATAGAAACCAGGCAGAAAAAAGGAACATAGGTATGCCTGGTCTTCCCATTACTTTTTTCTTTTTTTTTCCTCTCTGGAGACATGGAGGACACCCGGAGGATGCTTCTTTAACAGCTCCACTTTCCTTATCCACAAGGATCCCAGAGGAGCCGTACATATGATTTGAACTACTGGCCAAGCATTACATCATCGCACTGTAAAGAGAGGAATCTGTGTGTGTGCGCGTGCGTGTGTGTGTGTGAGTAGTGTATCTCCAGGAGTGTTCATTTGATCGTCTTCACACTTGCTGGGTTTATTTCTGGAGCCCAGGGTGAGTGCAGTGCTGGATTTGGTGCATTCTGGCCAGATGGTGGCGCTATGACAATAAACTTTATGTTTTGGCCTGTAACTTTTAAACCATAAGTCTCAGTCTATTAGTCTATTGGATTAGGATCCAATCCGGCCACTGAAAGACTCTGCAAAGTGTAAAAAAAAAAAAAAAAAGGACAGAGTTTGGGTTTTTCTAAGAAAACAATGAACCAGTTTCTATGCCCTCAAAGAAATGTGAATGTCTTGTTGTACTCATAGCATCAATCAGCAATAATATTTTTGAAATTGCACTTTTCTAAGGACATGGCCTGTTTTGTAAATGGATGGTTAATTTTAAAGTTTTAAGATTGATTCTTCACATTATGCAGGAGGTTATTATGGATCAGTTTTACTGGTCCGGCCCACATGGAATAAAACTGGTCTGTATGTGGCCCGTGAACTAAAATGAGTTTGACACCTCCAGTCTAATCTGTTTCATCACTCCTACAAATTGTGATTAATTGCAGCCACATTTGGTGAACATGTGTAGATATGACGTCTGGCCAGGACAAATTTGGTGCTGTTCAACCTATAGGCGGTACTGTAGCACCATCATCTATCTTTAAAGGAAGGAATCCCCATTCATCTGTGTGTATGATTGTCCTTTGCATATCTGCACAACTGTTCATCCGATCGACTTCACACTTGGTGGCTGTATTGCCGAGGCCTGCAGGGAGCGCAGTGTTGAGTGTGAAGTCAATCGACTGAGCAGTTCACAAGAATGCTGTAAGCAGCCAAACCACAGTTCACAACATTGCTGTAAGCAGCAACACCGGGAATCAAAGCAGTTGGCCCTTTTCGAACATTCACTGCACTAGTTATTAGAAACAGCGTGAGAGGATCATCAAGGCTCCAGTATGAATGTGTAAATCAAAGCTTTCAGCAAACTTCATTCAGTATATACAAAAGGCTTCATTTGAGATGTATTTTCCCATGTAAAGGACCAGTGTTAGAGGATTTATCATTTCTGACCAAATCAGAAAATCATTTCTAACCCCACAATGTATAATAGAGGAAAATATGCTGTTTACATCTGGCCAACCATATAAAGGAGAATTTCTCCCCAGTCGATCATCAGTCCAGTGAATGGTGATAGCACAATCTGGTTTTTGTAGTGGCTGTTTATCTGCGTAGCCTCCCTCAGAGTCCCATAAAGCTACACACTGTCCCGCGCCCTGTCCGGCAGACAAGCGCCCTGCAGGGACCCGATATTTATCACTCCCCTTTAGCGCTTCTCTCCGATGCATAGCTCTGAATTTACATCATGGAGGAAGCAGCTGGCCGGGGCTTTAGTGCTGTCTTACTATATCGAGGATGAGTGTGTGCGCGAGCATGCAAGTGAGAGAAAGAGGCCGAGAGGGAGGCCAGAGGTCGCAAATCATATTAAGGAGGGGATTTTAACAGCCCTGGACTGAGCTCCCGTGGAACAAAAGCTGTCTTGTAGGAGCTGCTCTGCTACCAGTCGTGGTCGTGGGCTGCTAAGCTCACCATCCACAGCTAATTAGAGGAGGTGGCGGACCAATGTCTTAGTGGGATGCTATGAGAGTAATGCTAGGGGTCACAGCACAGTCAGCACTCTTTTTTTTTCTCCCCCCAAGGCATTCCACTTGTCTCCTGAAGCTCACAGTGGTATGTCATTACCTGAAGACCAAATATATCTAAAATTATGACAGCACCTCAAAGGCTGGTGGAATCTTTTCTTTTTTTTTTTGGCTTGCTTTAGAGCTCTTTGTTGCACGTGTGTAAGAAGCATGTGAAGGAAAGGAAACATTGTGTGAATGGATGTGTAGTTCCCTTTGTGGTAAATAAAGTGGTAAAGACATTAGTGATGTGCACATGGCCTGTTATTTCATCCACAACTGCATCACAAAACACATCATCCACCTGCCATTCATCGGCCCAACTGAAACAAATTTCAAATTTTGCAATTTTTTTTAGGTCTATGAAAATTGGACAATTTCAAATTGTACTTGGATCAAACTTTTGGTTCTCAGTCATCAGTTAGTTTTGAAAGAGAGGTAGGAGAGCACAATTTAAATAAGGTTTTGGGTACCAATCACATGGACCAATCACATCTCTTTCTGTCAGACTCATTAACACAGAGACAATGACATTTTTTCACTTTACAAAACAAAACAAAAAAACAATTAGAATAAGCTGTAGAGAAGTTATATTTAGAGAAATGTCACAAGTTAAACATTCAAGTCTAATGGATAAAAAAAGAGCTTCACGTCATATCAATTATAAGTGCATATAAAAATGTCACAGATGTCAAATGTCAAATGATTGTCCTTAGATGATAGTAATAATATTAAACAACATGTACATTTTAATTTGACTAGTTAAAAGCTACTGCCAGAATTTGATTAAAATATTATGTTTTTGTCATGTAGAACGTATGGAATCCATGGTTGCAACAGTGGATCTCTAAAACACATTTAAAACTGCACGTATAACCTATGGGACGCTTGGATTTTTTTTTTTCTTGTTAGTTAGTTTTTGTTTAGTTTTTGGACATCATATATTCGTTTCCTGACTGAACCTGTAAATTTGGATCAGAAGCTTTTATAAAGATCTTAAAAAACCTGCTGCAGCAACAAGCTGCCAATCAAAACCTGTCCAGACTCTTACCGTGGTGACTTCTCATTGATGGTGTTGCTCCCCTGAAGGTCTGACAGTGGTGTACGTGGACTCTTCCTGGTCACACCTGATCACGCAGAGACAGGATTGCATCATGTGAGGAACACACACACACATACATGCACGCACGCACGCACACACACGCACAAACACGCACAAACACACACACACACACACACACACACACACACACACACACACACACACACACACACACACACACACACACACACACACACACACACACACACACACACACACACACACACAGATAGACAAACAATCCAACCCTTTAAAATCATCCCAAGCAAAGACAAAACACACTTCTGACATCATGTTACACTCCTGTGTTATTGCAATGAGTGTTATGTGCCTTTTTAAGGATAATTTAATCAACTGCAGATTATTTAATATTGAAACAAAGATCTGTGATGTTAATAGTGAGATGCTCTTGTTAGTGTCAAATTATGGAAAATGATGCTGAAGAGCTATTATCTTAAACTTGAATCTGCTATTTTAAATGCAAATGTTCAAAACAGATCCCCTCCACCTATAATCGAGTATCTAATTAACCAGATTAAATTAGATTACAGTGTGACGTCTAGGTTTTGGCGCTGATGAGAGAAAGTGACACCAGCAGCCGTCTGAACCTGCAGCCAATTAATCACAGTGACGAGAAGTCAGAGGGAGCTACTTAGTGTGTTAGCCTACTTAGAAAAAAAGTGATTCTGGAGAGTGTTTTATCATGGGAATTAACAGTATACCGTCTTCACTTCCATCACTTTGTACAACATTTTCACTCTCATCATCTGGAGCTGCAGGGTGGCACAAAACAAAAAAAGACACAAACACATTTGAGTGTAATGAACGGTCTGCAGAAAGAACAGAGAGTCCAAGTACTCCTTCCGGTGGAATCCATGGGCCTGATTTAGGACAAAATATGTTCGGTACTCAACGGGAAGAGACAAATAATGTTTTGATCTTGTTTGAATTTTGCCATGAATTTTATATGAATTGATATTTGTCAATTTTCACACAAAACTGCTGAACTTCAATATTTCTATGCTCAATTCATTAAAATGGGGAACATTTTGTAGTGGTATGAAATGTCAAACATCATATGTGTGATTCATGACAAAATTCAAACATCATCAGCCAATTATTTGCCTCTATTTGCACACCGCCGTGCCCATATTTCCCAAAATAACATCCCATGTGGTCCACCGGAGGGGGAGGAGCTTCGGCTCTCTATCGTGACCTTTGATAGAAGTGTGTGAGAAACCTAAAACATACATACAGGTCGGCTGTATTCCCTGCACCACATGTGAAGTTAAAAACATTTGCGTGTGAGAAAAATAGTAGTGTAATCGTGGCAGTAATATTATATACATCTGTGCCCCAACTATGTCCCATCAGTTTTTTCTATCACCATCACCAGTCTAAGTGAAATTAGTGACAAGGGAAGTTGGTTGATTTTGTTGCATTTGCCATGGAGGAGAAGCAACTACACCCGCTGCCCAAGAAACTAAAGCTGGACATAAAAGCGTAGCTGTTCTGTTCTAGTGTTCTGATAAGTGGATAAGTGATGATGTGACACCTGGAAGTGTTACCCAAACGCTTCATACATGCATTTGCTTGCTGCAGCTTTACCGACACATGGTTAGTGACATGAGGGCTGAAGCATGCTAGTGAAAAGACGTGCAGACAGAACCTAATACAAATGCATGCAGGTGCAATATGCAAAGGGGGGGAAGAGGAAGACAGAGGAAGGGGAGACCAACAAGCATCTAGTCTAGTAATAGATGATAGGAAACTTTGTGAAGTTATGTCTTTTTATTTTTTTATGGAAATTGCTTTTGATCTTTTGTGGTTTGGCATTAGAGCTGGGTGATTATATATCTCAATTTATGTTCAATTTTTTACTTAAGCATAGTTTTTTCATGTTTTCCATTAAACAAACTAAAAAGGCAAATTTACAGAATTATTTTATAATTTTATCTTTAAAAAATACAAAGGAACTCATAGGCCTATGTGAACACATCTGTGGTTCAAGAATAAAAATCTAAATAATAATAATATAATATATAATATTATTTTCATTTATTCATTTTTTGCCAATTTTTTTGTTGTTGTTGTGATCTCATGTGATTATATCTTTTTGTGCCTGTACTAAATAAATGTATGACTCAATTTTACAGTTGAGTCACTTCCGTAGGAAAGTAAAATATCGCCCAGCCCCACTTGACATTGCATTCATGTTGCTGATGCTGGTTGGCCTCGCCCCTACAGTTCCCCAGATCATATAATCTGACATGAAAGTAGGAGGAGTTATTATTGTATTGGCAGCCTTACTGTACTTCTCCTCTTTGCATCTCTGCAGGATCTCTAAGCTTCTCTGATGCACAGGGTGCTGCAGAAAGCTAAAACTATCCACACTTTTCAAAACTGCACAGGGAGCAGCGTCATCATGCCCTTGGAGAGGAAGCAAAACAAAACAAAAAGAAAAAAAAAACAGAAGAAGAGACAAGAAAAAAAAAACAACACACAAGGAAAAACAAAGGGGGAAGAGAAAGAGACACAGAGAGAAAAAGAGAGAGAGAAATGACAGATTAGCAGAAGAAGAAGAGGTCAAGAGATGCAGTCGTCTACTGGAGAAATGACCTGTGCAGGACTGTTTGGAGAGAAGATGATTGACATTCAAAAACTGCAGTTGTTTGCAGCAGTGGGATATTTGTTGTTCTGTGTGTAGCCCCCCCAGGGTAAATCCATACAATGTCTTCACATTAGTAAAAAACAACTATAACACAAGCTAAATAAGAAAGTGAGCCTACATTCATTCATTTAGCTTTGATGTTAAATCTTATGGACATTTGTGTCTTTATGGTGCAATTAACAAACATATCCGAGGGAAAAAAAATTGTCAAACTACAATTAAAAAATATTGAATTGCAGATAAATTAAATGTGTGATTAAAAATGTATTAATGTGAATCAAAACGTGAAGCTACAGGCTGACAAAACATTACACATATTTCAATCACACATTAGTTTTACTTGCAACAAAACAAGTTTTGATTGCAGTTTGAAAGGTTTTGCTGTCAAATTGATTCTGACAATAAAAAACAAATGTCTCTTCATAACATCTGTGCCACATATGTCAAGGAATATTGTCGTTTTGCAGCAGTGCTCTAGAAGACATGTACTTAGATTCCCTCGGGTGACACTGATGTCTGCAGTTTGGTTGGGAGAGTTTCTGAAAAGACAACTAAAGCTTGACAAAGGAAACAGGATCTACTGTAACATGAACACATCTACATTTAATACTGTAAGCATAGAGAGGATGGAGAGGGTGCAGATACGACGGCGGTGCTGAGAGGACGTCGGTCGACAGGTTCTACTGCATGTCAAGTACAGCTAGAGTCTAAGGGAAAGAAGACATTCATGTAGAGCCAAAGCTGAGAGAGAGAGAGAGAGAGAGAGAGAGAGAGAGAGAGAGAGAGAGAGAGAGGCAACAGCTACTGTAAATACATGGCAGCTCTACAACTACACAACAGTGCACACATACTACACAACAGCAGCTAACGAAGCACAAAATATGTCAGCTGTAGAGTGACCTACCATGAACGAAGAGGACAAAGTTATAACTGTATGGCATGTTTAAATAAAACAACGTCCGGCCAATCAAGTTTAAAAAAAAAATTAAATAACAGGAAGCTGCTCAGCTACGGTTACAATCACAAATTTTAGACTTTGGATCTAAATTTGAGCAATTTGAATATATATTATTTGAATTCATAGAAAATGTTTGATTCCGTCAAACGGTTTCAGAGGTGGCAGACACATTTGCTGACAGCAGATAAAATACAAGTTTCAGAACGACAGAACAATGATTCCCTCCTTTAGAGGGAAAGACATTTTTTGAGTTTTGTTGTGATAATGCTCAGATGCCATTTAGTGAACTCAACATCTCTTCCTTCTTTGTGGTTTCGTTGGCATCATTTTGCAACATCCTGGGCTTCACACAGAACACTGATTATTTTTTACTCTAATCTCTGTTCAACACTGATCGATGTGCTGCTGAAAAATAGTAAAACATGCAGCCACAAATCAATCATGTTGCCTTGGAAACAAAAAAAGGACTATTTTTGTCGACACATTTATTTTTAAGCTTTTTTAAAATAATTTTCTAAATTCAGATAAAGTTTCCTTTTTTTGTCCTCTATCCTCATCTTAGGTCTTTCTACAGAACCTGTGCTGCCTGACCACTAAAGAGAGCTTAGGTCCCGCCCCTTCCTGTGGACCCCATGGGACCTTATTTCAGAAAAAAAAAAAGTCAAACGGGGAGACCAATCATTTATCCCGTTTAAACCGTGCCATGAATTACACATATGATGTCCATTAATTTAAATGATCATTTTGGAATGCAAAAAACAGCTTTAACAGTTTGAGCCTACATGTGGATGTTTGTGACATATATCATGTGAGATGACAGATGTGGTTCACCGAGCTATTTCTACGCTTAATTTTTAAAACAAAATTTTTTTTGGTATGCTATGAATCAATAAATTGATTCATGACATGAGTCACAGGCTTCAGGATAAAATTTGTTTTTACTTTTCACTATTTCATCTGAAATAAGGTCCCATGGGGAGCACGGGAAGGGGCGGGGCTTAGGCTTTCTATATGGAGCCTCTCCATAGAGCTGCCGTGCGAGCTCACCAGTCTTCTTCTGCGTGTATCTCTTTCCAGCCTCTCTGAAAGCCACCAGGGCCCTGAAGTAGGCTCGGAGTACCGCCCAGCGGAAGGTGGCTGACGGGTCGATGCAGATCAGGCCGCAGATGAAGGCGTTCTTGCTGCTCTTCAGCAGAGCCACGATGTCCGGCCGCATGTGGTCTGTATTCTTCTCCCTGAAGTCCTGTGTGTGTTTGTGTGATTGTGTGAGACAGAGAAAGAAACAGCATGCAACAGTATCGTGATGATCGAGTTTGCCAGCATTTCTTTAAATATAAGGACAGTCATAGATCATTTCTGTGGCGGGTTGTTCCTGGTTGACTGAAGTTCAGGGCAAGTTTAGGACCACACTAAGAAAATAAAAACAACTATATATATATATATATATATATATATATATATATATACATATATATATATATATATATATATATATATATATATATATATATATATATACTTTGAAGAACAAACTGACCGATGGGTCAGTGACAAATAATATTTGGCAAGATGAGAAAGTTTAAAATTTTATAAAACACACTTATAAGAAGATTCATCACGTCTCTCTTGTTATTTAAAAGTTTGTATCGTTTTTTTTTTAAAAAATCTTTTGTACAAAAATCATGATTTTGTGCAAAAACCGAAAAGAATTATACATTTTAAATATTTAATCCACCTAGAATATAAAACTTGTTGATAGAGAGTTAAACTATCTGGTACCAAATTTTAGGGTTACCCTTTTTTTTTTTTTTTTTTTACACATTTTTGTCACTGACCCTTATTCTCATAAAATTATGACTTATTCTTACAAAATAATGCATTTATGCTTTTTATAATATAACATTATAATTACAACTTTAAAAATGTATTCTCATAATATTAGTACTTTGTACATATTCTTACAATTTTATTCCTGTTATGACTTTATTCTTATGATATAACAACTTTATGCCTTTATTTTTATGTCTATAATTACAACATTATTCTTATAATATTACGATTTTATTATAATATACCATATATATACAACTATATATTCTCATAATATTACCATATTCTATAATATTTCCATATTCTTGTAATATTATGACACAATCCAGAACCTAATACACTATCAGTCATGTGTGAACATGTGAGAAAAACACTCCTTAGCACAATTAAAGCTCAAAAAGGCCGAGCAGCAAAGTGCAGATAGGCTTCTGTTTATCTTCCCATTTCTCTCTAATCAATCAGGAGAAGGGGAAGTGAAGTGAAGCCAACACTGACCTTAACACCGTACTTGACCTTGCCAGCATAGTGTCGGATAATGAAGGCGGGCTCCATGACAGCAGGGAACTCGATGTAGCTGTTCCCCTCATGCTGCCGCTTGAACTTATCCAACAGAGTCTGGTTGGTGGCTTGGGGGAAACTGACAGGAAGGACCAGAGTTTATATAGTTTTTACATGTGTGGTCTATATAAAAACACATCGCAGGAGGAAATAATGACGTCTAAAGCTGTCAAGTACATTAAATCACATCGATCTATTCATCAGTGACATTTTTTCATCTCTACCTTACAGTCAGTAACAGTTACCTCACCATCACTTACACTGGGCCAGTCGAAACCTGGCGAGTTAACATGATCTGATCTGATCTATAAACTCTGTTGCTTAAAGCTGATGTCATTTCTAAATTATTTTCCACTGCACTGTAACTTTATTTATTTATTTTTTGTTTTTAATTTTGGATTTTGATTTTTTCCCTTTTAATCAACTGTTTTTAAATGATATCTTGCTAGTTTTTTTGCTTTTAATTTCAATTTCTTGATGTTTAGTCTTAATTAAAATTAATTTATTTTTTCACGTTAAGCACTTTGAATTACCTCGTTGAAATGTGCTACACAAATAAACTTGCCTTGCCTAAACAGTTTGGGCATTTTCTCCTCTAACACCACAGGTTGAGGATTATCATTTTAAGATGATCCTGGCTCAGATTTCCCTCTCTGTTCCTTTAATATCAAGAGCCAGAAATTCTGTGGAAAATCAACAGCTTACAGGAAGAGGAGAGGAGAAGAATGGGACACCAGGGGTTTTGGAAACCTGAGCTATGAAAACATGACAGCCAAAGACTCAGAGCTATTCCCAGCTATTCCAAGGGGGAGGAATTTGATTCGGTGTCCAAACAGAGATCAAGAGGAAATTTAAACTGGAAATATTGTTAGTAAAAATAGTCACAGTACAGCGGTGAATCTGTACAAATATACAGGCATTTAACACAATTTACATTTATTTATTGTTTAACAATTGTTGTATAAAGGCAATAAATCTTTAAAATGTGGCCATAGGCAAGACAAACAGCCAGAATCTTACAAACATTTTCCCACGCTGAAAGGCTTCATATATTTTAGGTGAAATGTGAGAATCATGCAGTTTGTTTGACATTAAGCAGTTGATATTCAGTTTTTTAACATGGCTCCATGCTAAATAACAATGTGCAATTCTAAACTAATCTGAAGCAAAAAAACAACAACCTCTAAACAAAACTGAAGCCCTAAAACAGCACTTTTAGATCAAAATCATCAAGTCAGATTCCTTATATCCTTCCTATTAAAAATCGTCAGGCTCCTTTTTTGTCTTTCAAGTAACAAACTGCCATTCTACTCAAATCAAATCCCGTGTTTCCTTTAACATTTAAAGGCTTTTCCACAAGAAATGGATGCCGAAATATTCCCTACAACACAGGAAATTAAGTGTTTGATGCTCAAAATGTCCTGGGGTAGATCCTTAGAACCCTTGATTAATGTACCCCCCTAATTAAAAAAAAAAAAACAGGGAGCGTGTACAGTGTGAGTTTTTAAAATCTGTGTGTCGATAGACTCTTTCAACTTGTGGAGCTTCATCTTCCTTCTGCTCAGAAGGGTTTGACAGCCCCCTCAGTGTTTCTATCCTCATTAGTTATCACACAAGTGTCATATTTCCACTGGCAGACTTCTTGAGTGGGTGAATGAGCTAATGCAAAGTTTGATTAGCACCTAATGGCCAAATGTACACAGGAGACCATAGAATTGTCTCTAAAGGAGAATGAACTGAGATTGAACTATTATACTATCATCCTATAAATTGAATAAGAGGTAAGTTAGCATGGACACCTGTTACCAGAGTTCCCACATAGAGAAATAAGATGGGTTTTTAAATAAATTAATGAGGGGAAACAGGCTGAGACTCACTTGCACTCTTCATCCAGGAGGTGGAACAGCGCTGTGGGCTTTTTGCTGATGAGGTTGATGCAGCCTGTGTTGTCAATGTAGTCGATGTTTCTCCAGCTGATGCCCTCCGCCCTGTAATCCTCCTACAGGATGCAGCATACACACAGATCAGCACTGCTCAATAATACTGGGCTTCCCAGAGTTTGAATTTGAAAATTGTGTATATTTGTCATCTAAAGCATTGGCGTTCTTTCAATATTTACAATGTTTATGTTTATATTGCAGAAGGAAGGCGAAGGAGCAAAGGAAGGAAAAGAAGAATGAAATAAAAACACAAAACACAGAAATAATTGACGCTTCGAGGCATATTCATTCATTAATTTATTTATTCCACCATTTGAAATATCCCAATTTTTGATTTTTGACTCTGTGAGTTGTCTTTTCCATTTCAAGAATGCTGAATACAATTGACTTTCAGTTTTTCAAGAGGGTGGAGCAGCTTTTATCCAGCACCTCCTTATCCATTTCTAATGTAAAATAAATGTGATTTTCCATGAGTATATTTACGCTCTCAGCAAATCGAAATATTCACTGTTAGATGCCATCAAAGACAACATCTCACCTATAAAAGCAACAATGTTGTCTGTGCACACATCACTTTTATGCAATAAAAGCATGTCGTGCTATAAAACACTTTTCAGATCTTCTGTGGCCTCTCTGCGGTTTAATAACGAGAGAAGCATTCAGAGCATTTAGTAATGTTCTTCCTCATACATGTTTTTTTCCTCTCGGGCTCCTGGGAAAGAGATTTAGCCAAAAAAGACCTTAATCTAGGGGAGGTTTAATAAGAATCACTAGTCTCCTTTTCTCTCGTCCCTTCTCTTGTTACCCGAAAGTCAGAAAGCTCAAAACAGTTCAAGTTAATTGCAAACAACTGAACTCAGATTCCATTTGACTCTTACGTCTCTACAAAATATATTCATAAGATATATTGATAGATAAGATTTGACCTTTTTATGTATTTGAGCAGATTTTGAGGGTTAGCTACAGCAAAACTTTATGAAATATCAAAATTGCGACTTGGTGCAGAGATGCTCTGTAGCAAATTTGGTGCAGAGAGCTCAAAATCTGTAGCAGTGGTGAAAAAATTGTGCAAAGTCCATAGACATAAATGGCTTGTATGGATATATTTATCTGCACCCACAGAAATAGATTCTGAGAAAAAAGGTACAGGCTAAATTGTGGGCATATAAAACTATCCATATAAGCCACTCTTACTTGCATCTCAATAGAATTTCTCCCATTTTGAATTTTGTTTGTTTGTTTTGTTTTTCGTTACTCCTCCTATAAATTTTGAGCAACCATTCCCGTATTTGGTACCTAACATCTCTGGACAAATTCAGAAAAAGTTACTATTTCGGATTTTTTAGATCTAATGTCTGAGTGAAAAACATGATAAATTTGGTATCATTTGGCCAATAGGTGACGCTGTAGCACCATCACGTAACTGTAAATTAAATCATGTATGGATGTAGAGGTTGAAAAAACATGAGTTTGAGTCCTGTCCACCCTTAAATGACCACCAATGTGCCTTTAAGTAAACCATTTAACCCCAACTGCTCCTACAGTGACTCATTTGCCAACAGATGAATGGAAATATCCTGTATGTAACTGTATCCCAGGGTGTGAAGCCCGCTGCAGCGGAAACATGAAGCATGTCAACTGCCAGTAAATCTCTCCTGGTTGAATCCTTTTCAGAGGCTTTCAGGCTGCCTCAGTAGTGTACACATTGATTTGTTCCATACCCAACTAATGCTATACTCCACTTACAATAAGCCACGATGAATACCTGCTGTGAATCCATCCGTTTGCTTCGGTACAAGATTAGTACTTTATGTTCATTTTTACTTAAGAGCAAGCTCCTATCTATCTATAATACAAGAAATCTCTGTCATTCTGTATTTGTGTTGCATAACTTGGCAACCATTCATCTGATTGAATTCAAACTTGGTGGGTGTATTACTGAGGACCCAAGTAAGTGCAGTGTTGAATTTGGTACAATTTGGTCAGATGGTGGCGCTATAACAGAAACAAATATTGATTTGATATTCATAGTTTTGCTGTAACTGATGCTACAAAATGGCATTTCACCTGACCAATTTTTGCTATTGCATCCACATTTGGTGAAGATGTGTAGATATGATGCCTGGGTGACCATAACAAATTTAGTTCCATTTCCCCAATATGTGGCGCTGTAGCACCGTCATATCCATCATGAAGAAAAGGAATCTCCATATGTATATGTATGACAAGTTAAAAAGCCATTCATATAATCACAGACCTGTATGACCACAACTGTCAGTCTTGTTTCTATATGTGCTGTTTCATCTTTAAGTGCAGCTATGTATCATGTGTAACTATTGCTTTAGTCTGCAACAGCTCACAAACAAGCTTAAACTCTATACTAAACTATAGTTTGACTGCATCACTGCTTCATGTGAACTCATCAGAAAGTGGAGGGACATTAGCTCTGCCATTATCTGATCGGACGGTCTTGTGGATTTTTGTAGACTGGGTTCATGCTGCAGACGGTAGCACAGGAAGTGCTGTGGGATTTTAATAAGTATCAACAAATACTGGAAGCCAAAATCCCGGTCAGTAAAAACACTGAAGACCGTGATCCTAAACATTCCTGAAATCAACAATGAACCACTTAAAGATACAGAACTGAGTCCGACACACTACTACACTCCAGACTGCTGACGTATGTCTGTGTATTTACTCAATTTAATGCATAATTTTCATATTTAAACATACAGTAATACGAAAACACTTGTTTTAATGTAAGAAATCAACTGGGGAAGTTTCACTGTGATATTTACTATCTAAAAGTTTACCCTACTCACCTGTAGTGTCTCACCTTAACCACTTTTCCATTAATGTAATATTATGTTAGGCAAGTATTGCTATTAGGTACACTTTTAAGGTACTTGTACTTTAGAATTTCCATTTGATGCTACTTCATACTTCCATTCCACTCCATACTTCCACTCAGAAAGAAATATCATATACTTTAATAATCTCTTCTATTTTAAATTTGCTATGAAATTATTGTCAAAGGTGCCATATACTATAATGATGCAGTACTATTACTATTAATCTACCTAAAGTATCTCAAACTGGCTCCACAGATAAATTAAGAGTTTAAAACACTGCATAAAATGTACTTTTACTTTTGATACATTTTGCTCATTATATTGTATAAGTAGCATTTTTTTGACTTTTTCTGCTTTTACTCAAGTAAAAGGGTTTTTTTTATCCATCACCTGACTAATACCATTGATCAGTTATCAAAATAGTCACAGATTATTTTTCTCTTTATCCACTGATCAACCAGTCATTGCAGCTCTAACTCTTTTCATACTGAAAATGAAGAAACCATACCATACATGTTTCACCACATGAAGACATACCTATGAAAGAACTTCTTAACTTGACAAATCTGCTATGCACTTAATTTATTTCCCCTTCCTAAACAGAAACAAAGATGTCTTTGAAGTCTTGTCTCATGATCTACACTTACTGCATAAGTGCTGACATACTTATGGAGGTTTGTCGGGTTTGTGAACAACTGCCTTTTTTATAAAAGAGGAGTGACTGTGGACACATGCCTCTATGTGTCAGTGTAACTCATAAACTGCGAGGAGGCTTTCAAACATCTCATCTCTCTCCGACGTGTCACGACAGGCCACTGATTTAGTCTCAAGGTAAACACAATGTTTTACTTTCTTAAAATCCTACAGATCCTGACTTACAGCAGCTCTTTGAAGTTAATCAGCTCACTTAACACAACATGCATCCGCAGCCACTGGGAGGAGATCTGAGTCATATGGCTGTCAGGTTCCCCACTAACCCTGTTGTGTAACATGATGAAGAATTCCTCCATTGTTTCCTTGTCATTGTAATGTATGTGCACAGTGTGGTTTGATAAGCATGACGGATTTCCTTGGAAAGAACCTCAATATGTTAAAATAATAGTTCAGCTCCTTCTGGTCAAAGGTTTGAATGGGAAGTTAACATTTATGTTTCAAGCTGACGAAAAGCATCCGACAGACGTCTCACCTGTTCCAGCTTGAAGATGTGCTGGTTGAAATAATGCTGCAGACGTTCATTGGCGAAGTTGATGCAGAACTGTTCGAAGCTGTTGTTCTCATAGTCCTCAAAGCCAAAAATGTCCAGAACTCCGATGGACAAGATCTAACGAAAAAAAACGAACATAATGGCAAAAAGAAATGTAATATTGAATTAAAGGTTGTTGACATACTTAAAACACAAACTACAATTGTGTCTAATACCATTTTTGTTCCAGTTCCTACATTTTAAATGCCTAAGAATCGCTCAGATTCAGGTGGACATGATGACAGGATTTATGTCTAATCTGTCTATGATGTAAACCAGAGGTTCACACCTTTTCCAACTCATAGCCCACTTGGAAAATTTCAAAAAAGGGCTGCAGCCAACACCTCATAAAACGAGTCTGAAGCATAGAGGGGCCTAAAGTTATACAGTACACAAATCTATAAGAAATTAAAAAAAAAAGGGTATCTGGAAAACCACAATTTGACTTTCAAATCTTCTCCAAGTCTTTATCCGTCAGTGTTGCATTCAGTTCAGTTCTAAATGTCTGTTGTGTTTTTTGGCCCACGGCCCACAAGTTGGGAACCGCTGATCTGTTCATCAGTGCTACACATCACTGTAAAATATACCTTGGTGGTTTCCTCCAGGTCCTTAATGTTCAGCAGAGCGTGGTTGATCCTGAAGACAATCCAGTCAAACAGAGCACTGTACAGAGACTTGGCCATGGAGTCTCTGACTGTACCAGCCTGGAAATACACAAAGAGAATAGAAATAGGTTATGATGTTTATTTGCACCTTGCATCCGTTATGTCCGATGTGAGCTGATGGTGGACACACCCACAGATTTTCCCATGTAAACACATTCAGCCTCATGCAGGAAGTGACATATGTGATTTTATGTTTGAGATTGAAAAAAAAATTAGTTTTTCCACAGTCTACTAATGATTGGTCCATCACAAGGAAACATAAGTTTTACATTTGAGGAACATTAAAATATGCATAAATATTATATAATGAAATTCAGGTTATTATGTGTTTGAGATTCATTATAATGATTAGATTACTATATTTGTGGTCTAAAGAAATATTTGGTCCATTGACCTCAATTAAGACTATAAAGCCCTGGATGATGTTCATTTTAAGGTGTTTATACAGCAGATCTCCAACATGAACATGTAAAATGTTCTTCCAGCAGCTGAACTCTGTAAATGACATGTACAGTATTTGCACATGGTACAACATCTTATATAGTATTTAGGGGTGTTACTTAATCTAATAAACAATCGTCCATACCCCTCCAATTTATTATCAAGTGGGTTCACCATCCAGCTCACCCGGATAACAGCAGGTTTGGATGGTTAAGAATATTTTGTGCATCTGGAGTTGATTTTGCTTTTATTTCTCTCACAGAAAGTTAAGAGAAATTTAAGAGAATGTGGCTGCATCGAGCCTCGTGTCTCATCTGCATCAGGTCAAGGTATAATCTTTAATGTCATTCTCTTTAGATATAAGTGTTAGTCATCATTTCCCCCCATTAAAGTTTGACCTTGTACTTTATGTCTAGACTTAATTTGAAAAATTTATTTCGTCAAAATGTGCAGACAGTCGTATTTCACCTTCACAAACATTCACCGTCTGAACTAACATTATTATACCGTCAGTAGCCATTAGTCAGAACTCTCGATAGAACGGGATATCCTACAAACTGAAAAGCAGATGGCATACAGGAACAATGCACCGCCCTCCCTGGCCTTGATGTTACCTCCAGAGACTCTGGCTCAGACTGCAGCATCACAGACATACTGGCAGGCTGTGCTGTGCCATTAATGTCATTAGACAGCCTAGAACACAGCAGGTTGACTCTAATATCTGCCAATCCGATCGAGTGCAGCACAGTCAGTTTTATCTGCCAAGTTCTGATGGATGAGGCTGGAGAAGGTTAGAACTTTAAGCTACACCTGAGGGAAACATGAACTTTAATAGGCCAACACTATACATCTTTTTTTCTACATTTATTTTTCCTTTGCTGTGTCCCATTCTTCAAACTTGTATTAGCCAAATAGGTTGAAAGAAATGTTAATCACCACCGCTGTTTTTTTGTTCTTTCCTGGTGTGATTAAGTTAACTTATTACTCAGCTGAGCTTGTGACAGTTGATAAAAAAGTTTCCATACTGTCCATCAAGCAGATGGATTTAGAACAGATGATCCAACTTCAGCCAAACTATGTGTGCGTTTAACCAGCCAATCAGAACAGAGAATTTACCCAGACCATGACATAATATTCAGATAAAGAAGTGGAATCCCTGAAATTCTCTTATCCCAGGAATATGTATCTTAGTTGTTGAAAATGATAATAATAAAAATAAAATAAATAAATAGGAATTATTAAAAGAACAAGAGGTTTACGGCAAATATATGTGCTGTAACACAAAAATACATGTAATTTAATTTCAGTTAGACTTTAAATATTTGGAAGATACATACATTTTATGTCACATTATTCATACATGTTTAATGTGTCCTAAGTCTAAAACTCAGGGGAAAAAAGACAAAGAACCAGCATCCTGAATCCATGCTGCTGTTAGATAAACATGGAGATTAGTTGTTTTTTGTAATAATCATCACATTACTGAGAAAAAAACATTCTAATTCACATATCCGCTGGAAAGATTTGACCCCACAGGAGCAGGAGGTGAGTCAGTGGCCTTTTAAAAAAAACAAACCATGAAGTGGGCTCAAATTAACAATTCCGTTGTTCGTAAAATAATCAACAAGGATATTTTTAGCAACCTCAAATATTCTTTCAATGAGTCAGGACAGACGTTATTTTTCACCTTATACATACTGTGGTCTAATTAGCCATAAGCTTTTCATTATTTAGAGGAAGTTTGATTCAAAACATCGAAAATCAGATCGTGAATCCGGACAAATGGAGAAAATCTCATTATAGAAACACTCAGATTTCTTAAAGGTTTGCGAGTTTGTGATTTTAGTTAAGAGGCACTGAGATTGTTGTGTCTGTTAGAGCAACATTTACACTGAGACCACCCAGTGTGCTTCCAACACAATCACTGTTTGTTCATATGAAACAGCTCCTAAACATCTAATGATGGGAATTTGCAACACACCACAACCAGAGGCCTCTGTGGTCAAATACTGCTGAGACACTTTCTCTGGGTGATTGATGAAAAGACATTTGTGCTGGAAAATAAGAAAAACATTTGACCCAAATCACAGCGTGGGTACAAGAAACCATCACTGGAAGATGATATAATGAGACACGAAGGAGAGTTTCCAAATGAACGATGGCTTGGTTTATACAACAGTGATTTTGGAAAAAAACTGAAAACTTTTGATGTGTTTGGATCTTTCGTTTACAAGAGAACGGCACTGCAGGGTCCCGAAGACGCAGTCTTTTGATACCATGGGTTCAAAGTTACACCACCAACTACTGGCCTGGTGTGCATCCTGCAGCATTTTTAACACACTTTACGGATCCTTTACAGAAGGACCAGACTACGAAAAAAGTCTGATAGTTTCAGGTGTCCTGTTTGAAGGGCTAAATGTGTGTGAATCCTGTGCAGATGAACATGTTACACTGTGCATCCGTGTAGTTCCATCTTCTCTCTCAGATGGCTCTCATCTGCAGACCATGACAAACCATGTGTTTGTTTTCAGAGCGGGGGTCCCAATGAAAACTGTAGAGGGGGCTTGAAATGCCTTCTCGTCTCTCTAAACAGGCTGAATGACTTTGTGCATATGTGTGTGTGCTGGTGCGGCTGTGTGTACATGCGTGTTCATGTGTGGCCACAGGCTGAAAGAGCTTCAGAGAGAGAGAGAGACAGACATAGAGAGAGCGGGAGGTGCACTCTGTGCTGTAAACACGGCCGGGTCAGACCGGAGAAACGAGGCTGCAGAGCAGTTATTGAGTTGGCAGCGAGCCTCCTGTCACATTATGGAGGAGGATACTTAACTTGAGCAGAAGAAAATGCTCAAACGGACAATAACTGACGCCATGTGTTAAGATGATACACACTGAACAATGCACCAGGCCTGCTGTTCTAAGCAGGTCACTGTGTGAGCTTTCACTGTATAGGAGGTTATGATTTAGCCAGCATTTGTTAGCAAAAAACCTCAGAAATGTTTGGCCGGATTTTTATCAATTTTTCAGTTTGTGTTGGGAATAGTACCATTAACTGAAGACAAAATTTTAGTAATGATCCGGAAGAAATCCTGGTTTCTGGATCATTTTGAATTTTTTGTTGTTTGGTAACACTGCTGTAAACGGACCTTAAAAGAGGTGCCATTGTGTGGGGGCCACCTGGTGGTGATATCTTGTACCTGCAGAGCTTGTTTTCTTTGCGCAATATGTCACAATATGATTTAGATTTTTATTTTGAGTACAACTACTTTCACTCCAAATTGGGTAAATTCAACAAAACATTTTCAGTGTATTTGGGATTCATAGATCCTGTAAAACTGCTGCAGTCTCACCTCTGAGAGTTTGTAGGGAACGATCAGCTTCTCTCCCACAGTAACAGTTTTCCTTGTTGTCAGAGCTTCAAACAGCATTTCTTCTTTGACCTGGTCATCAAACAGTGAGAGAGAAAGTGAAATGAGTTAATTCTTCCCTGATAATGATGATCATTGAATGCAATTTACTGTTGTGTACTGTACCTTTATGTGTGAAAAAGGAAAGAACCCTACAGATCATCATAGATTGTTTAATTTTGAAAGGATAGGAAATTTGACACTTTCTAATCAAACTGACTTTTAGCTCTATTAGTTTAGTTTTAGTATGTACATTTCACAATTTGTTATTAGAAATACAAAGAGAAAGAGTGCTAGACAGAAGGTTGTTATTATTATAATTAAAGTAAGAAATGTCTACTACCAAGAAGACCCATCTTCTATACAAACACATGTTAATTACCTTGTAATAAAGAGGATGAACTACGTTGAAAATTACATTTTAACCCGTCTAGTCACTCAATTAGCTTATGATCCACAAACAATAATACTTAAACCACGTCACTGGACATATTGTTCTACTGTCACTGAGCCGGAACCTCTACAGTGTCTTATGTCAACATCAGGGCCCCATGTCTATTTATTAACTACTACAGGCTCCAAGAAAATTTCAGCAAACCAAACCGTGGCGAGAGAGACACGTTTGCCCCCGACATCATCCAACAGGATAAGATTTCATGAATGTTGAAGACAAGGTCCTGAGATAAAAGCTCTGTGTAAAGGAAATACTACAAGATGTCTGATACTCTAGTTGTGAGTTGAAGAACACATGAAAATGAATGAATGACAAGAGGATAGAAAGACCTGTAGTTACCCAAATTATATAAAGTAGGGAGAAAAAGAAACACAAGTGGTACAGAAGTAGGAAAACAAACTTACATTTACTTGTATTATGTATACCTATCAGGTGAAATAGTGTGGCACCGATTCCTGTATAGTTTTCAGTTTAATCATGTCAGAAATAAGCCAGACTTTGTGTTATCTTGTCGCCGTACCTCCAGCAGTTCTGAGACGACAGGCAGCACCTCGGGGTTACAGATGTCGATGGAGTCGTCCCTGTAGGTTTTCCTCTTGTAGCGGATGTTGCCCAGGTGCAGGATGGCCGACAGCAAGGAGAAGATCCTGAACAACAGGCAGGAATAATGTTGGTGGCGGTGACAGCAGCGTCTGATTTGGTACAAAACACCTCTGGACCGAGCTATTTCAGATTTTTGACCTTCGGGACCTTCAAATTTGCTCAAATGCAGTGGGAAGGGCTTATATTACAAAACATGCTTTGTGCCGTTACAAAACACTCTGGGTGAACATGTGCAGATATGATGTTGGAGTGGTATGAGTGATTGCTGGTGGAGCTGTAGAAGCATCATTATCTATAAAGGAAGGAATCTCTGTCTATATATGTGTATGACATGTATTCACATATCTGGACAAACATTCATTAGATCAACTTCATACTGCACTGCGAAGTTGTATTGCTGAGGATAAGCAGCATTTCAGGGGGTCAAGCTATCAGTCTGCTCCAAATCGGAGCTGCCTTAACCTATTTAGGCCGATCAGTCTTTAAGTCTATGACTGTCATTTTATACTCTAAATCTAAATGTTACTTATACAGTTGTTTTTCTGCTAATGACTTGATAGTAGACAAAATGTTTAAAGCAAAAAAAAAAATGTTTTCAAGTGCTTCCTCTTATGTGACATCACAAACCCTCCCAGAAAGAGGTCATTTTATCTAATTATTATGAATTTCAACCCCCGATGTAAAGATCTATTTAATCATTCCAGTCTCTAGAATAATCTTGTACATAAATACACACATTTTGTACATAAATAGATAGTTTTTTTTAATTCATGGGCAGATTTGTGGAAGCAGCAACTATTATAGTGGATTAAAATGATATTTTCTGCAAAGTGAAGAGTACAAAATGGAAGAAAATAGATACATATCCTGATTGTTAGTGACTCATCTGATATAATTATATGCATGAAAACTTCTGGGCTTCAAAGGCATTTAAGTGGCTTCCAGTGGCTAATAAATTAGTTTTGTTCTTTTGTTTATCTCATTACACATTTACTGCTGTGTTGCTGTACTCACTGTTTGCGCGTGGCAGGGAGAAAACCCACCATCTCCATCCCCAGCTGAAGCCTCTCAAAGTCATGCTTCAGGTCCTCTCCTTCCACCGTGAAGCAGTCCTGCAAGATGTGAAAAGCGTGAGTCACCGGGTTTACAGCAGCCGTTATGTAACGGTGGTCTGGACTTGCAGAAGGACGTACTACACTACAGTAAATATTGTTGATATACACAGTGTACTCATTTTTTTATGTTTACCCAGAGTCTATCAAAAGATGCTAAAAATAGTTTTTTAAGTTTACATTGCAGCTAAAACAAACAGCAGATTGGTCTGAAGGAGACACAATGAGTAACTGAAACTAAGGGAAGCAATCAGTGTGAAGCTTGGGGTCAAACTAAATAACAACAACTCTTCTCTGGGCTGATGTGTCAACAGCAACATTGCATATTCTGCTCCTGTAGAAGAAGAGAACTTATACAGGAATTTATGCGTTTTCTGTGTATGAATGATGGAGGATGATCTGAGAAGCGAAGCAGAGAGGAGACAAGATTGTATCAATACGATGAGGATGATGATTGCTTATTTACGCAATGATCTGTGTTCTGAATGTGATTACCAGGATATGAAGCTTTGATAATGTAAAAATCACCCTAAACACTCTTTTTAACAGCTTCAGAGCTGAGTTTACATGGCACTTAATTGGACACTTAGTCAAAACTTTATATTTTTATAAATTGGTAAAACAGCTGAGTCCTATTACAATGGAAATATCCTTGATGGTGAGAGGACAATTGTCTACATTCTGATGTGTACATTTTTCAGGCAGAGTAGAACCTGTGGTAGTAAGATGATAATATGTTGAAGATTTTTGTACAGTGTTTGATGTCATCTCACAGTAGGGCTGTGCAATACACAGCCATTATAAAACATTAAAACAATAATTATGCGAATAATATAAGTATGAGCTGCCATAAACTTTAATGAGTTCATCTTTAGCCAATTCTACACACTACTAACAAATTTCACAAAAGACAGCCCAGTAGTTTTCCCGTAATCATGAAAAAGCTAGGTAATAACTAAGCTGTCACTTAAAAGTGAAAATTTCTCAATTGATAAGTAAAAGTTATGAAGCAGCTTAAGGTGAAAATTCTAAATAGTACATATGAACAGTACAGACTTAAAAGTACTCATTAAAAGCTAAACATGGTATTTAAACACTGTGTTAAATAAAAGTAAAACTAGCAGACTTGTTGATCGGCACCTTTTCCCAGCAGAGAATAGATCACGCTTTGATGTAACGTGACTGTGACTGCACAGCGTTTCACTACATACACCCACTGTAATGTAATGTGAGCTCTGCTCTTTGCTTTATGGGCTCATTCCACCATGGCTGCCATAATTATCACATACCGAGGCCTCAGAAAGACAAACACTCCAAACATGAGACTCACACTTACGCCAACGTGCCTCCTTCCTGCCTCGCTGCTCTGCTTTCATGGCAGAAACTTCACCCTGACCTACTGGTGACATTTACAGAGCAGGAAAAATCTAAATCTATTTAAGAAAAAAAATGTGCTTGTCCTGACATCTTTCCAGTGAAAATAATCTGTGTTCTGAAATACTGTTTAAGGATTCCAGATGGTATTAATTACTTGAAAATGAAAATATCATAATAATCATTACAAAAATCATATTTAGAATCATATTTCCTCGGCTGACATGTAATAACATGGTTGTTTAGTTTAACATATTAATAAAGTTGACTGCAATATGTAGAATATTGTGTAATTTCTTTAGAATAAAGTCATTGTTACAGAACTGCTTGACTTACTGATGGAATTAGACAAATATTAACAGATGAATCAATGCAATTTAAAGATTAAAGAGCACATGAACAAACGTGTTAATAAACAAACTGTTTCAAACCAAACATAAATACCAAAAGATGGTTTTGATCATTGACATAATACATTCTACAGTGGCGTCAGTGATTTCAGTCAGATCCAGTAGTTCGTAATCAGGGTGTGTCTTAGAGCGTGAAAAAATGTTGCTGCGAGTTATTTGTCCAAAGGTGTGTGTATGTAAATATACTGAACGCTCCTTAATCAAACACTAACAGGTGTTCTGGTTGGATTCAGTTAGTGTATCAGTGCTGCAGAATGAGGATTCTTTAAAAAAAAAAAAAAAAAAAAAGAGCTTTTCTCTTTTTTTTCCCTATTACAGCCTTTTATAGGCCAAACTCAAGCTTGAGACTCTTATCTCTGTATCTCTTGGTATTTAGTCTTAGTGTTCCTGTTATGAAGTGATTTGATGATGTTCTGTTATGCATAGCGTTTTGGGATCTGCCAACAGGACACCTCCATGGGTACGGCAGCACCACTTGGACAAACCACATCGGTTTGACATATCACACATCATATAAGTTGTTTCTATAAAATATTTAGTTCATGTGCAAATTCTTTAGCCAAATACAAAACTGACTACTTTCTGTAATGTTCTTGAATGCATTTGCCTGTTTATTTAATTTAATGTATTTATTTAAAAGGGACGGACAGAGCATTAATGAACATTACAAATGTAAATATGCCAGATTAGGAGGTAATTTCTGCAGCTGTATAATTTCCTTTATTTACACAACTGTTACTCAGCACTATGTCCTACTCTGTGTACACAGAAGTCTCTACTGCACAATGTAGCAACTAAATCTGTTCTGGAGAATTAAGTTGCAGCTTGTTAGTTCAATATTCAAGTTTACACTCTGTTGAACCTTCTGGACTTAAAACAACTGAGATAATTTGATTTCTGCCAAGATCTTAACTTCATAAGCACTAAGCAGCTGATTTCAGACCTTTTTATATATAAAACAGATTTTATTATTGTGATTTACGATATTCTTCTGATAGGATTAAAATTGTTATGGACCACTCATCACCACTTCTCTTTTGTATACTTATCTGGGTGCTATACTGTGCAATAACGCAGCCATTATTTAACTTCATATCTACAGTATTCACATGTGTTTATCTGTGTGATATGTTAACGTAATTGAATCATAAAGATAACTCTTGGCTGGGTGTGAGTGATGTAGCCCAAAGACTCTCCTCTTTCAGGCTCTAGCTTTTTTCCCCTTCTAGAGCACCTCACACCACTAGTAAACACTGGACTATCAATGATCAAAAGGAGTCACACAGGTTACAGCAGAACAGGCAGCTAGAGGCCAGGATATGACTGGACATACCTACATAACTCAGAGAAGCAGCACAGCAGGGAAAAACAAACAAAGCTCAAATAAACCAAACCCAAACCAAACCAGGAAATATCCAAACAGCAACAGAACGGGCGGGCAGGGAGGAGTGTGCAGGTGAAATGTGGCTGGAGCTGCAAAGTGCTCGGGTGACTGAAGATCTACTACTTTGTTGAGGTTTTCTCCAGAACACACACACGTACACACAGATACTGACCGGTTCACTCTCACAGTAACTGTCCCAGTGCAGTCGGTGGCTTTTCTTTGTCATCTGGAAATGTTAAGGCAGAGTTTACAGGGGCCGAGGTTAGAGGGTTAGACAACAGCATTTCAATGGCAACAACCACACACACTGATTTATGAGCTAATAACAGTGATGGAAGGACGTGCTGTTAGGGCCTCACAGCTGAGTTCATTACATACAGATGCACAAACAAACAGATAAATATTCAGAAGCATGTAGACACTAATGAGAGAGAAGTTGGCACACAACAAGCATCACAAACAAGAAACAATGATTGAAACCATGGAGCCAGTAAAGAGGGGTCAACGGGTGGAATGAAAGCTGCAGCGCACACAATCTTAAATAAAAAATATACGATTAACACAAATCCATAAAACACAGATTCATAAATAAAATAATCATTTTGATAAAAATATAATAAATAAATGTATAATTGGCCATGATTTATTTGCCCTCTAGACATTAATTTTCATTCATGCAGATGAATTCAAAATGAATATAAAATCAGAAAATCTGAATTAAATTGCAGATACTTTAACCTTGCTTCAGATATAGAATTTACCAATTCTATACTAACTCTTTATTGTATTGCATTTTGCACCAGAATGTCACAGGATTTTTTTCCTCAGTTTCTTTTATAGAGACTTTACCCTATTCTACAAGGGAGTATTAAGTCCAAACATAAAAAAGATAGAACTTAAGGATTTTATACACATATATATTATATATTATATTTAATTTTGGGAATACAGTTGAAATCTGGAGAACCAAGTGTCAGTGAGAGTGACTGACCACCCTACCAGCTGCTCAGATCAGTTGTGTTATTGTGTCTTGTGATAAATCATATCCTCTCTGTGTTGCACGCAGGTGTAACCATGGATACGCCTGCATCTGTCCATTACTAAGCCTATTAAGCTATCTGAGTGTGCAGGAATGAAGCCGTCCCTTCCAACTTTATGTCTTTCTCCTTCCGGACAGACGTGATTTTTGGATCAATCTCTTCAAAGTCCGGATACTGGTTAGCACTCGCTGTTTATGAGCTAACGGAGAAAGTATTTCTTTGTTACTAAAGCTGATTCTGAAGAACAGTTTTACCAGTTCATTTACGCAAGGCGGCCATATGTTGTGTGTAAAGTTGTATATAAATAAAGTTGATTTGAAAACTTTTATCTTGAAAAAGTTTATTCTCCACAATAATTCCCAAAATTAATTTTATACCTTTGGCTAGTAGTCTTTCATATGGTTCACATGAATTTATTTATTTGTCAATGTCTCTTTCTGCCAGTTTGCAAACTGGATTTAATTCATTACAACCAATTTTGCTTCTAATTCCAACTATTCCAGTACCACAGTTTATAAAATATGAAAAATGTTAAAATTCATACTCAAGCATCTAAAGAAAGTTTCAAGTATCTGCAAAATGGTTGTCATTATGTCAATAAGTCATTAAAAGTCATTGAGGTGAGTTTGTTACATGTACAGCATGCATGTCAGTTAATGAGATGCAACATGCAAAATTCCAGTTGTGGTTTCCCAAAGCAAAATGCAGAGTGAGTTATGAAAGATGACCAAGGTGTGAACAATTGGCACATGTGCAGCATGTTTATGTAGCTTGTAAACAAGTGGTTGGGATTGTGTGGACTGGACTGGAGGGGAGGGGGTGGAATCCAAGCAGCAGCTCTGACACGTGAGTGTGAATGTTTATGTGAACTCTACAGGAAAAAAGTGGAAATGTGGAAACATACTATGGAAGTAAATCTGTCTCGCCTGATTTTGAAATTTTAGAGCCAGCACTGAATTTCCCTTCCTTGAAATGATGTATCTGAAGGTTTATCCTTTTATTTTTAAGGACTCGTTTTCACTCAATTTTTTAAATTTTCACAAATTCAAGTTTTTAAAAATGAACATAATACGTATTCAAATTGCTCAAATTCAGTAGATCAAAATCAGATCCTAAAATCCGAGTAAAAAAATCTGAATTTTTCAATCAAAATAGAAAAAATGCACTTTGATACACAATCTAATACTTCTCTTTGGTATCCAAAGGTATCTCACGGTTAATCTCAGTTTTTTTTCACCATTCTATGCTAGAAATTCAATCAGATCTAATGAGACAGATATACTTCAGAAGAGAAAAAAAATTGAAAATAAAAACAGAATTTGTATAAGAATCAGAATATATGTATAACTGTAGGTATGCATGTGTGTTTGTTTGTATGTTCGTTTTTGTGTTTGCATGTGAGCGGCCAGAAGGAATGGAAGGAATTCCCTGCTCAGTTCAGTGTAGGCGTGAAGGATTTCAGAGGGGGAAGCGGGTCACCGGTTGTCATGGCGTGACTGTCAAAGCAGCAGAGACGCCACAAGTTTCACACAACATCCACATTCCGTAAATGTAATGTGTGTTATGTATTGTCCCTTATGTGAAACCTGTTTGTTTGATAGCACAACAAGCATGAGGAGTGTGTGTGTGTGAATGCATGTGTCAAAGGTTAATCAAAGTGTTTTCCATACACCCAACCACACACACACACACACAAAAAAATTCACACACACCAAAAAAAAAAAAAAGAAAAATCCTTCTGGTCATTCTGAAACAAGTGAAGATGTTAGACAGTGACAGGCCTTGGTGTGTGTGTGTATGTGTGTGTGTGTGTGTGTGTGTGTGTGTGTGTGTGTGTGTGTGTGAGACTGAGAATGGCTTCATAGTAGGTGTTGAAAGACACCAGCAGTGGAATTTGTTTCCATTGTGTCCTGGTTTCTTTCTCTTTCCTGTTTGCAGAGATAGAGACAGTGAGGTAACTGTCCTTGGTTTCCTGGGATGACACCAAGCTCAACAGTGAGGTTCAGGAAGTGAAAATCCCATTCATATTTAATATCATAATCAGCCAAGCTCACAAAAAGCTATGAGATTTACAACAATAGTTTATGCTCCTGGAGAAGCCACAAGTCCCTATGATATCAATTCTTTTTTAAGAAAAGCCTGTTTTATTAGCACTGTCATGGAGAAGTACTACATTACCCACAATCCTGACTTATAACAGCAAAGTCTCTGATTGGTGGAAAACCACATGACAGAGTGAATTACTTCTCGTTACTATGACAATTTTGAGCTAATGCTTTCTAGAACTGTTGAGATTTCCAAAACTGAATAAGTACCACACATATGAACACAAAACGGCCTTGTTAGCTCAAAGTTGTAGAAAAAAATCCCATGCACACATTTAGCGAATGTGTCTAAAAAACTTCTCATGCATTTTTAAGCTGGTATCATTCACACCGGATTATGGTATAAGTAGTTCCTTTACTCTCAAAGTTAAATGATTTATGGTCACAGTTCATCTCGTAGGTGGTTGGCTTAGTGTCGGACCTAAAACTCTTTATATTCTCTGAAACATCAATGGAGTTAATAAATGGGAAATTCACTTCCAGAACCGGAGCCCTTCATTGAGCTCAACATTAGACCAACACACAAACACACACACTAGTGAAAGGTTTGGCAAATACCAAAACAACACAAAACTAAAAAAAAAAAAACATAAGCACAGCAACAAACCACCATATGAGAAACCCAGGCAGGGTTTTAAACCAAACACTTTTCTTGTGGCCGATGGTGAAGGTCCCACCTGACTGAGGTAATGATATTCTTCAGGCTTCAGGAGGTGGTAGGCCGTCCTCTCTTCTTCACTCGCTCCTGCCAGCAGGTAGTAAAACACATGGTAGTTTCTAGAAAACAGGAAAAACAAAAAGGAACATTTCCATTAATTATGAAGTCATAAGAGACACAAGGTCTATATTACCAAATTCAAGTTTGTGCATTTCATGATAATACCATATAAATACGGGAGAGAAATGTTTTAAATAGTTGATTAGTATTTAGCCAAACGAAGGAAGACATGACCAATATTTATCTATCATGTAAGACAGCTGTTATTCTGTATTCCCATCACATCCAGTATATCATATGTTTATATGTACATCAAATTTGGTGCAATTTGGCCGTTAAGAAATATGTCATATTAATAATTCCTTACTTGTCTGCAAAAAGACTAGAACTTTAAAGTCACAAGATAAACAACCTCATATACTGATGGTCTTTTTGTCAATTCAGCATCTATATAATCTATAAAGATAAAGTGTAATTCTTTGAAATGGAATTTGTCTACTATAGTCCGCTGGTTAGCTGCTATTCTAGTGGGAAAAGACTGTGGGAATTAGAGACAGGCGGCTTCAAAAATGAAGATTTCTCATTAAAACAAGTGCTGATTGATAGATCAGACACACACAGAATAAAATATTGAATTATAACAATGTTATTTTACCATCTGTACAAGATGAAATTAATCTGGCCAGCATCCATATTAGTAAATACCATGGAGCATGTTCAGTGAAACCTCTGTATACTGAGAAATGCAGAGACAGTTACCTGGAGGGGGGGATTGATCAGCTTAATGAACATTTTGGAAACTCATTTGGTAAATTCTTGGATGTTAAAGATATTTATTTAAGTTTAAAAATTCCGCAGTACAGATTTATATTTATAGATTTCCATTTCCACCACTGTAAAACAAATGTAAAAAAAAAAATAAAAAATTCTGACAAAGTGCAATCTGACGAAAAAATGATTTGTTGGCCAGACAGAAACTTTGGCCTGTTGACTGAAGTTATGATTTGGACTGGAGACCATGAATGTTTCTACCATTAAGTAGTTGCTGAACTAATGGACCACCATGTTTCCCTACAACCGCAGTGCAACATCACTGAAACTAAAACAGGAACTAGAAAAAAAAAAATCACAACAGGCCATTTACCTCATTCTTGTTTGTGTGTGGATATGTATGTGCGTGTCTAAGTAGGCTGCGGCATAAAGGTCAGGGGTCAAACATGTGCAGCAGCTGCATGACCAAGGTCCTCTTGGAAATAAACACACACACACACATACAAGCTTTTCTGGGTTTGGAGTCAGCAATCCATCTCAATAAGTGGCGGTGAACACGGGGGCCCAGTGCAGCCCCCCCATGGTGAGATTAACCCTCAGCACACTGTCCAGCCAGAGGAGCCCATTAGTGTCAGCCCCGCTTAGAGCGCCGCTCACTCCACGCCTCACATGTTGGCGAACTCACACCATAGGTTCTCTGAGTTAAGTTTACTCAGATGCACATTTTTTCAACTCCATTTATTTTATTCTTGGCTGCTCTTAAAATACAGGATAAGGTTTTATGGATAGTGCAGTTCAAATGTCACATAACAGCTGCATAACACATAAGAATGTGCTGGAATTGACTAGAGTTGTTGGAAAACAAGAGGTAATACACACACACACACACACACACACACACAAACCCTGAATATCGCAAGCTCACACAAATTCTAAATGTTTCCACCTTCAAAGTTTTAGCCTCATAAGGGAAAAAAACAGCTGTGTTTTGTTGCATTGAGTTTCCTTAAAGGAAGAGAATGCAGGATTTCCCTAAAAAATAATATATAAACTCATACAAATGTCATCCCACGCAGTCATCCTGTGACCTACAAGAAGTGTGTGTGGTGTATTTATGTGCGAGACTCCACACAAGATTCTGCTGAACCCACATAGTCACAAGTGTGAATTAGAAGTTTTTGAGGAGGTTGTATATCAGGCTCAACCCTCATGCAACCCCTTAACTATTATTGCATCATAAAAGAATGCAGTTTATCTTCAGGTTCAGTCCTGATCATACCCAATTCATTCATTTTCAGAATTTTAATCATTTTAATGCGTTTAATGTGTCACTGCTTTTTTTTTTAACGGAGAAAGAAAATTGTATTATTTTCAAATTATGAAATTCTCTAGATTTGAAAATTGTTAGAAACATTGGGGATGATAAAAGTTCACAAATCAAAAACATATTTAACAGGTCTAGTTATTTTTAGAAATTATAATCAGGAAAAATGACATAATGGGCCAGATTATGATCTGTACTCACCGCTCATTGTGCTCCTGATAGACCAGTCTGGACTTTTCCAGGAGGTACTTCTCCACATATGCTCTGAAAAAAAGAAGAAGAATGGTTAACTAATTCATATTTGATGATGATAGAAGGGTAAAAGCTGGTATCTGGTTTCTCACCCTCTCACGGTGCCGCTCTCCTGGTAGTTCACCTGAATGAACTTGCCAAAGCGACTGGAGTTGTTGTTGTGGGCAGTCTTTGCGTTCCCAAACGCCTGTGGGGGAAACAGAGGAAGACATGGTGAGAAGAAGAAAACAAATACACACACACCAGGGAAAATAAATGAGAAGACGCCACATATTATATATCATACACACTCATGCTAGTGCCAAAAGTTTGAGGACGAGTTGTGACTAGACTTTGGAGGTGTGTATAATTTGTTTGTGGGTCAAGCTCGCAAAAACGCTGGGCTGGTGCCAAACATTGTCTTGAAACACTGTCAGTCTGGATGGCGCAGAGCGAGCTTTTCCTCTTGCATATTTTCAAACAGCGTCAGTCCGAGACAGATTAATAACATGGTTTTAGGATCTATTTAAGTCAGAGGAAGACAAATTGCCAGAATGAGGATGAGGGAGTTGGGGCCAACAGTCCTGATGGAAAAAAAAAAGCTCTTCGGTGAGTAATGGGATCCATGTGGCTGTGTGGAACATGTGTAGTGGTTGTGCTTTAATAAGATGCTCCAGTATTTCCCCTCACAGCTCTGTTTATGTTGTACGGCTGCCTGGAGGGGAAGTAGTTTTTCGCCCCATATAAACCCTGCAGTTATTTGTAGCTTCGCCACAAGTAAACAAATTCCTCAGTGAATCACTTAGAGCTACACCGAGCCCGGCGTCTGTGGAATGAGAAAACACCCCTCCGTGACCCCACCCTGCACCAGCACCGACACTCTGCAGCCTCACTGGACACACCTCTAACCCCGCCCCCTAAACAGGAAGTGGAATAGCTGTGTCCATAGATGTATTATAAAACCTGGATAGGTTGCCGCCTCTCAGCAGCACAACGTTTTTTCCCAGTGGACACTCATGGTACTGCAACAAAAAAACCCATGTGACCTATGTGTGTAAAATTGTTGACAGGACACCCCCAGCTATAACCCTGTTCGTTACAAATCTTTGTATTCCATATATTTAAGTCGTGGACGTTTTATCCGTCAAAAACCTTTCTAAGGGCCAGAAAAGCTCTGGAAATTTTTTAATGTGGTCAGTGACTGAAAAAGTTCTTTTTCAATACCATGAATGTCTACGAAGAGAGTGATTGTGTAAACATATCCCCGTTTGTACAAGTCATCACATGTTGTCCCTTCTATGGTGGTTATGTAGCTTCGAATGTATAAAACGTAGTTGAAGTCATATTGAACCAATAACATCTGTATAGAACAGGCTGTGTAACATCAACAGCTGTCATCTATATGGATGTTACCAAAAACTTTTTGGTACTGCTTCTTTTGGGTCAGTACCAGTGATTTATGTAACAGAGTTAATATATTGTAAATGATTTCACTTGCCATGCTTCTCACACTGGTTGCTTTTGTTGTTTATTTTGATTAAGCTCATTTGTCCTGTGGTCATTGAATGCAACACCCAGTTTTGCTGAAGCGTCTTCCTGATAATTCCACGTCATCAGCTCTGAAATTATTTTTGCATTACTTATTTTTAAATTTCATGGTACTGTTTATGTTATGTTTTGTAAGATGTGAGCTCCTGGTTCATTAAGCACATCTTTTCATAAGTGACTGCTTGGTGGTAATGTGATTAGTGTAATACAAGGATTAGCTAATTTGAACAATTTTTTGAAGTGTGAGATTTGACTGTGTATGTGTTCTTCTGCGAGGTACGAGTATTGATTATTTTGCCTGTTTTTGTATTTTATTATTTTAAAAAGCAACAGTTTTGCTGAAGCGTCTTCCTGTGCGAAACCACATGTATGTGACGAGTGTGAGATTTGACAGTGTGTGTGTTCTTCTCCGAGATGCTGGAATAAATGGCGAGTGACAACAGTAAGAATTGTTTTCTAAAAATTACACAATGCAATAACAAACACCAGCCAAACAGGATGCCATAAAATTATATTATGATGTGTTCAAGGTCAGCCCAGTAAATAAAATATTGTCATGATGACTTCAAAAGTAATGTTAATATTAGAAAGTTTTTAAAGTCTTTTTTTTTATTAGACATTTAGCTTTTGGCAAGAGCCTTTAATAAATTCACATGTTTGGATGAGAAATACGGTATGTTTGTTTTCCAGCAATATGAATTAAATATTAGACATTGAGTTCAGACCTGTTTCGCAAATGATAGAAAAAGTATCAATAAGAGAATCAATAAGGAGTATCAGTATTAATAAAACCCTAATGAAACCCATTCTTAATGATGGTTGACACTTTGACTCAGAGATGACTGCAGGTAGAGTTGTTCTTTGCAAAAGACGCAGTTCATAATGAGTAATACATCTGGACTCTTATTGAGTAGAAAGTGAGAGTGCACCACAGTGTTGTAACTTAAACTTTGTTATAACTCCACCAAGCAGAGCAGGCTGAGATTATCATTCCATTAAGATGCTTTTGGGACACTTTGGTCTCTCTGCTACTGGTAGAGTCTGGCTCGAAGAAACTGGATCAGTGCAATGAACTCGCCCTTTATTTATGACTCACCATGCTGAAAAAAACATTAAAATGGGCAGACAGAGTGGAAAAAACATTCGGCTCTGCAGTCTGGACAAAGAAGGAGCACACAAGGTCAAAGTGAGGAACAGTGACGATATCCTTTCACATCCAGACATGTGGGTTTGAAAATATGACTTTCGATCCTGCCAGAGGAGCTCCGCACTACTCCATCCATGAACTGGCTAACCTGCCTAGTTCAGGAACTACAGATCAGACGAGGGCAACCTGCAATCAGTCAACGTCCTTGCGTCGTAGAACTTCCTGTATGGACAGCCAATAAAAACCCAGCACTAACAACTCGTGGTCAAAACAACGACCCACTTGCAGACAGGGTGAGGAACCTGGGCTCAGACCAGCCAGATATCGGAACTTTTTTGTGTGTGTGTTTTTTTGTTAAATGACCTGACAGTCAACATTTCGTGATGGGCCAGCAGGAAGCAGGATGTGGAACAAGTCAAATTCTGAGAGCTGATTTATATTCAAGCTCTGTGTATTCATCCACCTGGTCTGTGTAAAAAAGATGCATAGAGAAGGAAGACAGCTTTACAGCCGACAGTTTGTATTCTTTCTAAACTTGGCGAGCAGGATATCGATGTGGATAAAACACAAATCTGACAACAGATGGGAAGATATGTCAAGAGAAGCCTCTGGGGCAGCAAGAAAACTATCAACATGATATCAAATTGATGCAAAATAAATTGCAAAGAAAGTCACAAGAGAGAGAGAGGGGCTGACATTAAGGTCGCTGAGCAAGCAGAAAATTCCTCCATTTAAATTTCCAGGAAAAATAAAAAGGTAACATCAGTCACTGTGTCCTTACATCATCAAGAGCCGTCCGATTCCCTGCTGAAAAATAACAGAGCAATGACAACAGCAAAAAAAAGACAGATCTGTTTTTCCACCAACGGTGGAACACAAAGCAAAGCAGCCACAAGGGTGTTGTGATATTACTAACTCAGTTATCTGACTGCAGTATTGCTGTCTCCACCTCCGGCTGTGGTTCTTCTACACTCCTCAGGACAAACACTTTTCTCAGTCATTAAACCGACAGTGTGTAACTTTTACATGAACGTCTGATCCAATCAAATCAATGTTGCCAAACCAGTTCACACAATGCAGATTAAGCCGATATCACCACCAGGTTTCACAGTAGTGAAATTTGCATGATGGCCAACGAGGGAAAATGTGCTGCAATGGCAGCAACATTTTCATCAGCAGAAATGTGCTTTTAATTCATAAATGATGCCAAGTTTAAAAAAATTGCAAAACAAATACAATGTCTACAATATCCTGCAAGTGAAACAATGCTGCATAAAACCCAAATTATTGCATTTACACCAAAACACAATGAATAGGGGGTATCATGTACAATGGGCCATTTAAGATCTGGGGGTCCCAGGCCCTGCTTGACAAGAAACAGGTGATTTGATTAGTTTATGGTTTCTATGACTGAACTAGAAATGTGCATGGTAAATAGCCTGGCATGACAAATCTAACCACCCATTCAAAAAAAAAAGTGGCACAGCAGCTATTTCAAGATTTATAGGGCCTGAATAATTATATTTTATCACATAATTCCAAAACAAAATGATCAGAAATAGTCATTATTAATCATGAATATACATGGAAAAGGCATATTTGGTATTGCGTTATTGTCCTAAGCGATTTAACAAAAAGTGGCCCAATGTCATCTTACATTAATGATGAAAAACCAAAAACACAAACTCCCAAAACAGCAAAGCGCTGTAGATCCAGTCAACAGAAGTGCTCCAGGCCTCTCTGGGACGTAGAGCTTCAATTTGACAGGGGCCACATAAAAAGATAGCTTTTTAAATATCAGTTAAGAAATATGTTTTCAAGTCTGCTGCATGTCTGCATGTTAAAAAAAGCATATGAGCTCACCACAGCATGTCCACATGTTGCATAATAAACCTGCAGTTTAACATTTTTTTTTTTTTTTTTTTTTACAGCTGATGTTTATTAACGGTTATTAATTCAGCAGCTAATTAATCGCTGGCCATTTATTCAGCCTCTTGGGTCAAATTTTTTTTAATGGTTCAGAGCCACTTGTCCATTTTAAGTAATGCATTTTAATCTTGTCACTCAATAGTTAACGTCGGCTTATCGAGCGTACCAGTTGAGACCCGCTGACCTACAGCATTCAACCCACAACTATTCAAATATGTTCTTGGCTTCTCTCCTGTGGGAGTTGTCAAGTTATTCTGGGAAATCTAACAAGTCGCTAACTTAAGCTTAAATAGACAAAGAACTTTCAAACTAAAACATCAAATCAAAACACTTCCTGATAAAATAACATCGAACATGTATCATGTCTAACAGCGGAAGAGAATGAATTTTTTTTTTGAGTTTTTTTTTTTTTTTTTTAACTCTTGAATGGTCACAAAGGGACAGCAGAGCTGAAACTGTTTGTACAGACACAATTTGCCCCACTTCAGTCCCTCCGATAGGTCAACAACATTATTCTTGGCTTCAGACCACAGAGCAGGCCTTTAGGCAGACCAATGGCAGACTTGAGACAGTGCCAGTGTTTTTGGGTGTAATGTGTCTGTCTACGGCCTCGGTCAAAGCCATTTAGAGCAGCACAGACAGTAGAGTAGATGCCACAAGGCTGATGTGATGTTTTTATAAGTAAATACTCGAATCTATCCTCATGTTCACAACTGCGGGAAACTGTTTGAGCTGTGTGGTCACTGCGCCAAAGCCTTTAATTAGAAAGTATTTCAGCTGCGGCTTTCTAAATTAATCAACTTAGATTTTTTTCAGGAAAGACGCAAACATTGACTTTTGATGTATTTATAAGCTTTTAACAACATCTCTGTTTTCCACACTGGGTGGAGTTTGTGGCTTAGTGATCGAAGTGCAGTTGTCGACTCCTCAGTGAAAATGTTCATACATACAAATATTCTTTTTTAGGCCTTGTAAGGAGGAGGCATTTTAACATATGTTCACCTTGAGTTTTAGAACTTTGAGGTCATAGATCTCAAAATCCAACATAATAATTTGCCACTATCTTCTTCTCTCTCTCCTTTTACAACTTGCCTTGCAGGTTTGAGCCCTCAGCACGTTCAAATATATGTAATGGCATTAGATATAACAATAGTATTTATAGCAATGTTCCATATATATTTATATTTATACATAAGGCACATGAGATGATGAAACTAAAAATCTTTGCTGGACCCATGTCCTCCTCTCTCTACTCTTCTTCTGGTTCTCTCCCCCTAGTCGCTGTCGCTACGGTAACTTGCATCGTTAGAGCTTGTTAACGATCATTAAGTCGGATCTTAACCAGTTAAAAAAGAGGCTGATTTTTGACTACTTTTGAACAAGTGCTGTGATAAATGACTTACTGGCTTTTACTTATTAGTTTAATCGGTTTCTTCTACATAGCTAGCTACTAACTGGCTGTCAAAGTTAGCCGTTAGCCGCTTGCCCCTCCCACTGGAAGACAGCATCTGGACCAAACCACTTTGAGGAATAAAGTGGGGTCAATTATGAAACATATTGTTGTTCAGCAGCACTTGTATGTTTATTTAACATTTCTGTAATATTCTAAATTATATATTTAGATTTGGGGGGGGTTGGTTACGTCCCTTGTGTCCCCCCCTGGATTTCCGCCTTTGAACAATAACATCACAATATAAAAAAAAAGGAAGCCAGCAGTTGCTTCTAGGAAATAAAATACTTGCAGTGCTGCCTCATACATCGAGCTGAGATTATATTAATGCTGCTGTCAGTAGTGAGGTAATTTGCTCTTTGTCTGCCTTTGTATGCTCTGATTAATGCAGCGTAGAGAAGAGACACATGGCCTTTAATCATATGAGGATGACTTCATTCTTAAAGGGGGAGAAGGAGAGGGGAGGAAAAGAGGAGAGGAGGAGAGGAGAGGAAACAGGAAGACTAGGTCGATCCTTGGGGAGATCGAGTGTTTCAGGGTCACGCTCGGCACTCAGGGAGAAAGGAGAGACAAAAGAGTCGTTGATTTAACTCACAGAGAGATTCTCTTTATTATCTTTGAGAAGGTCATCAACTGCTCCTCAGGGTTACAAATGAATTTACATGCTGGGTTCGTAACTGGACAGAGAGAAGCTTTGTCCACATTTAAACAGCCTTTAGCAGTGATGGAACGTAACTAAGTACATTTACTCCATTACCATACTTAAGTACAATTTCAAGGTAAAAATTGTACTTTCTACTCGAACGATGACCATATAAATTAAATTGTTAAATATTACTCACAAAAATCTGCATATTTATATCTGCTGTCCATGTTTCAGATGTCATTTCCCCTTTAAATATTCTCTCACATGGTTTCAAATATCTAACTGTTCAAGGCCCAAAAAAGGTCAAATTCCTTGATATTTCTCAAAAAGATTAATTACTACTTAACATTCTTAAATATATAGGTCCCCAACATAATATTCTGCAAAACAGATACTTTTTTTAGTTTAGTACTTTAAAGTATATTTAGCTTGCAATATGTTTAAACTTTGAATTAAGTAGGATTATGAATACACTTGAATATGAATATACTTATATTTTGTAAATAGTTTATCAGCCTGACATAAATAATAAGTGTTTTTTACATGCAGGTGTTGGTTTTACAGGTCCCTGCTTCTTCTACCACTCAGACCGAAGTCAGATGAGATAGAAACAACATTCTTCTGACTAACTGTTAATTGGTGTGGGAGCGTGTCACCAAATGTTCAACATTCTTTCTCTGACAGAAGCTACGGAGCAAATTACTGCTGCGTGAATCATCGGTTACTCAAAGAAGCTAATTTAACCTGTGGAGTCACATCCTTTTTTTCCCCCCGAGTGTATTACCAGGCCCACTCATCCAACCGCAGTTCAGGACAGGATGTCAACAGCCGAGTGAAAGATGTGTCATGCTTTATGTCATGGCGTGTGTGGGCAGTTTTTTTTTTTTTCCCTCCTGAGGCTAATTTGTAACCGCTCCGCTTGTAATCTCACACCTCGGGTCAGAGCGGCCGGAGCGGACTGTGGTCACTGCGGTGGTTTAATCGCAGCGGGATCTGCAGGACTGGTTTCTGACTAAGTGGGAACAGGGTGGGATGTGGGTCCTGGCTCGAGCTTCTGCAGGATATGACCCCAGGTTTAATGGTCAGTGTAAAACACCAAAAAGCTCTTTCTCCTCCCTGCAACAGAAGCAGTCAACTATTCTTTTATATTTTTTATTTACTTATTTAAGCCCTTGAGCTTTATTTTGCCGTTTTGGCTCCTCTTCACTTTAACCTACTGTTATCTGGAACAAACTCACAAAAAACTTCAGGGCTCCTGCAACATAAAGTGCAACAATACAATTATGTTGTATAATTGTAGAAAATATTAGCCGTGATAATATTGCATATTGCAATATTTGGTCTGGACAATATCGTGAATATACAGGAAACCCTGGAATGATGCACTGTAAATAGATGTGACCAATAGAACTAACTTATGAACATGAATTCTCTTTTCATTCAGCTGTCAAAAAAAAAAAAAAAAAACTAATTCTGAGGTTTCTGGCATTTCATTCAAGCCTGATGCCCTCTGCCGATGTGGCACAGCCTGTCAAACTCTGGCGTCCATATGACTTAATTTCAGTGGACCATCAGATCTGCTCCCAGGGATGTTTGAGGCTGAATAATGTTAAGCTTTCCACAGATGATGTAAGACAGGGAGGATCTCGAGCGTTGTTGCAGAAAAGCTTCATCCTTAAAGCTAAAAGGGGGACCTCAGCAAACACTGGCCCCTTTTTTAAATAGCGGAATCACATTTTCCTGCATCATAAGTGTTTTGGATGGACACACGTGAGGTGAGGGTGTTTAAAGCCAATTCATAACAAAAGTTAACTCAATTCATAACAAAAGTTAACTCAAAGTTAACTCATATACACACCAACCAATAAACCTGGTTGGTGTGTATATGATATAGTTTTATTTAGTTTTTTTTAGTTTTTTTTGTATTTTATGTTTCAGTTATTTTCTCTGCAGCCTTGATTAAAAAGAGTTGAGCAGACCTGCAGTTTTCTGGGAGTTTGTTCCAGATATGTAGAGCATAAAAGTGGTTTTGTATTACCACACACCAGGGAACATTTCAGAGGAAGCAGCAGCAGGGCAAAAATAAAATAACGTAATACATCTTAACATCACAGTTTAATTAAATGGGAGAATTTGGCCTCCAACTAATGTAAATGCACATCATTTCCTGGGTTGATTCAGGCTCATTACTTCAATCAGAGTTAAACTCTAGAAGAAATAAACTAATAAGCTAATTACAAATGGCGTGTTTGCTTTGAAACGTCCCAGTTGTTCTTTAGTCTAACACATGATGCCTTTGGATCAATTGGAACGTCCTCCTGAGTTGGTAAGACAGAAGTGAACATTAGTCACAGAGTGGAAAACCAAGCCTGGTGTAATAGAAAAAATAATCATAGACTCCTTTGCTATCAGAGACATCTCTCATATAAAATAAACCCCTCTGAATTAGAGAAGATCAGTCAGGAAAAAGGAAATCACATTCCTGAGTTACAAAAGGTTCCTCGGACAGAAGCACACTATTAAAAAATGGAATTTAGCCCATTTAGTTCCCTATTTCATGTTTATGCATCCTACATGAAGGCAGTAAAGAATCTTATATCAACGTCCTGTAAAGTGAGACATTTCTCTCTGGGAGATGGTGATGGGCACTGAGAACCAAGCTTTTTTGGGACCTGGTCCTAATTGGGAATCTGAGCACCCATACGCTTAAGAAAGAATGGTTCTACTATAAGTATTTAACATGTATTAGTTTATTATTAGTTATTTTATGTCATTTCAACAATCTGTGTTTAAATCAACAGGATTAGAGCTGGTTTGGTAAACAAGGTGCCATAAGATTACATTATGATGTGTTCAAGCTCTGCTCTGAAAAATGAGTATTAGGTGATGGAGATGCCAAATGTCATCATGGTGTGTTCAAATGTAAATGTAATATTGCAAAATTTAGCTTTGGCAAGAAAATTAAATAAATACAGAGGTTTAGATGGGAAATTTAAAAAGTAGTTCTGATCAGAGTATTGATAAGAGTATCTGTATTTATAAGCAGTATTGGTATAAGATAAAATGCTAATGACACCCATTCAAATAAGGTGTAAAGAAACTAACTAAATAAAGTGACAGATGGAGTATTAACCCATTTAAGCCCAAATTATTTTTTCATGTTTTCATGATTATAATTGTCAGTTGAATCGCGAACAATTATTTCATATATCTATCCTTTTTCTCATTTTGTAATCTGCCTTGAAGAAAATAGAATAGAAAGAAAATAGAAGAAAATAGAAAAGAATATTTTTATGACTGACAATTATGGTACATTGCACAAATATGTCCAAAAAACTATTTATCTCAGGTACAAAATTCTTTATTTATTTGAATGAATAAATATACATATACATGTAAGGGATGAAAATTATAATAATTTAATTTTTTTTTAGGGAGGAAGCAGAGTGGCTCCTGTCCAGTCTGACAGTCTGGAATATTAGTCTCCAGGTGCACAGGCAGATATGAGGCTTTGCTAAATTGAAGGTTAGCCCTCTGTTTTTAAGTTCCCACGGCCAACAGATAAAGTCACAGCAGGGGTGTGTGTGTGTGTGTCTTTGTGTACAGTTTGATGACACACAGAGCTCTCCACAGCTGAAATTAGAAATGTTGATGACTGGGCTCAACTGTACGTATGGTGACATTTCAACATGGCTGGAAACTTAAATGGGAAATTAAGACTCACGCTGCATCTTTTCCAGCCTCAGGCGCTAAATGTATAAAATCAGGAACTAAACATTGGTTTCTGCCACACTGTGAATTACAAATTATTTTTTGTCACACAGTGATGAGATTTAGCCTATTTAGGTTCCATGACCTGTTTTCTTTTAGAGAAGTGATGAACGCAAAGTCCACAATTGGTGTTTCTGTTACTTTGTTCATGTTTTGTGTGTGAGATTTCTCCTGAACTCAGTGGTAGTCGCTGTCTAATACAGTAAAGTTGTGTCATATGAGGTTTCATTGGAAAGCTGATTTTCTCCTGCACAAATCTGTCACTTGTATAAGCAACTGATCATAAAAATACAAAGGAGGTTTTAAAGCTCTAAATCTTGTTGACTGGTGTTGATTCCTGGAGTTTTCTCAAAATTCACTCACACTCTGAGTCAGAACTCTCCACTTCAGTAGCTTTTACACACACCAATCTTTCCACTTTTATTTCCAAATGTAATCTAAAGGGTTGTACAGATGTTTTTTATTCCTACAGTTGACAGTATTTTGTGATTTCTGGAATGATAAAAAGATATTCGATAATTCCTTTATAAAACCCTTTGACTTCAATATATTAACACAATGAAACAAGAATTTTGAACCTGGCTTTATCCAATGTTCACATTTCTGTTCTGGAAATGTTTGCAAATTGGTACATATTTATTGATTTATGTTTATTTGTCAGGGACAATAAAAAACAATGCACCAATTTACAGAAACATGATCCCATTGTATTGTATATGGGGTTAATAGTGGAGGCTAGTTTGCAACACCAGTCCCTGGCTGAGCCTTTTTATAATATACCTACATATATATTATCTAAAGTTAAAATTTGATATATCACAAGGAAGCTCTATACAAATGCAATTCCAAGAAGGCAGTGCAAAATTCCTTATTCTATATATAAATGCAAGCGATGACAATGACAGAAACACAGTGTCAAAATTCATAAAAATGGATAATTTACAAATATACAACAATTTAATGATTCTGACTTGTGTTCATACATTTGGTTTGTTTTCAGCCAGGATTTAACTATCTATTAGTTGAATTACTGACCATATTCAACTGTTGAGTGTCACCTTAAGACACAAATAAAAGCACTCTTGTCGCCTCTCATTATTGGCACATTTGGACTGTTTTGTGCAGTTTATTTGTCCCAATTAGGCGACGAAACAACTGCACAGACGTCAGCAACAGATGCATAAAGCCTCAGGATGAGCAATGGTTGTTTGCTGCAAGTTGTATCATGTCTTCTTCAATTAACATCTTTTTTTACTTTGCATTTTACAATTGTGATTGTTTTGCTGTCTGAACACATCTTAAGAGGTTTAACCTTTAAGAGTACTTAAGCATTGCACTCGAACTACATTATCATAAGTAGTTTTTGTATAAAATTTCTGGAGTTCCCCTGTGAATTTTGAAGGTGATTAGTATCACTGAATAACCAGCGGATACTGCCCATTTATTTTGGGAAACATCCTCCTGCTAGCCCAGACCAGAAGGGGTGAAGAAGCATTTTGGGCATTTTCGTTGGAAAAAAAATGATAAAATTATGAAGGCGAGACAGCCATCTTGCTTTCTTCCAAAAAAGCAGTTAAGCCACATTCTTGTGCAGTGTAACTAGAGGAGTGAACCTGCAGGCCTGACTGTGTATAGGCACCATTTGTAGGAGAGGCCTCTTCCTCTTCTGTGAATCACAGCTGCCTTACTGGATTTATTTCATACATTGTCAAGATGCCTTTGACACAATGTCATTTCTCACACTGACAAACAGTGTCTGCTCTGTTCTTCAGGCACTCACCTCATTATTTCTGCTCCTTCTGCCATGTGACAATTTCAAAGAAAGAGCAAATTTCCTCAGCTGAACGTTTGACCCGGTGTTAGATAAGAGAGCTCGGGTTCTTAAGTGTGAGAAAAGTTGTTAATAAAGCTGGATCCATAGGAAGTAACTGCCTCCAGACTTAGGAAGCACAAAAGCGTGGCAGAACAAACAGGTCCAGGGGATCAGACGAGTGCAGGAGCTTCTTGTTTCAGCACCAGCTTCACTGGGACATTCTGGGGTAAACAATAGTGCAGTGTTTCATGGTGGTAATGAGACGAGGGGCACAGAGAGGGATGAAAGCAGGAGGAGAGAGAAGACTGGGACAGAAAGGAACGGGGAGAAAGCAGGGAGATGTAAAGAAATGTCAAAGATCTACATAACAGAGACATTTCAGTTTATCTCTGGACCAAGATTCCTGATATTCTGTACACTCTGGCTGGAGCCGACCTTCAAATGCTGCGGGAAGAGCTCACACAACAAGAAAATGTCGGGTTTCCTGAAGACTTTGTAGTAGTGCAACCACATTTGGTGAACATGTGTAGATACGATGCCTAAATGAACATGACACGTTTAATGTCATTCAGCCAATAGGTGGCGCTGTACCACCGTCATCTATCTAAAATGGAATGAATCTCTGGCTGTGTATGCAAGACACATGTTCGCATATCTTTAGAACTGTTCATCCGATTGACTTCATCCTTGGCCGATGTGCTGGTTAGGACCCAAGGGAGTGAAGTGGATTGGATGAGCGGATTTTAAGAAAGTGTGTTTGGACCCGGCATGCGTTCAGAACGGGCACCGCTCCCCCAGCAACACACTGCACTCGTTACAAAAAACACAGTACATCTGATCTCCCATAATTGGTTTATACATCAACATGTTCACATGTGAATAAAAATGGACTCCTTTGGGGGCTGGTGGATTGAGTTTAATCCTCCTGTCATATTCACAGATTACCACAGTCTGTCCCACCCATATTACAGCATATACCTGTCCAGTCTGATTAGGATTGTGCGGCTAACAATATGCAGACGGAAGGTTCGGTTTCCAGTTTTCCAACACAAGTGACTGGCTGCCCACATACTAAATGTCTTCACTGTCTATCTTCCTGCAAGTTCGGGGTTTTTGAGGAGCTGGTGTTTGAACGCTTTCATTCCTTCCACTCGACCCACAGACCCAGCTCAGTACTGTGATTCACTCCACCAACTTATAGAGGAACAAGACCTGATTGTTGAGTCAAATATCAGACTGAACGTTGCACCCACTACAATGAGCCACACACACAACCAGGCTCCATGGAGATTCGGATTTTGCAAACTGCGTTTGGCCTTTTTTAAATGAACAGTCCTGTTCCAAAGTGACTTCAACTCCTAACAATTTACTAGTAGCGCATCATATTTAGAGCTGCAACAATAAAACCATTTAGATCAACAAAAAAATATCAGCAACTGTTTTGATGGTGAAATAATCACTTTTTTTGTCATTTGCCACATTTGCTGGTTGCAGCTGCTCAAATATGAGGATGTGAAACTTGTATGCGTCATATATAATGAATGAAGCTCAACCTTGAAGCAGGGTAGACTGTGCACAGCTTAAAAATATGAATGAAAAATATATACACACAAATTTTTTGTAAACAAAAAAAACAACACAACATGAATCACAACACAAGCATCAATGGACATGATCCAAAAATGTAAAAACATAAATTGCCATTGTTAAATGAGTCCAGTGAGCTTCCTGTTTTTAAAGCTCTTACTGGTTTTGGTTCTTCTTATCCAGGGACTTCAGGTCATATTTTACTCTGTTTCAAGTGTTTCCTCATTTATGATAGTGTTTCCATTAGTTTTTAATGATAATGTGTGTTGATAATGTGTGTTTGATGTGTTTTCACTGTCTTCACTGGTACAGGTGCAGGTGCATATACAGATACAGTTGCAAGTACAGGTGCATGTGCAGGTGCAGGTGCTGTCACTTTAATGCATTTTTCTCTACAAGACCTTTTTAACCTTTCGAGCTGACATGAATGCAGCACATCAGACAATGAACCAGAAGTGAACCTAGTGAGCAAATACTGTGAGTGTGCTGAGTGAGTGAGCCACCAGGCAAGCAAAACACTCCTGTATCGATCCACTGTCCAACATACACACACTTACAGCATATAAATCTACACACACACAGTGTGTGTGTGTCTCTCTCACACACAAACACACAGTGTCTCTCCCTCTCCCAAACACACACACACACTGCCCTGAGCTTGAATCTCTGCCAGCATAATGCAGCACTGCAGATCTGGGTGTGGCTTCGTGAAAAGGCCTGTTCATCAATACTTATAAATGTGATGCTATCATTTCATTTATTTTAAATAAATAAAATGAGACTGGTCATCACTAATGTCAGTGTGAATGCGTATCTTAGTCATGCTAATCAGCTGTAAAAGTTCACCTAATACTATCATGAAGGCAGCTGAACAAACATCTAAGAGGAAACATCTGTCTTTCATTCATAACACACACACACACACACACACACACACACACACACACACACACACACACACACACACACACACACACACACACACACACACACACACACACACACACACACACACACACACACACACACACACACACACACACACACACACACACACACACACACACACACACACACACACACACACACACACACACACACACTTTTGAACACGATGCAAAATAGTGAATGTGAGCAATAATGAGCTTTTGTCCTGAAACTGACCTTCGGCTTCACCAGATGCAATCTAAGTCTCTAAAGTGGCATGACAGAAAACAGCGGCTGCAACTCATGATTCTTTACGTTGTCAATAAATCTGACAAATGTTTTTATGATTATTTGATTTAAAACAGGAAAAACAATGATAAAAGGGGGTAAGACATGTACAGTGTACCATCACAGAGGCTCAGAAAAGAGAAGCTGGCACCAGACAAACAATCAACTAAATGATTCATCAACAAATCATTTCTGTCCTCCAGAATGCACCAACAACGACAAAACTGTTGCGTTTTCACAATATGAAATATAATAATAGCAATGACTGTTCTACAAAGCTGGGAGTATAAAAGACAGGGAGGGCAGGAGGAGAGAATTTCATTGTCACTTTTGAATAACACAGTGACTATCTAGTATTAAAGGGCTTTTACTGCCTAGCACTCAAATTTACAAGCCGCCACACTCTGATGATGTAATCGCTTCCACAGTAAAATCCCTTCACATGCCCACGTCCGTGCCCTCCTCACTCAACATGTTTATTTTAATGGCTTGGGTGGGATAATGTCAGGTTCAAGTACGGCTGTGGGCTTCAGAGAGAGGAAGAATTACATCAGAGTGAGTCAAGTCACATGCGACTCTGCTGCTTACTGTTTCTGTATTGTCAACTTGTTGCAGATGTTCATTAGACATTTGCCGTTAGAGTAGAAGCTACTGCTCAAGTCAAAACTTTATTATAACGGAAGCTTTTGTTATTATCTCGTCCTCCAGATTTGTTGAGTATGAGTATTTTTAGGATTCGGTGGCCTTCCAGTCAGCTCTGTGCTTTGATGATGACGGAGGGTTGAGTGACCCGAGTCAGTTTGCCTCCCTGTATAGGATGTGTTTGACAAGCACTAAGTAAATGTGCTCAGCCGTTAGGAAAACAGGCCTATCTGTTAGAGCAAACACTAATCCCACTCACTGTAGGAGCCTGTGTCAATATGCAACTTCTCAGTGCCAGCAAGTAGCCCGTGGAACCTGCTGCAGCTCCCTCCTCTTCCTTGCTGAACAGTTTAGTTACGAGTCAAAAAACAGATGATCATATGCTACAGATAACACATGTTATCTTCAACAGGAGCCAGTTCTCTGACAGGAAAACACATGATGCAGTTCTTTCGACTAATTATGCAGGATTTTGCTTTATTTCACATCGAGTTTGTAACCAAACATTTCTACTTTTATATCATTTGATTAACAGTTCATGATTACATCTCTAATATCAATTTCATATTGCTGGAAAGCAAACAAATTTCTCATCCAAACATCTGTAGTTTTTCATGTTTCTCACCAAAAGCTACATTTTCCAACATCTACGTTACATTTCAACACAACGTGATGGCATTTTTTTTTCTACTAATTTTAATGCTCATTTTACTGAGTAGACCTTGAACACATCATACTGTAATCTTATGGCGCCTCATTTAACTAGCAAACCAGCTCTAATCCTTTTAACCAATGTATGCTGTTATTGCATTAAGCTGCATTTTCACACACTTTGGTAGGTTTTTCCCCGTCGGCCGTGACTGGGGAAATTGTAAAGACAGTTTCGCCGTCTGACAACGGCGACTTATTCCAAACATAAAGATATATTTAAGAAATATAAGAAAAAGTTGTAAACACAGTCTCGGGATAGTTTCATGCTATGTAAATCAATGAGACTCAATTACATTGTATGCACTAGGAATTTTTGTTGTCATATGGCAATAAATCTTTTTAGCATAAAAAAATAAAAAATTATAACATCAAAATTGAGTTCAATTTTTTATTTGGTGAAAATTTCCCCAAATTCTGAATAAAAGACAGCTTTGGTTGTGAGAAATTGAACGCCCATGTTAAAATTCCATGAACAAGACAGACAGGCAAACACGATATTCTGGTCATGTAACCTCATCAATTGTCTGTCCTTCAAAATAAAAGCCCCCTTTTCACAACTTTCTTACTTAATTCACAACTTTTGCCATATAGCAGTACTATGCAATAGAGGGTTAATGCACAGCTGATCTGAAACACAGCTGAGAAGTTAACATCTGAGTGCAGTAGAGGAAAGTTCAAACGAGATAACTCAAGACAATTGTAGGTTACAAAGCAAAGCATCTCTGTATAAATCCTCCTGCGTTTGTGCCGTACACACAACAGTTCTCTGTTGTGTGTGTGTGGGGTTGTCTCTGGGCGAGTGTGGAGGTGTGCTGTGAGGGATCACAGGGCGGATTTATTGAGTGGTGACAGATTTCAAGGCTAGTTGAGAAACCTTAATCCAACTTTTTGCATTCTGACTCTGTGCATGTGAGTGTCATTATCAGAGCTCAATACAGAAAAGCAAAAGGGATCTGTGGAGAAATAGAAGATACGTTTCATATTTTTTCTGTGTGCAAGATAGCCACGTTAGCTGTTAACAACTCCATACAGACTGAAAAATGAGTAAAGCTGCTCTCAGTGTCCTCACTGGACTAAAAACAATCCAGACTTCAGCAGAAAGGAAGAGAGGAAATGCAGGAGGCGCAGAAAGAAGCTTCCCAAATCTGGCCGCCATACAGTGAAATGGAATGTAATGGTGAGGGGGAGTGAGGGGTGGGGGCTCAATGTCCTGGAAAACATGGAGTCACGTCCCAGTTTACTGTGAACATATAACACATATAAAAAAAGTCTTACATTTACAACAAATTATAGTTCCAAACAGGTTTTTAAAAAGATGTAAAAGAAGTGAAGGATCCTAACGTCGACCTGAAACAAAAGGTCAATTAAAGATGAATCTGTTTGTCTACTTAAAGCACTTCATTCACACTACAAGCGTTAATTCACCCATTCACACACTGATCTTGATCAAAGATACACTGACATGCACCTGTGGACAGAAAGTCATTTTTCACGTGGAATATTTTCCTCTCAATGGTGAGGATGTGCTTCATTTCTTTAAATGATTGATAGTAAAGTGAATATTTTTAGAGTAAAACCAGCAACTTGTTGACATCCCCTCGGGCCTGAGGCCGGGCTCAGGCTACAGGAGAAAGCCTCAGATTGTGAAATCGTGTTGCATCACGCACAAGAGGAGAAACTTCACAGATGTTCTCTCTAATCGCACACATGCTCACACTAAAAGATCTGAAAATAACAGCGCATCACACACTACAGGATATTATTAAGATTATTGTGCCGCAGGGAGTGGAGCACATGGTGATCTCACGTGATCTCACAGGGAAGCAGATGTAAACCGAACGGAGACTGGCATGGTGCAACAACTTCCTACAGTGAAGCTTCGCTGTGAGAATAAAAAAAAAAAACTAAACTAAAGCTAAAGCAGAAGGCTGAACAAGTCTGGATGGAAACATGTTTGTGGAGTTGAGGTCAGATCGGGTCGGGTTCTTCAGCGAGAACCGGTCAGTTTTAATATCTGTTAACATGCTAGCTAACGTTAGCCTCAAGGGCTACATTGCTTAGCAACATGAGTAACGTCAGCTCTCAATCACTCCCATCTCTCTTATTGGCTAATGAGGTCTGACTCAGAAATTAGTAACTAGACTTGGTCCAATTTTAGATACATTGAGATATTGCATATTACCATCTTTTGCAATATTGAAATTTTGTTTTTTCGAGTTTTACACACATTCTGCTGAGCTTCATTTCATTTTTTAACTTATTCTACCCATGAAACTTGGTGTGTGGCAATATCAAACTCCACATATCTGGAACAAATGGCCAGAAAACTGGAACTCAGTTCTTTGAAAACGAAGAAAATACAATTCAATGTATCATTTAAATCAATACAATTAGATGTTGTTGTTTATTAGTTATTAGTTGTTTTTAATAATTAGTTGTTTATTAGTATTACAATTAGTTGTTTTTTAACTTTCTTTTTTTTTGTTTTAAACATACATGTTTTTTCTCACACTGCCGTCATGTACGGTGTGAAACAATTTAAAATAAATGCAACCAAGAAACATATTGATTCATAAAGTAATTCAATAAAAAAGTAAAACATTGAAAACTTTGACACAATGCAGAAAGAAAAGAAACACTTCATGCTGATGATAAAAACAGGACACGATTCAAACTTCGTCACAAAGTGCATCAGAACAATGTCTGCAGGCCGTACGCTGTGGGACGGAGAGGATTACTCACCCACGGAAATAAACTCTCTTCAAGTATTCATAAGCTCAGCAGACCCCTTACACTAACAGAGCAAAGCTACTGCTAATTGTTATTACAGATCAGTCATTGCTCGCTGGCCTTCAGTTTCCCACTTTCTCAAGTTAACACAGCGAGCTGACTGCACTCAAACTGAGAGATGATTACAATACAAGGGGAAAATGAGAAGGATCATGAGCATGTTAGCACCGCAGACGCAGTTCTGCTGTGGTTTTACTGTGGAATTAGAAACAAAAGTGACACCTAAAATACATAATTGCAAATATGGGATCATGCTGTAAAAGGGATATGAGGTTTTGAGAACCAGGTCTTGTAGGATTCCTATGTTGTGGATCAATATTGTTATGAAAATATTAATGCTAAAATCAGTTTCTTAGAGGTCGTAGAGGGGACATTTGTGTCTTAATTATGTGATCAAACAGAAATGTTCCAAGAAAACATTTGATTGCGGTCAAATGTTTTACTGCAAGTAAAATAAAGATGTGATTAAAAATGTCTTAAGGGGAATAAAATATCTTCTAAAAGATTTTTGAACTTCAGCTTGAGAAGTTTTGCTCTCAATTTTGGATTGTGAAATAGAGACACAAATGTCACTTCATCCATCTGACTTGGCTCAATAAGTTTGTAAATATCTGCCTTCGCTCTAAGGGCCTTGACTGGAGAAGGAACATCTATTGCAACCTGGCCTGATGTCAACTATCACTACAACCAGAAACTTTCTATCAATTAATTCAAGCTGTGTACCCGACACTGTCAGCACTGTTTGAGTTTACGCTGCTCACACACTTATCAATTCATTTATCTGTTCATCTAAGAATACCAGAGAGGAACAAAAAAAATGACAACAGCTGTGAGGCTCAAGGAGGCATTTGCCTCACCAGGAATGTGTTTTGTCATGTCTCCAAAATTAACATGTTTCATATAAAGCAGCTTTGTTTTAAGCTTTCTGATGAAGGAGCTTCCTAATCCTTTATTTGAAAAGAATGTAAGAGAATGACCAAATATAGAAATGGAGCACATGGCTGTAATTGGACTATATTTGTCTTGGGGCATTGGTATTGGCCCGAATTCAAGAGGATATTTAATTCTGGATTTTAAAATTGCGGATTTTGATTCGGACAGTTAAGCTAAAAGTTTATTGTTATACATCTTCACGTGGTCCCCGCCAACACACCGGCCAAGAGTGAATTTGACCGAATGAACGGCTGTCGGGATATGAGACACAAATGCAGAATGACAGAGAGACATTGTGTGCATTATAGATAGATTATCACCTTTCAACACCGCTGATACTGACTGTTACTGCAACAAACGGTCCAGCAGCCCATTTTTGTTCATTCAGTGAGATATAGAAGCTTCTAACAGATAAATCCTCAGTCCATTCCAGCATGTGTGCCGGCATTAGCCAACACCCAGGTCATACGCAGCCTGCTGTGCTGAAGCAAAGTTGTAACAGGTGGTCTTATCACCAGTGCCTCCATATTTAGGCCACATGTCAAGTATTAGCCGGTGAGCACCGAGCTAATGTTGAGCTATGCTGCTGTGACAAGACAATGCAGCCAGGTGAGGGGGGTGACTTAGCAGAATCACTACGCTGAGGCTAATCCACACGGTCAAGGAAGAAAGGAGGTCAATCCAATTAGTTAGATCTGAGACACACAAACACCGGGAGCTGAGTAATCTACTGCCTTCATTAGAAAAGTGCTCTGTGGAGTGTTCATGAGGTTCCCTCCAGTGATTACTTGATTAATCAAAGTTGTCAATTATTAAATGAATCCCCAGCTATTTTGATCAAGGAATAATCGATTGGAGTAATATTTTAAGAAAAAAATGCCCAACTTTTATGATTCAAGCTTTACAAATGTGAATAAGAAGATGGAAACCTTCCATGAGAACAGGAGTATAAGGGGATAAAAAGGACTAAATCCAAAATATACTAAATGGAAGGTTGGCCCTAACAGGGAACCTAAATATAAAACATATTGTAGACTAAAATAAAAGATCTAAGATTTAAAGATCATTTTGAAAATTCGCCCATCTCCATGACTCCCATAGTCATCGCTATAGGTACTACACCTTTTTTTTGTCAGCTGCTCAGCTACTACTACGGCTAACTCCCAAACTCTGTGGTGGATGAGTTGTGACCTGTAACATTACGGCACATGAAGAAAATAATAAGGACTACTTTCTTCAGTATGCCACTGGCCAATGCCGCATTTATAGCTGCATTAAACATGGAGATCACTCCACCGAACAGCCACATCTGAAGTGTTATGTCTGGCTTTACCTTGAAAACAGTTCTAATTCACCATGCTACCATCTTGTAGCATGGTGAAGTAGATATTGATAATATTTTATGGGGTAAATCTGTTTGACCTATAATGGTGTTAATGTTTAACTTGCAAATATTAAATAAAACTGTTTTCATACATAATTTACAAGCTAGCGAGCTGGTAAACTAGGTGATAAATGTTGAATATTTCCAAAATTTCCCAGCTTAACTTGTCATGGAAAGTTTCTGGAAATTTACCAGGAATTTGCAACCCTAGACTTTTATAATACGAAATGAATTACTTGTTGTGGACTGTCAAACACGGACAACCAATCAATTAAAATAATTATCAAAAATAATCATTAGTCACATCTCTAATGTGCTCAATACATTTACAGCTATTTTTGAAGCTGCATTCTTTAGTTGGCATCTCATTATTCACAACCTTTTGCTGGTGTATTGCTACATTTCTTAGCACCGAACCATGGCTGCTTCTCAGTACTAGCTGCAGTCAGGATATTTATGCATCACTTTGTGCTTGTTCCTTTCAATCGATCTATAGATTGACCGCTGCTGCTCACTTTTCATTTTTTTTCTCCAATGTCTTCTCTTGCCTTTTTCTCTCTCTCCTCTTTAAAAGGTCAGGAAGATGACAGCGAAGTCTACTATCTTTACTTTTAACCTCAACAAACAAAGATAAATGTCCTCCCCTCTTTGTACTCCCTCATGTCAGGGTTACAGCGCTCCGAACCATTTGATCAGGTTTATGTGATTTCTGTCTCAACCCTTGCTGAGAAACTGCTTCCATATTTTTTTGATGAGTGGAAATGGACTGACGGAGTGTCTGACTTCTATTTTCACCACACTGCCTGATCCTGTGTGAATCCAGCCTGAGTGCCAGGCATAAAAAAAGAGAATCTTCCTCATCTTTTTTTCCCTGGCTCTAAAACACATTCATATGTTCATAATCTAGCACCACTGACAACCACACAATCTGTTTTGCTATCAAACAGATAAAACATTTGCTATGTTCCACAGGATTTAGTAACTTTGACATTTAAAACATGTTCTCAGATATTTATATAATAAAATGGTAAATGGACTGCATTTATGTAGCACCTTTCTAGCCATTTAACCACTGATCTTTCCTGTGGAAGGATCGTTATTTAGAGGCAGAAAATGATGGATCTTCTATAAAAATAATCATTGGGTGGAGATTGCAGAGAAAATACGAGCTTTGAATGGTTCGAGTCAAATGCTGTTCGGTCTTATTTAGTGCTGATAACACACAATCAACAGCTGCAGAGTTTCTAACACGATTGTTTCAACTGATGGCATTTCGTTCAGCCGTGAGATGAAGAACGGCAACAGCTCCAGCTGCTACTTTTCTCTGTTTGTTTATCTCGCCAGCCTGGTGCCAAGCTCTTACTTTCCTCTCAAACCGTATATAAATTACATGAAGACTGGTACGACTGGCTGGGAAAGGGGAGTACATACTGTTCCTGCTTTGTCATCTGTACAATACGAAACAGCCTAGCGAGCAGAGGCTAGTGTTGATACAGCGTCTCACTCGGGCTGTAACGCTGAGAGGTCAAAGGTCACAGACAGATTTGCTGGAGCCACATCAGTCTGAAAGGGTTGAGCGTCGTCTGTTATGAAGCTGAAGTAATCAGGACGTTGATTAAAGGATTAACGAAACCTTTGCGAATTAAAATGTCTAAAAATGACTCGCAAGTATGTTGTTGAAATGGGTACTTGTTTCCAACAATTTTCAAACATGAAAAATTCATAATTCTAATCTAAACAAGGAATATTCTCTTGTCTTTCCTCTGTGTGCATGCATCAATCCAGTTTTAAGCTACATTTTTACAATTTATCTTTTTGCATCTTTAACCAGATAATGGAATTTAGCCAGACGTCTTGATCTTAACCCTGTATTGCATAAAATATTACTTAATGTTTTTATTACTTAGCCTAAATAATAGATATATTTAGATAAAAATATATAAGAAAATTGTAAACACTCTCATTCTATATAAGTCATTGGGACTCTATTAGGTTGTATACACTAGGGATTTTCCATATTTGCATATTGTTGCCATATTACAACAAATAATTTTAGGATATTAGGAAAAAAAACGTATACCATCAAAATTAATTTCAAGTTCAGTTTATATATATTTATTTTTAGTTGGTGAAAATGTTGCCAAATTCTGAAAAACAGCCAACCTTCCGTCGTGAGACACGTCTATGAGCAAACAGGAAATCCTGGTCATGTGACCTCATAAACTGTATGTCCTTCAAAATAAAAGCGCCCCTTTTTCACGCCTAACTGTGAAGTAACTGTTGCCATATGGCAACACTACGCAATAGTGATTAATGATGTTTCTTGATGTTTCAAAAAAAGTGTTTCGTGACATCGTCATCTCCGTTTTATGTTATTATTTTGATTGAGACCCCTAGTGGTAGGAAATGACATAATGTGCTTTAAGGAAACTAAACCTGTAACAGTCTCGACGACCTTAGTACGTCTGTGCAGATAGATTTTATCAGTGGATTTGAATGATCGCTGAAGTAAAGCTTTGTATCAGTCGCTGCCTCTCTGCGGCTGTGTCTTGTGTGTCTCGTTACACTTTTTCGGCCAGCTAGTCAGTCGGCAGCGACAGGCCAACAATGTGCCTGTTTGTGTCCCCTCACAGGATCTTTATTTATACCAGGGCCATGCCAGAGTGTGCAGGTGCCCCGTCAGCAGCGCGCGCACACACACACACACATTCAGCACTTGCTGTCAGATTCGTCCAGCTGCCCCACTGCCCTGACTCCACCTGCAGCCAAAAGGAGCTGCACATAGAAGGCTTCATTCTTTGTGATTTAAAAGTCATGCTGCCAAATCCATCCACATCATACTTGCTCCTTGAGCTCCTTGCTCCTACTTTTCTTGAGTGTGTCTTTGTCATCAGTTGCAGCTTTTAGGTTTTGTACTCAAACGGCTTCGCTGGTTTATTCTTGGTCGTGTTTTTGCTGCGGGAACAGCGATCCTGGAAATAACAAACCCAAAAGTAAATCTGCGAAATCTCTGTTTTCTGTCTCCCGTTTTGTTGAGATGACACACACACACGCTCGCAGATCTACGCTCTCTGTCCTCCCTTCGGTTGCTTTGACTTTGTCCATCTGCAGCTGGCTAGATGTAGCTCCCCCCGTCATCCCTCCTTAGAAACTGTCCACTGATTTAATTAAGTAGCGGATGTTCAGGACTTGTTTTAAAAGGCCTTTGTGGATGCTCAGTTATGTCCCCTCCCCATCACTGTCCTCTTGGAGGAATGGCAAAACAGAGTGTGAGAGAGAGAGAGAGAGAGAGAGAGAGAGAGAGAGAAAGAGAGAGAGAGAGAGAGAGAGAAAGAGAGAGAGAGTCCACAGAAAAGTCCGAAAATCCTTGATCCTTTGATGCTATTTTCCACTATTTTGAGTTCAATGTAAAATCTGAAGGAGCCATTCGGTTGCTGATTAATTATATAGAATTTATTTCTTGTAAAACCTAAAATATAATTAGTTAAACAGAGCCTGAGACATCAACAGTTAACATCTTTCCCTCTTTTTAAACACAGTTTGTTCCCTCTGCAGATTTTCCATCCTCTTGATTCTGAGTATCTGAAGTCGGTTACATAAACGCTGAACCCTTCACTCCTCACTTGACTTACATAAACCCTTGCAGGTGACCTCTCTGCAGCAAGGTTCTCATGTGGTGTGTGTGTGTGTGGTTTGTGGTCGTCTTATGCTTCCCATACGTACCAAATGTGGTGTAGTGTGTGAAACATCTGGAAGAGAGAAGAAGACACAAGGGATGTTTCACCTCTGGAGCAAGTAGCTCATGGAAAGATCATCACGTCAGGCCTCACGTGCTGCTCTGCACATTTTCTGGTACGTTTGTCTCGGGTTTGTTGGTGCCAAGTTGAGGACGGTTAGTGGCCATTTCCTCTGGCTCATACTGAAATGTAACGGGCGTTTTGATGTAGATGAGATGTGGTGCTGATACGTTATCACTGCAGGAAATGGAATTATCCTCATTATCACATTCCTTATTCTGTTTCTTCCTCTGTTACAGTAGTAGAGCTTCTATCTTTACTGGCCCATCCCAGAGAGAAGATAAGAGTCACGCTGAGTTAGCTGTAGTAACATAATGACTCATTTACTAATCAAAACAAATGCTCTGCAGAGGTGTTCGTTTGCATTTAGTAAGCATGGACAAATGGTTCCCTTTATCCATAAAGCCGTTAACCCTCTATTGCATTAAATACTTAGACATGCTAAAAATGTTCTGAATGTTTTTATTCCTAAAATGGCCTAAATAAGAGATATATTAAAATATATATACATTTTTTTTTACAACAAAGTTGTAAAAAATAGTCTCAGGATAATTTTGTGCTATGTAAATCATTGGGACTCCATTAAGTTGTATGCACTGGGAATTTTACATATTTGCATATCGTTGCCATAAGGCAACAATTTTTTAAGCAAATTAGAAAAATAACATCAAATTGAATTAAATGTAAAAAAAAAATTTATAAAATGAATGAAGGTTCCCTACCCTAGATAGTGAGTTAAATTTGTATTATTTGGTGAAAATTTTCCAAAATTCTGAATAAAAGAGTTGTGAGACAATGATGCTCACATGTCAAATGTCCATGAGCAAAAGGGACTGGCAAACAGACTATCCCGGTCATGTGACCTCATCCTTCAAAAATAGAAGCCCCCTTTACACGCCTAACTGTAAAAACTGATTTTATATCACGGCTTTATAGAAAAATTAAGATAAAGTTATTGTTGCCATATCGTAAAACTATGCAATAGAGGTTGAAACAGTGGTTGATGAAGCAGATCCTTTACATGAGTCAAAGGAGGAATACTATCTTTAAAACAATACCCAATAACAAATAAAAGTCCTGAATTAAAAATGTTGCTTGGGTAAAAGCACAGAAGTTTTATCAGCAATTTAAACTTAAAGTATCAAAAGTAAAAGCAGTCATTATGTGTTATATTATACTATACTGAGCAGAGGAGACACCGGGCTGTTACCCTGCAGAGGGAAAAACATCCCAGCCGGCGGTCTGCAGTAAGAACATGCAATTACAGCAAATACATATTTTAAAAACAAAAAGGAAACTTTTGTTTTGATCATGTAATGTCTCATCTGTGGCGAAATAACCACAGCGCTAACAACAGTTACTACGACACACACAACAATACTGAGAATCCTCTTTATACGCTATAAAACCCTCAGATGTACAATAGTATTTGTTCCACTGGCTACTTCCACTATGGATTCTGATTAAAGGGCTGCATGATTCATTCATTTCCTGAAGAACATTTTTATTATGAGAATGACTAATGAGTGCTAAGAGAGAGCACAGGAAAATCTTGATCATCTGAATGAGATGAGCAGAGGACATAAAGCATTGCAGGGAATTTATTGATCTATATCCTTTTATGATCAAATACTGGCCGTGCCCAACTTGCGAACAAAGTTTTATTAAATTCCAATTTAAAATTGCTGTTTGAGATCAATTAACACACACAGATGTGCATATGGAGCAGTGCTGCTTGGCATGGGTTGTGACAGAAAGGGCATGCAGTTCAAAATATAAACTTGCGTATGTGATATGGCGTTTTACGAACATTTATGGACATCAGCTAGTGGCTGTTTGTATCTCCGAATGTCGATGTTGGTTTCTTGGGGAACTGCAGGATAATCGAATGCTGCTGCATCATAAAGCGAAGATTATTCTCAGCAGAGCAAAGCATTTACCTTGAAGGATTTTTTGCATATTTCGCAGTGTTGGAAAATCTTTCCAATATCAACTTTCAGAAAATATTTATGATGTAAACTGACACCACAAAAGACAAAAACATTGTTTTCTTTGTTTTTTTTTCTACCAGTTTGATCTGGAACTTTGATTTCAGCTGATTGGTGGAAGCTCACAGATAACGGTTAAATCATGTCTGTTTAACATTCAGATCTCGACCCCGAGCATCTGGCTCATCATCATGTAATCATCACAGCACAGAGAGTAACGTGGCTGTTCAGAAAATAGCCGAATGTTGTTCTCCAACTCTTGCTGCTCAAGTTGCTGTTCCAAAATGTTCATGTTCATGTCCTTGCTGCAGCTGCAGTCGTATTTGAGACTTGATTTGGCCTTTTCATTTCAAACTGATGTACTGGTTTCTAAACGTACTGGGGCTAACTATTTAAATTACTCATGTGATCTTGTTAATTTAATTTTGTTTTCCTAAAAATCATCCCAGAACACAGAAATATGTGAAATGATCCACACATTTACACTTTAAAAGTTATTGAATTTATGAATATATCTTTTGAACTGTAAAGCTGAGCTAGTAGACTGTTACTACACTGCAAACAAATATGTTTTCATTTATTGTTTTTCCTCCCAAATATTTTGTAGTTGTTTTCGATACAGCGCTGTAATTTTACACACAGACACTAAACGCAAACATATGAACACATGAACAGCTCCATCTTTGCCCAGCTCTCCCCTGCATCTCTCTACCCGGCCTGAGGAAAACAACACTTTGAGGGCACAGTTAATCTCGCCTGACCCCGCCCAGTTGGGGAAGATGTCGTAATACACACTAATCCTTCTCAGTGTGTGGTTATGTGTGTGCATGTGTGTGTGCCTGCGTATTGAGGTACTAGCAGCAAAGGAGATGGCCTGACCTGGTTTGACTCACACCGGGTAGAAGAGGATAACTGCAGGTCAGCAGGTCCCTCGCATGCAGGAAACATGAATGCAACTTTAACTCAGAAACAAAGTCACCTGAACTTCATTCTACAACCACAATCATTGATTTTTTTTTTTAAAGATTTCCTTTATTATAGTCCTGAGATGTCTAACATGTGCTCTCCTGGTCTACTCTGCCATTGCTGATGCTGGGGGTTGAAACAAACAGTCACAACCTATCACTGCCTTTAAAAGTCTAACCAAAATTACACTTAAAAGTCTTAATTTGCAGTTTAAATATATCTCATAATTTTGAAAGTATTGTAGTAGGAGCATGAAGAAAAGACATCTGTGGGGGAAAAAAAAAAATCAGAAATACTGCTTTTGTCTGAAAAGCTGCCTGAAGCATAGTGTCGGAGGCTTGTTTGATGAACATTATCTGACAGGTTGTAGCCACAGACAGTACACACTAGTGTGTACTAACAGGGACTTTGATCATCTATGATCATCTTTTTTTTTCCATAGATCTGCAGAGTTGGGTGTTAATTCCCTGTGATTTCGATATTTTAAATTAGACAATCCTTGTCCAATCAGTAATGCTAATCACTGCATGAGTCACTATAAAAAGGGCATAAAGTTGAGTTTGCTGCACATCTATCTGTCTGCACTTCACAATGAAAATATAGCAGACGTACGTGCGTGTGCATATCTGAGTGTCTGAGTGTGTGCAGTCTGTCTTTGTTGTGAATTCATCTATGTCTTCACATGAAAGACGGTGCTGGTATGTCCTCTGATGACAGTGACAGCAGTACCTCGCAGCAAATTCCCCCTAACCAGCACACACACAAACACACACACAGACAGAGCTCTGCTCCTGCACTAACACCCTGTGACATCTCCCCGGTCCTGTCAGAGCGAGCAGCTTGAAGTAAGCCCAGACTCTCCGTGTTGACTCGGAGGCAGAACTGAAGACAGCTGAGCTCATATTAAGCCGTCACTTCACTCACATGTAAAAACAAACGACTGAGCTGCCTGTGAGCGCTCTTTGTTTGCATCGGTGTCAACAACAGTGAACCGATCCCCTCCTTAAAACAGCATTATATCCCTTTATTGGTTTATTTGATTCCATAAACACCTCCGCATGAAACAACACAGTCTTTCTTACAGTATTTTCTCCACGTCTCCCACTCTCAGACTCACTCACCTTTAAGTGAGCTTTTAATCATTTTTAAATGTCAGGTTGCCACCTGAAAGTCAAGAGCCTCGACATGCTGACATCTGGATTCAAAGCCTTGTTAAACACTTGATGATGATGATGAGCCAGTACAAGATAAAATACAACAGGGTGAAAGGTCAAAACTTACATTTACTCTTAATTACTGTATTCAAGTAGCTTTTTGTGTATATACAATGAAACCAAAAGAAATAAAAAAGGACAGGGAAATAAAAATGAAAAAAAGGAAAATAGAATAAAGCAAGACAGAAAGTAAATAAGCAACTTTTAGTCTGAGTAGATTTAAAATGAGCAACATTTTGCTTTTACTAGATTTTTTACACCATTTATTCATTTTTTTGTACCCTTTCCACCCCTGTAAACTTCGCAAAGATTTTCTCTCCCTGTTTATTCTAAAGGTTTTATGCTCCCAAAACAACAGAGGAACTATTATGTTCACTAGTCATCTACAGTTTCTGCACTAACCTGTCATTACTGATAAACACTGTTAGACAAATGGAGATCAAGCAGGAAAGCAAACACCAAATGGGCTTTAATAGTCAGGTTGCACAAACAGCTGCCTGTCAACTATTACTACAAAGCGAAAAGTGCAAAAGATTAAAAATAAGAGCTATATAATGTTCTGCCAGTGTTGGGCATTAGTATGTGTTCTTTAAAAGCAACTTGTTCTAAAACATAGCCACATAACCAGCAGTACCAGAGGAAAGCAGAGATCCAAAGTGTAAAGTTATTGAGTTACAGAGCCGAACCCTCCTGTGCCGTAGTGGCATTGGACGCAAGAGAAGATAAAGACGACGACAAAAATGTCAGAAGGCAAATTCCAGTGAATGTACACATATGTAGTCACAGGAATTTAAAGCTTAATGTCAATTTCAGTCATATCTGACACAAGAAGGTAAACATCGTCAGGAATGAAACACAGCAGATAACCACTGAATCAACATCTGGGGAAGTATTTGTCCTATTTCACGTATGCCTGTCGTCATCTTCATTCTGTGGGTCAACTGGAGTCCAAAAGTGATGAAGGTAAAATATGTCTATTTATAGAAGATCAAAAATTACAACTGCATACAACCAGACTGTTTTTCTAACCCTGCACATCAGGCTTTAACAGTGGATGTTTTCATCTCCTTCACGCTGAGTTTTATTAATTGAAGCACTTGGGCGACAGAGCTTGTCAGGATCTTAACACAGACATGCAGCTGTTGGCTCGTTTCCAAAAAAGACTAAAACCTCTTGTAAGTGATATCCTCTATCAAGAGTTAAAAAAAACAGTCTGTCTTCATATTTTACACCTCAGGGGGGAAAGGTCTGCTGCATCTGACAGTCAGTAGAAAACCTCAGTGTATTTTGCTGTAGTATTCTTTTACTTGAGGGGAATCAGATGATTCTGAATGATGAAATGTCCTAGACTACCGCCAGGGAGTGGGAAGGAAAAGGGACATATTGTTTTTCTTAAACACACAATGTGTAATTTTATGGTCACTTAGGCACCATATCTACACATGTTCACCAAGTGTGGTTACAATAGCACACAGAGTTCAGAAGATAGGATATATTTTGTAATATAAGGCCTGTCCACAGTATTTCAGCACATTTTGATGGTCTGCTACAGCAAAACTGTGCAGAATGTCATGAATCTGAAACAGTAACTTTCTCTGTGCCAAATTTGGTGCAAAACAAAATTTCCTACACTAAAAACTAAAAATAAATAAAAATGTTATTTATTTAAAGTCATATATTTTTTAATTTGATTCTAACAAATTAAACAACTTGGGAAAGAACATTTTACACTAAATGTATCTTATATTGTGTTGGTCATATTTAATTATATTCGTCATGTTTCATTATATTTCGTTGAGAAAAAAGGAGAAAAGAAGCCCAAAAAAAAAACCTGCCCTTATGACAGTTGCTCAAAATATGGACATGTGACACATAAAATACATAAAATCCACAATGGCAGAAAAATCTATATAGATCCAATTTGGATTGTCTGGACCCATAGAATCCAGGGGAGAAAAAACATGTAGGTATACTTTATTATTACAGTGCCATCATTTGATCAAATTCATCGAATTATGCACATCTATCACTCAGTTTAAAACTGATCAACAGATTTTGAGATATGTGACACACAGACAGAGATACTTCGCTTTGTAGTTAACCGAGGGGAAAGGTTGATCCCTCTGACAGAAATGGCTGCTGTAAAGTTAGAGACAAATGAGATGCAGCAAAGAAGCCTGTCATACAATCCAAGCAATATCCAGCCCATCAATCCAGTTGTCAGATGATCTTTTTGCATGTTATTTCTGTGATTCCTTTAAACCAGCTGAGGCTCGACTCTTGAAACCAAAGGCTCATGTCAGGGTTCAAGTTTAGATCCAACACTCTTTACATTAAGGCGGAGAGAACATTAACTCCAGTAGAGGTTAATACTCTGAAGCACTGAATGGTGTCAATGACAACACATTGGGATAAAATATTCCTAGAAGCAATGCTGGCAGGACATGTGCATTAGCATATTCTACATTAAAACAGCGAGCACCTTTCCTCCTGTTCTGCGGGTCTCCTTTAATGAATTAAGAGCTATGAGGAAATAAAGATGAAGTATTGCTATGACGTAACGTTGGCTGCTGTTCCACCGCTTCTCTTTTCTCTGCAGTAGCACCGCAGCTCCAGTCTTGGCATCAATCACCAATGGGCAGATACGCAATCTCACTGTGCAAACAATTAAACGCTGCTCCTTTGCACTCAAAACTACTCAGTCGTGTTGCTGTGTTGAGGATTAACCCAATATACTTACACATTAACCCCGGAGACACACCAATGAATGGCATTCGAGAACTGTTTGCTAAACCTAGAGCCATGAAACACAAGAGTGGAGCTACTTGTAGTCTTGCTAGTTACCTTTGAACTTGGATGATGAAAGCACTACCAGGATTTGCGTTTGATTGCTCAAAGAGAAACTGAAACACGTGAGTTAATGTTTAGAATTTATTAATCTAAAATCAGCTCTGCTAAAGTGGCCGTAAACTCAAGATTTAAATCTCTCGGGCTGCCCCCCACAGCACGGAATTACTACCAGCCAATTGCTGTTGAAATATACAAGTGTCTGATCAAAACAATGTTTACTGGATTAAGTTCTGAGTCAGAGTGCTGCTATTGTGCATGTTGGAACCTTTATCAGTATAAACAAAAAAAACAAACGCTGTTTGGGAACTGATGGGGCCAAAATTAGGTCAAAATCTAGTATATGCTGAACAGTGTATGAAATGCAACAGGCCTTTTAATTTGAAAATGATGGACACAGGTCAGAGTTATTAGGCAGTTAGTAGATAGTTATTAGACAGTTCTCATATAGGCATTAGACAGTTATAATATAGTTATTAGGCAGCTATTAACAACTAGTTACTATACCGGGCAAGAAATGCAAAGTATGGGATTATTCTGAGAGGTTAAAGGAACCCTGGAAGGTGACAGCAAATATTGGCCTATCTTTGGTTGAACTCAGACATGACTCACCATTTGCTACACAAATCTAACCTAACATTAATGACTCTAGTGTTACAATTAAAAGATGAACTATTAATAAGTAGTGTCATAAACGAGCAACATAGTCGATTTGGGAAACTTTAGTCGGCAGCCCGATAAATTTTTCTGATTTTGTTTGCTGGACAATAACAACATTTACCTGTTAATGTGTTTTTCCTCTGTGGCTGTCAGAGGAATGATCCTCTGACCTGAGAATATGTTTGCATTTTTCTGACCATTGTCATGTTCTTTGTACTGAAGCAAGTGTAAACAGCCTGTGGTTAGGGGACTTGACAGTGAGTGATCTAAGCTCTTATAAAACACAACTAGTCTCTTGACAGTATGTGACCAATATTTGCCTTCCTGACTGGGCAGCATTGTGCATACAGTTCAAGGTGTTACGCAAGCCTTCAAGTATCCAGTTTATGTGGAAGACAAATGAGAAAACAATGTGCGGTTGTGAACTCGTCAAAGACTCTGGCTGGTGTGTGTTTAAGTGACAAGTCCCCGAAGAAGAGAAGGAATATGAATGGAATGTCTTGAGAGATATAAAAACAACCCGTTTCCTTTGCAAACCTTTGGCTGGGCCTCTACAACGTCTACCTTGAAACAGTTTTCCACTGTGCAGAAAAACATGGTTGTAATCACAAAAACAAGACTATACAACTGTAACCGCTGATAGAGCAGAGATAGAGAGACAGAAAAAGAGAGACAGACAGAGAGAGAGAGCGAAAAAGCTCCTCTGTGCTCTGCATAATCCCCACAGCTGGACCCAAAGTGCAATAAACCTCTGTATGGGGCAGACACGACTCTGGGCTGTTCATAGAGACAGTTGTGTTGTGTAACTAATTTTACATGTCACACAGAACCTCACATTCACAGCAAATCAAGCTGAATATGGTAGCTGAAATGCATTTAAAGTGGAGTCATTCCTGTACTAGTACTATTATCAACGTCGAAGCTGAAACTGATGCTGAACTGATCTGAACTGATGATGTCTGGAGTTCGAGGTTATAATTAGAGCTTTTTAATAAGGCTGCAGCCTTATTAAAAACCTGCTTTAAATGGTTCGACCCGTTTAAAGCAGGTTTGGGGAGTCAAACCTCCTCTTTAATATCAAGTCACAAAAAGTGTGGTGTCTCAGCCGTTTCCATTGTTTCCAGCTACCAGCAGAGCTCATTCACTGCAACATTTACCTGAAACTGAGAATATTAACATTAATGCTTACCTCTAATACAGGCCCCGCCCCCAGGATTATCTGCTCCACTCCACTGGCGAAACCTTTCTGGCTAAGAGCGGTCAAATGATGAATGAGAAAGTTTGTGCTTTGCGTCTTCCCGGAACCACTTTCCCCAGATATCACGATGCACTGGTTGCTCTGTCTCTGCAGCATGGCGTGATACGCCACATCCGCCACGGCGTAAATATGTGGCTCCAAGTCTCCCAGTGTGTGATTATCATACATCTTCACATACTTGGGATTGTATATGGGCAGGAACTTGAAGGGGTTGATGACGATAAGGATGCTTCCGACGTAGGTGTAGATCTTCTCTTGGCGGAAGCGCGAGCGCAGGTTGTCCAGCAGCGAGCGCTCGTTGAGCTCCGGTAGGTGGCACAGATCCGCGTGGTCGCCCTGAGATTCCGGCTGCGGCAGCAGTCCGCGTTCCACCATGCGCCGGCGCTCCTCCGTGACCTGGAGCCACATCTGCAGGCTGCCGCCGTAATGGATAGAACCGTCCAAGTTCTTTTGCCGCAGGAGGAAGCGGTAATCCTCTCCGCCGGACAGGGAGCGGTGCTCCAACGCCACGCGGGGCCACAGCATCATCCTCTGTACGGGACAGTCGCTGGGGTTCAGAATCCATTCTTCACCACCAAACTCCTTCACCTCGGCTAGGACGTAGCACCTGGTGCGGTCGAGCTGCAGGCGCTCGATGACACGTTCGATGGCCTCAGCGGCGCTGGTGGTCTTCCGAGCGCTGATGGGGCAGTAGATGGTGCCCTCGGCCAAGGCCCCCGGGTAGATGCGGACGGTGAACTCTGAGTTCTCAAAGCGCTGCCGCCGTCCGAGGGTGCCCACGCCGCCGACACCGCCGACGCCATCGCGAGCACTCATGGCGGAGCAGGAGTTCCCATTAGCAGCGGCCCGGCACTGGCACGTCCTTCACAGGGCTGGCGGGTCCACCGACTCAAGACATTACTACTGGAAGAGAAGAGAAAAACAATAGAAGGATCAGTAACCTGCAAATGTTTCACTAAGGCTGTGCAATTAATTGAATTTTGTCATGATTTTGATTTGCATGTCAAACAATCTCCAAACTCATAATTGAGTTGAAATAATTTTTGACATTTTTCTTTGTATAATTTCTGAAAGAGAGTGCATGAGAGAGTGTGACGGTGAGTGAGAACACTTTAGATTTCAAGAATCCAAACGAGCAACCAAAGACAAGTCAAGTCAATTGTATGTGGGACATCCTATACTCGCTTACTCCTCATTAGGGTCACAGAGGTCTGCTGGAGCCAATCCCAGCACATTACAGGCGAGATGGCAGGGATACACCCCAGATGGGTGGAGCACACACACCATTCACTCACACACTCTCACCTATGGACAATTTAGAGTCTCCAATTAACCTCAGCATGTTTTTGGACTGTGGGAGGAAGTCCTGATTCCAATACCGACCAAAATAAATGTGATAATGATTTTTTTCAATTATTGAGCAGCCCTTTGTTTTACCTTCTATTACAAATGTTCTTTAGGCTGCACAATAAACCAAGAATCCAAACAGGATTTACTCTGTTTATCTCAGTGGACATCTACGTCACTATTCAATTAATTTAAGACAAGTTCGACACTGCCCTCTGCAATCTGCCAGATTACGAAACGTGTCAGATTATGTCACCAAGATCTCATCGTGGGCTATTATGTAATCTACTGAACAGGCAAGTCAGTGTGCTGCAGCCCAACATGCATAAAGGATAAGAGAGAAGTCATCAGGAGATACAGGATTATCATTAACACACATACACACTCCACAGCCTACACACACACACACACACACACACACACACACACACACACACAAGCTCCCCCAAACACCAACCCAGCAGCTGCCGTTCTCTTTACTGAATAGTGAATAATACACAATCACACCATTCAACAAGTTCCCTCTTTAATACACAGCAGAGACATCATGGGGTCAGACAGCATGACAGAGAGAAAAGCTTCATGAATGAGCTGCCCTGGGATTTATTTGCTAAACCAGAAACACTGAGGAAACTACAGTTAATATAAGATGCTATCTATATCACTTTAACAGTTCATTAGGGAAGGGTATCATTAGGATTTTATAAATACCGATAAAGATACTGCTTATTGATACTGATTCCCTTAGAGATTCGTTCAACAGGTTCCACATAATTCTATCCCAGATTCAGTTATTGGGAAGGAACTGAGGGCTATTTTTTATAAAAAGGTTTATAGAAAAGGTCTATAGAAGTCAAATCAATCATCAAAACATATTAGCCAGAGAATGGTCACAGGACTGAGGCTTCAATAAACTTCTCTTATATAAAAGCAGAAACAGAATGAAAACAGGAAATGGAACAGGGACACATATAGTTGAACACAGAACTCCAGCTGGGAACTGATAACATGCTGCACACCCCTGTCTGTTCCTTTCCTGTCACCCCACATCCAGCCCTCTCATGCCATGTGTCACCTCAGCAGCTTTGATATGTGCCACAAAAACACACGCCATGCACCCAGGACCTCTCCCCTCTCCAAATACAGACACACACACCACCTCCTCTGACCTCACACACACGGCACTCAATCTTATCTATATATGGCTGAACACTTACAAGCCTGTGGTAGGTAGGAGGCTTGCAGAATTTTTTGCTCTATTGAAATATCACAATTTTTTTCTTAACATCTGGTAGGGTTGGATGATAAAGACTGATAAATAAAATACAACAATTCAATTATATTGTCATTTTTTATGCAAGACAATGTCGCAATATAAAATTTCGGATACAGAGCCCAGGTATAAACTGACTGCTGATTGTATTTTCCCGGTCTGTGTGTGCTGTGAGCACTGATCAGGGCTCGGCGCCTGGAACAGATGGTCAACTCACTGCTTAAAGGATGTGTGTGTGTGTGTGTGTGTGTGTGTGTGTGTGTGTGTGTGTGTGTGTGTGTGTGTGTGTGCGTGTGTGTGTGTGTGGTGAGGGGGTGGGGGAGTTTTAGGGTTGTGGCGGGCCATGCTGGCTGCTTCTCTGTTTACAATCACATGAGGACAATCAACTAATGGACATCTTCAGAAAATCAGCACTCTTGCTAATCACAGCACATCTCCGAACAACAACAACGGTTACAAAAAACAGCCATAAGAATTATCTCTTAATCTGATTACAGGGAACCAACTAATGGCTTGTTTATGAAAATTACAAATCGTACGTGATTTTGTTTATTATGGGATTGGACAAGTTATATATGAAGTGCATATTACCCAGGCAGATTGTTTATAGGTTTGGAAAAAGAGACAGAAAATATGAATATAAAGGATTATTTATGTTTAAAATAAAAAAAGGCAAACATTAAAATCAATGAATTTCTGTAAATGGAAAATTTATGCAACAGTTTTTATTCATCAAGTGTTATATGCCACATATATGTATTTAAAAAGTGAACATTAAATTATTTTACATGAAAATGTGTTCTTCTCTTCCTGAATGATTATTATTTTTAATTTTGATACTTTAAGTACATTTTTCTGATAATACAACAATAAAACAATATTTCTACTTTTACTCGAGTAAAGGATGTGAATACTTCGTCCATTGGTCATATCGGGACCCTACACTACCCTATTCAAACAGTCTTAAACCTACAGGTCAAACATTGGGAGCTGAAAGGTAAAAATTAACACAAAAACCTTCAGAAATGTGCCAATTTTTTCCAGATATATGAAAATCTGTCAAAATACACATTTAGTCACAATCTGCTTACAGCCACTCTGCTGCAGAAAGTGGTGAAAAGCTACAGACTGAGCAAAGAAACAGAACATGTTTGAAGCATGATGTCATTCCACCTAAAATGTGTGTGTGTGTGTGTGTGTGTGTGTGTGTGTGTGTGTGTGTGTGTGTGTGTGTGTGTGTGTGTGTGTGTGTGTGTGTGTGCGTGCATATACATAAATATAAAAAAGAGGTTAGATGGAGATGAGCCCAAGGTTTGTTCCTTGGAGGCAGAAACGAGGCAGACGGATCTCAGCTGGAGGAAACCTGCAGCGGCCTCTTCTCCTTTCTGTTCTCCCTAAACAACTGAGCCAGGAAAAGATCTGGTTACATCACTTGAATGGTCAAAGATTAGGAGTCGCAGTCAAGTAATCTGACCTGGAATCTGTTTGAGGACTTTCCCCAAGACATAACACACCCACACCTACATCATCACCAATCTCAACTAAAATACCAGTGAAGCCAAAGATTCATAGGAACGACATTCTGGAAAACACAGAAGTGAAGTGTTCTTGCCTTGAGCTTTTCTTAAGTTAAACTCAGGTCAGATACAATCAGAGCTTAGAGTGATGATGATATCATGTGTCTGATGTTTCCATACTTTTACCTATGAGCAAAATGCAGAAGCAACCAACAGTTTAATGTATAAGAGAATACAAAATAAGAATCCAAGTTTTTAAGAGGTGATCTCTCAAAACATCTGGATGGAGATCAGTTTGTCTTTTTTACTTGTATTTGTTTTTATACATCTGAAGATATAGCAACGTTTTCAGTCACAAAGGATTAATAATGAAGGTTTTTACTTGTAGTGGCCCAGCATGGTATTAGTGCTTTTACTTCTAGAATAATTCTTCTACCACTGTCTTTCTGTACCATGAACATGGTATTAAAGATAGCAGTTTAGAGGTTCCCTCTGACAGGAAACCAAGGAGAGGTTCAACCATGTGAGTCAGACCCTTCAATGGCTGCCATTGTTGGAGAGGAGTGAAGGATCAAGTTTGGTCAGCTTCCTGCGATGTGAAGTCATCAGTGTGTGTGTGTGTATGTGTGTGTGTCTGTCATCAAGGCTAAGCATGTGTATTTAGAGCTCATAATGTTGCAGTGGCTCTTTATCTTACCTTTAGCTACTGAGAATCTGTATGCCTTACACAAAGGTGTGTGAGCTGGCACTGGACTGTGGATTCTCACATCTGGTCTTCACATTTTTCAGGGTTCATTTGTGAATTTGACAGCTGCACGGTGACAAATTCAGCTGCTCTGTTCACATGCTATGTTCACATGTTACTTTTGTGACTGTTCCTATAGGGGCTGGTGTTGTCAAAAATATAGATTTTTCAATTAGCCTGACTAAAACCAGACTTCATTTCAATGTAGATTGATATTCAGTCTGGGAATCATCCGTTTATTTGTTCTTATTGGAGGTGTGGTTTATGAAAGCCTAGAGCCATTTATTCGGTTCTATAGATGTCTATCAAATGTGTCTGTATGTAGCTTATAGCCAATCATATCAAACATACCCAATGACGATCCTGATACCCAATGATGATGAAATAGTTTAGTGGTAAAAGTTGCTCATTTTTCAGAATAAATTTGCTCTAAATTACGACAGTCTCTAAGGCTGTATCAAAAGGTAAATTAACGTCTGCCACCATGTCCAAAAAGGTCACTTCTGTGTTTCATCATCATTTTGCAGCCATTCTGTGATTGGTTGCCTAAATGAGGAGAAACTTGGGTCTTTGGTGTCCAGACTAAATGTCACAGTAAAGTGAATTTTGGCGCAATTGCACCAAACTTGTCATGGTTACTCAGGCATCATATTTATACATGTTCACCAAATATAGTTCAATGTTGACCAAGTAGCAAAAACCAAAAAACCAAAAAACAAAAATTCAATTTGTGGCACTTGGTTTTCATTCTGTGGCGCAGCACCACCCAACGATCAATGTGTAGGAAACATTGTGGTTACAGTACCACAAAGCATTCAGTAGATTTGAGATTATCTGTCATATAAGCACTGACCACAGCATTTGAGCAAAGTTTGTGGGTCAGCTACAGCAGAACTAGAATATCAAAAATTTGAAACAGTAAGTTTTTCCTGGCTTGGTCCAGAAATGTTCTGTACCAAAAAGTTTTGGACAAAATTCAAAATGATGGAAAATCTTTATATATGAAAAATGGGCGTGGCTGATAGATTTGTAGTCAACTCATGACCAATTCAAAATATTATTCTCATGTCTATTAAAATGAAGTTTTATGAAGTTCCCTGTGGTAACAGAAATTCTATTGAATAATTTCCTGGGTATCTGACTAAATTCTAAATTTAGTATTGAAACAGCCCTAACATCGGCACGAGCGAGTCATTTCCTCTGAGCCATCATGCCAGATATTTTATTGAATTACTAGTTTGGCACAAACATTTACTCACCAGTCTTCCGGATTTTTAAATGACGTGATGTTTTTTTATGTAGTAGTAGTTTGTACTGCCTCTGAATCCTCTAAAAAGAAAAGGTGTGTGTAATTTATCACATAGGTGATAGTAGATGCTAATTATGGCAGTGAAGATAAAACACAGATAAACAGACTGTTTTGCAGCACTCATATCGCACAGAAACACATTTCCAACACTTTTAATAGAGCAATACTGACTTCAAAAACACGCCCACCCTTCACAAGCAGAGGAAATTACACTCCGACACATAAAACATACAGTACAACCAGTCATAAAACCAAGTGTCAACTACAGCTGTGAAGTTTTTGAAAATGCACTTTGGGTTGTCATATGGTAATGAAAGTGCCACAAATAAAGAAAAACAATGCCTGCAGCATTTTCCACAGGAGAACTTTTGTGTGTGGAGCAAATGACAACTGGCTCCTTGTTTAAAATCATAGTCTCCACTGGTGAAAATGTATCCTAGAGTGTCATCTGAACGGTTAGAACTGGGTTTCAAGAGAAACGTTTGCTCTAATGAACATTGCTAACAAGAACATATTTGCAGTCCATGCCATTCAACGGAGTAATGTCCTAAGACAAAAAAAATGCATGACCACTCAGTGAGTAGTATCATTCACAATCAACAAACACAATCGGTGTTTTTTAAAAAACAGTGTTTTTAAAAAAATGGATAATGGCTGAAAAAAAGTTGTTTAACCACAATAAGTTCACTTCAGAATCTCCCTCAAGATCTGTGAAGCACTAATAAGAAACCAGATTTGACCATTAATCTTATCTAAACATTAATCTAAATTCACACCTCTATGCAATTTCATTTCTAATGATGATTTCGACAAAGATTCCAGACATCTTTAATTTTAAGAGAAAAACTGTGGAGATTGTCGTGACCTGCAGTTGCATTTAAGCTAAAAACGGGAGCCCTCCTTTTCTGTTGTAGAGAGTGTGTGTGCTTGTCCTATATCGGACACCATCATGTCGCGCTTCCTTCTGTGTCAGGTAAAATAGGTCAATAAACAATTTAATGAAAAAAAAATCTATCCAGAATCGTGGACTGAATAAGCAATTTGAAGAGGCCACTTTGGATTTAATCATTCTCTTTGACACTGTAGCCTCACTCCACTTCTATTTTTCTATTCTCTTCTGTGCTCTTCTCAGTGAAGACCAGACCTCAGATTGCAGAAGAAACCGACTGATGAGGCTTTGACTGTGTTATAAGAACACTACTAGCATGTTCATATAAATATATATATACCTACATACATCTACACATATGTGTAATTACAGAATTACAGGTCACCATTCCCTGCACCACATGTTTCACTATGTAACACAATGCTGCCTCTGCAGTATCCTACAGAAATAGTTCACCTTCAGCCTGGAGGCATCACTGTAGCTCACAGAGAGGGAGGCCTTGACCTTGTCAACCACCAAGCTACACTGGCCCACAGTGAAGCTACTGCAGTAACAGAATAGCAGTGGAAACAGAACGCTGCAGAGTCAACTAGCTGCTGATTAGTGGATTGAGCAGCTGATATACAGATAATTGAACCATTTACCAAATAAAAGTGACAAACATTTACTAGTTGCAACGTCTACCTTTAAGATTTACTGCTACTGTAATTGTAAACTATTTAATGACATTTTGTAGACTAGAACAGTGGTTCCCAACCTTTTTGTTTTTTGCCCCTAAAAAATAAGCAATGCCTACTTGTAACCTCAGAAAATGTCAACACAAGCAAAGACAGACATATCTGTGGGCAAAAGAAGGCTACTGGATTATTGTTGAGCGATATTTCAATTTCAGTCACTAACTCACAGAATATCAAGTGATTTTTTTTTTATTTGTTCTTACACCAAGTTCCTTTGAAGAAGAGAACTCACCATGGGGTCATTCCAATAAAACGTAAATGGCTGACAGAGGTTAAGTCTTAGCCTGTGTGGTAAATTGACTGTAACATGAGGATATGGCACAGCAGCCTACTGTAACTTCTCCCTGTATTTAAGTCCTGGGTGAATGACCATGTTTGGCACTAATTTAGGCAAATGGAAAACGAGGAGTGCGGGATGCCAACGTTGTAGTCAGCATCTTTAACAATTTAGGTTTTGGAGGTTTTTGTCAAAATTGCACTTAATACATGCAAATGCTTATTCCAAGCTCAGATGTGTAGACTGAGCTCACTACTGCAGAACATGGTCTTTTTTTAGGAATGACAGCACCAGCACATTTAGCTCACGCAGGAAATATTTTCTGTTTTTACTACTTGCAATGTCTGTCTGATGGGTTTCAAATTCACAGAAGAACCTGTTTTGAGGTCTAGTTTCTAGTTTACATTAGAGGGTTTTTCCTGATATTCAAGAACAAAAGTGGAATCTAGTGCAGAGGTTCCCACCTGGAGGAAGGAGGGATAAATCTGAGGTTTAGAGAATGAAGGGACTTTACAGAGAGAGAGGCAGAGGAAATCTGAGCAGTGAGAAAGTGAGTCCAAGTGGAAGAAGAGGAACAAAGTGAAAAAGGACAGAAGACTGAGGACGATAAATCACTACACCTCAGTTTTTTTTTCAGTGCATCATCTCATCCTATCAATATTCCTGGTATGTCTAATAACCAATTTATTCCACCATTTCAGTTATAATTTGTGCCACCTGAGCTAAGCTTTTACTGGCAGTTATGCTACCTGACCTTTGCTCCCATTTCATCACAAAGCTGATTCACCTTGAAGCAGAAGAATTAAGGAATCTCTGTCATTCCGAATTTGTGTCGCATATCCTGACAACCGTTCATCCGATCACCATCGCAATTGGTGGGCGACCCGGGTAAGTGCGGTGCTGAATTTGGTGCAATTAGGCCAGATAGTGGCATTGCAGTAAAGTATGTAAGTATTATAAGCTAGATATAGTTAATGTACTGCAGTAAAATTACAGATCGATTATGAGCCCAATGGAGTTAAAGTATTGCAGTAAAGGCAAAGTGGTTTGGGCCTCTGACTGATATTTTATTATATATGACATCATTTGATTTTATATATATATATAGTCTAGATTTAGACCTTAAAACAGCTGTCAGGAGATGACCCGACTCCTTGTAGAAATAGGAAGGTTTTTTTTCCTTTTTCAGTACAGCTAAACTGTTTGACATTGGATATCACCATTTTTCAAGATAACAGACTGAATCGCTTGAATCAATAAAGCCGGAACCAGTCAGGAACAAGTCCACGCTGGAATCGCTGTCCACTTCGTAATTAAAAATGAGTGAAGGCCTCTTCGGTCCGGATCAGTGTGGCAGGTCAGTCTGAATGAAGCACTATGTCTACACCACCTCCCTCCGCATTCCACCAGCCGAACACCAACAGGTGACACAACTGAAAGTATGTCACCGCCTCCCTGAGAACGTGAGGACCTTTTTTTGGAGGAAGTGCCATGTGTGTTTGCTAAATTAAGAGCCTGGCTTCACCATGAGGGGACTATTATTGTTATTGCCCGGAGTAGGCTGGAGAGAGAGAGTGAAGGGAGAAAGCAGAGGAAGGAAATTAACATCGAGTACTGCAGGAGTCCCAAGGACAACATTATTAAAACAACACCTGTATGCTACTGTGTTCTCATATCTACAACTTCTGCAACTTCTGTGGCTAGAATGTGTTTCTTTCTGTTTTTGCTCTATATTTATGGACATTGTTTTTGACATTGCAAGACCTCATGGAAAAGAACATTGTGGAAAAGGTTCTTAATTCAACAAGTTTCAGTCAAAGCTTTAATGGATTTTCGAGGTTCAGACACAAACCAACAAATCCAATGCGAAAGGTTAAGTCGAAAGCTCGTAAAAGACAGTGAGATTTATTTTAATGGACCCTCGTAAAAGGTTGAAAGAAATGGGAACATGGTCTTTGCCACACACACACACACACACAAGTTAAAATGTACTTTTACGGTTCTAGTAAACCTCTGATGTGATGTCAAGGTTTAGATTTACTTTGCTGGTAAGAGCTGGTAATGATCGCTCCTTGCAAATGGACACTGGATGAACAATGGCAAATAAATTATGCAACTAGGGATTTCTGTGAAAGAGCATTAGAAAAAGTGTGTGTAAAGAGAGCCACTCCTCTGTTGTCGCCATGGAGAATTCCACTTCCTGTGTCCACTCCCAGGACAATGACAGCAGCATTGGGTGAGACAGGAAGTGTAGCTCATGGGGCTTCAACATAACAACACCATCACAGCATTGTTACTACGTTCATAGACAGTATGTCACCTTCTAGACGATGTGGAGCCTCTGATGCTTTTTGTCTTTAAATATTCTAGTTTGTGAAATTGATGGTTTGTTTTTTTAAGTTTCTATCAAACTACATTTCAAAATGAACATTAAACAAAAAAGTCTGTTTTATTCCATTTAGTGCAGAAAACCAGTAATTTAAAGAGGTTTTCTCGCAATGCAACACAATCAGTTATGTGATATTTTAGACTCCACAGTGTGTAATACTAGAAAATAAACAAACACCCTGAAAGCATGAAAACAGGCAGATTTTCTGGCTCTGAAGGATTCATGAGGAGCAATTTGAGCTCCATGTGGAACTTTTCCCTGTTTCAAATGTTGAGAAGAAGCAGATGAGATGACCCTGTCTGCTGATCCAGGAACACCTGCTTCCAGACCCGTCTCCTCTCCAGCAGTTACATCTCCACTAACTCATCTCTCTCTATTTCTGCTGTTTTATCCAGACTTTATTCTCAAATATGCAGATTAACATAACTTTGCCTGCCTCCTGCTCATGCCGGCATAAACATATTGGAGATCAGAGCATTTTTATCTGCTGTGCAGTCTTGCATCTCATCTAAGCAAAGTAAGGAGACACAGATTTGTAGCACCAATGATGTCAGAGTGAAACAAAGAGCAGTTTAGCATTAGTCAAAGCCATAAAACTAAATAGCTGTGAGCTAAGTCTTTAATGCCCCACTGTTATCAGTAACCACCGCTGAGAAGGTTTATACAAAGGAACAGTTAGTCATTGTAATGAATGGTCCCAGTACATAATAAAACTGCCTACACAATTACTATAATAATAATTACAAAGATCAAATCTAAGATGTCCCTTCTTATTCCATGCAGTCATGTTATATTAAATTCAAATGGATAGAAACTGGTTTGTCATGTATTGTATGAGTCTAAAACAAGCCCCTTGCTTTTGGACTAACCCCACATTTGCATTTTATTGTTTCAAAGAGTGGAAAATGTTTTTCCATTCAGACTCCATTCTAACTCTGGAAATATCAATATGACGCTGCACTGAACAGAGTCTACATTTGGCCGATGGAGTAGGAAAAGTACAACACCCTGCAATAAAAATGGGCCAGAAAATGGAAGGCACATCGTCAACAGCTGCTTTAAAAGCATGAAGTGTTGAGATTTAATGCCGCTCTGGGAAAATCATATCTAGTCGAAAATATAACAAGAGGGACAGCTAATTGGATTAATATGGGTCTTTTTATAGCACGTTATTAATAAGAGAAGCAGAAACATTCAAACTGTAGAAAGGCCGTTAAATCTCAGAGTTTTTGGACTGTGGTACACATTTGCAGGAAATGCCTGACCAGAAGTGTAGTACATAAAAAAGTACAATAGCAATGTCCATATGTATGAAAAAAATAAGGTGGCTGGCCTGCATTTGCTCTTCAGGAGCTGCCAAATCTACCCAGTTGGATTCCTTTTATGGTAAAGTTGGGGAATGTGCCAAGTGTGGTATAGAGGAAGGGGAGGATTGGGAGATGTTGGGAGCTGATCTTTAAATACACTGCACTATTACACGGCTGAGGAAAAAAAAGGAAACAATTTGAAGACCACTTCTTTTTACCTTTACCGTTACCAACCTCACACCATAACCTACAGCTAAAAAAAAAAAAAGATCACACATGAATGCCAACTGAAACAAGTGCATGACACATGCATGTCAAGAGCAATGCTGACTTTTACAACACAGTGCTTGTAAAAGTTGTGATCTCAGAGTGAGCGCTGATAATACAAATGTTCCTGTTGTCTTACTCCTGGATGTGACAGCTGCCTTTGATACAGCCGATCACAGTATACATATAGATAAACTTGATCAGTGGATTGGTCTTTTGAGTGGTGCCCTACTATGGTTTTACACTTATACTATTGGCAGAACTATTTTATAGTTTCTTGCTGACCATCTCTTGGACCCACATGAAATCTTCTGTGGTATTCCGCAAAATTCCATTCTTGGTCTTTTATGTTCTGACTTGGGGAAATTATCTGTGATCATAGAGCGAATTTTCTTTTTTATGCAGATGATACTTAAGTTATATGTATATGTAATGCCAGATGACCACAATGCTCGACTCCTTGGTAAATTGCCCGTCTAGTATTACAGTGGATCAGTGAATTTTTTCGTGGAATTGAATGAAGATAAGACATTCTCAGAATTGGAGAGAATTGGTGTTATGTATAATGGAAAGACTGTTTGTACAGAATGAGAAAAAAAAACTCGCCAATGATTGGATTTTGGTTGGATTTTAAAAATCATGAATAGGAATCTGTTGGCCCAAACAGTCCCGTTCAGCCACCCTTTGCCTGGGGAAAAGACAGTACTGAGGTGCATCCAGGGCATCAGCGCATTTCCTCCAAATATATTCAACATATAAAAAACAAAAAACACGACCGGCTGTCAGACATCTAACATCCAAACACAAATGAGCACAGTAACCAGCGCAAGATTACAAGCCTGTGTGCAAAGACGAATGCTTACAATAAGAAAGGGCTGCAAATGCCAAAAGGACTCATCTCGACTTTCACAGCTGAGTGGAGACGAGCAGTAATGACTTTAGCTGCTCACACAGCTCGGTGCCAAGATGCCTTCAACCTCACAGCGATGAACACAGATGTCCACTAATGTGTAGCAAGAGATCAACACTGGTTCTTATGTTGGACACCTGTGATCAGTTCAGGTCAGGCATATAGGCAGAAAAATCAAATTAAAAAAAAAAAAAAAAAAAGAATAAGAAGAATTCCCTTTCTACCTTATATGGATTTGCCATCTTCACGCTCAATTAATTACAACAAATTTTCATGTAATTAGCCGACAAAGGATTCTTTTGTAAAGCGTTGCATAATGATACTGAGGGAAAACATTTACCTTTAGGGCATTAACACCGACACTGAGCTGTTCCAGAGAATCATGACGAATCATATCAGACACGAGTGGCACACTCCACTACACTACACTCTGGGGCATGTTTTTATGACTCAAACAAACCAGCTAATGTCTTTGTATGATGTAGCACAGCAAAGACTAGGACTGTGCAATTAATTGAATTCTAATTGTGATTTCCATTTGCATGTCAAACGATCTCCAAACTCATAATCACGGTGAAATGATATTTAACATGTTTCATTACACAATCTATCTATCTATCTATCTATCTATCTATCTATCTATCTATCTATCTATCTATCTATCTATATATATATATATATATATATATATATATATATATATATATATATATATATATATATATATATATATATAATCGTGCAGCCCTAGCACAGACTATTGAGTCGTTTCATTATTAATTAATTCAGTTGTTTAGTTTCTACAAATTTCAGATTTATTTAAAAAGTGACGAGTCCCAAGCTGTACCAGTAATGTGTGGAATCCCTTGCCGCTGATATAGGTTCATCAGACATAACAGTGATAAATCACTGAATCAACAGAAACGGTGTCGGCCATCACCAGCTGATAGTAATGACAGGTCATCCTGTCTAACTCGGGGTCTGAATGTTAAGCATCATTTTAAGCACATCTGTTTAACGTATTAGGAAAAAACATGACCTGTAATTACAGGGCAGCGCTGCAGAGGCTCTCGCTGTCTCTTCTAAGGATGGGGCCGATGGCTGTCTCTCTCTCTCTGTCTGTGCCTCCAGCACACCGCAGGCTTTTTGAAATCCGAGCCCGGTGCTGCAGTCTGAGCCGCAGTCGACGGAGAGACGGCGAGAGCTGCAGCGTGATGATAATGCAGGTTCGGTTGCAGGCTTCATTGAGATGACAGAAGAAACTCTGGAGAGGATATGTATAGCAAGCTTTTGCACACTCAAAGCTTGTAGAGAGATGATTTGGAGCGACATTTGATGTACTGTGGCTGAACAAGAAATAAACACAAGCTTCTGGGTTAAAGGAAAATTCCGTCCTCAAATAGCCTTATGCTGTATTGTCATCATTACACAGAACTTCATGCGTTTTAGGAGCTGTTCTGCAAGGAAACATGGGGCTTTTGTTGGATCCACTTTGCTGTAACAGTTCAACTTGTACACTGTAAAAAAATAATTTTAAAGAATTTATATTTTACAGTTTATTTCACAGAATTTAACTCTGATGTTACTGTTCTTCTACAGTATTTTATTGATGCCCCAGCTGCCAGAATATTACCGCTTTGATTTTTTTTTTTTTTTTTTTTTACAGTATAGCAAAAGGTTGCATGCAGCGTAACAGCAACATCCATTCCAGCCAGTCATACCCATCTCTTCTCCACAGTATTTCCAGTCCACCACTTCACTATCCTCTACCCAATAAAAAGAAAAATGCACAAAAATAATTTTTAAAACTAAAAATTAACTTCTGCTTTAGTATATGAATTCCTACAGTTTCCAGAATGCCTCAGACAACATGCACAGTCTTGTTTTATTCAGCGAGTTTCAAGTGTATGTACAGAAAGTGATGAGAATAGAAAACCAAGAGCCTGTAGACAAAAACACTACGACTGAATCCCAAACTTAAAACTAGAGCTGCAACTAGTCGGATAATCCATCGACAGAATCAACATTTTTATAAGGGATGAATATTGACAAACAAAAACTTTTAAGAAACATTTTCTTTACTAAACAAAGTAGACCAGGTCGATTTGAACAAATCAGAAGTCAGAATTTAAAAAAAAAAAAAAAAAAATCACCATTCGGCTTTTGTGCAAAGATTTTTAATTAATTAATTAATTTAAATAAACCAAAAATAAAAATCTTTTTTGTAGGCTATTCCAGTAGGCTATTCCAGAAAAGCAATTTGTTGTTTTTGTTTAATGTTTTTGTCATTAAATTTTTTTATCTATTATTTGCCTGTGATAACTAACCAAAAATAAATACATAAAAATATTGCCCAGCCTTAACTTTGATAATTTAGTTGTTACGTCGTGTTTAAGACAAAATACAAAAATGATCTGGTTCTAGCTTCTTGAAGGTGGTTTATTGAGTCCTCTATGATAGAAAAGTGAATTTGTTTTAGGTTGTGGACTTCTGGTCGGGACAAAAGAAGACATATGAGGTCCACGTTCTGCCGCTGACAAACCAAGATCTGCCTTCGAAGCGACCAGCGGCGTGACTTCATCACTCAGTTAGTCAGTCACAGACGTTCGCGATTAACAGGCTGGCCCGCTGCGGTCGCTGCCGTCCGGCCAAGGAACACATCATCAAAACAAAACACAGCCAAGAATTTAAGAGCCGATTTCCGTCCAACAGAAAACCTCAATCTTCAAGTGAGCTGTCAACATACACAAATATGTTTAGAATATTTATCTCTCACTCAAAGAGACCACGTCTACACAGACTCTCAGCGTCAAGAACAAATCCGCCGCTCTACTTCCTATACTGCATCTGCTCAGCTGAGGAGGTCAGAGCAGTCTAACCCGCCCTCTGAGCTCTTATTAAACACATACTGCCTTCACATTCTCCATCCACCAGAACTAGAACTCGGGGGAAAAACGTATCACTCTGTGGTGCAACTCAGCCAGAATGACATGAGGAGCAAAACTATTTGCTAAGTTGAGACAGCTTCACTATGAAATAGGCTCTTTGGGGCTGATTAAAGGACGTCTAATCATCTCCAGGGTGTCTGACTGTAATCATTCAACCAGACTACTAAGTCACTGCAATGAATGGCTGCTCTGAAATGCATTAGTGGCTAATAAGGATGAATGCAAGTATAAGCACAGGCACATTAACCTCCACACTGTGGCACGCTGGGACTCCAGAGAGCTTAGTAGAGGCTGCAGACGTCCTTTAAGAATGGATTTTTGAAGATATAACTAATAATCTCAAGGTTATCAATCTATAATGCAAGAAATTTGGAACAGAACATCACTGGACCAGGCCAAAGAAGTTACATTATTGGATTTCTGATGTTCCATACAGTTTACTAAAAAAAAAATATAATTAATCTCAGATATAATATTTCACAACATACAAGAAAATAATCAGACATCTGGAACAGTTGCACCCTCCATTAGTACACAGAGTTACAGTCATAGGCGGAAATCCTGGGACACAAGATTGAGGAAGGGGGCGCCCCTTCCTCAAAGTTGTCCCCCCCCCAAAATCTTTGTGAACACAAATAAGTAAGTTTGACTATTAAATAAATGTTAAATAAATGCATAACACAAGTGTTGCTAAATGTAAAACAATACATTGAAAACTTTTGACCACCCCCCGCCCCCAACTACACACACACACACACACACACACACACACACACACACACACACTGGTCCACATGCTGTTTTCCAATGGGCGGGGCGAGTGACTTACCGCTAATTTTGACAGTCAGCTAGTAGTTAGCTACAAACTAAGTACAAACATAGTAGTAGTAACTATGTAGAAGCCAGTAATTCATTTATTACACCGCTTTCATTTTCAAAATTAGTCCAAAATCAGCCTCTTTTTTAACAGTCTGCTACCTGATGATCGTTAAAGAGCTGTAACGATGTAAGTTATGGTAGTGGCAGAGGCTAGGGGGAGGGAGGAGGGAACGGGAAGAAGAGTTGAGAGAGGAGGACATGGGGTGTTCTCCACCAAATATTTCCATAGTTTTTAGCTCATTATATAGTATTTTTTCCATGTCCCTAGGGGGATTTTTGCCCCTGGTTACAGTGACAATTTATCTGAGATGTTTCACCAAAACATTATGTCTTATAAATTCACTCCATCATACTTCCTTCTATCATCATGTCCAGAATTAACAGTTAGATTTGAGAGTAATTTAAGCATTAAGTAGCCAATATTATCCGGTCATTTACTATACTGATAACTAAAAAGTAGATTAGACAAGAATAGAAGCTTTCTAACTCTTGGTGAGTGAGTCTCTGGGGCTGCATTTTAAAAGTCATCCTTATCTCCGCCTGTTGGCTGTCAGTTGCCCACATCTATCCCCTCTTGCCTCATTCTGACAGTGGACAGACTACTGTAAACTGCCAGAATTCCTCGCTCAGATAAGAGCAAGCGCTACTCTGATGGTGAGAACAAACTCTAAAAGCGTGCTCTTCCTCCCAAGCCCAGGCAAAGACAAAGAATCATTCAATAAGTTTGTCCCATATTGCAGAGAGGTAGATGGTAATATCTTTTTGATTATATGAAGGTCCCTGTGTAAATATTGACCGGTTTCAAAATGCTCAATCCACAGAAAAATGTCATACAGTAAGTGTGTCAGATTTCATGAGTTGTTCTACTTAAAACCACTGGTATATCTTGTAAGATATACCGGAACACATCACTAGCTGGTTAAATATCCAAATAACATTGTATTTTCATTGATTTCAAAGCCATCTTTGCTTTATGGAGGACTAGAGAAATCAAGAAAAACATGGTTTCAGAGGAAAGTACTTTGGTAGCTGCATGGCAGCATTTCCCTGCAGATGGAGTGTATTGTGTACCATTACACAAGAGCACATGCCTGGGGATTAAGCGTGGGCCCTGTCCTGTCTGTAGCATAAGGCTGCAGGGGGCCAGGAGCTATTGTCACAGCTGGGACACAACACACACACAAATCCAGCAAATCACAACTTCAGTTTCCACTGCGCCTCTGCAGTACAGTGGCTGCTGGTCTCTAGTAGCACCTGCTCAGCCGAGTGTCATCATCATGCACTTTCCTGATAAGAACATTGCATCGCAACTACAGTCAACTTTTAAAACTTTTTATAAACTTGAGTCTTTCCTCCACTCACCGCCAACTTCTCTCCATGAGAAAACATATTATAATTAAGGGTCTAAGGGTCCTCAAAAGGGAAAAAGTAGTATTGTTTCACAAGAATCCAATATTTGGTGCTAGTGTATCAATATCATATCACAAGAGGAAGTATTGCTATATATTGCAATATTGATATTTTGTCCCATTCCTAATTAGAATGACAGTGAGTTTCCGTATTCACATCTAACTTCATCATTTGTTTGACACTGTCATTTTGGCTCAAGCTGTTCTGAGCATTTTTGGAGGGGGAAAAAACTATACACTAGATAAAACTAGAGGTTTTCTACACTCATCATAACCACCTTCAGTCTCACAATCTCACAAAACATTCAGTGTTTGTGAGATTATTTGAGCTTCAACCATTAGTGCTTCTCAACACAAAGAGAAAAATGTAAACAATCACTTCTCTGTCCAAAATAAAGCCTCAGGGGATAGAATTTAATTTAACTGAGCTTCCAACCAGATCAGTATTGTTTGTTGACTCCATTTAAGCAGTGGAAAGTGGCAACTACTGTACTCAAGTACAATTTATTATTGAGTATTTCCATGTGACAGTTTTAGTTACTTTTTAGATGAATTAGATGATTTTAATACTTTACAAAGAACAAACATAGTTTAATATTCTATTACCAAGTACCAAGTGTTATATTATAATAATATAACACAGTCTGCCTACTTTAAATAAGTTTTGATTACTACACCTGTGTACTTTTACTTGCTATCGAGTATTGTTTTCCCAACAATACTTTTACTGTTACTCAAGTAAAGGACCTGAGTACTTTGTCTAATGTCGTCCACTTTCCATTGTGCTGCAGGGGTTCATTAAAATAGAACAAGTTAAGCTCATTTCACATAAACTAAATTGCAAAGGGCAACACAACACAATGCACTTTCTTCTTTCCATCTCACTCCGGCTCCTGTTAGCTGCAGCACTGAGTTAATGAGGGGAAATGCAAAACGCAGGGAAGCTGAGCCTTTGAGGCCAAAGCCTCCCTCATATAATGGCCTACTAAAGAAAGGGGAGCTTTGTTCAGTGCAACACAAGCAGGTTCCTCTTTAATGACTTCATGTGCATGCCAATCACTTACTCTGTACAATCCCATCATGCGGCCGCAACACCTAACAGGACATCCCCGTCATGTGAGCAGCACGTGACCCGTGCTCTGCCCCAAAACAGAAGCTCGTTTCAGCAGGTAACACCTCCGCCCCCATTATGTGAGAGACCATTGGAACAATGATAGGAGGAGATTTGTGGATGTTATTAACAGCATTTGAGTATTAAAAAAGTGCCGTGTGTATTTAAGTCAGAATGGTTATTGCAGATATTAGGGCAGATCTCTTCTGCCTGACAGCAGTAACTGGGAGGGGTCCTCTGTGATCGGCCATACAGTTTAGATAGGGGGAGTTTGGGATGGACCAATTTATTTCCTGGTCTGTTTATCTATGAACATGAATACAGAAAAGCTACTGGGAATATTTTCATGAAACTTTTTTGGTAGAGTGTAGAATTATTCAAGGACGGACCTTTGGGGCGGATTCCACTTATGAAATTTGCACAATGATCGTTTGGATATGTTTGTACATTTGCTTGTCAGATAAAAGTCTCACCACTGACCTAGGTCGATAGGTCGATAGTGAGTGTGCTCTCTCCAAATGCACAACTCATTTTGATTTTCAGACCTGTCATACGAGGTAGAGAAATGTTTTCTTTCTCCGACCAAGCTTTTTTTCAATGCAGGGATATAAATAGTGTAAAGCAGGAATAGGGTCCTGCTGATTTATATTTCATGACAGGAGACTTCAGAAGTACAGAATGATGCAGCTCTTTCTGCAGTCATGATGCTTCGGTTGGTATAAACGGGCTGCAGCATGCATCAGAATATTTTAATAATACCCATTGTTGCCACAAATTACAAATTCAGGGTTACGTATTAGATGAACATAACCCTAACAAAGCGTGCATCTGTTTTTATCTGGAAACAACAACATTGTGTTTTGTTTTATGGCTCTTTATCATCATAATCATCTTTATCAGTGTAGCTAGGACTGTTTGACAGTTTCCAACTAAATTTATATGAGCCACCACACCCACAGCTGATCTGAAGTGAAAGGATACAATGAACAAGGAAACAAAACCTGAAGTCACTAATTTTCCCCCAATAAGAGCACTGAATAAATCCCCAGATTACGTAGAAACTGAATTAGCCTTGAGGGTTTTGTGAGTGACAGTCTCAGAAACTTACAAGGTTTCTAAAACTTTTCCCAGATATTTAAAGTACAATTAAAAGGAAAGTTTATTATTCTAATCCTGTAAAATCCACATGAGCAAAGAACCTCCAGCAGCTGTACAAATGAACAGGAAAAAAACTCCAAACTGAGCGTCCAGACCTTTATAGCACAGCTTCAAACCTTCAGGTGGTGTCGGTGATAACACTCAATGCAGACGCAGCCCGATGCGATACACAAACTAAGGCCGGTCTGTTAGAAATAGCAGACAGAGGGCCTGTGGGGTGTCAGATGTCGACAGGGACCAGTTGCTGGAGTCTCGGGCCGGGCTGCCTCTCCTGCTACAGCAGCTGTGCCTTCTCAGAGCTCACATTCCTGCAGGACAGGCCCACTTTACTCTCATCACCTGTGCAGATCTGAGGGCGGGATGAGCTGAGGAACATCAGCTACTTGAATTAAAATAATGTTCTTGAGCATTTTGAGAGTTACAAAATGGATACGAGAATTCTTAAAGCAGGGGTGGAAGAGGTTTTCAGATTGTTTACTTTAGCAAAAGTATCAATATAGCAAAGTAGAAGTACTCCATTACAAGTAAATGCCCTGCATGAAAAAGCCCACTTAATTATAAATACCAAAGTAAAATGCAAACATAGTTAAAGTATTGTAGTAAAAGTATATAAGTATTCTGAGCTTGATGTCGTAAAAGAACTGAAGTAAAGTAGTGGTTTGGCCCTCTGACTAATATATTATTATGTATGACATCACTAGCTGCTGGAGGCAAACTTGTTTCAACTACATTATATACAGTTAGCTGGTTTCATTCCAGTGGTTTCCAACCTAGGGGTTGGGCCCCTCCAAAGGGTCGGCTGATAAACATAAGGGGTCATGAGATGATTAATGGAAAAAGAACAAAGAAATTCATGGATCTGTTTTCAGTTCTTGGACTTTTTCTGTAATCTTTGATTTTTGGTGCGATATTGCATCATTTTGAACATTTATTGAAATGAAATCATGTGAGAGGCTTAGAGGGAAAAATCACTATTGGCATGGCTGTTAACAACCCAAATATGAGCCAAATACACAATGCTGTTTGTAAGAAGGTTGTCACAAGGTTAAACTGAACTTTTTTATCCATTGGTCAAGTAACTAAAGCTCTCAGATAAATGGAATAGAATGTACAATATTTCCCTCTGAAATATAGTGAAGTACAAAATGCAAGTAACTTTATATTATATATAAATAAATGTACTTAGATGCTTTCCACCACTGTCTTAAAGCAGGAATGGGATGGTGTTTACTGCTGGTACTGCTGGTGTTTAATGATGTGTTTACAGATCTAATACTAACATAGAAACGCACTTGTTAATCTAATAGGGGTATTATATAATTGTAACACAAATAAAATGAATAGCAGGGGATTCAAATAATCAGAGCAGCGACCATGTCACCCATTGTTTGAGTCAAACTGGGGACCTTTGTTGCAAGTAGTTCTCTAACTCTTACTCTGCTCATTCTCTTGTCATCTATCTACTGTTGACTCTATAATAAAGGCATAAAATACATAAAGTACAACAAGTATAAAACGTCACAGAGTATAAAACGTCACAGATACAGGATAGAAGGGAAAAACACTAAATACCTTATATGTACATTTAGAGACATCTGAACAGTGAGGTTTTTGCAGCGATGGAGAAGTGTCGACCCATGATTCAGCAGCTTCTTCACCCCATTAGACCTCCCTGTGCAATTACAGCAGCTTTGCAGTGTGTATTGCCACCGCTGCATTATAAGCTGCACTGTCTGACCTCCACTAAATAATACATGGAAACATTTTTACCCCACCCCGCTGCAGCCAGCCACACACACTCCAAAAAAAAAAAAATCAACACACCCCTTCTTCCTATTCCCTAATGGAGAAAAAAGATTCATATCATGAGTTTATACCTGGAGGACGAATCCATCCGGGGGGTTGATTTCTTGGTTCATTTTTCACTTGAAAAGCAGATCTGACAGATTCTTCAATGTCACTTTTCATAAGAGTGTTCATGTAAAAGCACTCTGTAGTTGCAGATATGCAAGTGACATATGACTGAGCAGCAGTAGCCTGAACCTTTACAAGCCTGCTTTTACACACACACACACACACACACACACACACACACACACACACACACACACACACACACACACACACACTTTAGACTTTGACTAGTCATTCAACAAAAAGCATTAAGCATCTTGCAATTGTGTGGAGTTCAATAAGGTTTCTTCCAAAGACTATAATATTGGTTTTGGAGAGTCATTGGCTGCTTTAAGCACCAACGCAGCAGCAGCAGAAACAGCAGCAACAGCAGCCCACCACAAACACACACACACACACACACACACACACACACACAGATATGCGCACACACACAGTATAAAACTACTAAACATCACACTCTTACCTCCAGACGTGAACGCTGAAGAAAACTGTAAGTGTGGGAGCTTCCTCTTCTTTCTCTTTTTCTTCTTCTTCTCCTCCTCAGGATGTGCTCCTGCAGCGCTTGTCGCCACACAGACTGCTTTAAGTCTTTATTTAATTCCCTGCATTCCCACTGAATGAATGTCTTTTCTTCTCTTTCTCTCTTCTCGCCGCTCAACTCCGAACAACTCCTTGAGAATTCAAGTCCGTGTTGAGAACATGTTTTTTTTTTTTTTGGTATCGTGTTTCGCTGTTTAATTAAAAAAAGGCAGCAGTCCTTCGCAGCTTGGTGACGGTGGCTGTAAACTCCTCTCTGGCTTTGCTAATCAGTGCCGCGGCCACTCACACTCGGGCGCGTGCACGCTGCTCATGGGCGGGGAGAGAAACACACTTGAGCCGCACAACAGGAAGTGAGCACTGAATAGCACGAGAGCGACGTACACATGCGAAACACCACGTGCCCTCGAACTGAAACATGAACCTTTATTTAACGTGTTGTTTCTCTTTCTAAAAACACACAAATATAGCTATGTTTTTAATTTATTTGTTAGCATTTATTATTACTAACATGACCACCTCGTTCGTTTTCTTTCCCTCTTAAACTATTTATTATTCTCGTTTTCTTTTATGTTATGAAATTGCTGTATTGTTTTGTGGTATTATTATTAAAATACAACTATAATATATACCAATATAATATATAAAAAATAAAAAGTATATATAAGTATCAGTGACCTATAGTTTTCTGCTATATAAATTCTTATATGTATTGCATATTTAAACAAGATAAAGAAATATCTTTATATTTATATTGTATTGGGTTGCATATATCATTGGGATGATCCTATAGTTGTTATAATTATGTAATTATTAAATGTAGTATTCAATATGTGTTTATAGGTTTAGTATTTATTTACATTATTGGTATTGTTTGCTTTTATGGATTTGTTTTTTGTCATTCATCATTTATTATTTTACTATCATTAATTCTTTCAATGCCATTTTACATGTTTGAAATGCAAATTTCTATTCATACTATTCAAACAACAAATATTCTAAATTTAATCTTAATCTCTGATGGACACTTGTGCTTTATTCATTATTTATACATAACTATTTTTTATTCAGGTGAAATTGACTGAGCATTAAGCCTTCTCGCTGCAATACCCTGTGTTCATATAGATGTGAGCAAGAGGACAGTGCATGATAGAAAATAGTAAAAACAAACAAATATCAACATAAACACATATTACCAGCATGTAGCACTTTTCACAGCAATGCCCCTGAAATTATTGTAAGATATAAAATAATATAAAACTACACATATATACAAACTTGTATAATTATAAATGAAAATAATGTTATTCATTATTTAATTTGTATTTATTTTTAATGTATTATTAATTTATTATTTAAATTTATTGTTTGTATTTTTATTGTATTTTTTAATTTGTATTTTTTTTTATTTGTATTTGTATTTTTTTCTTATTTCTTTGTGTCTGTTATATATTGAAAAAATAAATAAAAGAAGGAAGGAAACCGTTCAGCCTACGTAATGAAAGAAACTGTTAGGCTTTCAAACACGGAGCCAGAAGTTACCCGGATGCAGGCAGCCAATCAGAGAAAAGCTCGGCTCCCACAGACCCCGCCCTCAACTGCCGTACAGTGTGTACGGTTCTCCCGGAGCGGTTTACGTTAGCCACTGCAATGAGGGACAAGACCGGCGTTTTGGTTCTTTTTTTTACTTGAATGTGTTGTTTCTCAGGTATGGACGTTGAATTAAACGCATGTCTAACATCGGTTAATGTTCCGCTGGATGTAACCGCTGTTTAGTTGAGTTGTTCAGCTTCGTGCGGTGATGACAGGAGTCACAGGCTAGGCTAACTCCTGCTAACACTTCACACAGATTAACTACAACGCAATGCAGTAATGTGACTCTCCGCAGTGGAGTTACAGGAACACCGAGTGATTTACTGTTAAAAAGCAGCTCCGGACAACGACATAAACAATACTCACGTTACAAGAGCGAAACAGATTGAAACAGTTGGAAGAAGTATTCAGATTCTACAGGCATTCTGACTAACTATGTAGAAATATCCATGAATTAATGTTAATGTGGAGTCAAATAACCAGTACAGTTACCGTAAGTACTCAGACCTCACTGCAGTAAAAGTAGAAATACTGTCATCATAAAATACTCTATAACAAGTGAAAGTCTTGAATTAAAATGTTATTTAAATTAAAATTACACATGCATTATCAGTAAAGTGTATAAGTATAGCTCTATATAGCAGCTTTCATACAGGTAAATGTAGTTCAAAGAGAGTGTGTAGTGTAAACCGCATCAACTACTGAAAACACAAGAAAGATCAAGATGAAAACTAACTGAAGTTAGAAGCTACACTAAAGCAAATAGAGTAAAATAAGAGTATCTAGATCAAGAAACTCAATGAAATTGATTGAAAGATGAAATATATGAATGAAAGATGATATATATATTATAAAGTTGATATTTTTTCAACTTAAATAAAAAATAAATATATAAAAATACTAAATATTACCTATAAAACCATTCTTAAAAGCCAGACTGAAGAGGTTTCACATTTACATTTAGGGTTTTCAACATTTTCAGATCACATCTGTAAATATCTTGTTTTCTTGCCAACCATTAATATTTCATTTCCTATCACTTGTCACAAAATACACGTTTGAGTCTATACAAGCTACAACAAATTGAGATTTAATTTCAGTAAATGTTCAATGATCCAATATTTCACAAACAAAATTAATGATTAGAGAAAAATTACAACAGATTTGTGATTTATAACTTATTTTTTCTTTTTTCCTGTCCCAATCATCTCATGATCCCTTGTGTTTTTGTGACACTTTGGAGGGGTCAGAGCCCAAGGTTGAGCACCACTGGAATAAACTAACTGTATATAAAGTAGTTTAAACCAGCTCCACTTCCAGCATCAGGAACAGTAACATGCTGATGACACACTGATCCAGCAGAATTAGCAAATCTAATATGATGTCAAATAGTAAAATATCAGTCAGAAGGACAAAACAAGTTCTTTTAATTTAATAATATAATTCAAATTTGCTGCAATTACATGTACGTTTTTTCATGTGTACAACATTTTTCATGTATCTTCCACCTCTGTTTTTGATGATTCATATCTGGAGCCGATGGACTAACCTCTGTCTGATCCTGTATTTTTTAGGCTGACCTTGTGTGTGACTTTGCTGCAGGATGGATCCTGTGGTGCTGAGTTACCAGGACAGCCTGTTACGCCGCTCTGATGTGTCCTTACTCGAAGGACCATGCTGGCTCAATGACCAGGTCATCGGCTTTGCCTTCGAGTACTTTGTCGCCGAGCGCTTTCGGTCCCTGGGGGAGACGGCCGTCTTCGTCAGCCCGGAGGTCACTCAGTTCATCAAGTGCGCTTCTTGCCCGGATGAGTTAGCCCTGTTCCTGGAGCCGCTGGACCTGTCTTCCCGACGCTGGGTCTTCCTGGCCGTCAACGACAACTCCAACCAGACTGCCGGGGGGTCCCACTGGAGCCTGCTGATCTACCATCACAACTCCAACCACTTCTCCCACTATGACTCTCAGAACGGCAGCAACTCGCTGCATGCGCGGCGCATCGCCAGCAAGTTAGAGCCCTTCCTGGGTGCAGGGAGAAAAGCGCTGTTCGTGGAGGAGCCATGTCCGTCACAGCAGAACAGCTATGACTGTGGCATGTATGTAATCTGCATCGCCGAGGCCTTGTGCGAGAAGGCCAGCACGGAGGGTTTGCCACGCCTCCCCGTGCAGGTCATCACACCAGCCTACATCACCCAGAAGAGGGCTGAGTGGTGCAGACTGATCCAGAGTTTAGCTCAGAATGACCTGTGCTGTGCTCTGTCCTTCCCTTAGCACGTTCCCTAGGCAAATAAATCTAGCTCAGCAGATAGTGAAATTTAAAAGCCATTGGATTTCTAGCACTGATTTTTTTTTTTTTTTCATTAAAATGATGTATCTGAATTTTTGGTCTCTGATTGTTAACTCACTCACATGTTCACAGATTCTTAATCAAATACTCAAGTTTTTTTTTTTTTTTAATAGAATTGTTAGGTTTAACCCTGATGTTGTGTTCCAGGTCAAATCTGATTTAAAAATTTTTGTCTCTGAAAATGTGGTTAATTTGATCACATTCACCTAAAATTCCTTGACTTTGGGCACAAAGAGGATAAAATGGACAAAATAAATTGTATTAATTTACATATAATTTTGTGTGTTTTATTCAACTTTTGTACACTCTTGGTGTTCCCGGTCAAAAATGACTGATCATTAGAATGAATTCCAAATGAATAGGGAGACCAGAATTAATGTAAAAAAAAATTGAGCTCAGGTCCTCAGGTATTTGTCAGATGGACAGACACACACACACCACATTTTAAATTGTTTCAAAACAAATGTCCTAGGTAACTTTGAGCCAAGTAGTCAGTGATAAACAGTAGACTATGTTTCATCTGATTATTTCTTATAGTCGAAATAATCCAGAAATTGTGTTTTTTTGAACTTGAAATCAAGATATATAAGTTCAGATCAATGACACATACAGGCCATAAATAACAAGTAGCAGTTCCAAACTTGTAATGTTCACTACAAGTTATGTCGATTAAAAAGAAAATCAAACACAACAAGAGGTGATAATATATGTGTTATTACCATTTTTATTATGAATCTTAATGGAACAGTAAATTTGACTGGGAACACCAAATGGATTAACATGAAACAAACACAACATGAGGGTTAAGACAGGTTTGTTTTCTTATCCTTGGTATCCAAAGCAACATGAATATATATTATATGGATTTGTTTAAAACTTGAATGTTTGACTCTACCCCACCAATTGTGACGTCAATCAGATGAAAGGTTGTCGAGTTATACAAGTTTTTTTTTGCATTATAGATATTCAGGCCGTAGTTTTCCTTTAGTGGCTCTCTGAAAGCAATAGAGGGGTATTTAAAAACCTGCCACGAGTTTAGTTGTTTAAGTTAATTAACCATATGCAGTATAACTAAACATGCTCATTTCGGTGGTTCAAGCATTACTGTTAGAAAAAAGGGCAGCGGCTGCCTGTCTGTTCTGGTCTTAAATTTACACCACTTGGCCTGTTTCCACCCACTGCTCTCCTTCCTCTTGGCATCCTGTGCTCATCTACATCACACAGGCATATTTCACCCAGAGTAACCAGTCAGACCAGCCTTCAGGGTTTACTATTGTCCTCATAAAATGTCACAAAGCTGGGGCATTCACCACCCTGGAAGCATACTGCATTAGTGAGTCAAAGCACTTGTGGAAAGACACATTTATTTAGACAGATTTGCTTCTAAATGGCCAATTTAACAAGTTGAATGGTTATAGGGAACCTGAACTTGACTTTTCTCTTGTGTTCTCTCTCTGGGTCTAACCTAGCGTACCAAACTTTTGTTTCATAAGCATAAGTAAAGGCATATTTATATATTTTTTTTGTGTGGTGGATAACCATAAATTAGATGGATAAACCTAAATCCTGTGAAAACAAAGCTTCTTAGTAGATCTGGCTTTGTCCCGTAAAACAACAGTAGGCTTATTGATAATCTCAAGCCTAATTAAAAAGGAGGTCACTGACATATACTAGGCAAGTTACTGTGCCTGATCTGCTAAAGTTTATGTGAACAAGAACCCAATTCTCTAGCAAACAGACATAAGTATCATTATGGGTAGGGAAAACAGTGATTAACATGTAATTGCACTGTGCATGCCTTAGCTTCTACATATCAGCCCTTAAATCATTTTGTATAGAAGATGTGGATCTCTTCATTCAGCAGGTTATAAATGACAAAAAGGTGCGTGTCCTCCTGGGTCATACATACATATACATGGACATAAAGACTTGAGTCAAAATTAAAGGTCTTTAATTATTCACTTTTCCTGGGATTTATTCAAAGTTTATGTTAATAAGAACATATTTATGATTTTAAAAAACAAAAATTATCTAAATAGTTTTTACATATCTCTCATGCTTCTCTGACACCCTAGAAAGGACAGGTTATTTTGTATATGTCTCATTAATATTAACAGTAATAATGACAACTTCACAGAAGTCCAGACAGCTGGTTTTAAGGAACAGTTTCTATATGGGCATGTGCATTTCTTTGTAGCTTTCTACAATAAACGACCTTTACATTTTGATCAAGTAACATCCAGCAATCATTTGTATTAAAAACACATTTAACATAGATTTCAAGGGAAAATCTAAAACCTTATGTTAAAGGTCAACATTCAGTGATCTGAAAGACTTGGAATTTGCCTGTGAAAAGATCTCTGCATGTGCAGGTGCCCAGATTCTTGACTTGATGAAAATATAAAAGTAAGTATAAAATAAAAGTACTAATACAGCAACAGGAAAAATAGAATAAAATCAGCATGTGAGCAGCATGTTACTGTTGTAGCTTCTGGAGGCAGAGCTAGTTTCAGTTACTTTATACACAGTGGTCTAGTCCAGTGGTCCAGTGGTCTAGATTAAGAGGTTGAAACCACCGGTTTCATCTTTAAAAGAGCAATGTGTAATACTGCTGGCCAAGCTCCCAACTAGTAGGAGGCAGTATTTCCCCTCCTACCGCATTCTTCTGACTCATATAAATAAAAACACATTTGCAACACCAAAGCAGAGCAGCTACAGTTATTTATGTATTTATTCATTTCAAGCATGTGTTATCTTCATGTTACAAATTACATTTCTTTTTTTAGCAGCAGTTATAGGGACAATTCAGTAGAATATAGATAACAGAATATTGAATATATTAATTGTATGTAAAATAGTCAAATATGCATCTGAAAAATAACTAAATATATCAAACAGTATAAAGTAGCATCAGAGAGAAATACTCAAGCAAAATACAATTTCCTTTAATACTGTGAAGAAAAATGAGAAGTGATGCACCGGGGCAATGTTTGAAGTTAAAAAAAAACAAAACTTATCTTTCCATCACTGTCTAAAAGATCCCTGTATATAGCCTACTGCAGGTTTGTCCTCTGTCTGCCTCAAAATACAACTAAAGCTATCCAAGGATGTATTTGCTTGTCATTTATGAGCAGATTTGAAGACGTATTCTTGTACATAAACACAGGCATAAACAGCTGCAGTACTGAACCACTGGACTTCATCAGCAGTGTGTAATTGGTTTCAGGAGAAGCCGAGGTATCGCCTCCAGCATCTCCAGGTGGTTCCTATTTACTCATCAAGTAGACCCACTATAGCCTGGAGTATGATGCAAACATCCACTTAAACACAAACTATACAGTTCCATAATGTACATCCAGGAATGTCCCTGACCTTCTAATGTGTTTGCTTGTGCTGTTTCTTGTGCATTACATTATAACGCATCTGCAACCAATAGGACTTGGAAACGACTTGGAAACCCATTTGCTCTGTATTTAGAACACGTGCGTGCAAATCAGTTTGATTAAAACAAGCAACTTCCTGTTGAGAAGCCCAGACTGACAGTCACATCCTGGATAACGCTGTTTCCAGGTGAGCTCTGCATGGGAACATGTCCTTGTTGCTCAAGAGGTGTAAGTAGGTCACGTCCATATCACGACTTCACATCAGAAATGAAAAGCGACGGCTAGGATGAGATGCTCCATTGCGTTTGTGGCATGATTTCCACTGAGATAAGACTCACTTTTGTGCCCAATGTTCACAAACTGTGTCATTGAAATGCAGAAGTTGCGGCGAGGCATGTCCACCTCACTTGGCTTGGATCAGGTGGTAAACTGAAGTTCTTATGTAGGTCAGCGATTGTCTGAAAACTCCTCCAGAAAACAGGTGGAAAAACACAACTATTAAATACAAACACAATGATGATTAAGAAACCAGAGGCTCCACCTTAATATGTTTCATGAAATGTGAACAATGAAGTGTGTTTAAAATCATCTTTGACTTTTATCAACCACTGTCATGCAACCAGGGAATTACGTTTTCAACGTTTTAGGAATGGTGTGAAAGTCAGTCAGTCATTTTCTATACCTGCTTATTCCTCATTAGGGTCGCAGGGGTCTGCTGGAGCCTATCCCAGCGCGTTATGGCGAGAGGCAGGGATACACCCCAGATGGTCGCCAGCCAATCATGGGGCACACACACCATTCACTCACACACTCACACCTATGGGCAATTTAGAGTTAATGCCAATTAACCATGTTTTTGGACTGTGGGAGGAAGCCGGAGTACCTGGTGAAAACCCACACAGACACGGGGAGAATATGAAAACTCCACACAGAAAGGTCCCAGACCCAGGAGGTCTTGAACCTGTGACCTTCTTGGTGTGAGGCAACAGCGCTAACCCCTGCTCCACTGTGTCACCCCAGGTGTGAAAGTCTTTTTGTCAAATGCAATGTTTTCAAAAGATTCTAATAACACATGAAGTAATGTTTTGGGGGACATATTTTGGGAAATGTTGGGTTACTCTCTCATTTACGTCAGAAAATCGTGCCATTTTTTCATCTAGGGAACATTAAGGAGAAGCATTTCAAGAAACCCTCCAGAAACATTAAAACTTATCCAAAATGGGAAGATGATGATATTGTTAGTTTTACTTCAGAAAGAATTTGCCATTTTAAAATCGAAGGAACGTTTTGCATGACGAAAAACGATTAAATACAAACACAATGAAGATTAAGAAACCAGAGGCTTCACCTTAATATGTTTCATGAAATGTGAACAATGAAGTGGGTTTAAAATCATCTTTGACTTTTATCAATCACTGTCATGCAACCAGGGAATTATAGCAATATCTCTTTTTTTATCATATACCCAATTACAAGTCATTTTAGTATCAGGAAAAGAAATAGTTGAGGTGATAAAGAGTAAAAGGGAAAAAAAAAACTCTAAAGCAATTTTCCTAAAGCATTCAGGCTCCTCCCAAATTTCTATTTGGTAACTTCCCCACAACGTTTTAGGAATGGTGTGAAAGTCAGTCAGTCATTTTCTATACCTGCTTATTCCTCATTAGGGTCGCAGGGGTCTGCTGGAGCCTATCCCAGCGCGTTACGGCGAGAGGCAGGGATACACCCCAGATGGTCGCCAGCCAATCATGGGGCACACACACCATTCACTCACACAGCCGGAGTACCTGGTGAAAACCCACGCAGACATGGGGAGAACATGAAAACTCCACACAGAAAGGTTCCAGACCCAGGACCAAGGAGGTCTTGAACCTGCGACCTTCTTCCTGTCAGGCAACAGCACTAACCCCTGCTCCACCATGTCAGCCCTGGTGTGAAAGTCTTTTTGTCAAATGCAATGTTTCCAAAAGATTCTAATAACACATGAAGTCATGTTTTGGGGGACATATTTTGGGAAATGTTGGGTTACTCTCTCACTTACGTCAGAAAATCGTGCCATTTTATTGTCTAGGGAACATTAAGGAGAAGCGTTTCAAGAAACCCTCCAGAAACATTAAAACTTACCCAAAATGGGAAGATGATAATATTGTTAGTTTTACTTCAGAAAGAATTTGCCATTTTAACATCTAAGGAACGTTTTGCATGACGAAAAACAAATGTTCCTGAAACATTTTGGGAACCAAATTTTGCTAGATGGGAAACTTATTATAACCCTGACCACTATTTCAAAACACATAGTTTTAAGATTTACAATTGGTCGCCAAATTCAAATTCTTGCCAAATGTTACATGCATTGATCAATATGACTCATATTTGTCTGTAAAATATAACACTATTGCTAGCAGATGGTTTGGGTAGCTTAGCACAAAAGAAACCGCTAAACTGCCTCTGTCAGGAAGGAACAAATCATGATGATTAGTGAAAGATTGTCTCCTTTTGCTAAGATAAGCTAACCAGTTGCAGCTTCATATAATAGGACGCACATTACAGCGAAGGTGTGTTTTAAAGATGAGAAATCATTCATCTTACTTTGACCGCACGTGTGTCATCTATAAACACGGCGTAACCTCTGTCATTTGGTGGACACTTGTAGCCACAAACCGCTGATTCAGTGGAAAGTGTAGGCTCTACACTTGAGTTATGACTGCTGAGTTATAACAGGGACCGCAGACCTCTCAGCAATGGATGCACTGGATTGAATTAGTTATTGCTGGAAGGAAAGAGGAAAGAATCCAAAAAAACTGATGAAGTGCAGATGCTAACACAAAGAGAAGGAGGCAGAGGAAAAGATGAGAGTGAAGAGGAGAGTAAAAAAGTCAATTTAATTCTACTGTAATGTTCATAGACAAGAGTTTATTCGACCATGAAGATTCAGACCTACACAGTTGCTTTTCCTCCACAGCAGAGTATACTTCACTCGTGCATGTACATATAAACTTGTACTCTCATGCATATACATGCATTTACACAAATACAAGCATGCACATACATACAAACATGCACACACACCAATATGGTTATATTTTGGCTTTTAAACTGTATTTACTGTCATCGTTACACCCACCTACCAACCGCCTGGTTCTCAAAACATGCAGGAAAACAGAGATTCTGTGTATTAAAGACTGTATGTATGCCAGTATACAGTGGTGTATGACGTATCTGAGAGGTGCACATGAGTAAAAGTATATTAGATATCAGATATTTGACCAGACAATGACGTCAACAGAAATTAAAGGTCCTGTATTTGCTATTTTCTGGGTTGTATTTGAAGTTTTGATAGCTCAACATGATGTATTCGCAAAGTAAAGTACAAAAACAATCAACTCGGTATAGTATTACATACGTCTCTCAAGAACCTCACCGGAGCTTCACAAAGCACAGGTGGTTTTTGCTGTTTCATATATTTTCTTAATCATCTGATTGATTTTCTTTTGAAAAAAAAAGTGGGTTTTTGATGGTAGGGTCTAGTGGGCTGTGGTATGAGCTTCTACAGGTGGAGGGAGCTACTGCATGACATCACAAAGTCAAGGAAGTAAGAAAGTCAGCAAAGTTTCTAAACCCCGGCTGGGTGCATGTTTCTGAGTGTTTGATGCATGTGTTAATTTTTATATCACTCCTACACCTTATCTAGATTCAAAAAATAAACATGAATGTGACTATTTGTATCTTTAAAGTCACATACTGGAATATTACTTGTGTAAAGGTCTTAAATTTTCTGATACTTACTGAATGTAATGTATGTAAGTAAAGTATTACATTTTGGCCTGAGTAGCTTCTCATAGCAGAGGCTGCAGTTCGCACAGTCAAGAGAATATATAGAAACCTGCTCTAAACCTTAACCCCAGTTATTCCATTTATGAGAAATAAATCTTCTTATAGTGTTACAAAACATACATTTGTGATGTTCCGCACATTTCAGGAGTTATTTTGTGCTGATATGCGGTAATTTATTGCGTGGGCTTACAGCTCTAAATGATTATCCACACTTCCAGGAACGACTTTCAACAGCTCTCTGGAGAATGGGTGTGAGCATGTTCCTTACAGTCAGTGGTGGGCATATGGACTTATAAATAAAGCCAGCTCTCTAACTTGTTTATGAACACTGGGGTGTGTCTGTGGTCATGGCTAACCTCCATTAATCAAAACACACTTTAACATGCTTCTTTGGCATCTACTGGCAGGAGATGGATTACGTGCTGAATCAGAATTGTACCATTCGACTTTGACATAGTTAACTATGTTTTTGCACAGTCAAAGTCAATTGTCGCCTAGAATGATGTCATTGCATTCTTGTTGGCCAGTTTTTCTGTGAGAACAAAAAAAATATGAGCTGCTTTTTTCACAGTTATAATGTTTGAGAGTTGATTTTAAACAGTTCTGTAAATAGCCTACACCGGGAATAGGTAATAGAGGTCTGTAAAACTGAAATGCTGCTGCTCATCTTACACATTTGTACATAATGCTTGGTTCTGGTTATAACATATGACAGAATATTGGGAAAGAAATAATGTTCTGTTAACAATTTGCCAGGCCTTGGCAGATAAAGCTACAGTATAATTTGCTTCCATCCATCTTACCTTTTAAATCTGCCGTTTGTCATTAGCTATACAGACACTGAACACAGAATAACTGCAGCAGGGAGGACTTATTTCATAAGATTGCTCTGTATGATATGTATGACCTTTCTGCTGCTACAGTATCTGCTCATTTGCACTATTGTATGTCATAGATGGTGTTTTTATTGGCTTGTTGTAGTCTGTCTATTGTGGACTTTTATTGTACTTTGTGTGAAGCCAAAGACAAATTTGCACTGTGGTGGATAATATCACACTTAATTGGTGAAATAAAATAGTAAATAAAAGGAGATCGAACCCTTATCAGCCTTATCAGTCCTAAAACAAACACTTGCATAATTCAAATTTATTTCTACATGAATTAAAAGCAGTGGTGGAAGTAGTACTAAAAGTAATATTATTCATCATGCAGACTGTCTTATATCATTACAGTATATACACTACTCAGTACCATCATATTTGCTTAAGTACAGTACTTGAGTACTAAATGTACCTAGTTACTTAGTTCTACTACTGATTAAAAGAGACACATAGGGAGACCGCCTGTGTTTCCACAACATTGAACAATAATGAAAAAAACTGGTACATGTTTGAACCTAATTGCTGACCCCTGATATATATGGCTTTTAAGAAAAATATTCTTTCTGGTTACTTGTTTCCCAAAGTCCCCCTGGGCAGGAAGAAATATTTGCACAGTGTACTACAGTGAACCGAGGCACCTCTCACCTCATGAATGGATTAACGATAATGCATTTGGATTGTGGCTCTTTTAACAGGCATGGGCACATTTAATGCACCACTGAGGTAATGTGTTCTTGGAGAACATCCAGTAACACGGCCTGTGTGAAGATTTGACTGTGTGTAACACAGACCATTACAGTCAAGTTACAGTCAACATTCTCCTTCACACCAGAGAGGGCAAAGGTCATCTGGAGAGCATTCCAGGACAGACAATATGGCTCCCTGGAGGGATGGACGAGGCTGCAGCTTGTCTGGCCATCTGCTCTGACCTGCCCCCATTTCTCCTCAGCTAAAAGTGACTGCCCTGCTAAAACACACACACTCACACACACACTTTTGACTAGTCATTCAACACACACAAAATTACAGTAGTTGGCCCCAGCTCTTGTGCTTCTTAAGGTCCTGAGTTGCCACATGAGCTACTAATCATTATAAAAGTTGTTTCTATTCTATAGCACTTTTATTGCTTATCAAATAATACTAGTGCAGTTCCAGATTGGAGCAAACTACAGCCAACTTGTATGGAATATCAACAATACAATAGAGTTGATTTTTCCAGATCAGTTCAGAAATGATGTTTACCAAAGTTGGTGAAAATGGATGAAAAAGAATTTTGATTTTGAGATTTGTGGTTCAGGCTAAATTGTTTGTTATAGCATCACCTTCTGGCCAAATTGCATCAAATTCCACACTGCGCCTCTTTGGGTCACAAAACACACCCACACACCCACACTATACTTTAAATGGAATTCTCTAGGTTTTAAAGAGGATTATCACAACACTGCAATGAAATCTTAACAAGTGAAAATCTCTTGTTTTTGGTACAATTAGTCCAATATTGAGTGGAATTATTTTTGTAATCTTATTCCATTGGCAGATCTTGATGTTGTTAATCTTGTTTTAAAAACAACATAACAATGTCATAATAATGTCTTTTTATCTCATATTTTGACTTTTTATAACAATGTCTTTTTATGTCATTAAAAAAAATGTAATCTTACATTTGATTTCTCATATTTCCCCTTTCATGCAAAGTTTATTTAAAATTAACAAAAAAGAAAAAAAAGAAAAAGAGTGACTATTTAATAGCATAGAGATAATAGGTCTTTCAGGATCAGTTCAGGAAATTCCTGACATATTCTTCAGACAGCACTGGGCCACGACCCCCTGACCCCCTGAACCAGGTGTCTTCCTCTCTGCTCCCTCCCCCTTTTAGACTGCGGGAACTAGAGTCTCACCTGTCAATCACTGTGGTTGTCATAGTATCCAGGTGGTCAGGCCTTTGAAGTGGCAAACAGGTTTTATTTCTGGTTTTAGAGCAAAATATGATTCAAGTGACATGATGGATATTAGTTATAAAGGGAAGCATTGAGTTAAACTGCTGAGTTTAGTGTGGAGGCGGTGTGTGAATTGAGATGCCCAAAACATTCACTAGATGTCAGTGTAGTTTCTTATCTTTATCTCCACTGGTTCAGTGTCACACAATGAACATACAGTAATAATCTCAGAGAAAATGTTTCTTTTACCCTTCCAGTTCATTTTGCTCACTGGAGTATGCAGTATGATGAGTGGTGCGTGCATTTGTGTATTTGGAAATAATGGACTCTGTCTACCATCATATTTTGGCAGCAGATGTCCCTTTAAATCACATTGCATTTGTCAGGCAAAGTGACTGATCCTGAAAATTAGATCCATCCAACTTTGTTTCATCTACATTTAAAATATATTTTCTTTTAATACTGAGACAGCAGGAAACCTCAGGGTCATTTATCATCATCAGGATCTACAACTGACGACCACCGCTGCCACAGGAATATCTCTTAACTGTGAGGGTCACGCCGTGTTTATGGAGCCTTTTCAAACCACGTCAGATAATGTCAGATGTGTAATTGTATTCATGTATTTTTCAAGTAAAGTCACGGCTAGTTTCTGTAGCCTCTGAGTTGTTGACATTTTAGAAAATACAAATTATGAAAGCAGTGATATGTTATTAAATTTAAACTGAGACATCTGGATAAAACCCAACAGCTGCTGGTACACGGCCAACGCTCCATATGTACTTCATCAAATATCGTGTACTTCTGCCAATACTAAGTTCCAGTTGATCATTTCTCCACAGTTTTATTTTCATAATTTCCACAGAGACCAAGTTGTAGAAGTGACTCAAATTTCAGTGGAGCCTTTTCATGGTGGTCTAATATGGACGTATAATATAGAAAAAATTAATCTTGGTATCCAAAGAAAGCAGTGGTGGACGAAGTACTCAGATCCTTTTCTTGATTAAACAAATGTTACTTAAATAAAAGTACATGAGTATTAATCTCAAAATATACTTAAAACTGTGTTATATTATTATATAATATTATAGTATTGTTTTAGCCATCATAATATTTGGAGCAGAGAGCAAATTAAAAAAAAACAGCAACAATTACATTTTTTATAGATTATAAAATATTTAATTGAATATAGATAATAGAATATTTAAATATATTATTTTTGTGTAAAATATCTAAATCTAAATCTGAGAAGTAACTATATCTGTCACATTAGTAGTGGAGTAGAAAGCACAATATTTCCCACTGAAATGTAAGTGTGGACATATAACATATAGCTTCTAATGGAAATACTCAAGTAAAATACAAGTACCTCAACATTGTACTTACATGCAGTACTTTAGTAAATGTACTTGCTTCAATCCAACACTGAAAATAAAGCCCCCGAAATAGATTAAAAGACACAAACCTTTTATTGTCTATTTTGTTGCCAATTTAATTATATTAGAGATTTCACAACTAGTCTAGGACTACATTTCATGTCTGCAAAATATCCTTCAGACAAAGATATGATCACATCAACACTCAGAATCTCAGTGAGTCTTTTTTTTAAGTCTTTGGTGACTTCATTTGAAATGTGTAGAATAAAAACACATTGGATTCTCCTTTGATGCAGCAGATTAGTATATCTACAAATACAAATTATACAAGTCATCTAACTAGGCTTGGGCTGACATTCCAAATTTAATCTTGCGATATTATCCAGTTTAAATACTGCAGTATTCAATATTATTGGCAGAAAAAAATATAAATCACAACAATAAAACTTTATTGTTGTATTTTTAGGTTTCAGGTCTGTTTCTCTGCAGTCTTGATGTAAAAGAACTGAGAGTTATATCACACCTTCAGTTTCCTGGATGTTTGTTCCAGACATGTAGAGCCAGAAAAAAAAATCGTATTACCGTACTAAGCACCAGTAAAATAAATAATAATGATACTTATGAGTTATATACTGTATTTAATGAGATTTCAATATATTGCAGTATTTCAATTTAGTGAAAATCAGCCCAAGCCTTCATCTAAACCATCTTATTCACATTATAATTAACACACTTGAGTGGTGTTATCATTACAGTATATCACAGTTACCTTATTTAGTCAAGTGTCTGTAGTCGCAACATTCCATCCTTCCATAAATACCTTCAGAAACGACAGTACCACTTATCGAGAAAAAAAAAATCCAAACTATTACATACATGAACATTATTTTAAAAGTGCATTGTTGGGGCTAGTTGTAGCCTTCCTATGGCAAGAACTCAGCAGAAACAAAATCCATTTTGGCTGAGCTGTAGTCAGTCAGGATATGTGGGGTTTATGGATGATTCATGGCTGACTTCTTATATGCTTACTATCAGTCTTCAAGTAATTAATCTGTTGACTTATCTCTTACTTTTTCACCTTCTTCTAGTCTCCATCAGCATTTTCAACCTGCTCACTATGTTACTATCTCTCTCCACTGCAGTGTCGTAGAGTCCGAGAAGATAAACTACGGTAAAATCTTCTGTATATTCAGGAATAAATAGACAGTCTGTTTGCATAGTCTGGAAGTGATCACTAAATCCCATGTTGGGAGGGTCCGTTAAATGGGCCCTATTATAAAAAAAAAAAAAAAAAAAAGAATACACACATCTTCACTGCTTGTGTGTAAATATTTCGGTCTCTGGTTCCTGCTAACACACAAACTGTGAAATAAGACCACCCACTCATTCTGTTGTGGTCTGGCCTCCTCTGTAGTGTTGCTGAACACAAGCCGTTTTGAAATGGCTCCTGTTGTGATGTCACAACAGGAGCAGAAGTTAACAATCTCCGCCCCTTGATCCATAAAGCCACCCCCTCCTTCCGGAGTGCTTGTGCTTGACTTCTGCTTCTCCGACCGACCCCGGGTCTCTGAGGGGCGGGGCATTTCCGACAGTTCTAGGCCAATCACAACAGAGTGTGTGTTTCAGTAGGGAGGGTAGTGTGTGTGTGTGTGAGAAGGCAGACTGCATTGCTGCTACAGGTCTAACTGGGTGCTTTTGGACCATCAAAGCATACCATTTTTTTATAAATAGACCAGAAAATTGTAAATATTTAACTGAGAAAACAGCAATTTAAGGCCCCCTTAAAGGTGCCGTAGTGGAGCCAGGTTGATGTTACTCCTGGGGCGGGGTTCATCTGTTCTGGGGCTCTAACTGGTCCTGGATCCGCACATGATCATCAACAGCTCCAAGAGTGAGAAGAATAAACAGCAGCCAAACCAATAATGGGTCATCATGAGGAGCAGCAGTTACCTGGATGAGAAGAAAAAAACTGTGGTTTAAATCTAAAACACCAACACTCCCCAAAATCCTCTTTTAACTTTGTCTCATATTTCCAAACCTCAGTTTGCATTCATTAAATCAAAAACATAAACATATGGTTTCATAATCAACAAAGTTACCTCTCTCTGAGGGGCAGGTTTGGGTTACTGAGGAAGGAGAGCTGTTGCTCCAGGCTGCAGACACGGAAGGCCAGGTAGCACGAGGACAGGATGAGGAGGATGATGCTGAGAAGATAATGGTCAAATTGAGGCAATGCAACTGTATCTGGACTTTGCTTTATTCTACTTTCCACTGTTCTTTTAGTTTAATCTTAAAGATTTAAAATTCAATACAAAATTTTAATCATTTAAAAAAAATCAAGATGCCAAGATACTAAACCAGTTGTGCTTGAAGGTAAGAAGATAGAACATGATACATGATAGGATACAGAAAAAACACATTTTGCATATAATGATTTTTGTCAAGTTTTCTTCTAATTTCTGCTTCATCTCTTGTGGAATACAGTCAAGTTAAACCAAATCAAACTAAATAAGTCCTCAACAGCTGCAGGGATGGTCGATTCATCAATCAAAAATCAGTTAAACACCAAAAGATTATTTTGATAAATGAATCCGCTGGTATCGGCCTATCTGATGTGATTGTGATTGCCTATATTATTTATTAAACTGGATATCTTTGTGTTTTGGACTTTTAGTTGGACACAACCAGACATTGAAGATGTACCTTTGGAATGCAGGGAACTTTAATGGATATTTTTCCCTATTTTCTGACATTTTGTAAATTAATTAACTGATGAATGAAACAGTAAGTTAACCGGTACACAACATGTAACGAGGGGACACAGGACACAAAGGTTGTGAATCGCTAGACTACAATCAGCTGTAGTTGCAGCAGAGGAGAGCTGCAATACCTGTTGTTGAACACTGGGAGGCGGCAGACCACTGTCTGTCAACATTCACAGCATTAACTGTCCTGGAAAAACCCAGTTTAAATATGTCTTTAAAGGAACATACCAGTGTATTTGAAAGTGTTAATTCCATATGTACAAATCATTAGATTATGTTCATAATAGGGATTTTAAAGAACAGCTAGTTGAATAATCGTCCTTTGGTTTATAATAGTTACAATCTAAAATGTCTTGTTTGTCCAAAACATAAAGATATTCAGTTTACTATCATAGAAGACTAAAGGAACCAGAAAACAATCAACTAAGAAGCTTAATCAATGACCAAAATATCATTTAATTGTTGCACCTCTGTGAATTGCACCAGACTTTCACCTACTTTTCAAAAGGTTCCATTCTCACTGGAAAGTAATCCAGTTTAAGTGCAGATTAACTTGAAAATAATGTTATATAACATCTATTTTAATGATGTCCTTTAAAGTCCCATATTGTTAACATTTCCTGGGTTTTACATGAAGTTGTGATGTCACTAACAAGATCTATTTGTGGGTTTAACAACCAAAAATCATCGAAATATACTTTTCTGAAGCTTCTCTTTGCAGCATGAGAGAGAACAGGTTGTTTTGTCTCAGTCTTATTAATAAAAATAATGAGTCTCTCCTCTGAATGGCTGATTTGATTGGCTGTGAATGGGGGGTGGGTGGTGACTCTATCCTTGTGACATCACAGCTTCACAGAAATCCTGATGGTTGGTTTTAAGGCACATGCTCTAAATACAGGCTATTATGCATTCCTCTGTGGATTAAGAGTTTTGTAACATGGGATGATATTTATAGAACAACTAGAGCTTTTTATAATCAAATATATTAACATATACTCATTTTATTTGTATTTGTTATTATATATTTTAATATATGTATTATTAGGGTTAGGGTATTTAATTCAGATTTGATTTATATACAAATTATTTCTAGTGATATTACAATTAATTTATTTTGTCAATGATTTTCTGTTATTATTTTATTGATATGTTTAATAATCATTTATTTCATCATTAATATCAATTTAAATTATTTATATTATTTATTTATGTACCTTTACTCATCCTTAGTTTCTCTCCTTTTTAGTATTTCTTACATATGTACAATTTATGTATGTATGACTATGAATTATCATGTCGTGCATGTGAGGAAGATGGTCTGGGAGGTGGATTAGCGTGAGCAGAGGACACGTTGATTGTCGGCTAAGGGGCAGCTGGAGTCAGGAGAGCCTGACTCCGCCAGAGGAAATGATTTGATGCTCTGTGTGGAAACAAACTAGAGAATGTTTTATCTGCAGGGACCTCTCTGCTGTGTTGTGACTGTCTGATTGAAGTGCCCAGTATTTATAGACCTTCCTGTTAATGTTAACAGTGTGTGTGTGTGTGTCAGTGGTTGGCAGGGGTGAAGGTTGGTGCTGTTGGTGTCTGTGTGTCCCTCTGTATACTCACAGCAGGGTGAAGAACTTCAGCAGCTGGTACTCCATCTGGCCCAGCTCTGCCACCGGCTCTGATAGAAGGCCTCTGTCTGGCTGCAGAGCTCGCTCTGTAACACACACACACACACGCACACACGCGCACACACGCAAGCACGCATGCACGCACACACACGTACAATTAGCAAATACATCTGATTAATTACACATTCCAAAATATCACTTTTGTTTTCATTTACACTTCTGAAAGGCTGGAGGATACCACCAATTTATATATATATATATATATATGTGTGTAATGTGTGACATGACTGTTATGGTCATAAACGTTCTGTAATAGAATGTAAAAGATATCTAGAAATGAAACTCAGGGCTTGTCCAGCATATAATGGAGAACAACATGAATGCAGGTTCATATTTGAATTGCTGTAAAAGCCTGTCAGCACGGAGCCGTTCGACTGTCCTCAGACAACTCCGACAGCAGTTATTGTTTGTGGTAATCTCTATTTAATCTGCATCCGCTCAAATCTTTTTAATACGGGCTCGCATGATTTAATCTTCATTTGGAGTTTAATGTGCCGTTACATAAGGGAGACGTCCAAAAGCAATTACTCTGTCATTCACTTTCTCTCTCAGGCAGGAGCAACACTAGATAAAAAAAACAAAAAAAAAACACAGACAATCTATCCAGACGAACTGTATCTATATCCTTGTCTCACATTATAAACATGAATGGATGTCGACAACTCATATACAGAGACTTTCTGATCAGAGGAGAGAATAGATCCTGCTGGACACTGGTATGTCAGTGGAAATGAAAACTGACTTTACAAGAGATTGACATCTAAAATGTTTCAGTTGCTTTTTCTGTAGAACTTTGGCTGCAGTTGTATGAAACTACTGATTTCAGTGCAGTGTTAAAGTTAGTTCTGCACATGTGTTTTGATTGGATATTGAGGTGCTATCCTTATTTGTTTGTTGTTGAGATTACAAAAAATGTTAAAAACACATATAAACATTTGTATATATGAGACAAAAACAAATGCAAGTCCTGCCTGTGTATCCTGTTTATAGGTCAGTGACAAAAATGTGACGTGGTGTAGCCTTAAAATCTTGGTACCAGATAGTTTAAAAGCCTTAAAAAGGTTAAATTGCTATTTTAAAAAATAAATAATACAAATGGACTTTTAAATAACAAGAAACCAACATAAACACACAATGTACATTTTGAGAGACCTGATGGATGTTTCTTAAAACTATTTTAAATTTTTTTGACTTTCTCTTCTTGCCACACCACTGACCCTGATACCAGAAAGACGTCATGATAATCGCCAGATGCTGTTTCAGGTGGACTTTAACTACAAGTAAAGAGCTGATTAAAAAAATCCCAATTATTTTTGTCTTAGAAAGGAGAGGTGAATTGTGAAATAATGTATATTATATACTATATTTAATGAACAGACTGTTCATTAAATATACATATTAAATATAAAAAATAAATACTTGATTATAGAACACACATTAAATTATTAAAGAGCTTGGTTTCCTTTAATGTCCCCCTATTCTTTAAATAAATGTCGAAAAGTGCAGACATATTGATTAATCCTTAGATAACAGTAACCTCTGATGTGGACACACTCATACATTAACACCTTCCAGCAAATTATACATCCAGCTTATCACTTCCAACCAGACACTAGAAGTGTGCGCTTGGATAAAACCTTGGACTTTGCTTCCACACAGTGACACAGCATCCGTGAAGAGTTTTATCACCTTCCAGCGGTTGTTCTGATTTGAAAGGTGTGTCTGCTGCACTCAGGCTGCTGGTGGAGTTCCCCAGGAGGTCAGGAAGGGACGAGGACACAGTCACCACTGAGGGTTTCCTTCTCCACTTTAACACTGATGGGAATTCGTCGACAACCACTGGGAACTCGTCCGGAGCTGGGAACTCATCCTGCAGCACAGAGAAAAGAGGGCAGGCTATTAGAATGACTGGAAAAAAAATGAGAGACCACTGATCTTTTTCTGAAATCAGCATCTCTACATGTATTCCAGCCATTCCATTACAGCGTCTGCTGAATTCCAACACATGAACACCTCATTCTGCTTACAGAGGAACTGATTAGGTGAAACCTGAACCAAAAACAATGGAAAAGACTTGTGGAGAGCATGACAAGACACATGAAAGCTATGATTAAAAATAAGGGTGATTGCACCAAATATTGATTTCTGAACTCTTCTTTAGTGTAAACATTAGTATTATGTTGTTTTAAAATGAATTTGATCTTGTTTCTTTGCATTGTTTGAGGTCTGAATACATTGTATCTTTTTTTGTAAATTTGACCATTTGTCATTTTCTGCAAATAAATTATCTTTTATTTGGAATTTGGAGGAAATGTTGTCAGTAGTTTATAGACTCAAACAAAAAATGTTCTTTTGCCCAAACACATGTATGTAACACAGTATGTGGAAAAAGTGATAATTTTGCAGTGGTCTCTTATTTTTTTTTTATAAAACTGTGTGTCCTAAATCTGTTAACACACTATGAATATTAATATATATAAGCCATTTTACCATTTTTGAGGTTTAACAAAACTCTATATAACCTTCTACAGGTCAGATGACATGAACAAACATGCTTTTTTTTCTCTGAATACTTGAGCATGATGAAGGGCAAACGTGTCCACACAACTTAATTATTTCCTAATAGCTGTTCTATGGCAGAGTGGACACACACACACGCACATATATACACACACACACTCACACACACAGACACACACGCATGCACGCACGCACACACGCACGCACACAAGGTGACTCCACTGTGATGGCTCTTTGATAGCATCTTGCAGACTGAGGATAATTCATCACAAGGCTGCAGCATCAACAGAGAAAATATTGATCCTGTCTGTAAGAAGGTGAGTCAGCCTGCAGGTCAGCAGTAAAGTGTAAATGAGAGATGTCAGAGGCCTTTATGGCCTTCAACCCACCTGGAACTGCAAGTTGCACCGATGCAACGCTAGACATGGTCCAGAAAAAACTGAAATAACTTTTGAGCAGTTTATCATAGAAACATGCTTTAATTTGTATCTGAATCATGAGATCAGCTTGTTAACTTGATACTAGCCTTTAGACAATGATATAGTAAGAATTTTTTCTTGCCAGCTTAAATGTTGACAGAGACTATGAAGCCAGTCCCAAAATGTATGTATAGTCACATTGTCTACTAATAAAACGCCAAAAAAATAATAATAAATAAACACCTGTAACTCAGTTAGGAAAACATGTATTTGCACCAAAACAACTAAACACAACTTCTCACATTGGCAACTGGTAACTTTACATTGCGCCAAAAATTTAAAGTTTAAAGTATATAAAGCACAAATAAGGGAGTGATAAAGTAGTTTTAATGGCTGCTTTGATCTTTACTGGATAATGTTTGTCTATGTTGTCACTGACCAGCAGCAAAGTCGGCTCCTCCATGAGCTGCTTCAAACTCAGACTCTTCCCATTGACCTACAGAGGGAAATAAAATGATATCTTTAGGTGACATGTACACAAGCAGTACAGAATACAAACCGTGTGTGTGTGTGTGTGTGTGTGTGTGTGTGTGTGTGTGTGCGTGTCCTCTGACCTGTAGGTGTGTGCAGATCCTGCGAAGGACGTCATAAACACTGTCTCTTGATAGCAGAGACACAAATACATACTGAGGAGATAAAGAAGGAGAACAGGCTGGATGTAGTGGCAGTAAAAATCAACAAAGGTCTCACTGTGTCAGTCGTATTCATACAGTAGTCAGCTTAGTAGCAACTCTTACTGAAGAATGTGGAGAAGGTCTATACTCAGATTTTCACAAAATTAGGACAGAAAAGATGATGCTAAACTTTGATGATTTTTTGCTTTATACCTGCTTCATAAAACATCACAGAACTCTAAAGTTTCATGTGAAACAGAAGTCTGAAGTTCTTTTTTATGAATTATTCCCCAGTAAAATTTAAGGTTTAAACAGTTACAAAAGGGATTTCATTGAAATGGCATTTAATTGAGCAGATCAGGTAGAGACTGTTGACAGAGCTAATGGATCAAATTCTGAAACAAGCTGATCAAAACAACTTTGCCATTATATTACAGTGTGCAACAGTAACTTTTTATTTTACTTTTGAACTGTGTTTTATTTGATTCATTGTGCAGCACTTTGTTGTTTTATAAATGCGCTATTTAATTAAAGTGGATTAGATTAAAACACTCTCCAGCTATTAGAAATATAAAGGTTAATGAGGTTCAGGCAGCAGAGTAGTCTGCATTGATTTATAAATTAATATGGCAGATTCTGACAGTATCTTCTTGCAGATCATTAAATCAGTGCAGCACCTGAAGGCAACAGGACACATGCATGTTAATTCATCATTTCAGACGAGTTAGTTAGAACATTCCTGTTGTGCAGGAGTGGAGACATCGGATTAACTGAGAGTTTTAATCCTGAGCGTCAGGAAACTTCTTTACAACTTTCCAGCTTTCCAGCAGTTCATATTTTATTCTTGAATCGTCTTACAGTGGTAATATGTGCAGTAAATGTACTCATACTTGGGAGAGAAATCATTTGGCTACATAACACCTGAGGGATTCAAAAGCTTTAATCTGGGCCACAAAGAGGATATTTCTAATCACTTTTTGTTCCAGTTTGTACTTTCAGGAAAATTTAGGAATGACAGGACAGCGACAGATTATATCAAATCCCCCTGACCTGGATAAATATCTTTATTTATTTATTTATGAGCTTGGACTGATATAAGTATTAACTGCTCCCACTTTACACCCAACCAGAAACTTAGAATGAAAACTACCCTTTTAACTAAATTTGCAATATTTACAGTAATAGTTTAATTATATATACTGTCACTCAGAAATAATGAAATAAACAAGTTAAACTAAATACATATGGCTCAATGTAGTTAAAGTATTGTAGTTATAATATATGTATTATTACCATTATCTAGTTGAAGTAGTAGTGGAGTGATGTATAATGCAGCATCACATGAAAATACTCAAATATCTCAAAATTGAACTTGGGTAAATGTTACCTCCAGCCACTGTTAATTTTATTTATGTTTTTACAGTATTGATACTTGCAGATTAAAAACCTCAATGTCAAGAAGTGCTGATGTTAGCTTTATGGTTATTAGGGCCTGAAGAGAAGTTGAAAGGTTGATCATGTGTTTGCTGACAGGCTGAGTTCCTTGAAAATGAAGACGGTCTTCTAGACGTCACTGTAGTGGTGGAAAAAACCCTTCACTTCACTCCACTGATCTGTTCTGTTTCTATCTATAGCACAGTGTTGTTCTTTCCATCACACCTCTCCTTGGAAAATACAGCCATGCTGCACTAATCAGCATAAGTATTTAATTCACAGTGACTGTGATGGACGTGTTTACCTTCTGGCCGGTGTCTGTGGTGATAGCCAGGCCGTTGGGTACCAGCCCAGCTGTTTTGTGCTTCTTCACCAGTCTCACAGAAACAACAGGGATCGCCACCTGCAAAAGACAGATAGAAAAAAATATCATTAGGAAAGCTCAGATAAACATATGATGATGATGATAAAGAATGATGATGATTTGGGGGTAAAACATGGGTGAGATGTGAGTAAATGTCATCACAATATACTTTGTTGTAGACTTAGACTCAGATTTTACAAACCAACTAAAATGGAAAGAAATATTTTATGCACACATGTTTCAGCAATTAATTATAATCAAAAGTAAACGTGACATTAATATACTCAAACTGCATATTTTTTCTCAAAATATTGCATCTTTTTATGTCACAATAACAATTTTTTTTTGGACGACATATTGTCTTGTACGATAAGTCAGTATCATATTCATTGTTTCAGGCCAATTGTGTTTGATACTACTTGCTAAATCAAAAAATATATACTTTTTTAAAATATGGATTTTGCGGTTTAGTCTTTTCACCATCGTAGGATGGTAAAAAATTTAATTAATTGGAAAAAAAACACCTTGACTTTCATGATGCCAAAGGCTGATGATTTAAAAAAATGATAGCATTCCTCAGTCCAAGGTGACAGGGAAGCGAGGTACTGAAATACACTCAGGAAAAGTCCCTGCGTTTCTTTTTTCAGCCAGTATGTGAGGAATGCAGTCGGAATAAGTAGCTTATTGTCACTTGGTGCCAGGTTAGGTTTCAAAGAAATGAGGAAAAAAACATGTACAACATCAAAGAGAAAATCACATTACTGTTGGAGGTTAAAGGTTCAGTAAGTTGTGTTGTTGTGATCCCACAGTGCAGGCATAAGAGTATGGGACGCAGAATATATAACATATATATACATTAACATATAACATTCTATGTTTTCTGCTGTTATGTGCCTCAATCAAAACAATAAAAGATGAGATTTGATGATGTCATAAAGTAGTGTGGAATTATGGGAGTTGTTGTCTTCTCCTGGTTAGGTTTCCTTCAGTGTTCGTCGCTCAGGTAAACTTATTCTCAGAGGTCTTTCTCTCCAAAACACACAGGCCCACTGATTAAAACCAGTAAAAAACACTTAATAGTTTCATGTTAACAATCTGTGTTTCTCTGATGCTGTTCAATGCTGCTAACCAAGCTAATGCTAACTTTAGCTCAGCTTGCTGCTCTGATTAAGTCCACCTGTAACAGCATTTTGCGTGTTTCTAACCTCTGTGACAGGACGTCTTTCTGAGATGAACAGAATAGGAGTGATCTGATTTGACTCCTGAAAAGTGGATGTATCCTAGCATGTGCAGAATATAAATCGGGAAGAGGCTAAAGTTCATCTCATATTCTATTTTGGAAGACCACTCAGCTTGAATAAAGGTGGATGGTTATGATTATATTGGTTGAAATTGATCTGGGCAAGACAACAACTGTCATGTCAAAATGTATTTTTTCTGTTTAATATTTTTTTTAGGTTTGGAAATTGTTGGAAACATTTGGTATAATGAAAGTCAACAATATATTGAACAGGTCTAACTCACTGTCTGCTGGACATGAATTTGTCCGATCAGCTTGTGAACTTGGATCTAGAAGTCAGTTAAGTTTATTAATTTGCCGTCAGTCAGTCCTACCTTAATATCCTTGCCAAAGAGGTTGGCATAGAAACACAGCCAGTTTCTGGAAATGTACAGTCGGCCTTGTAGCAGAATGTCTCTGAGAAGAGCACATGAGTACACTGAGAACAGAAGAGACAGAAACACTTTTATTATGCTGTCAACAAATATGAACTGAACAGAAAGATTATTAAAACAATATCACTGAATCCTTCTACATCCTCAACAGGATTAGTTTGAAATTTCCTTAACAGTTTATAACTATAAGTGCATCTGTGAGTTCATACTTTCACCAAGGTTGTTATGAATACAGACAGGAAACCTTATTTCTCTGGGACTTAGAATCAAGTAAAACTAAGTCCAGACAGGTCCAAATATGATGAAAAGTAAAAGTTGCATCCAAAAACGAATTTCACTATGATTGTCACAAGACTATACTGTTGAGAATGACGTATTGCATGTGTTTGTATTGTTTAAAATAAAAGAGCTGTGACCATGTATAAATCAGCCTAATATCTGTTTTTGACACCTAGCTTCAGAGCGGAGTTAACATGGCAGTCAATGGGACAGTTAGTCAGCACTTTCTGCTGTTTTGAGCCATTTATGACAAAACCATGAATTGTATTTAAATGGAAATGACATTAATAGAGAGACATAATAGAGAACATTGCTACATTCTGATGTATAAATTATTCATGTAGATTAGAGGCTGCAGGAATAAGATGATAATATGTTGAAGATTTTTGATAATGAAATATGGAGGCTTGAATCTACAGTGTATGATGTCATCTCTTGGTCTTTCAGTTGGTGCGGTTACTATGACAACTCTGGTGCAGTTGAGCAGGAACCACTAATAATCACTAATAACGACTAATAATCACAAATAATAATCACAAATTTCATAAGTTGGATCTGCCCTGAAATTTAATGGACTCTTTCTTGGGTAATTCTACACCCTACTACCAATTTTCATGGAAATCTGCCCAGTATTTTTTTTCATAATCATGTTGACAATTTCATTGCACATTTTGCAGCCCATTTTTTATGTATCTGGATTGGATCACATGAATACCCAATACCTGTTTATTAATAAAAGACCAATATCATCCTCATATGAAAGTTAAATTTAGTATCTTGCAAGAAAAGTAACACATATTACATTTAGTCTGACAGGATTAAAGACATTCAATAATAGCACGTACACTACAAAAATATGATCATATCAGTTGAAAGTATGTTGGTTTTTGTAGAATTTGGTACGGACACCAGTACAGTAGAATTATCTTGTATTTTTTCATTCCGTTGGCAGATAATTTTCCTTATTTAGAGGTTTTATTTCTTTCTAAAATGAAACTTATTTTTTATTATCATAATGTTGTCTTTTTAAAATTATTTTTGACTTTTTAATCTACTATTTTTCAATCTTGTTTTAAGATATAAAATATATAACAAGATATTTTCACTTCATTTTTTTGCAGTGCAGCCTAACACATTACAGACAAATTATAGTGAGTCATAAAATGCCAAAGAATGTTAACAAGCAGATTCAAAGAAGCAGAACCACATCCAAGGCCTGGAGCAAGCAAAGTATATAAAAAACATAAAGAGAAAAAAAACAACTTGATTGAAGCAGAATTACTGCCAAAGGAGTAAGATAATTCTACTATGTACCAAAAACATGATACTTTCACTTTATTTTTTGCTGTGTAGCCTAAGATATTACAGACAAATAATAGTGAGGCATAAACTGCCAAAGAATGTTAACAAGCTGATATAAAGATGCAGAACCTGAGCAAAACAGTCTTAAAGTTTTACCTTTCATGAGGATCTCATCCTTGGGCACGCACTGGAAGAGTTTGTGGTACTGCGAGTTGTACTTGCTGACAGTCTGTGCAGAGGGACAGGGCAGAGTCATGAGCATCTCCTTGGCGGACCGACCTGCCTGCACAGTGTCGCCGCCGCCGCCGCTGCCGCCACCACCACCACCACCACCGGCCACTCCGGCCACTCCGGCCACTCCAGCCACTCCGGCTCCGCTCACCGCAGACACCACCCTCTCCCTCAAAGGACGCCGTGAGCTCTGCACCAGGCTCAGCACGTTGGCACCGTACACACACACACACTCGCGCACATCCAAGGCCTGGAGCAAGCTGCTGCAAGACACACACTGTTTGCCTGTCGCTGGTCAGTACAGGACTAAGTCTGTGTAACCTCTAGTCTACAAACACACACACAGTCTAGTCTAATGTGTACACCTACACATACACAAACATACACTACTACAGAGTTACAGCAGCAGCAGAGCACCTCAGTTTACAGCCACAGAAACTAAAAGCTTCTCTTTCTCTGTCTCAAATACACCTCCAGTGACTCTACACTTTGCAGCACCCAGCTGTCACCCTCCCTCTCCTTCTCCCTCCTCCACACAAATCCACACACACACCCTGCCCTTCATCATCCTGAGCTGAGAAGACAACAGTCTTGCACACATGGATGCTCTTCATTAGTCCTTCCTTTCTTCCTCTGTTGTTGCCTCTTTCCTCCCTTTTATCAGTCAGTTTCTCCTCCTGTCTGCAGCAGAGAAAAACCTACACTTTCCTCCCTGAACACACAAGAGGTCTCATTCATCCATTCATCCCGCTGTTCTCTTTCCTCACAGCTCGAGATATCTCTGCGCTACCCGACTGTCTTTTTCCCCTCCTTTTTTCTTCCCTGTACTGTATCTCTTCTGTCTTTCTTTTGACTCGTGTCTGCTCAGTTTGCTGTTTCTCTGCTCCTCCTGTTTTTGTCTGTCTATTAATAGCTAATGCGAGAGCAGCTACTTTCCTCGGGAATATGCCGCTTACAGTAGGTTACAGTGCTACAGAGGGTTTAATACAAACTAGGGGAACACGTTTAAAAGCCTGGAGGAAACTAGGATAGATTGCAGCAGCAGGTGCATATTTAATATTAAAGGCCCTGAAAACGTCAATTAAATCTCATCAAACCACATTCACACAGTCCCGATGGCGCTGATGGTATGGTATCTGACGTTAGTTCATTTATTTTTTACTTTAAATGTTATATTAAAATACTGAAAATGACCTTTTCAGGGTCTTTACTTTTATTTTTTTATAATGGTAGGACAATATGGGAGTTTAACCAGGTACATTGTGTAAGATTCAGTGGCATTTAGCAACATCTAGTGGAACAGATTTGGCAGAAATAAAATATAATATTCCTAAATATGTTAAATAATCTATAATTCAATAAACATAAGAATTGTGTTTTTATTACTTTAGATGTAGTCGTTTTAAGCCATGAAGCCACCATGGCTCAGAACAGACAAACCAAACAATGACTCTAGAGACAGATTTTCATTATCTTCATGGCCACTGTAAGTTCTCCTACATGTTTGGGCTACTCAGTTAGTCGCAATATGCAACTTCACCACTAGATACCGCCAGAAACTACACACTGCACCTTTAACTACTCATGATACAGATTTGTTTTTGTTTCAATAAAAACAGAAATAATAATAAATAATAAGAAATTAATCAGTCAAAAAGGAGACATGGAAACAAAAGACAGATCCTGCAGGAGTTCTATATGATCAAATGAAATCTGATAGTAATGAATATTTATATAGCATTCAGCTATATTGGTATTTGTTCTGTCTCCTGCTTTATGTTAGACTCTGACATTACAGCAAATGAGAAATCGACGCACAAGAACATTGTTTGTGTTTTAGGAGAAGTGTTAAACTGTTGTTATGGATTAAACTGTCAGGTAGAAACACAAAGGGCAGACTCACCGAGCCCCGGTAGCATTTTTTCACATCTTCATAGGAAAGATCTTCAATCAGCTGAAACCTGGAATAAAAGGAGAAGCAGACGTTTAATAAAAACGACACTTTCATATGTTTCCTGCCTAATAATGACTGTATTCGATGTAAACTATGAATCTACTGTACATTAAACATTTTCAGAGGTTTGAAGAAGAGCATTATCCTTTTTATACTTCATTGTAAGAATGCAAGCAATTATGTTAATTTACATTTGCTACAAATTTAGTTCATATTTAGCATTGTTACAATAGTTATACTTATATAGTGAAAAAGAATAATATTAATAAAAAAAAGATACAAATTCAAATTAAATTAAGCAAAATAAATGAATGTACACAGTCTAAATCATTTTAAAACAAAATACAAATTAGGCTTTAATCATACTCATCCAGGTGTACATTATAGGCTTCATGTGACCCAGAAAAAAAGGCAGCAAAGTTTCTGGCAGCCTGACAAATGGAGGATGGTGTGTGTGTTTGTGTGTGTCTGTAATATGTGTACATTGCATGAAAATCCCAGCTGGATCAAAGCTTCCACATGAACAGTTTAATCAGCAGAGCGTGCAGAGCTGCAGCAAGACGCACGCTGTCACAAAACAACATAATCAAAGATAAATATTGAGCTGTTTAAACACAAATAGTGGCTATGCTAGGATATGATCCCCCCCAAGCACACACACACACACATATATTATTAACACACACACACATTCTCACACATCATAGCATCAAGCTTGCCTCAGGAGGAATATCAGAGCAGTGCAGCAGATGTCGCAGCAGGATACTCATATTTTACAGAGCTCGTGCAGGACCAGAACCACCCAGCAGATAAAATATTGTATAATCAAGCCCTCAAAGCAAAGTGTCATTGAAATGATCTGCTGTTACAATAAAGACTGAAAAGGTGTTTTTGAGTGATTGTTTCCTGACAGCGACTTCCCTTTCTTCCTGTGTCTCTCTCTCTGTGAGTGGGGCTGATTGACAGTGAGCAGAGCACCGCCTCGCTCTGATAGGAAAACACTCCTGCTCAAGGACACACTGATAAAACAGAAACTCTGGCGTCACCTAAATTTATAATGACATGTGGAGCGCGATGGTTCAAAGCCTTAATATCTTCAACTGTGCAGCAGGAACCATGTGAAAGAGCCGAGGAAAAATCACTGCTCCCCGTTTAAAAATTTCATGTGCTATAGTTTAAGTTGAATGCATTTCGTAATAAAATTGTGGATGAAGGGTTATATTGTATCTTATCTAAATAAACAATGCAAACAAAATAGTTAAACAAATGTTTCATGAAATAAAAAAAACAAAAAAAAATTCTGAAAAGTCTAATTTAATAAGGTTGAAAAACTAACGTAAAGTGACAGTAAAGTCTATTATATGCTGCGTGTGTGTGGCTGTTTCCAGCTGTGGCAACTCGCCTGGATCCCCTTACAGAAACTTAATGTGCCCCTTTATACTCTTTTTATTTAAATATTTTTTTTTTTTTACATTTTGTTTATGAATGATTACATGTGTCAAATTGAGTGATTGACTAATAATTGAAGGTGTGTCCATCCCTCTGTCTGACTTCATTTTGCCATAAAGCTTTTGACAGAATTTAGTTTATTAATTTAAAATTAATACATTTCAATCGCAAACTGTATATTCTGGAAATAAATGCATATCAACACATTCAAATCTAATTGATATCATAAATTTAAACATGAATACATGAACAATATGGATCAAAACCATATTTATCAGTGTGGTGTTGGTTTGTTTGAATACAATAAATGTATTTACTGTAGGGGTGGACAATATTACCCCTCTACTGCATGAAATATTACTAATATTATTAATAATATAAAATGGCCTAAATAATAGATTAAAAGTTGTAGTTTCATACTATGTAAGTCAGTCAGACTCCATTGTGTTCTATGCACTAGAATTTTCCATATTTGCATATTGTTGCCATATTGTTGCAACAAATATATTTTTTAACATATTAGTAAAAAATCATCCAAACATCCAAATTGTAAATGTAATAATAATAATAAAGTTTACCTACCCTAGAGTTTAACTTTTTATTTGGTGAAATGATGCTCAAATGTCAAATGTCCATGAGCAAACAGCAAACATATCCTGGTCATGTGACCTCATAAACTGTATGTCCTTCAAAAATAAAAGCCTCCTTTTCACAATTAACTGTAAAAACAGAGATTTTTTGTCACAGCTTTTTAGAAAAGCCAAGATAATGTAATTGTTGCCATATGGCAACACTATGTAATAGAGGGTTAAAAATGTCTGATCAGGTTGGTTTTGCTGAGGTCACCCAGCCCCAGTATACTAGAACCATCATGAAACTACTGTTGTTTTATCGCATTATCTATAATGGCAATAAAAATGATCACAAAATAAGAATTCCTAAACAAATCCATTACTTTTTTCCCAGGCTTGTCCTAGATGTGCAAACGTAGCGTTTTCCTAGAAAAGGCCTGCTGCTATCACCTTATGACCATGTTATGAACAGTAGTGCATGTGTGCTGGTCTCCCTGCCTGCTGCTTGCTGCCTATAAATAGGCTCCACAGTGGCTGTGCACAACCAGGTGGAGAGAAGAGAGTGATTATTAAAAACACAGGCGGCTCTGTGGGGACTAAACCGGCTCTCTAGTCCTCACTCCCACTCTCCATCTGTCTCTCCATTATACAAGATCCAGATCTTAATCAATAGTGCGGGTACATCTAGGTGAGAGTGAGGAGAAAACTGCTCCAGGCAATTCCCCCGTCATGTTGTTAGGAGAGCTGTGAATGTAGAATGTAAAGGTACAAAGAATATAAACAAGGTCACGCAGCTGGCCAGTTGTCGATGGTACAAGAGTGAAGACTAGTTTCATCACCGAGTCCCTGAAGGACACTCGAATTAATTTAAAGCTGACAAGCAGAGGTGGGAGAAGGATTCAAAGCCTTGTACTTAAAGCTGTAGTGTGGGAGCTTTAAATATAAATCAAAATCTGATTCATCCGAGCACTCACTAAAGAAGTTCACACGGTGCTGATTAACTGATTAAACCCGTCTCCCTCCGGCTACTTTGGGTAGCTGGATTGTGGATAAAATAGTATAATCTAAGGGCTCTTCTAGACAAGTGATGGATCATATTCTGCTAATGAAATGAGTCAGGGTTTGTAGGAGAAAAGAGTAAAAGTAAAAGAGTATCCACCATTTTATAGCAGCAAGCCTGGCAGCTATTTTCCTTTTTTTTTTAAATCAGTGTGTGTGCAATTACACTCTCACTGCCAGCAGATGGAGACAGACTGCAAGTTTAAGTCAAAGTACTAATACAGCAGTGTAAAATTTTCGATTACAAGTAAAAGTCCTGCATGAAAAATTCTACTAAATTAAAAGTACACAAATATTAGGAGCTTGAGAAAGATAAAGTATTGCAGTAAAATACATTAATATAATGAGCTTTATTGCAGTAAAGGTACATAAGAATTATGACCTTGATGTATTTGAAATATTGCAGTAACAGTACATAGGTATTATGAGCTTGATGAGGTATTGCAGTACTTAAGTACTTATTTCCACCGCTGCCCACAAGGGTAAATTAAATTTTCCAGCTGGGTTGAAAACAGGAAAATCATCAAAGGAGGTTTTTCAGGTTTTCAAAGCAACAGAAGATAAATCTGTGAGTTTTTCCTCCTGAGTGGATGGTTGGGAAACAGATGGAGGGAAGAAAAGTGAAATAACAACTGTCTATGATTTCAACCAGTGTTTTTAGAAGCTGTGGTTCGAAAATGAAATGATCATCTTACACCGCTGTGAGCAAATATTGCAGTGGCTGCTGTATGTGTGTGCGACTGCAGTGTGTGTGAGTGTGTGTGCGACTGCAGTGCGTGAGTGTGTGTGTGTGTGTGTGTGTGTGTGTGTGGGCATGCGCCTTTCTGCATGTGTCTCAGTGCCCTTGGCTGTGAGGCTGAGAAGTGAAACTAATTACAAGCTCAAAGAATCCTAAATTGAATCCTAAATTAGAAAGCGAACACCTCCCATCGGTGGCTGGTGTGGCGGTGGACTCCCAGTCAATAACTGAGCTGCAGCAGAAGAAATTGGGACTTGGTGCACTGAGGAGAAACCACAGCTCTTTTTACACACATCCCTACAGAACGGCTGACAGACATCAGGCCTGTTCAGGAATCAGAGACGTGACCTGGAACAGCGGATCAGCAGATATAGTTTTCATTTGTAATCCCTCCACTCGTCTCATCTTACTTTTCCTGAAGACTGTACTGCGTTTATTTACTATGCTGCAACGTTGTTGAGAAGTAAATCTACTGGATGTGATATCATGAATTATTAGTCAGCAGTTCATCTGACAACAGTTGGACATAATATTAATATAATGTAAAAAGGAGTGAAAATAGTATTTCCTGGTCGTATGATGTGATTATTTTTTTCTCCTTTAAAGTAGTTCACTTTTACATCTAAACAGTAAAATATGGATTCTATATTACTGATTTTTAGTAATATTGAGCCAAAGTAATTGTTGCCATATGGCAAAGCTATGCAATAGAGCCATATAGAAACAATGAGAAGCTCCATGCTTAGTTTGTGGTTGCAGCAACACACTGGTAAAGTTGACTGGTGTGTGTGTGTTATAATGTGTGTGTGTAACATTACTAGCGTTGTGAGTCAGCTGTGTGTATATGGGAAACAAGTAAACATTGGAGGATAATTTCAAGATAACAGTGTGTTGTGAAAACAGCCCAGCCGTGTTCCGGTCAGTGGTGTCGTGCTGGATGTGAGTTTGATGATGACCTGCCTCCTCGACCTGCTGCTGGAACATCTCGGACGCTCCAGTCCGCATCCAGACCTGTTCTATAGAACAGTGATAATCCTGCCTCCAACAGGCCGTAACAGGGGCTAACAGGAGGCTTCAAAATACCAGTGTGGAAAGAAAATGATGAGGGATGTTGAGGGATTTTTTTAAAATGTTTCCTGAATCTCAGGCTCTGTTGTCATTGTCAGTTGATTGTAGATATTTTTTCTCAGTGACGTGCACCTGTAGTTTAATCCCAGTCATGTTTCGAAATATTGAAGTTAACATACAGGATTAGAAGAAGGTCTCAGTGTTCTAACAATTTAGCCAATCAGAGGAGAAGGTCATTAATGGTAATGAGACAGGCACAAAACGTCCTGAGAGGAGATGTAAAACTAGAATGAGGTGGTTTTCGGTTCTGGTGCTTAATGACATCACGACTTCAAATAAAACCCAGGAAAATATAAATATGCATTCTGTGTTGTGTTTCTACCTCTTATTTCCTACAAATCAATGAATGCACCTTTATAGATTTAACCCTACATGTACAACCTGACACACGCAGCACTGCAGAAGTGTGTAACATGTTCAGGTTCCTCCTGTTCACTGAGTCCACCAACACACACGCTTCAGTGCTAAATCCTCTCTGCTGAACAGATTTCCCAGGATTACACTGCTGCTGCTTCGACTCCTTATAACGCATGCAAGCACACACACACATGCATTAACACACACACACACGTTGTGCATATTGTTAAAATTGAAAACACGTTGTTACTGGTACATCCACAGAAACATACATCTCCTCACTGGGTTTTATAGGAGAATGGAAAAAAATGTTTCTTCTTCTAAATTATTTGCATTCTCTTCATGTGCATGTTTGTGTGGTTGAACATTGTTTGACATCAAATAAAGCTGAAATAAAAGCACGAAATAAGTGTTGTGAAAAAAAACTCTCCTGTGGCTGTAACCCATGACCAGGCACAGGATGCAGATGGTGTGTGAAGGAAAAAAACACGGACAGACAGCAACTGCCTCTGTGTGTGTGTGTGTGTGTGTGTGTGTGTGTGTGTGTGTGTGTGTGTGTGTGTGTGTGTGTGTGTAGTAGTAGTAGTAGTAGTAGTAGTGGATGAAGTTTTCAGATCTTTTACTTGAGTAAAAGTAGAAAGTCATCAAAAAAATGTTAGTAAAGTAAAAGTACAGAGATATTATCAGCAAGATGTATTAAATTATAAATACATTATATACATACATCAGTATAAAAGTACTCATGCAGTCTGTGTTATTTTATTATAGTATATTATACTACTGTTTAATCACTATGTACATGTGAGAGCATGTTAATGTTTTAGTATATCAATGTGGAGCCAATTTGAGATTCTTTAGGTAAATTATTTGGAAAAGTATTTATATTTATATTCATGTTTGGGATGTTTCACACAATCTGCATAACAAAGGTAAAAAGAAAAGAGCAAGGATTCATTAGAATATAGACTATATTAAATATATTTAAATCTATTAATTGTGTATAAATATTAAAATCTGCATCTGAAAAGTAACTGAACCTGTCAGATTAATGTAGTGCAGAGTAGAGTACAAGTACCTCAAAACTGTACTTGAGCAAATGTACTTAGTGACTTTCCACTAGTATGTGTGTGTGTGATTTGCCTGAAGTGTCCGTGTGTGTCTTCGTCCTTGGACGTGTCCAGGTCCTGTGAGGGGAGCAGGCCTGTTTCTTCACTGTGATCCTGCTGCTGCTCAGTCGTCATGCTCCTGACCCTACACACACACACACACACACGCAAGCAGAGTGAGCAGCTGGCTCCTCTTGGACAGACCAGGCCTGTGCACTTTATAGGAAACGCTGTTTGTTTTGGTGCCTGGGTTCAAACAGAGCTCCATCACAAAACAAGTCAACGGGGCAGAGAGAGTGGACTCTGGCTTCAGGATCAACACGGTGTGATGTAACACTGAGTCTGATCCTGTTGGCGCGACATTAGAAACCTGTTTTTGTGTGAACGGGCTCTGCAGCTCTCACCCAGATTTCTACAGAGAAGAGGAGCAGCTCAGAGGTGAAGCAGCTGCTGACCTGATGCTGTGAGATCACTCACACAAAAAAAACTCCCAGAAACAAAGATACGTGGCATGAACAGTTCTGGAGAGAAAGATTAAACCCAGATTAAATCACAGAAATTCTGTAAATTGTGAAGATTTCCCAGTGGAGCAAAATGTGAAGGAAACTTTGAACTGCCTTCTTTTCTTAATTAAAATAGTAGTTTTTGCAAATGTGTTTCTTTCCCCTGTTTGGACATTTAACAATACCTTAAAGAATACTTTAAAATTCCATTACCATTATTATTAGTATAATAGTTATAATTCATTTTTTTCTTCTTTGTAGAAACACACTCACGCACAGACAACACATTCTGTTGAGGACAAACATCTGCCTTCTGTTCTTTATTAGAATAGTGATTTATTTTTATATTATTATAATTGTTAGTCTTGTTCTGTTTGTTGTTGTAACTTTTTTTTAAAACCTTTAATTTAGTCATTTGATGTCTCTACTCCTGTCTGTATTTATGCACTTTACACCAATGAAAGGGGGGGGGGGGGGGGGGGGGGGGGGGATGTCTGTAGATTTTCTAAATGAACCAAGGCAGTGGTTAAAAAAAAGAAAAAAAAGAGAGAAAGAAGAAAATCACACCTTAAATCTGGTATAATCCTTAAAACATGGTGAGAGTTTATTGGATTGTTTATTAGTTTATCATTATGTTCAATCTCTCACCTGCACATCAGATCTCTCCCTTTCTCTCACTCTCTCACACACACACACACCCCTCTGGGATAGGGAAGTCGTCAGCACCTGCCTCAGTATAATTACAGGTGCTGATGATGGAAACAGGCTCCTGCTGCACTTTCCACTGTATTATCTCTAATTGGCCAGAAGCTTCACGTCAGCCGCTGACCTGTTCAAACAACACGAGCTTCCTGCACCTAAAGGTTCCACCTGACTGCGTCTCTGTGATCACTCACACACACACACACACACACACACACACACACACACACACACACACACACACACACACACACACACACACACACACACACACACACACACACACACACACACACACACGCTGAGTGGAAGGGGGAGGGGCTGCTACTGTACAGGAAACGCTCTGTGGGTCTTTCAGCTATAAACGGAGTTTTTGGGGGATTTTGCTGTTCATTGAAAACATTTTTCAGTTTGAGTGGAAGCAGCTGGGTTGGTGACATGATAGATATAAACATACATTTTCTTTTACTTCCTTTTTTTTTTACACAAGTTAACATAGTTCTCCCTTTTCATTGATGTAAAGTATTATTATGCTCTAATATGGCAGCCATTTAAAAAACTATAAAAAGTCACTAGAATTTGTTGTTTGGGGTAAATGTGTGTGTCTACAAAACATATACAACTAATATATTATTATATAATATTAATATTACTAATGTTATTTAATTTAATATAATAATAATAATAAAAGAGGAGGAGGATGGAAATCAACCAAGACAAAGAGAAAATAATTAAAAAACAGTTTCTGTGAAATGTCCTAAGAAGAAACTAATGTGCACAACATAATTCAGACACAGCTCATCATGTTGGTGGTAGTAAAGATTTTAAAGATCCAAACTGCAGCAGCAGCTTTGCATGTTTCTGACTATGCAGACATACATCTTATCATCCCTATTTCCCATTTTCTCAGGCGAACCACACTGTGGCTCCTGTGTTTAACAGCCTGCTGCTGCTTCCTTTTTATTTACTCAAGCATGAAAACCAAAGAGTGAAACTTCCACATCGTGACTGCAACAGTGAACCTCATTTTTAGTTTACTTAAGAGGGGGGGGGAAAAAAAAAAGGTTTTTTATGACCCTTTACCTGACAGCTCGGAATTTCTCTGACACTACACTGTGTCCTTGTCTCGGGGCAAACAGGGAACAGACTCTGCTTTTTGGTTCATTAATCCACAAACCGTTTGTTTGCCGTCTGAAGACCTTGTAAAACACACAGACAAAGATGCATCTTTGACAGAAAAAGCACCGTGAATGGGAGGGGAAAAAAAACAAACTTTTTTAGCCACGAGAGTATTTAATCTCAACTGGGCCTGATCGAGTGTGTGGAGCAGAACCAACCGGATGAAAGATGTGGACAGTAACCGACTGTCACCTCAGCTCAGGGAGTTTCTGACAGTCGTCTCAATTTATTAACGCGTTCGCCAATAAACATCTGCACTCAATCGAATAAAAAAAATGGGGTTAGGAGAGATGATTGAGGCAGAAAAAACTGTTAGATAGAAGTGATTGGACCCATTATTTTAACTTTGGAGGGTCGATGTCACTTCTTTTCCCTTCCCTCCCTAAACTTCTTTGAAACGCCTGCAAACGTTTGACCCTGAAGCGAATCTGAAAAATGCAAGTAGATGATCAGTCGACCTTTTTATATCAGCCCCTTGCACAAATAATATCTGAACTAAAATAGAGCTTCACATTTTAACAAAGCACCGATTAACCCTCTATTGCATAGTGTTGCTATATGGCAACAATTCATTTATCTCTATTTTTCTAAAAATCGGTGATATAATTATAATAATATTAATATTTGTTATTATAATAATATTTGTTATATATTGCATCAATACGCAAATATGCAAAATTCCTAGTGCATACAACCTAATGGAGTCCCATTGACTTACATAGCATGAAACTATCCGGAGACTATGTTTACACCTTTTTCTTACATATTTTAATATATCTGTTATTTAGGCAATTTTAAATAATAAAAACATTCAAAACAGTTTTTACCATTTCTAAGTAATACTTCATGCAATAGAGGTTTAAAGGTACAGCGCATAATTTCTAGTGGTGAAGACGCAGATTGCAGCAAACTGAGCAGCTCAACATGTGGGAGGAAAACGTCATCATCTGTCAGAGAAATAAAGAGCAGATGACTTGTATAAACTGCAGGCTTTTTTAAATTTTATTTGTGATTTATTAAATTTGTGGGAGGTTTTTTTTTCCAATTTTGAAATGCAAAGAGTTTCACCTTCAGGCGAATGCAACAAAACCCTGCAAAGGTAATAGTTTGTATTACATTTTGTGAGGTTATTACATTAAAAACTGCAGATTTCTATTGCTTTAGTGGTTTATTACATTAGTGGGATGTTGGTACATTGGAGGCTTTAAAGCTCCCTTCTGCTTTTTTGCTGAATCTCTCCAAAAGTGGCCAAACTTTTTTCATTGCATTTTTTCCCCACCCCTATTTTATTGTTAAACCGAAAGGCTCCGCTTCCCCGTCTCTTTGTCTCTCCTCCTCTTAACCTTCTTTGTCTCGGGAGACAAACATTTCGTGGCGTCACGAGACGTCCTCCAATCCAATAAAGTTGTAATCCTGTTAAGGTTTTGCTGCTCGTCACTGGGATCACCCCACTGTCATTTCCCTTCAGCTCTGTCCCACTAAGCTGCTGCTGTTTGGAAACTCTCTCCCACAGCCCATGTCACGACTCACTCGTGTTTACATACACGTTATAATTCTAAATGCGGCCGCCTCTCATCCCCTCGGAAATATCAAAAGCATAATGTGTACACACAGGAGCTAAAGTTACAGGCTGCAGGAAGCTGCCGTGTTCAACCTCTCGGCTATTTACAGAAAGTATTTGAGCTGCGGCTCCTCACCACCAGTAATCGTGTCAGACTTGGCACTGAAACAAAAACACCGAACCACAGATGAGTCTGTGTGAACTCAGGCAGAGAAAACAGCAGCTAATTACATTCCCCCCTAAAATACTGCAGCAAATAAACTGCAGTGAATAAACAGAGAGAAATTAACAAAGAATGGGAGGAAAACCTATGAATTCTGGATTGTTTAGGAAAAAAAATATTTGTGTGTTTGTCTTGTTATTAGTGAACATTAAAGTTGTCTGTGTGGTTTAACAAATCTTCCCCCCAGAGTGTCTGTTGCCACTGGACTTGTTTTATTCTTTTTACTTTATTGTTGTACACCAACTATATTTGGTTGTTCTGGCTTTTCTCACAGACAATAGACTGAGAGTGGAACAGCAGCTTCAGCCTTTGGACCCTGATTCTCTATCTGCTCTGCTTGAGACCTCCTGAAATAACTTGAACCATTGTGCAAGAGCCTCAAAACAGCCTTTGATGAGCCAAGTGTGATTTTAAAGCTCCAAATGTTCTTACTGGAGCCTCCATGTGAGAACAATAATCACTGCTCGTGTGAAAATAATCCAGTTCAGAGGGAAGGAGAGAAGTGTGTCACACAGGTCTTTTGTTGTTTTTACAACACAATGGCTACGTGTGTATTATTATTACTGACTAATAAGCCTATAGCTTGTTAAAAGCTGATATTTTACTGAGCCCTTTTAAGTTTAAGTAACGTTTAGTAGCAGCTTTCTTGTAATCTAATTTAGTCACATTAATCATCATTCATAAATATCTAATTCAAAATTTCTAAAACATGTTATTAAAATGTAAACGCGGTCACCGTTTGCCTTCTTACAGTTACCGGTGTTTCTTTCCATTAAAAAGTAAAAAAAGGCGTCAAATCGGTCATCGTGGCTGAGGTTCAACACCGGAACAAAGGCGCTTTGTCTCCAAAATAAAAGTTTTAAATCAAATGAAGTATAAACAAGCGAGAGGACGCTTACATTTGAGAAATATTGAAAAACGATTTGTACCTGATGTAAGAACATATAACTCTCAAGTTGAATTATTGTTTAAGATGATGTTATTACGTTTCCATTGTTATTAATAACTCTTACAAGAGAAATATGTGTACATTTTCAACATCCATGAATATCAGCTTTGTGACACCAACATATGTTAACATAACAGTGGTGGATGAAGTACTCCAATGTTTTATTTGAGTAAAAGTAGAAATATTGTTATCAAATGAGTACACAATAAGTAAGCATTGTAAATAAAATGTACTTTAAGTAATAAGAGTAAAAGTACTCATTGTGCAGACTGTTATAGTACAGTATATTATACTTTTTTAAAAAAAATCAGTAAATATATGTGAGAGGTTTTTGATGTTTTAATTTATTAACGCAGAGTACTTGGGTCGATTAATGATGAAAGTACTGCATCATAATACTAGCCAGATTACCGATACTCAAAAGTGTTAATTAAATAAAGATAAGAGGAACCATTTAATAGACTATTAAAGTAGATTAACTTTATGCAAAGTATTAAAATCTGAATCTGAAAAGTATCTTAAGCTGTCAGATAAACGTAGTTGAGTACAAAAGAAAATATTTCCTTCTGAAATGTAGTTTAGTATTTAGCATCACATGGAAACACCATGTATTACAGAACAGTATTAAGTTAAATCTTACGTCTAAAATTATTTCAACTAATAGTTATATATTAGACAAAAAATACCCTGAAAAACAATAGCAACTATTTTTGATGGACTTCGGTTTTATTTTGAAATCGCCACCGGAAGTGTGTATCTTCCTCTCGCTAGCTTGCCGTCTCCTACCTGTAGCTCCAGTCACAACCTGCCACGACTTTTTCCTCGGTGCCGCGGCTCTGTGTCTGCTCTAAAGTGTCCGGGGCCGTCCTGCATTTATCCGGTAAAACGTTTCGTCTTCTTCATCCACGGAAAAGTGAAAAAAAGGCCGGAGTTCGTCTCTAATCCATGAAGCTAAAGCTAAACCGGCGCCGTGTGACTGCAGCTCCTTCACAGTGCGGGACAGGCGGGGAGAGGCGGGCTGAGCTGTTTACTCTGCACGGATTAAACCGCAACTACAGCCACATCCAGTACACACATCAATAATTAATCACTGATCAATAACTGCAGCAGGACGCCCTGGACTTGTTATACTCACCGAATATCACTGGATACCTGCTTTTATACTTTATTTATATATTTACTACTATTCGATTCTACTATACTAGTCATTTTACTATTATGGCTTATTTTTAATCCTTATTTGTTTTTATACGGATCCTTTAAGTGCACAAACTGAATAAGAATAAAAATAAACACACACACACACACACACACACACACACACACACACACACACACACACACACACACACCTGTGTATGTGTCACATATTTGTTTTATACACTATACAGCAGCTTTACCTTTAAAAACTAAAACAAGAACAATTTAGACCGTAAGATGATAATAATGTATTATTATAATAATATATTATTATATTATTAATAATATATTATTATAATAATGTATTATTATAGCACTCACATAAATGTGGATATAATTACATCACATGAAATACAAGGATCTCAAAGTTGTAATTAAGTACTGCAGTTGAGTAGATGCACTTGTGATTAGATACAACTTTATTGATCCTTTGGGAGGTTCCTCAGGGTTGTTATAAAACTATAGGCACACAAACAGAAGAACATTATGTAAAAATAAAAAAAAAGAAATAAAAAAACAGCCTAAATAGCAACACCCACACAGAGAAAATGAAATAAATAAGAAAAAAATAAAAATTAAATGCCGATATACACCTTGTTATTGCTACATGGTTTTTGTATAAGTGCAGATGGTATGAAGTAGGTCAGTAGATTATTGCACTGGGAATTATTGGAAAAATAGAATTAAATAACATAAGCACTGTTACCTATGGTGTATATATTATGAATTATAATGAATATCTAAATATAAATCTGAATATAAACATATTAAGAGTATAATACAAGTATAATAAATATAAGTTAAGATATTGAATAGAAGGATAGTTATTTTCCTCCACTGGTTTTACAGTAGTGTTGTTATTTATCTGTATAAACTGTTTACTGCAGTGGTTCCCAATAGGGCTCGAGCTCCTCCATCTTGTTAAAATTGCATCTACACCTTCTCCCTCATTAAAATTAAAACTAAAATATGCGACTAGTTTTTCAGAAGTTGAACTGCTGCCTCCTTTACTCTAAAGTCTCTGCAGGATTCAAACTTTCCACATCACACTTGTGTAAGCTGCCTGTGATCGGAGTCAAAACTATTTGTGAGGTCACAAATCACGCTCGTATAGCCCCGTCCCTTCAGTGAGCTCGGAGAAACGTTCCACTTTCTGCGGATAAATGTGAAAACACACTGCGCACATACACGAGCCTGCACAGAGAGGCTCCAACTGACAAATGTAGGAACTAGAACAGCAGATGTTGTTGGAGTGGAGGGAACTTTAAGAACCTTAAAGTCAACTGCGATAAGATCAGTGGGTCGGATTCAGTTTTAACACCAACCAGCAGCATTTGTCAGGAATGAATCACTGAGCTGTGCGTTTTTATAGCAACATGATGCAATAACAGGATCCTAAATAAGTCTGAATCATCTGCTAAATTATTTAAAGGTCTCATCTGGTAGAAAGGTAGATATTAATATCTTTGTGATTAAAGAAGGTCTAGTTCTATAAATACCGTCCCATGTTCCAAACTCTCGATCCACAGCCCGTATTCAGACACTGAGCCTTAAAACCGGCGATCAGGATGTCTGTGAAATTGTGATGTCACAACCATTCAAATCAGCTGATTGTAATATTAATAAAAACAGACGCCTCACAACCGGTTGTTTCTAGAGCTCCAGAGAGAAGATGTAAAAATATATATTCAGATGATTCTTGGTTCTTAAAGCCACAACTACAAATAAAACCCAGGAAAAGTGGAGTTATTGGACCTTTAAGATGACTCCATTTATTTTATTGTCCACCTCAGTGGAAATTTGACTTTTGCTTCTAACCAGAAACAAAAAACCTACACATCACAGAATATTACATTATAAATAAAATCCAAACAAAAACACATAACACAAATATAAGATGCAAAATTAGCAGAGTTTAGCAGCAGTTTGTTTGATTGTAAGAGGATAAAACCAAACTAAAGTAAATACCTATGCAACCACTGAAAATAACCTGTCAAATTAACAGTGAAGAGCAGCGACTTCACAGTAATATTCAGGAAAAGATGCATCGAAATGAAACTAAAGATGCAGTGAACAGAGGTGGAAAGTAACCAAATACATTTACTGAAATACTGTACTCAAGTACAATTTCTAGGTACTTGTACTTGATTGTATTTCCATCTGATGCTACTTTATACTTCCCTATACCACATTCCAGAGGGAAATAATTTATTACCATTAAGATTTTAATCATGTATTGTTATTTATATTAAATTGTCATTTTTTTAATATGCTGTATCAAATAATATGTGCAGTACTTTTACTATTAATCTATGGAAAAACAGGTAGTATAATATGCGATTATAATGACAACATTTAATTGTTAATACTTATAGACTTTGAAGCAGCATTTTCAATTCAGGACTTTTACTCGAGTATTTTCTGATGACAGTACTTTTACTCTGGTAAAGGATCTGAGTACTTCATCCACATGATCCACCTTTGAAACAGTGATTTAATCATATCAGTCGTGTTTCATATGCATAGACCAGAAAGCAACAAAGTAGATTTCACTTCAAATGTAAACCTCCTAGAACCCACCTGTGTCTTATTTTCTGCATCTTTCTCTGACATTAAAACTTCTCTCCGCATCTGGCCCAGTCCGTCCGACTCCCTACTCCCCTCATCCTCTGCTGCGATTGGTTCGATCGGTTTGAGGATGAGAGTAGTTTACCTGCAGCTGAACATGTGACCAACGGCGTCGGGTCACTTCCTGTGTTCTACTGACTGACCTGGCTCTGCTGGCTGCTATCCGCTGGCTGCAGGTACCATGAGGCTGGCCGTAGTGCTGGATCTGGTCGTATCGGTCCTGGCCGGGGGCCTCGTCAGCGGGCAGGGCCTTGGGGCTGGCTGCGTAGATAGTGCATCCCATGAACACCTCCTGGAAGTCGCCCTTGGTGTCTCACAGCGAGCGGGGACGTGGCGTCCCGGAGGTCTCCTCCCTGTGCGGTGGCCTGTCCTGTCCTGACACCGGCCAGCTGCTCTGTGGAAAAGCCATTGGCTCAGCACATTGCTTTATTAACCCCTCCTTCCCTCGCAATCTCTCCTGCAGCCGAGCTCATTCTCTCTCTCTCTCTCTCTCTCCCCCGACCCTCCTCCCTCTCCAGAGCAGAGAGGATAATCAGATTTCACATTTACACTCAACAAAATCATCCCCGGCGTAATAACTCCCCGTCACCGATGTTGCATTATGCTAATGCATGCCGCGTTCCCTCCATCAGGAGCATTAGGGGCAGTTAAAAATATATAAAAAAAAAAACAGCCAGAGAGAACGTTACTGCAGGAGCAGATAAAGTTAGTGATGGCTGAACAGTCGACAGCTGGTCAAACACAGCTGCAGCTAAGGATTAATCTGTAGATTATTGTTCAGCCAAAAAAATGTCAAAAAACTCCACAAATATCCTGAAAACGTCCTTGTTTTATCTGATTCACAGTCAAAAACTAAATCTTTTTGTCATCGCTGCAGAGCCTCAAAAAACAGGAAATCCTCACATTTGAGAGACTCTAAGAAGTCAATATTTAAAGGGGTCTTAATATGGAAAAAAAAAACATTTGTGCTGAGCTTATGTGTAAATGTTTGTCCTGCTAACACACAAACTGAAATAAAACCACACACTCATTCTGCTGTGGTCTGGCCTCCTCTGCAATGTTGCTGAAACCTGGCTGAACACACGGCGTTTAGAAACGGCTCCGATTATGATGTCACAACAGGTGTAATAGTGAATAGCAGGACTTCCACAGTGTTGTACTGGACTCTAGAAATACCGTCCCATGGTCCACAGCAAATATTCTGAAACTCTGCGCTTAAACCAGCCGTCAGGACGTCTGTGAAGTTGCAATGTCATAACTACACACTCGCCAGCCACCTTCCATTCACAGCCATTTAAATCAGCCAATCAGAGGAGAGGATTAATATTGAGACGGGCATGTAAACTGTTCTTTCTAGAGCTGCAGAGAGAAGTTTGATTGAGAAAATTTTAAACTATAGAGATGACTTTTAGTTCTTAAGCCAGAAATACTGTAAATCCTGCTATAGACGTCACAACTTTAAAGTAAAACTCAGAAAAAATGGCTGATGTGGAACATGCACATTCTGTTTGAAGCTGTAGTTTTTCCCTTAACAGCAAATGTACTGTATTTTTTAATGGCATTTATGTTAATAACATTATTTTATTTGTCACATATACATTGCAGCACAGTGAAATCCAGTCTCTGCATTTAACCCAACCCTGAGAAGCAGCAGGCTGCCGCACTGCAGCGCCAGGGACCAACTTCAGATTCTTTGCCAACACCTTGGTCAGGGGTGCTGACAGGAGAGTTTTGAAGGTGGGAGAAAACTCAGGAAAACATGTAAACTCCGGACGGAAAACGCCGCCCCGGCTGGGAATCAAACCCAGAGCCACGGTAGGAGCGGCAGTAGTCGGTATGTCAGTGGTGTAACAGGCAAAAACTTGACATTTCACACACTTGTGATTGATTCTGGACTCTTTACAGACACCGATCTCCTCTGGCCAAATGCTAAAGGGCAGTTTCCATGCTGTGCCAACCGCATTTGAACAAACTTTGAGGGTCAGCTCCAGCAAAAATTTTGGAGTATTACAAACAGGAACTTTTTACAGCTTGATCCGGAGATTTTCTGTCCTGAATTTGGTAATGATTGCTCAAATTTTGTAGAAGTAGTGATGAAAAAAATGGATATGGAGGAAATTCTAAATGGTGATAAATCTCTATAGACGCAAATGGGTGTGGCTTATGTGCAGTTTTGTCTGGACCCACAGAAAAGAGGGAAAATTGAGAACTGTGATTTTGATACTTGGATTTTATAAGCTATAGATTATTATAATATAATATTCTTTTGCTACAGCGCCACCATCTGGTCAAATTACACCAAATTCATCACTGCACTTCCCTGTGTCCCCAGTAATACACCCGATCGATCAGACCTAACAGTTGTGGAGCTATGCTACAGAAATTCAGAATGACAGAGATTCCTTGCATTATGCACAGATATGCAGCTGGCCTTCCAACATTTTCTGCAACTAATCTCATTTGCATGGTTTTGAAAACATTCGGATCATTTAACAGAAGAACGACTACTGATTCTCGTCGACAGGAGCAGAAGCCAGTGAGCAGTTCCCAGGACAGATTGTCTCATAAAAAGATTTATTTTTTTCCAGCCCAAATTTACAAAGGCAAGTTACAGAGTATTGTATAAAAAAGAACCATGGTAATGTACACTTTACACAAACTCCTGAAGGGAGGGAGAAAGGTGGAGCGGGGGTGGGGGGGTGAGGTGTGTGTGTGTGTGTGTCTGTGTGTGTGTATGTGGGGAGGGGGGAGAGTTCTGAATTTCTCACACAGAAAGAAAATGAAGACATTGTAAACATCCTTGCAAGCACCATTCGTGGCGCTTTAGGGGGTCTTTGTGTGACAGCAGGTGGGTTCAGGAAAAAGGACGAAAAACGAGCGTCTCTGTTTTCACAGGAGAATGTTCAACTAGGCACCAATTGAGACAACTGCTGGCCAATAAATATACTCTTCACCATGAAACAAATACAGTCCTGCAAAATACAAGAGCCAAGCACTTTCCAATATGTTGATAGCAAACATTACTTTTCTGGCTTTTTCATACACTTTAGTATATATGGTTTTCACTGGGCTTCGCTTACTACTGAGATAACATTACTACTCTCGGAGAGAACAAATGCACTTGTCACAACCATTGTCTGATAAAACTATATGTATGCAGTCTGCTGGTACTAAAACCCACTGACTTTAATGACAACATCACAGCTGCCTAGATTACCCTTACAGATTAAGTACAAGTCAAACACCACCACATTCAGCTTATTCATGTCAGCCATTCTTCTTTAAAATGCGCAAAAAGTCAAAGTAAAAAATCCGTGGTACGAGAAACTGGCAACTTATTCGCTTGGAATGTCCAAGAAACCCCCCGAAATCAAGAGCTGCGGTTTCACGGGTCTCATCGAACCGGTATAACATCCAACTTCAGAGGGAATTCAGACATGAAACTGGTGGTTTACTGACTTGAAAACAGTATCAAATGAAGGAGGGGAAAAATGACAACAATGGGAACATTAAAAGTGATTGTAAAACCAAAAAAAAAAAATAAAGCAATAAAATTAAATTTAATGACAACACGGTCAATATCCCACTCTCATTATAGGAACTTAAAGACTCACGTGGCATGAAAACATTTCCCTATCCTGAGCTAACCAACTACTGCACATCCAGCTCAGAGCTAAACATGTGCTTTTTTTTTTCTCTCGCCATCACACCCATAAACAGAAGCTTGCTCTCAAATCAATGCAAATAGCATATGGATACAATTTCATTCTTACAACCCCTGAGGTATAAGATAACTGAAAAAATAATTTAAACCCAAGAGGGACCTCTTTTGGAAACACGTGATGACAGTTTTTGGCCGAAAGTTTCCTAGTTTGAATCGTGGGGAGCAACGTGCTTCTTACCAGCCGATCAGTCAATATTTGATCCTAACACTTCAGTCATGTGCATGATGAAGGTCCCGTTACTCCCAGTTTACCATTTTAGCGTCTGCTTCAGGCTTCTCACTAAGCTCTAGCTCACCCTTCCTTTTGTTCTTGCGGAGTTCGTTCTCTGCATCCGAGTGGTTCGTGTGTTTGTTCTGTAACGGCAAAGCGCTGGAAAGGATTTCTGGGTCATTTCTTTGCATCTTACAGTATATGTTTAATGTGCCCAGGAGATGATTTAGGCCTCGTTTAGATGACAACCCTCTTGAAACCAGAAACCGGCAAACATTTGTTGCGGTCTGGCCCTTTTTTTTCCACTCCCCTGTGCAGACGACAACATTTTGATGCTGTTCCTCGTGCACAAGCACCCGGGCCCAGATGCAACAAAAGCTTCCGCATGAACGAGGCCGACACAGCACAGGCAGAGACTGAACAGGAGGACGACATCCGAGGTGTCGGCTCGAGCCGTTTTTTGTAAGAAAAACCACAACCATCTGAGGTGAATGTGTGTTAGGGTGAAGCCACGTGAGCAAGCAACAACAATTTGGCAGAATCAGAACTGCCTCAGAGAAGAAGAAAAAAAAAATCATGTAGACAGCAATTCTGGGTAATTGCACACTGCATGTTGGGATGAAAGGAGACGTGAACCAACCTTGTGATGCGAAGTGAATTACTGCAGGTTCACGAAAGCTGGGACCGAGACGAAAAAAGAAAAAAACTGCAATCTGAGCTGTCATGTTAAAAGCTTTTATGGCCGGATGCTATTTTACAGTGACATTTTCGGAAACGGCTGCGTGCCGGGATAAACATTTATGCACATTAAACGTCGGCAAAAGTTTATATTACAGCAGGAAAAACACATGAGTGACATTTCACATTGTTTACAGAAAAAAAATAAAATGAGTCGAAGCACAATCTTACACTAAAACATTGGAAACCCCCCACGTATGATCTCAAACATCCCCTGTGGATTCATCGCTTGCTAATGTGGCTTCACCGTTGTGTGTGAGTGTAAAGACAGAAGTTCAGTGTGAGGTGAGACAGCACTAACACCAGCATCAGACATTCAAAGATGAACACAATGATATGGAGTAGTGAACTAAAGTAATATTGAGAAGAAAAAAAAAAAAAAGAAAACATGAATAGTGTTTATTCTCCATTGAGGTGTATCCGGTCCCTTCGCAAAAAAAAACATGGCGACATCATCCCTGAAACAAGAACTGAGGGTTCAAAGAGGAGGATGGGGGATTTAATAATGATGATGGAAAAAATTAAAACTTCAGTCTCAGGCTGTCAAGTCTCTGAAGAAAGCAGCTGTTGCCATATTCCCTCTCCCCATGAAATATAGCCAAACGTGTCAAGTTAAGGATATACTGTTGCTTCACGGCATACAATAAGCCAAAGACATAAGAGTTGAAATCATTTCAATATGATTCACTTTTTCTTTTTTTTTTATCATCGTCAGTCTTTAATTTAGTTTGACTCCCCTTTCCCATCAGCCACCCGACTCCCCAAAAAAATCCCCGGCCAATTTCTTTCTGCGTGTGACAAAAAAACAATGCAGTCAAAGAAAAAAAAAAAAAAGAACAACAACAAAAAAAAGCTGTTCTGGCAGTCCAATAGTCTCTTTTTGCATTGTATTTGTTGACAGTGCAAAGACTAGATAATCAGCGGGTTGGTGTTTCCTCTGCGTGATGGGGCAGAGCGATGGCTTTGAACCTGGGTTACATCAGTCTGTTATAGTCCAAGGTTTTGAGAATTTAGGGTCATTTACGAGGGGGAGGAGGGGGGGAAAAAAGACGACAATCTGCCTCGCCTCGGGGCAGGAGGACTAAAATTAACACCATTCAACTGATGTCTAAAAGGTAACACCCGGGAGATCCTTGTCCTCATGTGAGCCAGTCACATGAATCTTTGCAGGGTTGAGGTGTGACGGTCAGGTTTCCCTGTGAAACACACAAACACAACATATTTATTACATGTTCATTTCATTCAGCCATTTTGTTCTGTGTGTTTTATAAATGAATCCCCTCCACAATTTAAAAATTTACTTACAAAACTATTTCACAAAGAAAACCCATCATGTAATTTATTACATGCACCTTTTGGACAATACATATTTATTATATTTCATTGATTTTTAAAAAAAATATTACACTACAGCATGTTTTATTTATAGTGTAATTTCAGGGAATTTCTTTTCTTTTTATTATTAATAAAAATCCATATTTGTTGTATTAAATCAACAAGGTAAAATAAATAGATAAAATATTCCTTTTCATACTTAAATTCTTAAGATGAGATATCTGGAATATTTAATGATAACTAGTGGTGGAAATAAGTAAAGTAATTTACTTAAGAACTTAAGTACAGTACATAAGTTAAATTTTGAGGTAATTGTACTACTTGAGTATTCCCGTGAGTATGTTTCTTCTCCACCCCATGTGTACTGTTAATTATAGCTAAACATGACCAATATGCCTAAATACTTGAAATACATTTTGTTGCCAATACTTTTGTACTTTTTTCTAAATTGAATGAAAGACTTGTAATTGAGTATTCTTTTATTGTTATGTTGCTACTTCAGTAAAAGATTAGCTTTTAGAAGTGCTCCTTCCACCACTGGTTCTGCTATTACTCAGCTGTAATTTACAGATGTTGCCACTAGATGTCAGCGCAGCCTGCTCTGATTTAGTGGCTTGTGTGCTAGTTCCATGTCTCTATTATCAACATTGTGAATCTCTTGTCCTCAGAGGACCTACTTAGGATGGATGAGCTGAGAGGCTACACTAAATGCTGCACTGCATATTGTACCAGACTGCAGCAGAGTAAAAAGGGCTTTACTTGGCCAGGATTCTTTTTCATTTTTTTTTTCTATTTTACAGATTGCTGCCTCTAAGGCTGCTACATAAAGGTTGTAAGGAGAGAGGAGCAGTGTGTTCTTTTCACTTCAAATCAAATAAACCCAGGATAATAAAAAACAATGTTATTTTTCTACAGAACACTGTGGACATGGATCAGTACTCCGTGGTGGAAGAAGTAATCAGATCCTGTACTTAATTAAAAATATCAATACCAGATTGTAAAAATATTTCCTACTTTCACAATCCTCAATCAATGTTTCCAGCTAAATATTCATAAAATACTAAAGGAAGAGTATTTGTTTCCAGCAAATTGTGTTGTGACTGATATATAACATACATTTAAGGGCTAATGTAAAAGCAGCACTTTAATTATTGTAGCTGGTGAAGTCTGAGCGAGTTTGAACTAATTTATAATCATCACAAAATAAATTGGTGTTGAGATGATAGATTGCATAGGAAATAAGAAAAAAAAACAGTTCTTTTACATGAAGTTAGATTAATTTTAAATTGCTTCTTTAATCTTTACATGTTTTGAGAAACAGTGTAGAGTTTTACCACTTTGGGCCTTGAACAGTTATTTATTTGAAACCGTGCGAGAGAATATTTAGAGCAGACTGCTAACAGCTCTGACATCTGAAACATGACCAGCAGATATAACTATGCTGATTATTATGAGCAGCCACAAGCCAAGCAGTTTGTGAACTAACGCAGTGTTATTTATAAGCTCCTCATTATGTAATTATAGTGTATGCTAAGGACTAGAAATATACTATACTAATATTTAAAGTGCATTAAAATTGTACTAAGGTATAGTACTTTCCTCAAGTACACTTACTTACATTCCAACACTGTCAGTACTCTGAACTATTTGCCCACCACCTGCATGTATGTGTGTCTGTTTACTGCCCGTCTCTCCAGCTAAGGGGGGGTCTTACCGTTCTCACCTCCGTGGTGGCGGGTAGAGGGAGGGGGTTGCTGCTTGTTGACTGGCAACAATAGCTGATGAGGAGAGACCTATGGGCGAGTTGGAAAATGTACGGCTATCAGTTAAATCTCCCGTTTAGGGTCTGAATTTAGATTACTAAATCGGTCAAACTCACATTCTAATTTATGTAATAGTATTTATCTCCTTTGTTTTAATAGAACAATAGCAGAACATTTAGTGCAGTGACTCTACTGTCAAACAGCAGAGCTGGAAGGGCCGGGTTAGAACTGACCTGTGGCGTAGGACAGGTCATATTGCCCTGAGAGCAGCGGGTATCCCAGGTGGTGGTGGGAGGGCATGATGCGCTGGGAGGGCGAGGAGCGCGGCCGGTCCACGTCTCTTTCTCTTTCCCTCTCGCGCTCCCGTTCCCGGTCTCTGTCTCCACCGGTTCCTCTGTCCTGCTCCCTATCCCGGTCATGGGGCAGCTTGTCACCTACTGTGGGAGATTTGCTTTTGTATTGGCTGGCATGCTGATGCAGGATATCCAGGGCTTTGGAGTCCGTTGCCATTTTGTTGACGGTTGGGCTAGCACGAGATTTGTCACCGCCTTCCTCACCTCCGGCTATTTTACTGCCATATGGAGAGAAGGGGTAGCCTCCAGGCAGGTAAGAACCTAAGATTGGTGAAGAGAAGTGGTGGTTTAAATTCGGGGTTGTGATACAAAACATGACGACTAATTATTCATTATGAAGCATGTGGAAGCCTCTTGTCCATAAGTAGATTGCACACTTCCTTCTGTGCTGTGAGACGGTGGGTGTAGTTCAGTATAAATAAAATAGTATCTACATGAAACTGCTCACAACGAGATCTGTGGATTATTACAATATTTATTGGTATGTTTTAATTAGTATACGGTTCAAACAAAATAGGAATAGTTGTTTTTACTAGCTTAGATTGAGCCAATTTTATCTGCAGTCTCGTTCCTTGAAGGCTGCCATGTTGCACTGCCATGTTTCTACAGTAAAAGTACAAATTAAACAATGGCTCTAGAAACAGCATTTCGTGGGTTTGTTGGGTTCCAGGTTGTTTGAAATCTGCCACTTTGTCACTAGTTGCCACAAGAACCTATAAACTGTTCCTTTAAGTGACCTCATCTAGACAAAGCACTTACTATTCACATTATATTTGTTTCTTTTAGGTTTAAGGAAAAAACATACATACATACATACATACATTCTAAGTTAATAAAATGTCATACCTGGATAGTTCTGCATCATGACTGAAGGCATGCCCCTGTATCCAGGGTGGTTGGGGTCATAGCCTTGTCCATAGGGGTAACCATGCAAGTAGGGCATGTAGCCTTGGTGCTGTGCTAGTGGTGATGAGAACTGCATGTGGGGATTAGAACGAGAGTCTTTGCTCATGGCCCGGTGGTCCTCAGCAGTGATTCTGGGATCAGTACTTTCTTTGCAGTCCTCCTTGGGCCCACTTTGACTGTCCTTGGGCCTGGGCCTATCGTCCTTTAATTTCCGATCGCGTTCCCGTTCCCTGTCTCTTTCGTCTTTCCATCGAGGTTGTTGTTGCTGGTGTTCATCCTCTGCTTGGGACTTCTGGCTCTCAGGGTACTGCTGGTAACGGGGAAAGAAGGCCCATGTCAATGCATTATTAGTATCTACATATCGAAATAACACAAAATGATTTCATAACCGTGAACAAGCTTGTATTCTATTGTAAATTTGCGTTTACCTGTCTGTACCACATGGCCTGCTCCATTCCAGCCTGAACTCTGGACTCCAGTGCTTGCTTGGAGTCTTCTTTTCCGTGGTGGCCCCCTTCTGTCAGCTTCATCTTGAGCCCTTCAGCTTGTTGGGACTTTGGCTCCTCCCCCTTCATCATAGATTTGGAGGAGGGCTCGGAGGGCGAGTCCCTGGATTTGCTTGATGGCTGCGGCGTCTTACCGAGGTCAGACTGACTCGGGGCTTTGGAGAGGCTTGGTGGCATTGGGCTCTTTTGTTTCCAATCCTCTTTCATGGAAGCTTCACGTTCCTTTATGGCTATGTCAGACTTTTTCTCAGCAGCACGATGCTGTTCTGCCATCTGCCGCTGACGTTCCTCATATTGTTGTCGATAGGCAGGGTTGGTATTCATCAAGTGGTTATGGTATGCCTGATCAGGATGGTATGCGTATGGGGGGACATAGGCATACTGGTTGTAGTAAAGAGGTTGCATGTACATGTTTGATCGCTGTTGGATGACTGAGGGTTGCTGTTGTGGCTGCTGCTGTTGGCCAGGAGCACTGATGTCAGGTTTGCGGTCTTCATGAACCTCAACCTTGACTTTTTCCTCAGCTTGGTCCTGGTCATCATCCCTTTTCATCTTAACCTGACTTTCAGCTACAGGCGTGCCTGGATTGGGCCCACCAGGACTGGGGCTGACATAATTGGGGGAGTAATATGACTCATAGCCAGGATAGTACGGGGATTCTTTGTTGGATGTCTGGTTTGGGAAAAGTGCTTTTTTGACACTTTCCCTGATGGCTTGGTCCTCTGTCCTGACTTTGACACCTTCCTGTTTCCCTTCACCATCCTCACCAGCATCTGAGATGTCTGAATACGCTGGGCTGTTGGTTTTAACTGAGGAGTTGTCAGCACCATTCTGATTCACCATGTGAAGTGGTGTGAGAGGTTGTGGCATCCCACTGCCATCTATCCGACTGGCTACGCCAATGGATGGGCTAGGCGCATTGTCAGAAAAGCTGTAAATCTTGTCAGCCTCAGCCTTGATGCTGGCCAATCGACTCTGATGAGGGTCTGAGGAACCGTTAAGGAGTCCTTCGCCCTTATTCCCTTGATCACAAGGTTCAGAGTATGGCAGCTTTCCTTCCTCTAGTTTTCCTCCCTTTCCCGGAGGCTTAGGGCTGTCAGCCTCCTTTCCACCATCTTTTTTCTTTTTGTCTTTCTTCTTTTTGTCTTTGGAGCTACTTGAGGCAGGCTCTCCAATGGCAGGGGGTTTAGGCTGTGTACCTTTCATTTGGGGACTTTTGGGAACTCCTTGTATCATTGGGGTAAGCCCTGGGGAAGAATTTGGGTTCCCAGGTGGAAAAGAGTACATCTGCGAGGATGCTGTAGAGCCAGGGCCAATGGGCCGTGGTGACTTCATGTTTTTCTGAGCCAGTTTATCTGCCTTTGTGCTACCCTTTTTGGACTTGTCTGATCCCCTCTTATCATCTATACCATCATTACTGGCCTCATCAGTGAGGCATGGTCCATCTTCACATCCATCCATTGGTGTACCTCCTGCTTCTGGATCTGTCTCCACAATTTTCTTTTTACTTTGCTTTGAACCAAACTTGCCAGGAGACGGAGAAGGACTTTGAGCATCAAAGTTCCTGCCTTTAGGAGTAACTGAACGTGCCGGAGACAAACATCCTTTCTGAGAGATAGATGCTCCGTTACAATTTCCCGGTTCAGGGTGAAGAGTCGAGTCCTCTCCATATTCACTGTCTCCGTCTATTTCCAACTTTATGTCATCATCATTGTGGGCACGGGCTTGGTGGTACTTGAGACCATTGATGTGCTTGTACTTCTTGTTGCAGTTGGGGTGTGGGCAGTCAATAAGAACAGGGGAGGGGCAGGTGCGATCAAGGGGAGGAGGAAGTGGCTCAGTCTTAATAGAAGGAATGGGAAGACCCGTTGGTCCCACCCCTCCACTGTTGGAGTTTGTCCGCATACGTTTGTTGCCTTTGGTGTCCTCTGAGCTGGAATTGGGCTCCATATCTGAGGCTGGTTTGGTCTTGCGTTTTCCAGCTGATGATGGACTGGCTTTAATGTCCTCCGTATTGCTGTTTGGTGGGGTACGGCGTTCTGATGGTGTCTGGCTGCCCCTTCGGCCCTTGCTGTTGGAGGCAGCACGAGTCTTGTTGTTGGTGGTGCCCTTGTTGTCGGATGAGTTGCTGTTCTCATTGATAGGGGTGTTGCTGTTCGGTCTCATTCGCTTACCTCGACCACGACCATTCCTCATCTCCAGATCACTTGTAGGAGATTCACAAAACCTGCAGTAGTGGCAGAAATTATGTGAAAGAATTAGTGATGTCATTGTGCGGTTGTGGTTGATTTCAGTACAAATCAGTGCTAGTTTAGATTCTGAAATGATACAGTGCAAATTCCTAAAAAGGAACCAATTACCTCATCTGACTTTTATTGTTCTTATTTTACAATATACACACACTATACACACATATATATACACATACATACACACACACCCACAGCCCAATGTGCTTGGCAGTGTGCCAATGCCCACACACAGATCTGCATACACACAAAAGAAAAAACAATCGGGAGGTGGGGGGTTTGTACAATATGTAGTCCCATTGTGTCTGCACCAGGGCAAGTCTTCAGATTTCATCTTTATTTGCCCTGGTGCGAACACACAGATATACATTTCACAACAGATTTATACAAATACTACACATGGTCTACAGAAGCATAGGGTCAACAAAGTCTACAAGATCATGTTGATATAATGTCTGTTTGAGTCAATAAATGCAATTTCCCAATGTCCTTGCAGGTTAGTGGCTTGTTCCATACTTAGCAAGTCCAGAAGGAAGTACATAGTGCTGCATTCAATATGTTCAGATCCTTCTCTAAGACAACATATAACAGGACTAACTCGTACTTCAATGGAACATCAATCATGTCTGAAAACATCTTCACAACTCTAGACCATAATGTTTTAACTGTGGTGCAGTTACATAAAAGGTGTGATGAGGATCGGATTCTTAAGGACTGTGGATACAACTGAGAAACTAACTGATCTTATACAAAGATAAAATAACCAAGTATTTCCCAACTATCACACTCCTAAAATCTCCAGTGGTGCAGGTAATTGTTTTTAGAGGTGGCATAATAACTGTACTCGGTGTGTGTAATCAATCACGACATGATCTTATTTCAATATGATTGTATCTTGAAGATCTTGATGAGTTTTACTGCCACTATGCAAAACTGTTACCCCCTTTATTTACAAGAAGAAAATACAATCAATGAAGTGGCCTACACAACTTTAAGACTTTTTTAACCTCTACTTGAGACATATACAAGAATGTATAATGACTACAATAGCTGTGGTTGCTTCTACGCTGGGCCGAGTCATTTCTAAAGTTAGTTTGTTTTATGAGAGTTGTTTCATATATTTTCACTGGTAGTCTCAGAAACACTGTTATTAAGTGCATTTGTGTGCCAAATAACATGCCACGTTTACTCATCATCTCAAGAGATTCAAAACAGATACAAAGAGTCAACAGTAATGCCAATGATGACAATACATGGCTTTTAAGTCTCCTTGAGTCTCACATCCATAATAAACAAAGGCAATGATATGAAAATATAGACATCATTGTTCTGTTCCTGTGCTCATAACATACCAATCAGATATTTTGTGCACTCTAGGTACTACAAAGGAGCATGGCTTTCCAAATGAATGACATGTAAACATCATTTTAAAATGAAATTCCAGCTGCTTTGTAATCAAAACACACAGTCATTCAAAGACTTAAAATAGCAGCTCGGCCTTATCTCTCCACAACAGTAATGTAATTATATTTCTGCACAGCAGTGAAGGTTAGCAATCTGTGACAAAGGGAGACACCGGGCTGCTATGACTCACAGCTTCCTCTACAAGTCTCTCCAAACAATTTCAGCCCCAGCAGGGGATGTGAATACATCCGTAGTCTGACAGTGGTAGAGGAATTTAGACCCATTACAAGCCCAAGTTTATATTCAGTCCTTTGAAAGCTTTCTGAATTATTCATAGCATGTCCCTAATGTAGTCGTGCTGCAAACTGTAAGACTATCTTAGTGCAAATACAGCTCAACAAACCTCACTTACTGTACAAACCTCACTTACTGAACATTATTGTGATATACTGTGACACAGCGTCTTCTTGTTTTCCATTAGCACTGTTTTAATCTGGATTTTTTTCTATTGTGCTTAATAGTGCACTCCAAACACACATATATATTTAGTTTCACTGCACCTGTTCTAAATCCAAGCAAGTTTGTATTTTGCAATCTCAAACTATCTCAAATACCCAGAAATTACTAAAACACCTGAAACTACTGCCCGCATACCACTGATCTAAGAAATTGCAGCCTTTGTGATAGAGAATGTTATACAGTGTTGAGAAAAAGCTATTAGTCCAATAATTGGATTCTGCAATCTGGCTTGTTAGCGCAGCTTTCCATTTCCACTACGACCTCCTGGGACATGAGCCTTTTGCCAATGAATCCTGCTTCCTCAGGCTTAAGATAAAGACTAACATGGACTTGGAAGGTCCAGCTGTACACATGCGGTTCAGTGCATAAGGCTATATATCCTTGAGTGGGTGCTACCACAGCAGATTCATATCACACGGAGTATGAAAAGGTTAGAGACCAAGTGCAGCTTGGATAGAGTGAACGCATCAATGATTCAAAGCGATCATGAACCGATATTCTTTTTTACCTTGACACGTACGACAGTAAATTTCCTGCAAAGCACAGTAAGCGAAATCTCCACAAGTAGTTTTAACAACACTAGACAAACAACAGGCTTTCAAATTTACAGATTACATAATACATATTTAAATCTCACTATGTTCCCTTGCTTTCTATAAGAGAAATAAGAAATTGATAACTAAGAAGAGAACCAAATAAGGGAGGCTACTTACCGGGGTGGAGCCCAGTCATGCCGTGTACAGTCCAACAGAGTGCCCACATAGGTCTTGTTTCTCCAAGTAACGTTGACCACAAGCATGCCTGTGAGAAATAGAGAGAAGAGCCTGATGTGAGCCATTGACGCATTGACCTTTGCTAAAGGGTGTCATATGGAAAAACAGCCATATGAGTCAAATATTTTATTCTTCACAAAGCCACAGATTTATTTTAAATAGACTCAATGCAGTCAGCTTTGTTCAACCTGTACAGTAAAAGGTTGAAAACACTGAGGTAGTAGTGGAAGTAGTACATGGATCTTTTACTTAAGTATAAGTAGAAAGTAGAAATACCGCATTGTAGAAATACTCCAAATGAAATACTTAAAATAAAATTCATTATCACTATCTTTTTTTTAAAACATTTAATTCAAGTTTGCCATATGGCAAAAATAAGCAAATATGGAAAATTCCTAGTATGTACAACCTAATGGAGTCCCATTGACTTACATAACATGAAACTATCTTGAGATTATGTTTACAACTTTTTCTTACACATTTTTCTTTTTATATATCTATTATTTAGGTCATTTTAAATAATAAAAAAACACTCAAAACATGTAATACCATGTCGAAGTAATATTTCTTGCAATGGAGGGTTAACCATTACGAGTATTTTTCTGATGAGAGTATTTTTACTTTCACATGACTGACGAAGAGACAACTGTGTGGGAACTGCTGCTTTAATCTTAAATAATGCAGCCTAATTACTTGACTCATCTAATATCATAAAAACCTCATTTGAAAAGTAACTAAAGCTATTCAATGAATGTAGTTGAGTAGAAAGTACAATATTCCCTTTACTAAACACGCTTTTCATTTAAATAAACCATCTCAGGCTACAGAACATTTCCCTGAAGGAGAATTGTTTGGCCAGGTTTCTTAAAAACAAGCAAACGGGCTGCTGGGTTGAACTGATTGAGTGTGACCAGTTGGGTTTGGCAAACTCTAGCCGAGTGTGCAAGAAAAGCTCCTTGACTTCACTGGTATTGCTGCAATCCGTCACACTCAGATGGTTCTGTGTCGCTATTTGGCTGGTGTGAATTTGGTAGCGCTCGGTGTGAGCTGCACAATCCGACCTATGTGAAGTAGTGCGACACCTGACCTTGCACTTAAAATCTAAACTTAGTTCCTACAAGATCACACAGCTCTCTCAAGGCACGTTTCCCCCCTTAAGAAACTAAATACTTTTCTACTGGCAACAGCTCGCAAGTCATCGAAATGTCACGATCGTATAGAGATGTAAATTAATAAATCAACACCCTGCACTTTGGCCATTTAACAGCAGTGAAAGCGATTTGTGTTAACACAAAAACACAGTGCAGAATGGCTGTCATTGAAGACTGTTTTAAATTGATAGCGTGGTGGAGGTAGAAAAATGATAATTTGCACATTCTCCTTGTAAATTCGACAGTAAATCATGGAACAAAATGGTTTCAGAGGATTAGGAGCAACCATTGTGCACAAAAACATTCTGAATTTATTGCCCCCACCATCCCCCACCCCCCTCACTCTGCGATGGTGACCTCAGCTTGCCACTTCAGCACTGCAGAGAAACTGGAGGCTGCAGTGAGCTAACTTATCTAATGGCACAGGAATGCTGGCTGGCAGCTTCCATCCCTCTGAGCATTTTATTAGCTTAGGAAACCTCTCTCGCTCACCCTGTTTTCCCTCTCTCCTTCATCCTCACCCTCATTTCCTCTCTTCAATGGTATAACCATCCCCGGCTTACAATCTTTTTCCCTCCCACACACAAGTCACAGTTCAGACCTCATTTTTCTTTTGCTGCCTCTGGCATAAAGCGGCAAGTGTATAAGGCATTTATATATGTTTACAGGAACCGACTGACACTTGGCCACAAGTCTCTTCCTTCACTCTATAGCCTGAGAACACGAGTGCTCAGTCAAGGCTAGAGCTAACTGAAAATGCAGTTTGTGTGTGTGTGTGTGTGCGGGCGAGCGGAGAGGTCCTCAAGTTCAGATTTCTGTCACATTAAAAGAACCCAGACCTTTTCTAAAACGCCTTCAACAGCCCGCCCCCCAGGCTCTCCAAACACTCCAAACACAAAATGGCTCTGGCAGCTGGTTGTGGCAGGATGTAAATCACAGGAGGGCAACTGAATGACTAGCCTTTCATGATGTGCGGGATATAGTCTTCCCTGCTTTCTACGGCGTGGGGGTTTAAAAATGGCAGAATTCGGTTCGTTAGTTGTGACAATGGCTGAGCATGAATGGGATTTCAGGGTTACGGATGCCAGCACTAATCAAAACTGCCTTTAAGGAATAATTACACTATTTTGGGAAGTATGCTCTTTTTGCTTTCTTGCTTGGAGTTTTATTGAGGAAAATGATACCATCTAAATACATTTCTGAGGTATTCAACATCCAATATTTTTGTCTTTTTTTTTCTTTTTTTTTCCTGGTGTCTATATTTGAACTGAACTTGCAATTTATTGAATTATATACCAATCTCCAAGTATACATGAAAAATACTTTCATAATAAACTGTTAGAGGTAGGAATCCTAATACCACAATGCCCCCAAATATACTGGAAATAAAGACATCCAAGTAAAGGCTTGAATATATAGCTGTTAGAGCACATTAATATCTTTGTGTTTGCTATAATTCTTCCAGATTAACTCAAAATTCATGTCAAGTCTTCCACAAACCACCTTCAAACCACTGAAGATTTTCCACCATGACTCAGGTCTGAGTGTTGGCTCAGCTATCAAAGAATTCCATGATATATTCGCCCGTCTAATACGGATCATTCTCCACTCTCTAATCTTACATCATGGCTGCTTTTGTGTTGGCTTTTCTAAGAAGAAGCCAACACAATTCCCAGAATTATAACTCTCTTGATATCTGCCTGTGAAAAGCGAATCACATCATAGGTTTAGAAAAACATTGCCTCATAAATGTGATGGTAAAAGCAGAGGTGCTGTAATCAAGTGGGCATCGATAAATAATCAGCATTTTCACTCTTTGATTGACCATTGGACATCTATAAGTTTTATGCCTTCAGTGGCAAGAAAAGGAAAGTAAACACCTTAGTCATCAAGCCCCCTATGTATATAATTACTATTTTACTTGGATGTTGGGAGAGTGTGCCTGTTTGAAGCTTTCTGCTCATCTGATCCTTTCCTTTGTAGTTAGATTATGGTGCTATAGCGCCACCTATTGGCTGAAAGGCACCAAATTTGTTATGGTCCCCGAGACGTCAGATCTTCACGAGTTCACCAAATGTGGTAGTAATAGCACATAGTGTTGAAGAGATATTACATTTCTTGTAATATAAGCCCTGCCCACGGCGTTTGAGCAAAATTCCAAAATAAAATAAAAACAATTCAACTTTTTCCAGCTTGGACCAGAGATGTTCTCAATGAAATTTGTTGATTACTCAAAAGGACAGACGAAAAAAATCTTTTGGGGAAATGGCATACAATCTATGTAGACACAAATGATTTTATAGAGAAAGATTTAGATTAACCAAAAGAAACCAGGAAAAAATAGTTTTGATTCTGAGACTTGTGGCTCAAAAGTTAAAGGGCAAAAAAATCAAGTGTTTTGGTTTTATCTTCTAGCCAAATTGCATCAAATTCAACACGGCACCTCCTCAGGTCCCCAGCAACACACCCACTAAGTGTGAAGTGGATCGGATGAACGGCTGTCGAGATATGTGACAAAATGCAGAATGACAGACGTTTCTTGCATTATAGAGAGATGCTGTAAAACATGGAGCCTATAATGCTCAACATTATAGGACTCCATTTACGCTTCATCACAGCAATTCTCTGCTTCACGCTCAGAATCTCTGACATGCCTTTTTGCAGACTCTACTTGCTGTCATGTTTTTTTTTTCCCCCGAGGAGTGGTTTCCCTCTGGCCACCCACCAATGCTGGAGCCAAGTAACTCTGTAATCCTATGAGAGTGGTCCTTGGCTTCTGGGTCACCTTAGATCTCTGCAATACTTTATCTGAATGCCAATAACAGAGCTCTTTATACTTTATGTGGGACATTTCAAGGATATTCAAGAATAATCTGGCTGCATCTTAACTCAAAATATTGTAACACAGTAATTTGTTTAAAAGAAAAAAAAAGAGAAATCTATCCAGTTTAAGGCTTCCAAGTATGTCGATGCTGCATATTTTACAGAAATAGACGTGACAACCTAGTCTTCATCCGTGGCTAGGTTCCAATATTTGGTCTATTAAATTCTTTCTTTTACAAGTGAAGAGGAGTTTCATTGCTGACACTTATGAAGTTGAAGCACATCTTTGATATTCAATTCCCAGGTCACATAGTTTCACTTTGCAAAGTCTAAAATATACCCTTGCCTGAATTATTAAAAGCTTGTAGAATATTTTCACCAGTGAAACACAGTCGACTTCTACTCTACATTGTCCTACAATCTTATTTGATGATCTACCGGAGATAATTCTTTCTAAGCATAGCAAAGAGCAGCAATCATTTCTGCCCTGCTTGCTGATGACAGATGAAGGTTTCTCTTCTTTATACAAATGTGTTGACTTATATTACAGTGAATTGATATGTTGATTGCAAATCCACCCCGGTCTACATGGGGCAGTGGTTAACAATGATCGGATGCTTTGAGAAGAAAAGCCAGAAAACTTATTTACGATTCTTCTCAAGGTGAAGATGTCCTCCATTTTTATTTGCAAAATCTAATTTTGACATGCGAGGCATTTGACATGATGTACTACACATTATGTGTACAGTATAACTAGTATTGATCATGTTTCATGGTTTCTGGAGACAAAGAAAACATAATGGGAAACAGCTGATCATTCATGCAACATAACATTGTTTTATTTCAAATTTAGCTCATTAACTCATTTTAGAAAGAGGCAAAATCCACCTCAAGTGAGTGGAAAAATGTTGTGGTTGAGGAAAACGAAAAAAACAGTCTTCACATTACAATCTGGGTTTACATTTCAACACTAGAAAAACTCTCAGAGCACAGACCTCTGCTGAACACATTTGCGACTCCCAACATTTTTGTCCTATACTATGTACATGCAAGATATCACCACCAGGTGGCCCCAAACAATGGCGCCTGTTTGAAGATCCATTTACCGCAACTTTACTAAAAAAAAAAAAAGTGATCCAGAAATCATGATTTCTTTCAGATTATTAGCAAAATTTAGTCATCTGTGAATGCTACCGTTTCCAACATTTTCTGAAAATTTGGCAAAAATCCAGCTAAAACATTTTGAATTATTTTTTTTAACAATCAGAGAGAGAGAGAGACAGACCCCCGAAAACATAACCTCCTTGGAGGTAATTAAAAAGCTTAATTGAGCTTGTTTGTGTTTTCTATATAACAAAAAAATCTTTTAAATCAAATACATTTTTTGGAGTCCAGTATTTTAAAGTGAAAAAAAATAATTGTAAGGTTATAAGTGAAAAAATAGAACATTGGCATGTGGTATGTAAAGGCAGAATTTAAAGGAAACAAAAAATGGATGAAATTGCCAAGACCCCAAAGGATTAATAAAAACAGTGGAGGAATTGAAACCAATAATTATAAAAAGTTGCTCAAGGGCACAAAAAACAGTGAAAGACATTTCACTGAATCTGTCCTGAATCACTTTCAAGCTTTCAGGACAAAGATGTCGAGTTCTGTCTAAACACCAAAAGCCTCTTTGTCAAAAACAAACAAACACATTTTCCTGTGGCAGAAAGCAAACTACAAGAAACCTGAAAGATGACTTTTTCCATGCCCGGGCAGTTGTTTGCACATCAGGAATCGCATATCGCTGTTTGTGTGTGAGCCGTGATCTCTCCTTACTCGCCGGATTTGTTTCTGGAGAAGAAACACGTTGCAGTTCAAAAGATCAGAAAATAGAACTTGATCTTTGAAACTGCAGTTCATTTGGGATTTGTTTTGTAGAGGAGGGCTGCTCGGGGGTGAAGGAAAGGGTCGGAGTGATTTGGAGCACTTCCCGGCACCCACCCCCCCCTCCCTTCTGACAGCCTTATTAGGGTCACTCAGGACAGCTGAGTGAAGTACACATTAATGAGAGGAATTGGTCTGTAATGTTAGCACTCATTTCCTTTCAGTGCTGCTGAACAACAAATGGCACCAAACTCCACTGTGCACTTATATAGGATTACTTCAACAAGAGGGTAATGGAAAAAAAATTCAGTCAGGAGTATGTTGTCCTACTGCACGGGTGACTGCCCCCCCCGCAGCCCTAACCTCCCCTCCTCCCTCTTTAACACATTTCATTAGGTTGCAGTGGTCCTCTGCTGCTGTTCGAGTCTGCGAGGTTCATGGGTTCACTGGCTGACCTCTGCTCTGCTGCAACTCAACAGGAATCCGGCGGGGTTAATGACATTCTCACTGACGGCTCTTGTCCAAACGCCTTTGTTATCTTTGAAAATGGGAGCTCACTTCTGCGTAATGATTGGTTGTGAAATTATACGACTGTTCTCGCAGATACCAAATTAAAGGCTCCTATTTGCCCGTAAAGGCCCCCTGAAAGGAGGTTTTAATATTTGTGTCTGTGTTAATTGCTCATTTATCTCTTGTCATCTACCAAATATATGCCATTTAAAAACAATAAATACAAATCAGCAATAACGCAAAGGAATCTTGGGCTATTTTGCATATTTCAGATTTTGCATCTCTCACACACGCACATGCACACACGCACACACTTTTATTTGGGATTTCAGAAAATCTGAGTGGAACCCTATCTGAGGATTTCAGGCTGCATTCCGGTTCATAAGAGGTAAAAGTGCGAAGTCACTCTGACAAGAATAACAGCCAGTGAGAAGGTCAATTCTCTCAAACCACTGAGAGGCAAAGGAGGAGGGCATTAGTATGCTTTCCACATCATCGCAGCATTATCAGCCGCATGCAGCAGTTTCTCCCTGCACAGAAAAACATCGGTACATGTTTACTCCTACAGCGGGAGGAGATCACAACACGGCAGCCGCGCGTGCAACAGCCTAAATATCAATATTTGACATCTCTATCATACGTTTATTACTGCACATAATTTCTGGTGCGACAAGGAGACATTTCCTTAAATGTCATCTGGGTAAATCTACAATCTCTCTGTTAAAACAAACCCTCTGGGTTTTTTTTTTTCCTTAAAGGAGATGCTGCTGAGATTCAGACAGGTCTGCCAAAGGCACATTACTCAGGCTCTCGTTGACGTGTATATAGCAAACATGATATCTAATGACAACCACTGGCAAAGCCTACAATTCCTCCAGGCATATGATTTACGTTTCGCGACCATTTAAGTGCTTGAAAAAAAAATGCAGTTGTGGGCCAATAAGAAGAGGAATCAAGTCTCTCTTAAGAGATTTGGGTTCAGTGAGGCGCCATCTTGTAACACCGCCCAAGGACTATGTTTGTGACTCACCAGAGAGGACTCCTCCCTCAAAGGACAGAGAGTCATCTTTATCTTAAGTGTCATTTCCACCACATGCTCAGAAACACTGGGGAGTTTTTATACATTGTGTTCATTTCTTCCTGATGGAAATTGGCCACTTCCACTGTCACACAAGCGTACACGGATGAGGCTAAAGAGCGGCTGGGTAAGGTGGAAAGTACATTTTTCAAATGAAAATCTACAGAGTGCAGGCTAGAATAAGAATGAGGTAAATCACTTTGGCTCTATTATTTTCAATATGCCCTCTACTGTTAACAGAAGTCGGCCCTTTGTGATTGATTTTTCACTCCTCCTCCTTGCTCGTTGGCCTGGCAGAGAGCTGGAGGCCTCCTGACGATGCTCACCTTCATTTCAAAGTCAGTTTCTGTGAGTTCACAGCAGCAGCAGCAGCAAAGCTCTGTAAAAACATTTCAATGGAGGTGGCAGCTGTTTTGGCATATGTTGTATTTTGGGTGGGCCAATACAAAAGTTGGTTTTCCAGAAAAAAAACTAACTTAAGTACTATATCATGAGGGTTGTATAAAACAGTAGCCTACATGTTTTACATTAGTCAGTGTAAAAGCAATGGAATGAAGTTTCATAAAATTGTACAGATTTAAATTAAACACAACAAAATAAATTGATAGTTTTGTACATTTTCCTAAGCCTACACAACATGACAGAGAAAAAACATCTTTTATAGCCTGTACAGCCTAAAAAAACAATATATTTTTGCACTGGCTCCACATCGAATTCACAGACACTTGCAGTAAAATGGCTGTTAAATATTTTATTGCGCAAGTCAGTTCCTAAACACTTAATTCGCAGTTCGTGGAGCTCTCTGCTAAACTACCATCTGCTATAACAAAAGATAAAAACCGTACGGTACCTGTATGGCTCATATACAATCTATGATGAAAGGTAAAAACCAAAATTGGAGCATCCCAGTTTATTTTAGATTTGTTTAAAATTTATTGTTACAGAATGTGTCCCACCAACGCAGGCCCATTACTGGCTACATGCCTGACAGGTGGTCTTCAAAAGAGCAAGGAAGCATAGCTGGCAAGTGAGCTACAGATCCCAGAGCTCCTTTCATACAATATCCCCCCCCCCTCCTCAACTTCCTGACAGGGTCGGAGAAATACAGCAGAAAAAAAAAGACATTTCTCAAATGTTTATACAGGAATATCCGTTTCACACTGACCTCTCTTCTGTTCAGATGCCAAACAGCTTTTAACTCCTGTGCTAAAGCCAGCGCTTGCCATGCTGCAATGATGTAATGTGTGTTTCATAAATAATCCATGAGACAAACATTCATCACAAACAGCCTGTATTATTTATCTATTAAGGTGCTTAGGAAGCTGGTGGACCTGTTCTGGGAATAACCTGCTGTGTACTGCAGGGTCGGAGTGCTGCCCTGTGTGTGTGTGTGTGTGTGTGTGTGTGTGTGTGTGTGTGTGTGTGTGTGTGTAGCTGAGGGGGGAACGGGGGGTGCACTGGCATGGAGCTGCGGTGTTTGGCCGAAGGGGCCCCCTCTGTGTTCCCTCTCCACTGCAGCAGGAGCCAAGGCGTTCTGGGCTGCGTTTCAAGAGCAATAAACTTCTCCAGCGTTTTAGAGATGACATTTGGAGGTATCAGCATGCTAAGCCCTGGGAGGGGTTGTTGGCCCATCGCTATGCCGACACGACCCCGGGAGCTGCCACCACTGCCTCGTCTGCACTGAGGGGATTTGTGTCAGTGCTGGGCCTTAAAATACCAGGACTCTGCCCCCCCCCCCTATCCTGTCTACGCTTCACTCCAGACTGACTGAATGACAGACTCACTTTCACTCACCTCACATTATCAATGTTCTCTCCTACACAGGACGAGACGCAGAAAATTGGCAGATTTTTAAATGTACGTGTGCCTAGCTGCAGCTAGGCGCTCAATCAAAACAATAACAGTAGATGACATCATGATTAACCGATTAAAACCAGCAAAAACAAGAAATAAAGCAGTTTCATATTAAAAATCAGTGTTTTTCCTATGCCGTTTGACACAACTACTGGAGCTACTGCTAACTCACTTTGTTTCTCTGATAACTGAAGGTCCCATATTGTACACTTTTCCTGGGTTTTACATGTAGTTGTGATATATATTTCTAAATTTTCAACATTTAGGATAACGGGTAACATAGGCCCCGTTAGTTTTCGTTAATTTAATCCAGAAGAGTTACATATTGGGCCTTTAAATCTCCCTGTGATCTAACTCCAGCTGCTACATACTCAAATTACACAGGAGGAAAAATGTATTCAGCCTCATCAGCAGAGATTCGTGTCTGCTGCGAGCGAAAGGTCCGGCTTCTGTGATCGTGTGTCGTTAGGTGTCGCTTGCTTCCTCCTCATCTGTTTCTTTCTCTGGCAGTCGGCAAGGCGGGCGAGGCGCAGACAATTACTGGGAGCCTGTTGTTCATTTACTCCCACAAGGCTGAAAGGTGGAGGTGATGAAGCAGCTGTTGGTCGGCATGCTAAATGAAACGCGTGCATGCACGCACACACACGCGGTGCATGCCTAAAGAGCTCTGTATGAGACTTGTCATGCAGAGAAGTGGGGGACTGCTCAACTTCACTGCTAATCAGGATGCCTCTGCTGTGTCTCCAGGGCCTCTGCGTGTTGCTCTTCTCTGGTACTCTGCCTGGATTTGCTTGATTTCCTCATTTGGTTCTCATTTGTTCAGTTGCCCCACAATGAGAAAAGTCTGCATTCATTGGCCTCTTAGGGGGAAACGGCAGAATGGCAGTGCAGTTTGGTATAAGCAGCATCTGGGTCTCTTTCATTTTAAAAACTAGCCAGCGGGTTGTAAAGGGCCAGCGCCATTAAAATGATAGAAGGAGTACATCTTTGTGTTGTTTAATGTGGTGTGCAAAATGTAATACAATGGAGGCTATTGAGAAATCTTCTCTTAGACAGGCGAGGTTGTGGATTTTAGAAGCTCTGCTACACTGATTGCTGTTTATGACACCTCAAACTGACAATTACACATGCAGGGAGGTTTTCTGGAGCTGCTGCAGTTTTCCTACAGCTGATTGTGTCAAAAACAACAAGCCGTGTCGCCTTCAAACAGCATTCATAAAAAGGCACAAAGACTTTTTTTTTGCATCACAGCTAGGGGGGAAAAAAATGACAACTGAGGGCTGCTTCATAGCTGCCGTAGTCGAATATATCTCTTCATTCTTCACATTTTCCGCCCCAGAGGTTTCAACCTGATACAGGTGTAGTCAGAGATAAAAAAAACAAAAAAACAGGTTGTAAAGATGAGTGAGGTGATTTAGATTGTGAAAACCCTGATGGTCTGTACAGCTTTAGTGGCCATAACTAGGATTCAGATTTTCCTTCTCGAACAACATTGTGTTTTTTTTATTTTTCATATGTACAGTTTTCTAAGCGTCATTTCACTTCTTTGCTTACAATGTACCCTAGTGTGCAGTAATAAAACTGTTTTATGCTCTACATATCTGGAACAAATTCCAGGAAAACTGCAGGTATGCTGCAAATCTCAGTACTTTTAAATCAAGGCTGCAGATAAAATAACTGAAACATAAAAGTAGAACAAAACAATTACATGGATGTTGTGTTCAAAAGACAGAAAAAATGAAATCTGCAGTGCTGAACTGCTACTGAAACAGGTGAAACCTTTTGTCCGGTACTTCGGTTGTCAGCTGTAAAACATAAGTCACGGATCAAAACAGGTGTTTAAATTACATCTAGCTTACAAGTGAATGCGTCTTTACTGGTATATTTGGTTTGTTGGCAAGAGATTAAACGGAAAGTATACGGCACTCTGGGTGAGTCTGTTAAATGTTATTTTGCATTTCACTGAAACTGACTTTTCTTAGTAAAGGTTTATTTATCGCCTCTTCTCGTCTTTCTGTGCACAGAGTTGCGATCTTGAAACAATTGGAAACTTGGGCCCATCCACACGATGATGGAGTTATCTAAATCCAAACTTTTAGATCGACTCTGCACTGTGTAAAGACGGCTCCGGCGTTGTCAGCGACCCACTTCGATCTTTTCTGACGACGGGTTCCAGAGTGGAAAGATCAAATAATACTGTATAGAATTGCCGTGTTTACCTGGCATTGTTGCTGTATTGTTACTGTATCATATGACCAGAAATAGGAGCTAACAGTTGAACTTGTGTTCCTTCCACGGAGCTTTGTAAAATATTGACGCGCTAGCATTATCGCAAACGGGAATATGCGTTCAATCAGAGGCTAATCCTGCCGGAAGTAACTCTTCTTCTTAGTGGCCCTGATTACTCCACCTATTGGAGCGGCATATGTATTATATCCTTGCCACTTGTTATTATGTTGCCATGCGGATATAAATACTTATGGTAATGCTGCGTGTGTGGACACAAAATTCACAAAGAAAAATCGTATGCGCCGTTGTCTTGTGGACAAAGCCTTAGACTCAGAGTAAACTGTGATTACACAACACAACAGGCTTTCAATGTCAAATTTGGCACCACTTGATCTAACATGAATTGATAGTTGTTCTAACGTAATTCGGTTTGGTAATCGCTGATCTTTCTTTTTCTTTTTTTTGCAATCCGTGAATATACAGCTATACATCTCCCGACTGCCTCCTCCCCACTGAGCCACAGATTAGAATCAGGAGAAAACAGGGCTCCATCAGGCCAAACCACCACCTCTTTCAGCCAGAATAGCAGCTTCCACAGAGCGAGTGCAGGCGAAGGACAGACTTGGACGGGAGAGGGAAAGGGGGCAGGGCGAGGGGGGTGGGTCAATCGCTCTGTGGGAGGCAGAGAATGAGGGAGCACAAACATAGTACTGCTGCTGGCTCGGAGCCATGTTTGTGTCACTAACAGAAGTAGCCTTGTCTATCAACCCCCTCCCGCCTCGCACTCGCTCTCTGCTGGTTTGCTTGGAAACAAGAGTCAAGGGGTGACTGGCTGGTAACAGAAAAGAGCTGCGATAGAGAGAAGAGCAGGGGTGAATCAGACACAGCCCAGGGCCGGAGCAAAAATCAAAAGGAGGGAAAGGAGGGGGAGAAAGAACCACTCAATAGCCGGGACTGTGCTGTGGGAATGTTGATGAGGCAGGGACCTTTTTTTTCTGTTCGGTGGAGTGAACCAACAAGCAGCACTGTGGATGTGTGGGCGATTTGTCCTCAGCGTGCACACACAGAGGCAGTGCCGCTTTGAAGATTAGGTGCTTGCATTACTCCACATGTACAACAGAAGAGGAGTTCTTCAGACCCAGCACAACCTGATAGCGCCAGTGATACAACTTTAAATTAAATAAGCTAATGTGGTTTCCATCAAAGGAAGGAAAACTGAGTGTGTCTAAGATTTCTCCTGGGCTGCACTGCAGGACAGGAGTGTTGTTTCCAACTGGCTTTGTATTACAGGGCATGTTGTTGTTGAAGCAGATCTCTACAGAGGCAGAAACTAAATCAAGGCCACTAAGAACTGTCTGACAGCTACAGTTCACACTGGTGGAGGAAGTATTCAGAAGTAATAATACAACTATGTAAAATACTCCATTAGAACTAAAGGTTGTGCATGAAAGGTCTTACTCAAGTATTGGCAGTGATTTCCCGCAGCATTTCATAGATAAGTTGGCCGCTTCTACAACAAAAGCCCTCCGCCTCGCCTATGTCCCGCCAAAAAACGTCAAAAACCCACAAGCTAAGAGGCTAGCCAGTTTAGCTGCTACTTGATTCCTCATGCTAACACACTGCACTACTACTATGGCCATATTCTACGCCAAAACAACAAATTTCCTGAGAAAAGTTCACAAATGACGTCTTATCTGATTTCAAAGGGGAACCACTCTACACCAAGACACGTTCACAGACCCTCAGGAAATCCCAGTACTATCTTCGAACAGAATCTAGGTCTAAACTCATTTATTTATATCCCCCCCGTCACCACCTCTCCTAATATTCTGTGGAAAATACTGAACGTATAAAACTAAAAGCACTCATTTTATCATTTCTTCCCTCTGATATATTTTTATACATGACATCATTAGATTATTAATACTAATGCATCAGTGCTGCTTCAGCTGCTGGAGGGAAAGAAGAAAAAAAAGTTCTGATACACAAATCTGGTTTTACTTTTCAGACTTGATTTTTGATGAAATATTGGATCATTTTAACATTTATTGAAATGAACTTCAGAGGGGAAAAAACACAGGCATGTGAAATGTGACATAAGACATAATGTTTTTATAAGACATCAGAAGACAATAAGGTTGAAACCACTGGTTTCATCTTTAACTATGTGTTCCGTTTCAAAAGCTTGTTTTATGATCCACTGAGTTTAATCTGCAACTTAAAAGTAAGTAAAGCTGTCAGATAAATGTATTGGAGTACAAAGTACAATATTTCCCTCTGCCATGTAGTGAAAGTATAAAGCAGGGCTGCAACTAACAACTAACTGGATAGTAAATTAATCAATCCATTATTGAAACGATTAATCGATTAGTTAAATATCGATCACCGTTTCCCAAAGCTGAAGATTCGACCTAAAATGTCTTTATTTGTCCAGAACAACAGTCCACAGTCCAAAGATCATCAGTTTACCATTATAGAAGACTAAAGAATCAGAAAATAATCAGAGAAGAGAAGCTGGAACCAGAGAACATGGACATTTTCTTTTTAAGAATGACTCAAAATCGATCTATCTATTCTCAAAATAGTTGGAGATTAGTGTAATAATTGGCGACTAATCGATTAATCAGCTAACGGTGCGGCTCAAAGTAGCATCTGATGGAAATGCTCAAGTAAACTACAGATACCTTGAAATTGTATTTGAGTACAGTACTTTACTAAATGTAACCTTACTTTCCACCACTGCTTCTTGCCATTATTCTGCAGCTCATGTGGTGTTAAAGCACAAATTATTACCACCACCAGTCAAGGCAGCAAGGACATATCCAATTCCATCTTAACAGGCAAAGTATTAATGGTAATGACAACTAGCAATAGAGGCCATACTTCTTTGCAACACACTGACTATACACATCAGCCTCTCTGTAACTTTATTTCATATAATAATTCAGGATTCATTAGCTTCACAGGGAGGACAGTTACTCAACAGTTTATTAAAGCTCTTTTCTTACCGTCTTCAGTTTCCTGCCACACGATGCCTTCCAGATTGACGCTAGTTCCGGGCTCGCAGGGCCCCAAGCATTCCGGCTCAGTAGCCAGGGCCACGTCGGACGTGTTCACGGCCACCGAGCGTGTACGCACCATTATCTGCTCACACGGCGAGGCGATCTCGCTGTTGCCTACCGCGGCCAGGAGGTGGAGGGGCGGAGGGGCCGGCGTGGAGACAGGAGATTCCATCTGAAAGAAACGAGAAGTAGGAAAGGGGAGGTTGAGAGAGACACTTGGCTGTGTACGCGCGTCCAGAGCAGATGTGAAGATACAGAGGACCTCTGCCACACGGAGCGGAAGTAAACAAAAGTACTGAGCGCATGGAAAACGCCGCGGTATGTCCTGAAGGCGATCTTCATTATCAGCCGACATGCCGATGTCGTAATGTGCTGCCGTGCCATTCCTCAACCCCGGGCTGCACTCACACGGGATCAGGGCATCCTGCACCTTCCCGCGGGGTTGTGCGGTGCTGTGTAGATGTGTTTGTTTGTGCCAACAGCTGTGAATCATGGCCTATAATTAAACTTCAGAAAAGAGCCATTAGAATAATAAATAAAGCTGCTTTTCACGAACCTACCGATTGATTGTTTACAGGGTCCTGCACCTTCACATTTTCAGATTGCATATTTAAGCCTCTATTGCATAGTGTTGCTTTATTGCAACGATTACTTTAACTTCTTTTTCCAAAAAAAAGGTGTGATATAAAATCTATACTTGTGAAAGGGGGGCTTTGAGGTCACATGATCAGGATATCCTGTTCACTGGCCCCTTTTACTCATGGACAGGAGTTAGGAGGAAAAAAGATTCCTGTGTGCATTCTGCATTTTAATCAAGAGGGAACTTTGTTGAGCTTGTGAAATACAACATAATTAAGGATTATTATTTTGAATAAACTTTCTTTTTTGCTGATATTCTAGGTTATCTTATTGTATACAATGGGCAAGAACAGGCTTAGGCTCCTTTTTCAGTTGTTGATTGAAATTTTATTGTGAAATCAAATAAAACAAGTCTAGCTGAAATAAAACTATTCATTCATTTAAATCGTCTTTTCTTTATTCACACCACATCTGCCGTCTTTTTGTTTCATCTTCTTTTAAAACAAGTTGTGAAGCCGACAGCAAAAATCCAACTTTACTTTTAACCTAATCAAAGGCAGATAAATGGTCTTTCCCTCTTTGTACACTAATGGCAGGTGTTGTGCCGTTAAGATTCTGTGTATCTATTTTAGCAGCGATTAGTGGGACGTGAAGGCATGGCAGGACATGTGAAGTGTCTGGCTGCCTGCGTGGAAGACGAGAATTAGTTATGCAGCGCTGCTCCAACAATTCCTCCTCTGGCTTCTCCTCCCTTGTGCACACAGCAAGATCCGTGACACCGAATCATCTCGCGGGCTGATCACTCATTAATTCCCTCAATTAAAGAGCTAGTTGTGATATGGGAGCCGGACTGTTGAGGGTCAGTAATTGATTCCACCTGTCCTGACACACTGCGACAATGATGAAGAGGCGGTGGGCCTGCGTGGAAAATGAAAGGGACGAGAAAAGGCGGGAGATGGAGGGAGGACGAGCTACAGGTAGAACGGTAGACTCGGAGGAAGACTGACGGTGATTTAAGGGCCACGCTGACACTAGGCTTAGTGCTCTTTATTCAAGGCAGTCAACATTAAAGCGCTCCAAATCATTAGCGCTGAACTGCGGGTGGAAACCTGCACTGCAGCCAACACCAAACATTTATTAATTGGGCATAAACCACTCGGTGCTCGGGAATTTGCTGCCAACGCTGGATCCAATTAGGCTTAGAAGAAACTCAGACAAAATAACAGTCAACACACTGGATAATAAGCCTATACGCCCTGTAAATAATTGTTTCAGTCACCTTACTGTTCCAAACCGAATGATGTGCAGAACTGAAACTGTTTGACACTTAGTCGTGTTAGTGGCGTAGCTCCGGTCAATCGCTTTAGACTGAAATATCTCAACAAATATCTGTCGAGCCAGGCGGATGAGTCACAGCCATTTTGGTGAATCCTGATTCCTCCTGTAGCACTGCCAGCATCAACATTTATGCAATATCCAGTGGTGGAAAGAAACCAACTATATATGCTCAAGAAAAATTTAGAGGTACTTGTACTTCAAATCATCTCAAGCTGAATGAAAAACATTAAAAAACGTTTAAGAACCCATGTAGAAAGTAAACACCGTCTATCCCAAACATTTGCAGCAAACAGTGTACTTGAACACACCTCGGCTAAACATCAGTCTGTTAGCATAGCCATGCTAGTGTTTGCATTTAGCTCAAAGCTCAGAGCGAGGATGTTGTTAAATATTGATTTTTTATTAGATATGAAACAGTTGAGCTGACGTGAATTGAGGGGAGATGCTCCGCTTCTGCTAAATTTAGACCCATGATATATTTTTTGACTTTTCTTTCATTGTGTCAATCAAATGCTTTTATTTGCTCACCCTTCTCTGCACCCAATGATTATGATAATGATTTATGTGGGTTATGGAAATCTTCCAAGACTAAGTCATATGTTGCTAGTCCATGTATGAACTGCAAAAGGCTACAATCACTGAAAATAATACAAGCAAACATGGCCAGGGAGATGGATTAAAAAGATTCGAAATATTTTTTTTATTCTCCTTTCTCTCCATTTCATGCACTTTTTTTTAAATATTTTCAAATGCACTTTAACAACATTATTTGAAATTTTAAAAAAAAGTCTTGATTGATTACGACTTATAAAACTAATCATTGGAAAGTAATGCCGTCATGAATTGAGCTTATATGAGCCGTTCCCATAAATCACTGGATAAGGAATCGGAATCTGTGATGGACCGAACGCTTTGAAAACCAAACATTAGTCCCTGATGAAATTTAATACGAGCTCAAGACTCGCCATCGCGGGCGCTTCATATTTCACAGTAAACTGAAAAGCGAGCGGACAGCCCGTTTCTCCCAGCGCTTGGAAAAACGGTAAATTAATGTGTGCAGAGAGCGACGGAGAGTCGGCGTAACGACATCCTAATCACTGTGTGTCACTTTCTGATGCATGATGTGGCCAAGCTGCAGACCGGCTGAGTGAATGAGACAGGACAGGTAATCACCCGAGCTGTCACCGCGCACCGTTCCCGGGCTTCATGGAGGCAGGGGGCCACAGACGAGACCACACAACCCAGCTTCCTGACGAGCCACTCGGCTCTTTAAACTGTTGCCGACGACATTTTGGGGAATTGACGATTCTGTGGTCTGGAAAGAGCCTCCTGTCCCTTAAGAATTTGGAGCCATTTTGGCCATTTTTGCAGACATTAATATAACACATAACAAAATGTTTAGTTCGGTAAAGTCTATATGACCTGATATTTCTTTCATATAGATACATAGAAAACTGGGTCAAGCCTGAACTTAGTATTATTAGATTCACATTTTCAATTTACTTTTTAGTCTTAGTACTTATCAATTCAGTAGTATTGCTACTGAGGGTCGACTATGTTCAGAACATTTTAGCTTCAGATAGCTTTTTCAGACCAACCGCGAAACACCAACTATAACGAGCATCATCGACAGACCCTGTTTGGTCTGGCACTCATGGGGCGTGTGCTTGAGGTAAAGCCTTGAATAAACTACTGCCAGAGCCAGCCTTCAGTTTCTTTCCTCTAGTCATTATTTTCATTTTCTCACACATACACTTTCTTTCAGAGATCGACGGTAGCCTAAACACGTTTCAGGGACAGATTTATAGTCAATCTTGTGAGAAAACACATTTGTAAGAGGAGTTAAAATCCAACACGAGGCCAATACGATTTGGATGAATTCAAGAAAAGAACAAGTGTCAAGGCAGAATAAGTGTGGCCTTTTGTTCATCTTAATTTGCCACTAATTTTACTAACTTCACACAGACGAATCTCAGCTCAGCTTTTTCACGGATCCCGAGGTCAATAATTTCTATGACTCCTATTATCTTGATGAATTCACAGGCCTATCTTACGTTCTCAAACCGAGTATAACCTTGCCTTGAGTGAGCTTCGCCTTCAGTTCCCCCTCCCTACTTAAATCCATGTTACCAAGCAAGCTATAAAAAGACTAGAGGATTATTTTGAATGTCACAAATAAAAGTGACAAGCCAGCTAAGTTCCTCACTATGTGACAGTACGAAATAATAAGAATAGAGTCACAACAGGAATGGGACTGGGTTTACAATGTGCATGAACAATAGCCGCTCTATTTCCAAGTTCTGTCAATGGATGAGTGAACAAAAGGACTTTCACTGTGGGGCTGCAGAATGTAAACCCACACAGTGAAATGCCTGACGTCTTGTCCGAGGTTTTTTCGGAAAAAAAACGCAAGCGACTGAACTGCACAACTTGTCAGATTACACAGGGCCTCTACCCGACGCTCAGACGATGCCAAATTCCATGATTTCTTTCCCTCCTCGCAAGACTTTACAGACGGATTTTGAAATCTTCCCCCCCAAACCACAACGCTCGAGTGTCACGCAAACCTTTTCTTAACTGAAACCCCATGTCAGGTCCTTGAGAAACCCACACTGACAAGAATAATGTTCAAATGGATTCACTGAAGTCCTGTGAGTCCACCTCATACTGCGGACAGAGATTTCTAGGGATCACATCACACGACAACTTTTTACTGGACACTTTCGGTGGTGGAAACTAACAAAGTACATTTCATCAAGTATTGTACGCAAGTACAATTTTTAAGTTACATTTTTATGCTACTATTACTATCACTACTCTTATATTTAAAATTTGTGAATCCCTTTTATATAAACTGAATAAGCTGCATTTGCATGTAAATTGTGCTATATATCGAGCTGTGTTTTCATTATAAATACATAGATTACATGATGCAGTACTTTTAGGCTGCTACCTACTAAATGTTTCTAAAACTGGCTCTGATTTGATGAATAGAAAAATAGTATTAAAAAATCTGTCATTTGTTACTTGTTTGTTTTAATATTTTAATAAATAAGTGCTAGGAATTTTATTTGAAATTGAGTATTTTTAGAATACAGTATACCTACTTTGACTTAAATGTAGGATCCGAGTACTTTGTTCACCAATGGACACATTAACTTCACCTTTAACTTGTTTACTAGAGTTAGGATTAAGAAACTGAGTGCTGAGCTTGGTCGAGGATTTCCAAAGGATTACAGTGTCATAGTCAGGCTGCGTGGAGCCATAATACATTCGACCAAATTATGTTTAGAATCTTCCATTGTACAACAGTCTTACTTCTATGTGCCACAGATAGAAAATGTTTCAAATTTGCTAAAACGTGAAAGTAAAAATCACTAAAGGCACAATTTTCAGCAGCTAGGGATCTCAACCAAAACAATAACAAAAGATGGACTTGATAATCTCATGAAGTAATGTGGGATCATGAGAGTTGTTGTATTCCTCTTGTCATTCCGGAGGTGCTAATTAAATCCAGTAAAACTGAATAAAGCGTTATAATGCAGGTTGGCCGTGCTAGCCTGAGCTAATGCTTACATTTGCTCAGCTCTTATAAAGATCCAGACATCTATGACTAATATTCTGATTTTCACTTGAAACTGAAAAAAAATTGGGTGCGACTGTGGGGATAGGTGAGCTGTGCTGTGAACCTCTACAGGCAGAGAGAGCTACTGCAAGGAATTACAAACAAGCTGTGAAACCCCAACATTTCTAAATCTAGGCATCTCTCCATTTTTTTCTGAGCGTGTGAAGCATATTACACTTTTTATCCAACCCCTAGACAATATTTATAGTTGAAAATCGTGTGAAAGGGAAAGCATTTGCATGTTATGGGACCTTTAAAACCTGGAAAATATAGGTTTTCATTTCATTGGGCCTTTAATGTCATAATAATAATGTGAATGATGTGTTCTGCTGTTTAATTTGGTTCAGTCTGGGAGTTAATTCGCTCTGTTCCTTGTGACATCTGGCAACAAGCTTGCAAATACAGAGAAGTGGGGGGAAAAAAATGAACAAAAGAAGATCTCAGAGGGCCAATGAGGCTAATCGATGTTATCACGGGTCATGTAACAGTGTTAAATTCAGAGTAAACCATTGGAGTGGTTATGTCAAACTTGTGCAAAAGACACCCTACAAACATGAAGAGTGCTTACTATGGACCTGCTATATTATACCATCAGTCGCATACAGTAACCTCATGTCTGACGCTGAATAATGAACACAGACTTGTCATGGTCTGTCCATTCATGCAGGACTGCTGTCACAGATCACAGAGAATCGTGTCTGCAACAGTGATTCATACACATCACTGTTAAACTGTAGCTTTTACCCCCTACTGTGCTTTTTCCATATTTGTAGGTACCAGCAATACAAATATAAGCAGCATAACCAGCACCTTTTCACATATTTATTTTAATTTATGTACACACTCAGAACTTTAGATTATTTTACTTTTAAAGGCTAGTTTAGTAGTTGGTTACAATGATGATTAAATGCCACTACCATTCAATTCAGATTTCAACCCATTGCAAATGTCGCTTTATCTTGTGTTTTTATTCGTAAAAGTCTTATGACTTCTTAATAGTTACGATAGATGGAAGTCTTCAAATTAACTCATTGATTGGTATCTGCTGATAAATCCTAGTCGGCGCATCCTTAGTCACAAATGTCAGAAATGTCGATGAGACGTTCACTTTTTGGTAATATGCATCATGTTAAAAAGTGAACTGGCACCCAAGTATCGATTCAGGAGGTCAACATATCAGCATCAATCGGCTCTAATACTTGTTCGGAAATATTGTACTATTTGATTTTGTTCCTATCGACCAACCCTTAAAAAAGACTTGAACATTTATTACTATGCTCCTGTGATTCATGTCAAAAAAGGGAAGGAAAAAAAAAATAAAACGAACGGTTCAGAAATGGAATCATTGCAACGCTGAATGAAAATCTAATTAAATGGCCTATCTAGAGATTTGCTTTCCTGGTCTAAAAGAGCTATAAAAAAAATCTAAATTGGCACCAGTTTATGGTTCAGCCATTGAACGCTATAGATTTTCAGAGAATTCAACACCCTTTTTAACATCAAAGAAAAAACACATCTGTTGTAAAACAGAAAATGTAATTCTTCCTGACAAAAAGGGGCCATTCTTAAGTTAAAAAAGGAGTCCTTGCTGAAGTGCTAATAAGTTGAGTGTTCCTGCTTCAATTGTGTAATTATTTTTGACTCCGGGGGCAGAACCCTGTGAACTTCTTCGGTGAGTTACTGAGGTCGAAGGCCACAGGAGATTACACTTCTCTCTGGCTCTGCTCAGTGCCTCCTTCAGCTCTGCTGACACCCAGTTAAGAAATGTTAGAAAAAAAAAAAAGGGGGGATCCGAGCCCCTTTATGCGGCTGTCACACTAACAATGCGGAGACTTGTAGTAATCAGCCCTGCGTAGCCGAGTTCACATAATGAATTTTAACAACAGCAACTTCTAAATTCAAACTAGTCCAGACTGATTATCAGCATTGCGTCACTTCTTGACGCAGGCTCTATTATCGGGAGCATTAAAGTAACATGGTTATTAACGCCACGATTGGAAACAAATGCACAGTCCTCGTCTAATGTCATTACTAAAATGTTCACATCAGCCAGGGGACGAGGAAGACGTAAATTGACTGGATTCCCTTTCAAGTCATGAAAGGCGACCCCATTGTTTTCATACACTGCACGGCAAACTAATTCCTTTACTCAAACCACACTGTCGTTCTCTTTGAAGCTCGGAGTAATCACAGAAACCCAAACGACAGAACACAAACGGGAACACCTGACATCCATTGTAGACCACCAGCTGGCAAAAGGCACTCTCTCTTGTTTCTAGGCAACTCTTTGCAGTTTTAGCTGCTAATTGTGCTTTCAGGGAAGCATAACCACACATAAATAATACAGAGAGGAAACTAAGCTGTGATGAAGGCGGTCACCCATACCCTGCAATCTCCGTGGAGCCATAATGAGTAAGCCAGGATCTCACTCTAAACGGTTACTGCAGTGTTTCCCCCCTATATTCATTATTATTCATAGAATTATGAGCGCTGCCACATGATCATTATCGTTGGGTTTCCATTGATTTTCATGATGCTACGTTATCAAATCCCAGAAGCCCCCTCCCCCCACTCCTCATTTCTCACAGAGCATCTAGGTGAAAGGTTCTGTTAAAAGAGGAGCTCCTTCAAGGAACGCATCGTGTGTGGTTACGCGAGCGGCAGAAAAATGAAGAGATCTTCTGGAATTTGTTTCAATTGGGTGAATTGTAATTGTTCTTCCATGTCACTATTGATCATGTTTCATGCTGCTCGGAGACAAAGACAAAAGATGCGTATAATATGTGAAGACGCTGACAATGAAAACAACTGATCGGTCATGCGAGTTAAATGTTCGCTACATCAACAAGGTTGTTTCAAAGCTCATTAACTCCTTTAAGAAAAAGGAAAAAATCCACTTCAAGCTAGAGTAAAACAAAAAAAAAATGGGGTAATTGAAAACATTTTTTTCTCAAATTTTGATGTTTTTAATACAATCCTTCAATACAATAACACCTCCCACTTCATATGATCTAGTAGGAAAAAAGAAAGAAATCAATATGACAGATGAATTTAGTGAATTATTCTAGCGTAGAATGAGATTTGATTGTTTTTGAATTGGTTTGTGCAAGTGTTAAGCTGCAACTAGTTGTGTAAAAGGTTCCCAGAGTAACTAACCTGACCAGTAGTTCTCATGTGTCAATCTCCTAAAAATACAAATGTCCAGCTGCTGAGTTTTAAACTTACCGCCCAAAGCAGCAGCCGCAGCAGCTCTGAATGACAACTTTACTGCTGCGAAGCCAATAATGCTTTCAAAATTGCTATAAATATCAGTGATAATGAAATTCTGTATATTTTTAGTGTGACACGCTGGAGCTGTAAGGCTGCAATGCCAAGTCGGATCTTCTGCTTAACCAAAGCCTTTGATGTTGCTGAAACAAACGGGTACACAGAGCTTCGTCAGAGAAAAACCTCCTCAGACAGCATGAGGGACTTCACCTGTGGAGACATCTGCACTCACTGATGAAAGGACAACATACATTAGTCAGGAGATGGCTCCTGCAGCTACCACCAACATGATGGGAAGTAAAAGTGATATAAAAAGACAGAAGGCACATGGGACCGCAGGGTAGAAGACTGAGCCAAGATAAGTGGAGCTTACCACTTTGCTCACTTATGAAGCAGTGGCCTCATTTGCCACAGTGGGGAAATTCTCCTTTTTACTATTACTACTATCAAACTAAAGAGGACTAGATCAATATCTGGTGAAATGCAGGGTTCATTTATAACCTCTGATTGGCTGAATGCCTGCCAGGACAACAGCAATTAAGCTGAGTCCAATGTAAAAAGTTGTGCACACAAACTGAATTTGCTTTTTACTGCTTTTTTGTGTGCATTGCATATTGAGAATTAACAAGCAACTCAACACCTATTTTAGATTCTAAGTGCCCCCTGACTTATTTATAAAATGCACTCAAAGGAAAAAAGGCAAATATCCTAACACTACAGAAAAAGAGAATAAAATTATAGTAGAAAATATTGTAGTACACTGAACGTACTCCATTATACATTAAATGTACTACATTATTATGCATTCAATTCATGAAAAGTGATTTTCCTGTTAAAAATCACCTACTGGTTGTGAAACAACCCAACTTAAACACTTAGTTGCCTAATAAGCCAGTATAAAGCTAAATACAAGTTAAATCCTCACGTAAACTGACCTTATCCTTTCTGCTCATTATATCAAGTGTACCTCTAAACACCAGTTAGAATAGTATTGTCTCTGGGTCTGCAGCTAACGAACACTACCATTGGCAATTAGTCAATTGGTCTTTATAAAAGGTCCAAAAAAATGGAGAAAAAAAGTCAGCAATAACTAGGGAGCAGTGTAAATGAGACATCTTTGCCTCATTACAGCAGCTCCATTATCATAAGAGGATGACATAAAATAATGTTAAACAGTGACAGCACAATGTTTTTTTTTCTAAAACTTATTGCTACTCAGGTTCTGACACATTTAAGAATACTAAAGAATTTCTTAAAAACACTGCATCTAAATTAAAATCATCGGTTATTCATTTCCTGTTGATTTGCTAACTAATTAATGATAGATTTTCATAAGAAATGACAAAGATAACCGACATTTCTGACGTTACTTGTGCCATCGTGTATCTGGCGGGTTGACTGGATTACACGGAGCAGGTGGTTTGGTCCACTTTTCTCCTGTCTCGTCAACCTAATTCCTTCCCTACTTCCCTCTGCCTAACTCAGCTTGCCGCTTCCAGCCTACGCCTAGTATTGTTTGTTAGATGACAGGGAGGGGGTTGGGTCAGAAGTGCACTGGGCTGGGCTGTTGGGTATCAAAGACTGAAAGTGCTCCACATTGAAGGACCAGGCATGCTGAACATCCTTTTTATATGACTGCAGATAAACCATGTTGAAAGGCTGGTTGAGGAACCGCCTGCTTATCCTGTATCTATACTAGGAACAAAATTATTGTTGTTATGCGCTTGGTTTCACTGTGTTTGGTCAGTCGCTGAATGTTTTTGATAAGACTAAAGCAAATTGTGCTGCAACAGCGAACAGCAGCAAGATTTCTTCTATAATAACTGTAAACGTAATGTGTGTGGATTCAACCGGGCTCTTTTCTCGCCCATTCCTCATCCTCCCACACTGGGACCACAGGTCAGACGACAACAACAGTATCTATTACAACAATAAGCCACATTCTTGTCAAGGTCACCCACTTGCGTCCGACAGGGAGAGAGGCTGTGCTGGGAGCAGAAATCCAGATAAGCTAAGCTGAGCCTACGAGGATTTCTCTCTCGCCTGCACCTCTCCATAGTCATAAATCTTATCTCGCAGCAAAGGGAAACCTGACAACAAACTGAGAGGCTGTCATCAACTGCTCAGCCACCTAGATTCCCACCCAAATACCAACGATTCACTCTTTGACTCGTTACAAGTGTGAGGCTTTGGCCAAATATAAGCCTGTGAGATGGGGCTGAAAGGAAAGAGGAGTGCACTCTAAAGCAGCTCGTAGCGACTCGAGTAGAAATAAATGCTCCTACCGCACTATCCAGAAACCTTATCAGCTCAGTAACAAAAGGCATGTTTCTAGTCCCACATATTATACAAGCAAAACAAGTTGTTATTCAGGCTGTGAGATTCCCCCAGAGCCCATAACCTCAAACTATTTATAGACGTTCTCTGTTAGTCCGTTTCCCTTGTGTTGACGCTCTTCTGTGGGCGGTTCCTTCTACAAACATTACACTGACAATCCGAAAATCCTTAATCCCCCCCACCAGTAACACATGCCAAATTACTTTCTATTGTTCTGTGTTGTTTGGATGGACATGAAAAAACACGGATGATCATTCTGAGTGCAGCATACCGGCAGTCACTCCCAGAGTGGATGCCACATTGTGGAAACTTACAGTATTGGATGATATATTAACTTGAATTTGGCGGAGGACTCTAAATATTTTGACAGGCGCTAAGATTTACTTTCAGAATCCCTTCATTTGCTCCCAAAATCCACTCTTGGATAGTCAAGAGTGATTGTGGGGAGCTGCATGGAGGCTGAACGCGTTGGCCAAATTGTATCTTAGGACCTATGAGTCAAGCTTTTTATTAACTTTTAATTATCTCGTAAAAGTTGCTAGTCGGACTGTAAACAATGACCAACAAACAAAAAGGAAATCTTGGGGCGGATACCTATGGCTCTACTGGATCCACAGAAATATTTTTCCCAGAGGCTAATCCATTTTAAAACGATAGCCGATAGATTCCAAGGTCGGGGCGGACTCAAAAAGTCTGAAGCTTTGTTCGATGGCATTCCAACAGCAAAATAACTATTCATGTTTTTTTTTGGATTTTCTTTTCCATTCTATTTTTACATCAGATTGGTGTGGAGGGTTATTCAGAAATGATCATGGCCATGCCCTTTTTTGGAGAATAGTTAACCTCAGATTCCATAAATCTATGCGATTTGATGCATTTGTTTGTTGTTCAACAAACATGTTATAGACATGTCTAATAATTATTTGTTGCCTGTACCTGAGCATTTTTGATATCTTCATAAATGATCAGTTGGTGGTGAGGTCCCTTCAGCCTCCCTCTGTCCTAGTGGATCTTGATGGAGTCATCAGTTATCATTAGTTTAAGAGTGTGTTAATTTGTGTGTTAATTTGTTTTACAATCCGCTACATAACAGCTTTTCATCATTTTTCCTGTTTCTCCTGGTACATCTAAAAAGGGAAATTGTCCATGTAATTTCCACAGTCATCCAAGTCATTTTTTTGCAGTATAGAGCAAAGCAACTGGACTTCTAAGTTGATTTGAACTAAGAAGTCCAGTTGCTTTGTGCTATACTCCACAAGAGTCAAGGGAAATTCTTTCCTTGGGAAGGGGCGTGGCCTCTGTGCTAGCGCTATGTTGCTCTACTGTATACAAACGGACAGACATTAGTGTAACCGACCAGAGAGCTAGAATAACCAGCTCCGCTGTGGTTTACAGCAAGGTCGGTTGCCAACACTGTGTACTGCTCATGCTATGATGCTACTGTTAAGTTAACGTCATTCGGAGCATAAATTAGCAGTGCCGTTCCTGCTAACGGGATAGCGCAGTTTAATTCAAATGCTGCAGAAGCTTTAAAAAATACAAAACGGGTATTTGGGATCAGCTGCTCAGATAGAAACAGTGACACTCTGATGTCTGTAGGATCAGAAATATATGGAGGAGCGCTGTGCTCTGTTCTGCAGATTATATCGTGATCGTGCTGCACTCACTGTGCTGTCGCTCAAGCTGCTACTTTAACTAGGGCTTGATACTCTGATTGACCTCTCCTGCTGGCTGTATCACAGTTCCTATTAAACGACATCTATCTTAATGGATGGTGATGTGCGCTATTACAGAGTGCCAGTATTTCCTGGACTACATCCTCAAATCCCTGCAGACTTTTACACCTTAATACACCTTGGGGCAATAAACGCCGTTGCCAGTAGCATCACATGACATTTCAACACTCTCGCTGGTGCGGGGAGGAACGGTTGAGAAAGCCGGTCACAGGAAGAATGCGGCGCGGTAAGTTACACCGTTTATTTTCTGATCTTCACGGCGATTCCAGGACTTGTTTTTATAATGATAGTCTGGAGCTGACTTGAGTGTAATCCAGGGAGTTATGTGAGAAGGAGGGGGAAAAAAAAAATCATGCCACAACAGGCTGACCTGGGGATAAATCTACTTTAGCGAGTATCAAATCAGTCTAAGAGCTGTTAGAATCTGTTTGAAACTACTCAGCGGATGCACTTTGGCATAACAACAGAGGCAGATCGGGCCCTCAAACGTCCCTGAGACACTTGCTTAATCAAAAGGACGTGTGGCGACATGTCGGCGCAAGACAGTGAGCCATCACACTGTAGCCGCTGGTAGGGCAACTCTAAACAAATTATATCTCGGTGGCCTTCACATCATTAAAAGCACTAATAAGTCAGGGAGTGGGGATGTGGAGGGAGCAGGAGGAAACAGACTACACTAACAGACCAAATCTCCCCTCTTCTTTTGCTCCCTCTCTCTCTCTCTCTCTCTCTCTCTCTCACTGTCAGGCGCTTAGCAGAGGTCTGCTGCTCTCAGCCAGCAGAGTTTGATGACCTTGTTAGTTTGAGTGCCTAATCTGCTAATGCCCTGATAAAAATATACAGTCAGTGCAGTCATTGTGCTCGCCCTCCTCCCCGACTGCAGCTGCCGTCCATAAACACAGATGATACCTCCATGTTTATTCATCCCGGGGACTTCCTGTCAAACCGAGTCTTAAAGAAGGGAGTCTCCATCTGGTACTGTTATTTAAAGATCAATACTTCCAGATATCTACATATAAGATTACATATTTAATTATCATTATCATTTCTGGGGATGTTATTAAAGGTGTAATATGTATATGTGTCGAACAAATGTTAAATGATTTGTTTAGTTGTGTACTTTCATTAACCTAAACGTTCCCAACAATTGTGGAATCTGTGTATTGTAATTGTAATTTGAATTTAATCTAATCATGGGAAGTACCTCATTAGACAGATCTATGGCTATTGATATCCCCACTGTGCAGCTGTCAGTGTTTTGATCATCATAAAAGAACCACACTATCACTAGAACCATATTTTTATGATACACCTTTTAATACCATTTTAACTGAATAAAGGATTTTAGTCATCAGTCATCTGGATCTTAAGTTATCAGAGCAAAAACCGGAGCAAACATTAGCATCAGGTTGGACAGCGAGACGACCAGTGGTGGAGAAACCTCTTTAATGTGAAACTGCTTTATTCAGTGTTTTTACTTTTAAGTTGGATTGGCCGGATCTTAAGTTATTACAGAAACAAGCTGAACTAATGTAATGCAGCAAATCCAACGATCCCATTTATCATTGTTTTGATTGACAGACCCAAAGCGGCAGAAAATTACATATTGTGAAATAAATTACAAAATGAGTAAAATGATTTCATGACAAAAATAAAATAAGCAATATAATTGTACTGTTTTACGTTTCACTCATTTACTCTTCACTCTCGATTTAAAAGAACAGAGCTGCAGCACACCTGCAGTTTTCTGGGAACTAATACCAGATACGTGGAGCATGAAAACTGATCGCTGCTTTTTAATATATATTTTCATATCATCACACACCTGGGTGCATTAAAGTAAGAGTAAGCAAAGCAGTGAGAAGAACCTTGGTCTCACAGCAGAGCAGACTGAGCAAAACCATATACACACATACACATACACGCACATTAATGCTGCATTTTTGTACCTTTTCTTGTAATGTTTTTTTATTCTCAACGCTATGAGGCTTTGGGGCTTCTTTGATTTAATAATTCAGACCAAATAGTAGAGTTGGAATGAAATCCGAATAAATAAACTCACAGTGTACGTTAGGAATTCTTTAAAAAGTTTTGCTGACACTCTTGACCACCACAGGGGACAGTCGAGCCCTGCAGCTACCAAACGCACATCTAACACAATGCGTTTCATGAGTATAGTCGACAAAAATCCAATAAGTACAGTGAGATAACACATTTGACATTCACCTTGACTAGATCTGGATGCATTTACAAATCATGAGGAGGGGGAATAGTGGTTTGACTGAAGGTCACATAGCTGTGGATTATTGCACCACACTTTGTAAATATATTAAAAGGTTCCATATGGTAGAAAGGTGGATTTAGATATCTATTTATTATGAGGTCTAGGTGTTATATAAATACTGTCCCATGTTTCATAACTCTCAATCCACAGAGGAATGTCCACAGCAAGTATTCAGAAACGGCCATAAAACCAGCCATCAGGACCTCTGTGATGTTATGATGTCACAACTATAGTCCATACCAATCATAGTTGGTGCAAAGCCAATTAAATCAGCCAATCAGAGGAGAGGTTCATTAATATTAATGAGACAAACAGAAAAGCTTGAGAGACGAGGTGTTAAACTATAGTCTAATGTTTTTTTAGTTCCTAAAACCACAAATATATGCTTTCAATATGGGAACTTTAAATTATAAAAGTACATTTTAAATTAAATAATTTGAAGTTAGTCACCATTTAAACCGATTACCTCACAGTGAAATGGAACATTGGAAAATTGGGATTGATTTGTAAAGATAGTAGTAGTAGCTTGTAAAGATGGAGAACATTTTAATAATGGTTAATTTTGTTAAGTCATTTAACTAATTTCCACTTCTTAAATATTTTCTTCTTTTGTTAGTCCTCTATGATAGCAGTCATATTCATATCAAATCTTTATAATAGAAATACTCGTTAGTTGCACCCATAATGATTTAAAACTTACAAAAATAGGTGGAGTGGACAATATGGGACCTTTGATATACATCAAATATCCTGTTATCAGGCAACAATCAAAGTGCCTGGATCTCTGGAGCAATAATAAAAATGACATATCTGGCTATAATATTAACATCAAGAAAATACTGTAATAATTGTGACATATGACAACTGAATGAATGTCAAAATGCATCTCTTCAAGGGACACATAAACCTAATGGATAGGATTAATTTTAATTTAGTTTTCCAGATGGACAGAGAGGCCCCCACTTACCAAACATAATTGAATGTGCGAGCTCAGCTCAACGCCAAGGACCAAACAACTCCCCAGCCTCCACTACAGAGAGGAGCTCATTTGCATATTAACTTCACCTTTACCGATCCACTCGATCCTTCTCCCCATGTTGCTACATCAACGCCTTGTGGTCCTTGCGGGACATGTGGAACATGACTGTTTAACTATCAAGAGAAAGCGGTAGGGTGTACTTGGATAATTGTTCATTCTTTGGGTGGAAGGTGGAAAGTCAACCACTGTGCACCGATAATTCAGGAAGCTTGCCCTGCGTATCGGGTTAGAGGAGAATAATATCCATTCTCGACATGCCAGGCCATCCACCCTTCAGCCCATCTGTGCACCAGTGAAGTACTTGGAGACAAAAGCAGTAACCCAGCAGAATGCGAGCCTGTCTGTGTGATTTAGTCACATTCCAAAATTTCGCTGCTACAACGAGGAGTTCTAAAAGACACAGAATCAAAAAATGCTCTGCACACTTTTCTACTATATGCCTTTTTTGCCGAAAAAAAGAAAACGAGGTTGATGATGAGACATCATGGAAGTCACCATTGATTAGCATTAGCTCAGATTTATATTCATACAGCAACCATTTCACAAAAGAGGACGTTTTTGTTGTGTTTGGTTTACATGACAGCGGCTTTGCAGGGTCCCGAAGATGCAATTTTTTGATAGCGAGCTCCAACGTCGCGACCATTCCTGTCGAGGCGTGTCCCAGCAAGAACCAGCGAAGAGATCGATTGTGTTATCGGGCTTTCATGTAGGTTTGTTTAAACCTCCATTTCAAAAATAATAGTCCCACTTGCAGGGAGCCTGGTGAGCCTCAAGGATAATTGTGTTTTTTATGTACCATAGTGTAATTTGTATAGCTCCATAAAACAGAAAGCCTCTGCTGCACCAGGTAGGAGTAACATTTTAGTGTTTTTTTTATCCATATCAGCTCATTTGTGCAGTAGCCTGTGAATTATGACTCCCAAAAAGTAAATGTCTTTGCAGACACCTCTCCTGTGTAGAGTCTCATTAATGTATTGGTTTCTTTAACGTAGCATTGAGAATCAAGAATTACATTATACAAAACAAACGGTCTGTAAAACATAAGTAAATTAGCAGAGAATAGGTGTAATATATAAATGAAACTTTGCAGGCCTTATATTGTATTCCAAAAATAATTAAACACAACCGAGCATATTTAACATGGGTCTAATTATCTAGTTGAATCATCTGCAAAGAATTATCAGACTCTGCAGTGCCCCTCGGTTTTACAGAGCTCGGTTCATTCTCATAGTAACACCACAGGCAGCTGATTTTAGAGAAAAAGTAAAAAAAATATAAAAAATATACAGTTTCTGCTCACTACCAATCTGCAAACATACAGTTTTACAGTTTGTGATTAGCTAGTGAACAGAGGGGAGCATTTGGTGGCTAAAGAGCAGATATTTCCCTCGAGAGTTGATAAAGCAGCTGAAAAGGAGAGTGAATATTGGACTTACATTCATCAGATGGACAGAAACACGACTCTAAATTAACGATAATGTTTCTCTGCAACAGCTCGATGCAGCGACTGTTTGCTAATAAATAGGCTGCATCAACTCAAGTGATTTTATGACAGCAGTGTATTTACAACTTGTTTCCGCTGTACCCAAGTGCCCCCCCCCCCCCAAAAAAAAAAAAAAACTGTTAATGTGGGTTTCAGAAAGATGACTGTTGTCAGGTTTGTATTGAACATTGTAAAATCATTGTAGAAGCAGACTGATCACTGTGGAATCATCATCAGCGTTTAAATGGACATGAAGCCATCTGGAAGGCCAGTTTGATTGATAATTCCAGACTTGTTGATACATCTGGATATATCAGTACATCTGTGTTGATAATTATCTGAAACAGAATTTTACTTTTACTGGTAAAAAAGTAGGAATGTACCAACTTTCAGTGGAGCCTGCATGTTCCCTCTGTGTCTGCAGGTGGTTCTGGTTTCCTCCTCGTCTACGGACATTAAATAAAAAAGGCCTTTCGGTATGAATGAGAGTGTTAACCAGGGGAGTAATAATGGTCGCTAAAGTGTCGGCCAATGGGGATTAGGACAAATAATATCCACCTGGATTTCGGTGCGAGATTATGTTAACTTAATTACTTCCAGCGGCACTTTGCACTTTTTACCCGCACTGTAGCCACACCAGGAAGTGAAATAAATAACAATCGACTGACGGGAGTGCTGACCATATGCATCTGCAACAGGGACGGGAGGAAAAAAAAAAAAAAAAAAGACAGGACAAATCCTGTTTTGACAGGGGGAGTCTCTCTGCTCAGATAATGCAATGCTTCTATATTCAAGGACACCGAGGCGGTCTCCATTGAGCATCAGCATTCATAGGAGGACGCTGTGGCGGAGGTGACTTTGATGCATGTGCTGCTCTTGTTTAAGGAAAGGAAGCGGCGTGAGAAAAATCAAACCTTCATCCACTGGAGACTATAAAAACACTGGCGCGCAACCAATTTTTTTGAGGACAGGTGTAAGCGGAGAACAACCTACATTCATCACTGGTGGCATTTAAGGGTTTTAACGCAAATATATTTATGGGACACAAAGATCAAATGTCTGGAATATTAAGACTTGATTTGCTTGATTTTACTGAGGAATAAAAGTTTAACGCTGCACAAAATGGATCTGGTATGTCAAGGTGTCAAATGAAATCTCAGATTTTTGAACATTTAGTCCATTAACCTATTGCATAGTGTTGCCATATGGCAACAATTATTCTTCATTTTTCTAAAAAAGCTATGATCGAAAAATGTTTTTACAGTTAGGCATGAAAACGGCGCTTTTATTTTGAAGGACATACAGTTTATGAGGTCACATGACCAGGATATCCTGTTTACCAGTCCCTTTTGCTCATGGACATGGGAAATTTTCACCAAATAAAACATTTACCTCATTGTTTTTTATTTATGTTTTATATATATACATATATGATGTTATATTAATTAACCAACATGCTAAAAAAAATTCCCAGTGCATACAACCTGATGGAGTCCCATTGACATGAAACTATCCTGAGAACGTTTACAGCCTTTTCTTACATATTGTTTAATATATCTATTATTATGGCGATTTTAAGTAATAAAAAATATTCAAAACATTTTTTACTGAGCTAAGCGGTCTATTATGATACTTGTTTGGCATTAAATATTATATCCCCAAGGGATATCCCTATATATACCCCTATCCGATCATTCGGTTGACAATAATGTCAGTGTAACTCTTTCTATATTGTTCTTTTTAATGCATTTGCCACATCGCGGGCCAAGTCGAGCCTTCGGTCAAACAGCTGCTACCGGCTGTATACGTTTAAAATGTCGTGTAAGCAGCGATGGACTCCTTGATGCCAGAGTCAAACAGCTCCTTGTCATTGGGTTTGAAAGGATTTGGCAGCACAGCTCAGTACGGGGAGGAGAAAAATCAAACAATCCAACAGTGTTGGTGCACTTAATGCATATATAGTTGTCTGTGTGTTTCTCTTCAGAAGGCATTAGATTAAATAGAGGATTTTAGGGATTCAGCGGTGATGGGGCGTTAAGTTGCTGGATTGAGGCCCAGGTCAGTGAGCCACAAGATGTTTCACCTCATTCTTAAAATACTTGCCTCCCCCCAACATGTCCGACATCGAAAAACTTCAGTGTAAAATACTCTCATGAGACTTGTGCTTTGCTGAGTAAGTAAATCTAAGGCAAATATGGCTGAACAAAAGGAGTAAGCCTCAATACAACACTCCACCTCACTTTAATGAAACGCTGGTAATATCTGGCATTTATACCCTAATGACATCTTAATTCAGTGTAATTTACATTTTCAAATACACTGGAACGGGTTACACTATAAATGTCATCTTCTTAGAGCATTAGCAGCTAAAAAAAGATGCAGTTTTATTTTTTATCTTAAGATCTTTTTTTCCCTGCATAACTGAAGTGTAAAAATCAATCCAATCACCCCCAAAATTAATAATTCTAAAAAATGAGTTAATGATTAAGAGATATTTTATTTATTTTTAATTTTCAATAAAAGAATATTTACCATCCTAGAAAACAGTAGAACATTATAAAAGTAGGTGTCTGTTCTGGTGGAATAAAAAGATCTACTTTCAGTAAAATGTTATATACTCAATCCTTTTCCACACATAAAAATCATACCAGTGTTTATTTCTTGGTGGTTTTGACAACACACCAGCTCTGCTAGATGCAAACCGGTTACAACTCTTCCAGATGCTAGCCTGTGTATATTGTGCGCGGCGCAAACATCCATCGTCTCATGAATGCTTGACATTGGTCCCAAAGGACAGACGTGTTCTCCCTTTAATTTCTATCAGCGCTACATAATCCCCTTTTGAAAGCCTTTTTAGGGTGAATTAAAAAGGCCCTGCATTCACAGAGCTGAGTGGAGAGAAGGTGGCGGGAATAATCACAAGGGCCTGGCTGTCTATGTGGATTAGAACGGGAAAGAAAATCCTTTCATCTCAGATCTGTACTTCCAAGCTTTGAAAAGCATGCATGCACAGACGTAACGCACCTAACCTCAAATGCACACATTCTTTTGGAATTTGCAAAAAAGGCCAAACTGATGACATTCTATTAGATTCTATTATGTTAGAAACAGACGCGATAGTCGGTGGGTTAGGGACGAGCTGGTATAAAAGCTTTGCTCTCCGGGCTGACCTCAAATTTGGCTCTTGGGCAAGACGGAGCACAGTGCAGGGTGCAGGGCACGCACATGATCCAACTCGCTTCTCCAATTTCTCCTGCTGAAATGTGGTTCGCTGCTCTATTTTAGGCAGACGGCCTTTTTGACATCCAGCAAAATGTAACAAGAGGGATAAGCCCTGAAAACCTCCTCAGCCAGAAAAAAGACAGCAGAACCCCACCCCCAAACACCACCATCTGACAGATAGCAGAAAATGGATTAGCCATTTGTCCGTTTGTTCATTCGTCTACCTCTGTCAGGGTTTAACTGAACTAAAATGGACAGCTGCAGTGTCACACGTCTTTTATAAACATCTCCCTGCTCATCATCACCAGTGTGATTAAATCACGTGTGTTTTAGGAAGTCACAGCATGAAAAGGCCGCCAAAATTGCTAGCCTGAAATTCGGTTCTAGTTAGGATAGACCAAGTAAATATGGAGCTAGAATGGCATGTCTTTAAATAAAAGCTAGTTTTATGCATTGTGCTGGCAAAACGGCATGTAGACGTTGCATTATATTTTGTATCTTAGTTATTTGTCCTTTTTTGAAATGGAAAAAACAGTCAATCCGAGCGTCAGAGTGCGGTTGGGTTCAGTATCCTCTGGATACTCTGGCTGAGCAAACAGCATCAGAGCATCGAGAGCAGATGGGAGTCATTTGAAATACAACTGTGGGCGAATTAGAAAGACAGATTTAAATACTCCAAAATATGGACTTAGTATCGCACATACGGATACTAGGAAAGTTTTTCCTTTAACACTGTCAGCATCCATTTCGGAACTGACAGTTGACGCCGTTTTGTGAATTCGCACAGAAAGAAAATGCTCTGTTTCTTGGAAATGGATTTGCAAATGTAGCCAAAGCCAGTTTTAAAAGATTTGAGAGTGCTCTATACAAAGAAAAAAATCAGATTTTATGTTTTGTGTGTGCTTTTGGCTCCAGTATGTGGGCATAGTATGTCGAAGTAACAATCATTGGCATAGTAAATATTTGCTATGTGGTATGTAACCCATGTAACAGCCCAGGACTCTTTCACAGTTAATAATGTGCGTTTTATGACAAACATTTATTTTTAATAGAGTTGATCCAAAAAACATTGAAGAAAGTAAACGTCTTAGTGCATTATTGTGTCCGTGATGAAATATTGCTTCTTTAGCAACAAAAACATGATGAATCACCTTAAAGAAATCTCAATGGTGTTCAGGCTGAATGAATGGTTATCCAATCGAGATCTTACAGGAAGAACAAAAAAGAAATAAATCATCATCTTCTCCTTTATTCAAAATACACTGGGGGGCACTTAACTTTCATTTGAGTCTGTCTGGTCCAGTATCCAAAGACAGACACACACACAGACACACACACACACAGTTTTCCCTAAAGGTCTAACTAGTCAAGTGGTACATTAAGGCCAATTACAGATAATCACACGATGGGAACAGCATTCATAGCATTAAGTCAAGAATCTGACTAGTTTTTGTTTGCAATAATTGTGTTTCCATCTACTTGTCAGGGGAATTTTCTGAAAACTGTTGAAACCCCACAAAAATGAAAATGTGAATAACACATGGCTGTGAATGCTTTGACCATTCACACCCAATTAGGTGGTTTTCCCATCAACTGGTTTGGACTGTATAAAATGGATGGAATGGATTCTCGTCTTTCCTCGTCACTCTGGGAAATACGATGTGCATGCTACCTTTGTTGGCAACATGCTTTCCTCTGGAAAGGGTTCATAAGATATAGGAAGGACGAACCAGGGAAAACGCTGTGACCGATTGGGACCTGATCACAAAAAGAACGTGGGCGTCTACAGAGTTTTCATACTTTAAAACAGGGTCGGCAGCATTTTCAATGGACGTAAACGTAGCAAAAGATGTGCGGTTTAAACAAAAGGATCAAACCTAACTTACTTCTTCGAGTACTAGCCTGATCTTACCATCAAGTTCCCTATGAGAACCCATGTGCAGTGAACTGAAAACAGGCAATGAGGTGGAATTTCACAACGGAAACCTATAGTGATTTCCCAAACCTGTTCTATTTACCAACAAACTGTATGCAAACAATCCCCTTAGAAACGTATTAGGTGGGGGGAGGGCAAGAAACGTAATCCTCTCTATAATCACTCTTGCTCAAACACTGCCATGCTGTTAACTTCCTCCTTGTTAGACTAAAAACCTTTCACAAGCGGTTAAGCTCTAGGGACAACAGCTCTTTTTTTTTTTGTTACCGTGAAGTGTTTAATGGCTAACGATATGTTGATATTATTTCAAATATGGAAACGCTGACCTACCAGGAGCACAGAATTAAGGGAGGAAAATCTTTTCACAAGGCCAAAACAATAGACACAGAAGAAAGAAATCCCCAAACATAGAAGTGCTTTTATAACAAGTCAGTACAAACTTGGAGCCACCTCTTCCCTCACTGGTAGAAAATTCCAGTTGAAAGAGAGAGAGAGGAGTAGGGGGGAGGGGGGGCACGTCTGCTCCTCCCCACTGTGTGGGTTTTGTTCTGCTAATCAGACCACATGCCTCAAGGATTCAGGAATCCAAGAGCTCTCAGCCAGCTCCTCTCATTCCACATACAGCCGCAGCAGCCTGTGACAAACTATTCAGTGTGTTGGGGGGGTTAAAGACTCTATCCATTCATAACACTGTTCACCCCTCCCTCCCCCCTCTCCTAATCTCAGGCAGTTCTTTACCCCATGTCTCCTCCTCCTCTTACCCCTCGCATGCCCTCTCACCACAGCAGAACCCTTTTTATCTGTCTGCGTACTGCACACAGGGTCTGAATAGACTCATGGTTTATTATTAGATCGCGGTCCGACCGTACACCCACCACGGTTTTAAATAGAAAAAGCAGACCTACACAGAGTTAGCGCAATGAAAGTCTTGATATTTGCTCTCTCTCTTTCCTTTTTACCCCCCCTCGCTTTTATTCTTTTCATCTCGTGTTGGTTTGTTTCCTCTCCCCTCCCCGGCTCTCTTGCTACTCACGCATTGAGAGGCGAAATGAGGCACACTGGAAATTTGCAGGCTGACAATGGAAGACAGCTGCTCTTGCTGCATAAGTCTTTCATGAGCTGAATTAGTTGTACAAGCCTTTTGCTTCCCTTCCCCCCCACCCCCACCCCCCAGCCGTGCATAGCGAGCGGATCCAGACACAGCAACACACCTCGTGGAAAGCTTAGGGGGCTGAGAACGACTGGGAAGGCAAAGACAAAGCATGACGGGGGCTTTGTTTGACAGGTCCGTGATTGCTTTCTGCAGAAGTGGCCCGACATGTTTCGAGTCCCCGAAGAAAACCCCTTCACATCAATTCTTAATGAAGTTTTTAAGGTTGCGTTTCGCAGGCGGACAGTGTTGCGTTACGTCGGTTTTGTTTAAAACGGAAGGTAAAACTGGAGATTGTAAAATGATTCTGATGTTCAAATAAACAACTTGCCAGAGCGTCGAGGGGCTGAGTGCCATATGTTTCCACAGGCTGCAGATGTGACGCCTTTTGATATTCTTAAGCTGTTTTTATTAACTGGAAAGAAACTGGGTTTAAAAACATGTATTTGTGTTACACGTAATTATAGGAAATTACAAAAGAAAGGCCTCCGGTCAGTGATCCACTTCTCAAGCTGAATATCAGACAGAACCATCTGAAAACTGAAATCCCAACAGATGAAAATCTATGACAAAACACTTTCTGATAAACAACCCAGTGAATTTCTTTTGAAAAACACAAAGCAATGGCACATTGCAAACCACATTATACCAGCTTTGCCTTTTTATACTGAGCAGATCTAATGTACTGGATCGTACTGGATTTTGCCAAATTCAATGTTGAAACTCGTCGGGTGGTCTTTCCAAAATTCTGAGTAGATATGGAGTCCGATAATGGTCAGCAATCTGGGGGACTCTGGCGGCCGCTGTAGCTCTTTCAAGTGGGCATCACTTCTATTCTATAGGACTACTTACGGTTGGCGGCTACTTCGCAACAACAACCGCCACCGTAAACTTCGATATATTCAATTCTTGTACGTGGTGCAGCATGAACTGACAGAAAAGGGAGTTGTTGATTTCGAGCCATGGTTTCGTTTGACTTTTGTGGCATCAATGTCACCATTTATGATACCCCTGGCACCTCCTTCCACTTCCTGGTGAAATCCCTTGCAGAAATTTTCGAGCATGCACAGGACACAAACACAAAACCATACGCAAGAAGGGACAAAGCAGATCAACGTCTTAAGACAGGGGTCCCTATCGTATTTATGGATGGGAATTAATATGATTTTTAAGATTCCAATTCCATTATTGATACTGCTTAACGATACAATTCTTTATCGATTCCAATTTCGAAAAAAGGAATTTGATGAGGATAAAGTTTGTTTACTTGGAAGTCACGACCTTACAAACTCAACAGCGAGGTCAAAAGAACCCCAAAGCCTAGATACTGTGTTAACTGTAGCAATATGTAACTGTGAAAATACACAAGAAATACACACGTTATTCCATGTTGTGTTCGCAAATGTTGTGTTCCCTCCTGACGCTGTTATGTCCATTTTGCAATGACTTCAAGTCGGCTGTTGCCATCATTTTTTCATAAAGTGAAGCCAAACTTTTGGAGCTTTTGATTCTGGTGGGTGCCATTGTTTACGACGTGCTAAACCGGCGGAACGTCATCACGTAATTAGTCGGAATCGAGCATTCGTAACTTGCATAAGTTACGTGACGTAGACATGGAATCGATAAGAGAATCATTAGATAAACTGCCAAACGGTTCCTTGGAATTGAAACACACGGAACCGGTTCTCAATTCCCATCCCTAATCGTATTTGTGAATTCAGTCCCTACACAATCCTTAGCCTGTGCACAGGTATCGGATATGTTTTTGATGCATTTATTATAAGATATAGGCAGTCCATGGGCATAAAGTGAGTGATATAAGCCGATCATGAAGTGGGAGGAAATTGCCAGAGTAATGCGGACATCCAGCAAAAGTTGTTCATCTGTAGATGAATACATAGTAATGTGGATGCAGCCGGAGACTGCCATTACTCTTTGAATAATAAAACTGTTGTGATGAAGGAGAAACAGTATGGCATTCACACTCCCAGCATGAGTTCCAGGGTTCATAGGCAGGTGTGAAAACGTTTAAGAATCCTGTTATGAAAATATTTGTTGTAACCACATTGGTTTTATATTGAAAGGTGATCTCATGTAGACCGACAAGCTCAAATGTCAATACAACTAAATAATGTTAGTCCCGAAAACCAAAAGGGAAACTATCAGTGAGCCTTTGGGGGATTACCTGAAACGCATCAAAAGGCTTGATGAAAAAGTGCCAGTAAAGCACTCATTGAGGAAGTTGATCGTCTCGCTACTGCGACCACAAGTTTGCATCATTCCAGACTGCGCTTTGTGGTAAAAGCGAGATTATACTCGATATCAAAAGTGATAATAAATCCCCAAAGTCTTCAAGGAACCAGAGACGCAAGGAGGACGCAAATCAAGCTGAACATTTACTAAAGTCAAAGTGACTACAGGCAGTGTTTATGCCTGGTTCCACTATTAAATAATTCCACAGAAAAGCCTGCCGTGCCTCTCGACAATTTCCTGTGCAGCAAGACTATAAACTTAGTGTGCGGCGACATATTTCCCTTTAATACCTGAATCTCTGGTCTGCCACGACGACTGAGGAGTCTGGTATAATGGCTGCCTGCGCTATGAGGAGAAGGAAGTTCATTTTTTACTTCAAGCTTTTGAATGTGCACAAAAGGTGGATTATGGCAGCGCCTATATCATGTTCATGTTAATGGCGATGGATACAAGGAAGTTTCCAAAACAGAAAACTTCTAAGATTTAGATTTGACCACAAATTTGCCATGATTACCTTTGCCAAGGTGTTGCTTGCATGCCATTTTGTTTCTGAAAAGGATTACGGAAAAAAACTATTTGAGTGGTTCTTGTGAAACTTGGTGGTAGGGTGTAGAATTGGCCAAGGTTGAACCTATTACATTTTGGGCTGGATCCCACTTACAAAGTCCACTTTAGTGTTTTATTGATGGTTGTGCATTGCTCAGACAGAGTTATCAGGTACTCTAGATTCAGGCTTCCAAATCTCTTCAAACAAACAAAAAAAAATTGTCAACACATCATTGTATTACTCCCACAGCTTCCACTCTATCGCATTAATTTATACATCAGAATGTAGAGGATTTTATCCTCTCTCCAGCAATATTACTTCCATGAAAGAGGACTCGTAAATCACCCGAGAGTGCTGACTAACTGTCTCAGTGAGTGCCATGCTAACTCAGCTCTGAAGCTGCGTGTCAAAAACAGAGATTAGGGTGATTTATAAACTTCCACAGCTCCTTTATTTTAAATCATTGAGAAAAATGTCATAGATCACCAAAAAGACTGGAGGTAATCCGTAAACAGGTTTAACAGGACATTTGGCATTTTATTTCTGTCCAACTCTGCCTCAGATTCAAAAATACATTGGACTGAAACACTGAAAAACTTTAAATCTGCCAACATGTTACATTTGTGCCAAAGAGACAAACGAGCACAGTTCAGAACTGATCTGCTATCAACTCCTCGCCTCCTACGCATCTGCATGATTACCAATTAGCATATTTATGAAAACTCTAACATACGTGATGGTTATGAATGTGCTTTAAGGTTAAAATGTTTCATAACAACCCAACAAAACATTTTGTTTCCTCTGCTATGCGTAATCACTTGATCGTTGTATAATTGCAAGCAAATGTGACATTTGAAAATCTTAGCGTTTCGCTGCAGTTTATTTTGTTCCCATCATCATGTGATGACACAAGCTGTTTGATTTACACTGATTCTACAAGCTGTTTTGATTTGCGCTGGCACGTCAGCGAGGAATAGAACACTGTAAACCTGGAAAATGTGCGGCATGCTTGGTATGCGTCTGAAAAAAAAAAAAAAAAAAAAAAAACACCCGCTTCAAGGATTTAATATCAATATATGTAGCCCAAACCAAAGTTAATAATATTACTATAATCAAATTTTTATATGGGCTCAAACATCTGCTCAGTCGTTAAAAAGGTGTTTTTGTTTTGCCTACTGGCTCAAAACGTTTTAAGTTCCCGTGAAGATGGAGGCTAATGGCAGATGTGGAAAACAATTAGTCTCAAATGTTTTCTTCCTTTAGCTGTGAGGGACTCCCTGGAGCTGAACGCTTTAAATAAGTAACAACACAACGCAATCACAACAGCAACGATTACGAGCTGCGAGATGTTATGATTGTTGTTATAATTTTATCGGAATTTCTGCAGGACGGGGACACCGACAATAGGAATGTGTCGAGTTATCGTTGGTGCCATCGTTGCATGGGATTAGAATCTTTTGTGTATGAATGCACTTACCATATTATGATGTATTGATATACTGCAGAGAAAAAAAGGTCCTGCAGAAAATAACTGCAAGAATTTGTGTTATGGTTATAAACGTTATATTTGCGAAATCCAAAAGGTAAATTTGAGGTTTTAGTTGTGCTGTGTTTAAAGAATTTGTTAACCCTTAATTGCATAGCGTCGCTATATGGCAACACCGTGCAAATTTTGTCTTAAAGGGCTCTTTCAAATTTTGGCCCAGAATGCATTGCGATATTTAGATTCACTCCAACAAATGTGCCCCGGAGATTCAGAAGTCAGTCCATGTAAAAAGGAGTGAAATCCGTATTTTTCTGCTCATAGGATGTGTTTTTTTGTCCTTCAAAATAACACTTGATTTTTACATCTAAACTGTAAAATATTTATTGCTTTTGAGTAATATTGAGCCAAAGTAAATGCCACCACTATGCAATAGAAGTGATGCATACAATAACTGTCAATTACTACTAAATTACCTTCACTAGAAGACATACAGGTGAGCTAATAGCTTCACTTTGCATTGAGCTTCTACGTGTGATTTGCTCCCCTTCTTAAGATAAGAATTTTCTATTCCTGAGCCTTTAAAAATCCTGGCACTACTTAAAAGGAACCTGCTGTAACACAATATTAACAGTCAGGAAAAGAGAAAGAGCTCCAGCGAGAGATCCGTCCACTGCCTGAGCTGGACATCAACAGCAAATACAGAGCGGCGGCTCAGCTCTTTCATTAAAATTGCAGCCTTTCTTTTCTCTCCTCCTTTTTTTCAAAGCAACATTGCCAATGTAATTTTCCATGAGGAGCCGCTCCATTCATCAAGGTCAGTGCCACATGGAGGCAGCTGACGAATGCTTTACTCCTGTAGATTTGTATAATGAGAGGTGGGAGAGTGAGACACGCTCAGGCAGTGGTTAGCCCTCGTACGAAGGAACTGATTTATTCAACGTCCTAGAGCCAATGCTTCGGGGAGCTTTAACTTAGGACACAGACAATGTAGCTACGCTATTACACCTCGACCATGGAGAACGAGATTGCAAGTGAGACGCATACTGATTAATGTCAGGACGACGCAGGACTCGGGACAGTGAGAGGCTTCAAATAGTCATGGTGTAGTTCCCGAATTTACTTCTCAATGGTAATTTTCTTAAACCCTTTAAGAATCATAAAAACAATGACACGAACTGGTATAGGATAGTTGTAAACAAGATTTATACTACCTGAAAAGTTTTTTTTAGCTAGGTTCAAAGTGTGCAGCCAACAGGTAAATCTTTAGCTTGTCTCTTTTTAAATGAATCGGGAAGCCGACTGCAAAGCCTCGAATGAAATGTCCGTCCCTTTTTGTACATCATATCAGGGATGTACAGCTCTGATCAGGCTAATAAGAGTTAAGCAATACACAGAACTTTGGGTTCCGTTTTTGCAAAAGCTGATTCCATATCAACTGTTGTTAGAAGAATGCTTCCTTTTATATTTCAGGGCACCCGGTGTCATCCTTTCTCCTGTATCTTTTGGTTTGCAGGTTAAGGACAGAAAGTTTCGTGATCAAGAGCAAGAACTGCTTCATTTGAGCGGTTTTGACAACTTTAGGTACCGCTAATGTTAATTTTTAAGCTAAAAACCCAAAAAATTATTTGAAAAATGAATAAATCCTAGAAGACCTGATAGCCAAGTGGTTAAGGCATGAGCCATATGGGCAAACATGTCTTGAGCAGCGAGTCCATTCCTGTCTATTTAATGTTCTATATAAATAAAATGCTGCAAACTGCAGAAAATCAATCAGCCCAACCAGAGATGGACTCCACTGCAAATGCCTCATGGTCCTTAACATGAAGACAACCCAAGGAGCATTTCCATTGGAACTAATGGCCTTCCAGTACTCCCAACAACAGAATTGTTTGGGTTTTTTTGCCCGTGGCATATTTACTCAATCTCACCTTCTTCCATATTTTTGGACAATTATCAGGCTGGAAATGATAAGGCTGCGGTCAGTGGTCTAATGTGTACAAGTTTGTTAATAACCTCTCTGGTTTGGATCCATATTTAGCATTGATGGTCAGCCCTTCTTCATTATGTGTAAAAGGAGACTTAATGACCCAGTTTTGCTTAAATCCAGCTTCTACACACATTTAACAAATTCATCCACCAAGTTTACATTATAAAATAGCTCTTTAAGCCAAAATTGTTGTGCACAGCATTGTAATGACATCCTTTTTTCCATCCTGTTTTTAAAGATACTGCACATTTCACCAGCAAGCTCTTTGAAAGCTGTGACCCTTCTGCTTTATCCAGTTTTGTCAAACGATTCATGCACTTCTCCCTCCAAAGCCTTTTCACTCCAAACACATTACGACTACAAAGACGTTTTTTTTTTCTCCCCCCGGTAATTTCCTTTTAGAGCAGTTAGTCCAAGAAGACTCTGCTGCTTGTGTTCATGACTGGGTGTCCTGTATCTAAGGAATCAAACAGGCTTCGTCCTCGCGGCCCATCCCCCACGCCACTTTCAGAGCAGCAAGGAAAAAGGACGAAGGCGTGCTTTGCACCAGCTCCCTCCCCCACACACACTCACAGCACACACTGCTGCTGCTCCACCAGGCATTGCTGGGGCTTGTGGGATTAAGAATGGAACACGATGACAGACAAAACAGTCCTCCGCACCTCCCTGCTCTGCTGTCTTTTATACTGCGCGAGCTTGAAAAGGCTGCTATGAGGCACACAATAGACACAGTGATAGATCAACTCCATGAGCGAACAAGATAAGTGCGGGTGAACAGCTACACGGATCTTTATATTGTTCTTTGTACAACAATGTCAATGTTGAAATTACATGAGAAAATAAAAAGCAGCAAGAGTATGATGCATATGGATGAAATTATCCATTATGATCTTTTTTTTTTGACATTCCTGGCTCATGTATAGAACATAAACCTTTCTTGGTTAACTGATTTTTATGCATCTTAAGTATGCATTTATAATAGGGCATAAGGCCTTTTTAAACAACACATATGGATTCTCTGAATATCAAAACAAGCCTCTACTGTCAAAGAAGCAGGGAAAAAAAAATAGCACTGTGCGGGCCATTTCCTGTAGCCGGTTTCAGCATCATATTCGTCAAGGGTGCTCTGATTTACCATGTGGTAATAAAAGAGAAAACAGCAGTTGGGCTTTTTATGCATCACATGTCAGACAATCTCAGAAAATGGAGTGGATCTCCCAGGCTGCTGTAAGCTACAGGCCTTCACCAAGTGTAATTCAAAATACCCTACAGGGCCATGTCTTATTGTGTTCAATTGTATTCATTCATACCATGATAATTAAATGGATGAAAGCCAGGATTGTTTCACAGATACTCATCATAGACAAAAACTGTTGCTGGCTTCCAGACATTGAGGTAAATACAATGACTGTATTTCAACAACTGGGCTTGTTCAAAACAATCATTTAAATTGGAGAGGCCATACTCAAGTATGTTTTCAACACTTGAAGGTCAAGTTAGGCTAGCTAGCATAACATACGATGTTTGCAGTTACAGTCATTATGAGGAATGATGAAACATTCATCAAAATTTGGCTTCAGACCAGCAAGAGATCTAAAACCATTTGAATCTTTAAAAGTGGGCACTCAAATGGGTTTCTTTATAGGTGACAAAAATAAAGTATCATCCGCATATAACAACATCTTTGAATATGGTTTATATCCATTTAAACCTTTAATATTTGTATTATTTGTATTTTGAACTGTTTATAATTCTATTGCTAACAAGAATAAATATGGGGGATAGGGGGCAACCATGTCTGATTCCCCATGAGAGTAAAAAGCTTTGTAATAAATATTCTAGATAAATTTGTTTGTTCATAGACTACCAATTTACGTTTTGATATAAATGGGTATTAAAAGTTTAAAAATTATTTTAAATTATCTGGGATAATCAATGTATATAAATCACATAATATTAAACTGATCCATGCAGCATCAAAAGAAAGAAGAAAAACATACCTTTTCACTTTTCACCTTCTTTAACGTCTTGCATTCATTATTACCATTTTCCACCTCCTCTTGTTCAGTTTTTGTGGTCAGTGCTGGTACTATCCCAACTGGTTCAAGTGCAATATTCCCCATTTGATTGGCTTCTGCCAAGTCTGTTGATTGCGTGTTCTCAAAGGACGTATTACGACTATTCCCCAAAGCAATTTGTGCTTGAGACACAACATCCTTCTCCACAGCAGCTATTGCCACAGCTGGGGCTCCATCTGTTTTGTCCTTCTTACTTTTCCCACTAGCCCCTTCTTTATCTTTTTTACCACTCAGAACACCTCTGGAGGCTTTGCCTCCCTTTTCCATGTTCTTCCCAGAAGTGGAATTGTTTCCAGCAGCTCCTGCACTCGCTGTGCCTGTCGGCTCCCCTTGAGTCCGTCCTGCAGTTTCTTTTTTGCCCCCATCTCCGGTCGAAGCTTTGCTACTATTGTCTTTAGAGTTCTTACTGCGCTTGTATTTGGATTTGCTTTCCTTTCCTTGAGAGCCGGACACTGGACTAACGAACCTGATGTTGTCGGGCAACGCTGCCACTGCGCTAGGAGGTGCTGCCATGCCGTCCTTGGTGCCAGACATCTCAAGTTTGTCCTTCTCTAAGTCAGCGTCAAGGTCAATAATCAGATTTCCAACACCGATATCCCATTCATCCCCGCTGTCATAAGTGTCCACCGCATTAGAGTCCACACCTTTCCCGCCTGCAGTGCCACCACTTAGGGACATTTTAGTGCCAACGGCCCAGGATTGCCTCAGTGAGGTCCGACTCCCTCTCAGACGGTTGGGACTCAGGGGCAAGGGTTAGAGAATCCTCACGGTCTACACGTTCCTGTCCCATTTAACCACATTGTGCCCTAGAAAGAAGAGAGACAGCAATTATAATAATAAAATAATAGCACTTTAGTTCTGCCATCACATAAAGAGAGAGAATTCATTGGGTAGAAAACAAAGCAATAAAAAGAAAAAAAGAAAACCTTTGATCACAAGCCAGTAATTCTCTGATGATCACTGCGCAAACCACTATGGCAATACCCACTGGTGTGACAGCAGCGCTCCCAAACCCTCTCTTCATAATCACTTCCCACAGTTGTCATGACAACCATGGGAAACGTAGCCTAAATCCTGCTTTGACAGCCAAGGTGGCCCCACTGTTCTGAATGACTGGCTCTCTTTTCACAAGGCACCGCTGATAGTGTCACCGCTGATAAATAAGGAGTCACCGGCCTCATCCCCCCCACATGGTTTATGGAGCTGTGCCTTTTCAACTCAAGAGCACAATGGTAATCTAGCATTAACAGAGGAGCTTAAAAACATGAATGAAGCAGTGTATGTCTCAGGAGAACACCGGCTCCTTGTGTTTGCTTTCACAATGTAGCCTAAAGGTCACTGTGTTTCATATTTTCTGAAAATAAATACAACATTACAGTGTGGATCCTAATTACAGATTTTTTTTTTTAAATCACAATGCAGATAAACATTGTGCTAATTAACTTAGCTGGAACCCTAACATTACTAAGTAAATTTTCACAGTTCAAATGAAACATGTTTTCAGGTTAGCAAGGTTTTATCCAAATATTTGTACAATCTGCTGAGTGCAAAAGAAAAGATTATGATTGAAAAGTGACCGTCGAATTGTGTGTTGTTTTAGTATGGTTTGTGAGTGAGTGGCTGAAAAAAAATGTCTAGAACAAATTTTAAAATAATAAAGTCCCACTCTATATTGAAACAATGCAGAGTATCCATCAAATATTTTTTTAAATAACATCAATAACATCATGAACAAGTCTTTGAAATGCTTAACATCTGTGAGGAAAAGTGCTGGCTAAAATCTTTTGTTGAAAGATGGGGGAAAGAAAAGGAAAACAGGTCAAGCCGTAGTTTAGTGTACACTGTAGGCTACGAGTCATAGTATGATTTATAAAGCTACTGGCAGACTCCACTGTTAATTTTGACAAGTGTCTTTAAATCTTAGTCACTGAGATGATTATATTTAGTTAAAGTCATATTTTAATCTTTTTATTTCAGTCATAGTTACAATTTAAATGATTCGCATGAATAGTTAAACTTCCCACGTTCCTGTAACTACTTCATTTCCCAATAAATATTCAGATGATTGGTTAATTTTTTGGCATCAGCCAGATTCTGTTAGACTGAGTTCTCAATACCTGTTCACATGTCATTACGCTGAATGTTTTAATTTAAACTGGTGCTTTATTTAGACCAGTAGCCCAATTTAGACCTTTGGGCAATGTAAAGATGGTTTTGAACGTAGCGCTAATGAGGATTTTTACATAGAACGCGGCGAGGGCACCACTGTTCTCTGAAACCCATTATTTCCAATGGTCTGCACCACAGCAGCTTACCACTGCGGCAAGCAAGGCGTCGCAAACCGCTCGGTGAGGTCGCTCATGCATTCAACGCAGCTTCGAGGCAACGCAAACCAGGTTTTTTTGTGAAAGACCCATAAATTCTCTGCAATTCTTCCATTCATGTGAATGGGGGCAGTGACGCAGCTCAGCAAAAAAAACACAGTGGTCATGCTACAAGAAGTTGAAGTGGAATCATGTTTTCCCGGAATGCAACCTGCAGGCACATTCCTGCTGAGCTGCATTGTAACGTGAATGCTGTATTCGACCGTTTGCCTCAATATCATCAAGACTAAAAGATAAAACATTTGCCACCGTGAGACTTTCCGGAGGTGTAAAAACCTGTATGTGACTTTTACAACCTGCTGTGAGGTGTTGTGGCTTCTGATAAGTGCTTAAACACATTAATCTGTAACTCCAACTTGACTTCCTGGATCGTATTTCACCGTCTCACCAGAAGCTCAAACAACCCCCACCGCCGCCACCACAAAGCCCCCAGCGTCTTTGTCCTGGATTTGGGCTGAATGCAGCCTAAGACTTGCACAGAAAGAGTGAATTTTCGGAGAATCCTGTGCTCGCTGTCCCCTGTGAGCTCACTGCATGTAAGTAAATAATTGACACTCACATCTGTAGTTCTCCTCTCCCCTTTGTGATAAAAGGTTTTTGAAGGGTAAAAAGCCTGAGAACAAAAGACTCTGGAGTGGCGGTAAAGGTAAAATGAGATCAATATTGCCTCAGACAGACATGAATTCTGATGATTGTCTTTGTGGCACAGACACCCAGCCGACAAAATATCTTCATACAGTTCTCAGTGGAGTGCTAGAGAGATCTATGAATATATGGTGGTCTGATTTCAGATTAGAAGCCGTGTTTGTTTTAGTAATAGACATTTTCTAAAAGGATATCTGAAATCTGATTTCTGCTGATAAGCCTATATTCTGGCTGGGTAACTGACCCCATAGTTTCCTCTTTCAACAAAGCATTATCTCGAGGACTCTAGATAGTAAATTGTCTCATTAAAAATGCATCCGCAAGCTATTGAACCAATTATTTCAGCAAAAAAGCAAACAATAAATTACATTACTATTATGCGTTGCAGCCTGAATTGTCTTAAAAAACATTTAAATTAAGAATCCCCACTTACTTCTTACAGTGAGGATAATTGAAAATTTGAAAAATACACAAGCGGCATGAAGAATGTCATAACCGCTACTATATCGAGCTCCTCCATATCCTTACGCTATTAGCTGGTGTAAATACGGCTCATCCTGATTAGCTTATCAAGTCAAATCCTGAAGCTTCTCCATTAACTATGACAGCATCCAAAGAGATTCGGCTATGAGCACATTTTCTGCTTCATTACTGTAGACATTACAATTTAAATCTCACCAAAATGAAATGTCCTACATATTCATTTGTCCACTTGACACCGGAGGTTTGCATTAACAAGTGTGCTTTTATTTTCCCTAAAAATGCAAAATAAAACAATTTAATACAACTGCTCCAGAGGAGACACAGATTGTTCCTACACTGATTGACAGAAGGGTTGAGCCACAAATAAAATCATCTTAACTGGCTGAATTTTCAACTGAGTTTTTTTTTTTATTTCAAATATCAAAAGCAGCACAAAAGCATGGCATTTTCTACTATTGGAATGGGTCAGAACCCCTCAGCAAGACGGCAACAGCAAAGACACATTTCACAAGCCAGGATGTGGCATCTATACATCTATGCAGCCATCCGCTATTGCAGAAGAACGCTTTAACACACAGGAGACTTCTGTAGAAATATCTGACTGTAGAGACTGTACAGGGATTGATGAAATTCTGTCTGTCAGGGCCAGTGAAGAAATCATTTTCAGACAGTGCACAGAATGTGCAGACTATGGTTTGGTTGTATTATAGAACTGGATGAAGACAGAAAAATGGCCACCATTCATTTCAAAGGCATACGCCGAAAAAATCCCTGATTTACGGGTATATTTTCGCGTTGTGAGACCCATAGTGACTGATCAGTAGAGTCGTCCCCTATCATTCCCTGGAGCAATGAGAACATGTACATTGGGGGAAGAAAATCACAAAAAAAAAAAAAAATCACATTTGAGTCACTTGCTGGACATTAGAAAGGTTTTTGATGGATAAAAGATCCATACCCTAAAAATATAAAATACAAAGATTTGAAATTAACAGGGGTTATAGCTGGGGGTGTCCTGTCAACAGGTTTAGAGGCTTCTTTTACTATTGCGGTAAAATGCTTTTTGGGTCAAATGGGATTTTTTGTTGCAGTACCACGAGTGGCCACTGGGGGAAAAATCTGCGTGCTGCTGAGAGGCGGTACCCTATCCAGGTTTTATAATACATCCATGGTCCAGACCCACTTCTCCAGACATTGTAGCCTAAGGATTTAAAAATCATAACAGTCAGAAAAGCAGCCGTCTAGCACTATCTACCATTACACTCTTTAAAACAACGGCACAAAATGGCAGCTGAATCACGTAATGAAGAGCTCGTGTAGATTCAGTTCGGGGAGCGTTTGTATCGGTGGCAGTGACAGAGGTAATACTGTTGAACAATCACTCGTGAGCGTGCTTATTCCTCACAGATGGCTCCCCGAAGGAACAACAGGCAGTGGCGGGATTTGCAGGGCGGAGAAATACAGCTGTCCCTGTTTGACTGAGTAAACAGTTGCGAAGTCTAATTTGTTCAACACCTCCACAAAAGAGAGGTTGTAACTCTATCAGCAGTTGACCTACTGTACTGCCCTTAGCTGGAACTGCAGCACAAGCTCTTTTGAAAAAAGCCCCACTGAGGAAATGTCCCAGTGAGTGCCCCGTTGAGCGAAAGGCATGCAGGCTGTGCAACTCCCAGAGTGCTTGTCCTTTTTTTTTTTTTTTCTTCACATATCCAGTTTCATTCAGCTATCTATCACGGAGGCCGCGTCAGGGTGAGTCTGCCTTGAAAAGTGCACAGAAAGACAACGGAAAGACGATTGTGGTCCATTTGCTGTGGAGCGCAGCTGAAATCTATGTCTCAATCTGAACGGAACGCCATCTGTGCATGAAACCAATGAGAGTGTGAGGAGGTAGGACTGTGAACAGGGTTCTGAAACGGATTCTATTCAGGCATGTAGTCATGTATGTTTCCTGTGTAGACCCAAGAGACATAATACGTGCTGTGGGTCTCCTACTATGAGTTCCTTTGTCTGTTTAAAATGCCAAAAATACTACTGTCCACTTTTTAGCAACAGAAATGCAGACGCATTTTTTTCTAAAGTAAAATAATAATAACAAGCTCGGTATGTCGCAGAATGCAGAACGTGTAATTCCAGTTTGAATTACACAGATTATAAACGGTTTCTCAGCTCAGGCATGAATGACATATGTCCCCAAATTACAGGAGCCACGTGTCACCAGGAACATTTCACAGTATGATTATCTGGGCTGGAACTATGGTGGGTGTGATATTATCTCAATAATTATTCAAGAAAGAAGGGAATACACCAAAAGCCCTTTCTTTTATGCCTTTTAAAAAACACATTTTAGGAAGAGGCATTGATTTCTATATGTTCCACTATGAAACATTGGTATTTGTTGTTGTGTTTGCTATCGCTGCAACAATTGCACAGAAAATTCCAGTTCTTATAATCGATATACCACTATCATTGAATGCCTTTGAACTTCTAGTTTTGGTTATTTCATTAATGACAAAAAAACCTTGACTTAGACCTTTATGAATAAGACAACATCTTTTTGAGGAAAATAATTTCCAAAACGAAGCAGACCTTTTCAGTGATAGAACTGTAGGATTGGTTTTATCCAATCAGACTCTATCTTTACTTTCTATTAAAGCTTAAATATGCCCCCGTAGTAGAACATGAAAATGTGAAAACGCATGCATTGAAATTCTCCTTTTTTAATGACCTGTTTAGCACTATATAACCGCTCATAATCATCTGATTTGTGCATAATTAAGAACAGAACCTGTACTAAAACACTAAAAAGACTAGTGGTTACAAGGTCCATCTGATCTGCCATCTGTGGCCCTCGGACACAATGCTTTGAGTTTTTAGCAGATTAAAAAGCAGCTGTGGCACAAACTCAAGCTGGAGAAAAAAAAAAAAACTGAATAACTTGAATTAAATGTGCATGAGTCTAGCACCGAGCATCCTTTTCTCTGTAGGTCATTTAAAGGCGAGTCCCCATCCAGAGAGCCCTGCAGTAACCTCCATGTAATTGGATTGTAATCTTGAGCTGATTACCAAAATAGAAATGCACCCAGCCAATCCAGGTGATGGGAATCAGGAGTCTGTGGGTCAACCAGCATCCTTATCAGTAAATATGTCAACGACAGGATTCAGTGCGACCTCACTGGCGCTTATGTGAATGCTGTACTGTACCTAAACATGCATTACAAACATGTTACAGTTGCTGCTCTCCTATTTTGTACATTTTCCAGCTAAATTTGAAAATAACGAGGTTGTGTTTGGTTGTAAATACGGTAAACACAGAGTAGGTTTATTTTATAGTTTTTCCAAAAAGGTCTTTATGCCAGACTGAAGCAGCTTTGTGCATCTTTGGAACGACGGCTGTAGGACTTAAACTGACAGCAATAAAAGATGTGAAATATGCAGGTCGCTCTCTGGCCGATTAGGCTTCAACGTCACAGCTCTGTTGTGATGCGGCAACAAACAAAACTCACATCACACTGCATCATACACCGGGATAGTTCTGCAGTAAAGGGGGAGGAAAAGGTGGATAAAGCAAAAACCAAGTTAAAAGTAATTTGCACCAGCTATTTTTAGTTCATTATATTTAATCGGGGTCAACGGTTGTTACCTTTTAAGCAGGATAACAGCAATTTGTGTGCTGCTGCTTCGAGAATGTTAATCAGATCACCATTAAATGCCCGATAAGTAGTTACATTACAACACCTGTATTTGATATCCTAACAAGATATATTTGTGGTTTTACATTCCCCAAAAGATGTATCAGTTTAGTTTACATCTTTTCTCTCAAGCTTTTGTGGATTGACAGTATTTACATATCTCTTAGACCTACCCAATCAAAAAAGCAATTACAATCTCACTTTCTAAAAGAATCTAAAAGAAAACTTTAGACACTTTGTTTAAAACTCTAAATACCAGCATTGAAGAATGTTTTTGGACAGTTTAATTTTTGGTGTCAAAACAACCAGCTCATATGGACTGAAGAGCAAAACAGAGTGAACGTGATACATTTTTAAATTAAGCTAGCATTCTTTGGATATAGTCCAAATCCCCATTTTGTTCCTTAACATGATGCATGTCAGAACAAAACCGCAATGTTTGAGCAATTAGATGGCATTTTCTTCTACTGAAGCACCTAATAGAACTATTCATTGCAGGTATCTTTCCTGCATTAATGGTGCAATTATGCAAAAGATTTATAACACTAATGTGTGATTTTATACAAGTAGTGCTGCTTTGTAGTGTGGGTGTACCCAAGTCCATGAAATCACAGCCATGTTTTACTGAGTGCATTTAACATGACTAACATTAGGTGTTGAGTAAAATGACTTTGTAATGACAAAAGACCTGCTAGATGCCACTCGGTGTCTCGGTTAATGTACATTGAATTATTTGAAGCAAACAAACAATTACCTCACATGAATCAAAGCTAATCAAGTGAATTTACCTTTGCAGAATCGCAAAAATGCAGGATGCAATATCAACAACCTCATTCATCCAAGAACAGATATGCAACAGACGTTCTCTGTGAATATCATCACCAAAGTCTCAATATAACACCTAATAATTCTTGGAAAACTAATGAGACAAAAGGCCAAATCTCACTAAGTTGTGGTGACCGGTCTAAACTGGAAACTCAACCCACCGGTGAACACAAACGCATAATCAAATTAAGGCTCGTCTGTGGACGACAGCTGATGCAGAGGATGAAATCACGGTGCCCGGAGTGTAAGGAAGCCCCGATATTAAAACCCTGACAAGGTGCCAGATGGATTTCTCCCGGTGCTCAGAGAGGACTCTGGCAAAAACAAGAGCACCACCATTAACTGGCTCAGCCATACCCACTCTGCCCTGATTACTGAATTATACCAAGATTCTCAAACCACTTCTCATTATCTCTGCTCTCTCTGTATATAATTAAGACAACGTCTCCATGCACATCGATTCAGTAACACGAGCAGCAGCATCGACTGGGGCACACTTGTTTGTGTTGCATGTTGTCAATTGAAAAGAAGGCTCGGTAGGGCTGAACAATATTGAATTGCAATTATTTTGACTGATGTTAAAACTGCGATATAATTTGCGATACTCTACACTGAATACCACAATTGAGGTGAAAGACGGTCACAAACGCGACACTGTTTCATGTTTGAATGTTCAGAAGTGAATTCATTTCTGTTTTAACGTCACAGTGTCAAGAAATGCAGCTGTTTACCTACCATACCTTTTAACAACGTATTAACCATCTATTGCATGAAATATCAGACATGGTAAAAACTGTTTTCAACGTTTTTATAACTTAAAATAGCCTAAATAACAGATATATTAAAAATATGTAAGAAAGTAGGAGAAAACAGTCTCAGGATAGTTTTAAGCCATTTAAGTCAATGGGACTCCATTAGGTTATATGGACTAGGAATTTTCCATAAATGTATTAAATGTTAAATAAAAATCTATCTACCCTACAATGGGAGTTCATTTTTTTAGTTGGTCAAGATTTTTCCAAAATTTTGAATAAAAGACAACCTTCATTTGTGAGACAATGATGCTTAAAATGGCCAAAATAATAGATATTACAAAATATGTAAGAAAAAGTTGTAAACATAGTCTCAGGATAGTTTCATGCTATGCAAGCCAATGGGACCCCATTAGGTTGTATACACTAGGAATTTTCAATATTTGCACATCTTTAACATGTTTGTATATACAAATATACAATATAATATATACAAAATATACAAATACAAAATTCAGAATTGAATTAAATGTAAAATAAATAAAAAAAAAATGGATAGTGAGGTAAATTTTTTATTTGGTGAAAATTTCCCATGTCCAAGAGACTGGCAAACAGGATATCCTGGTCATGTGACCACCTCCTTCCAAAATAAAAGCCCCCTTTTCACATCTTGCTGTAAAAATATAGATTTTATTACAGTTTTATAGAAAAATTAAGATAAAGTAATTGTCATATGGCAACACTATGCAATAGAGGGTTAATAAAGTTTAAAATCATATCCGTGTTAAAAGATTTGTTACACCTCTACCTAAAATTATCATCGGTTTAGGGTTTCAAAGTCAACAGTAGTGCTAAAGTTCTCAAGAGCTTGTTATCTAAAGACCATCTTAAAAATAAATGATCACATTTAATTAATGACTTCATGAATTCTTTTTGATTAAACACATATTTGCTTGTTTTTGTTGGATGATTGTCTATATGGGGATATACCTTGCGTAAGCTATATATGCGTAAGCTTCCATGTAAAAGCCTGACCCATCTCTTTTTTATATTTGCTTGTATGTGAAATAAAACGAAAAAATAGAACATAAAAGCAAAGGAACCTCACCACTAAACGTGAAACTGAATAATGCAAAGAGTGGGAAAAGTACCAGTAGAGATGGGGAAGTACATGAAGTGTTCGACATCAGCCTTTCCATCGCTAGATATTCAGCAAGGTGCAGTTATGAAGGGGTTTCGAAATGACTGGTCCTGACAGTCAGCCTGTACAATTTTGAAGCACTCGTATTTGAGCATTTCCACGGTATGCTGCTTCATTCTTCGACTCCTCTACATTTCAGAGCGAAGTATGTACTTCCTATTCCACTACATCGATTTGACAGCTTTTGTTGCTTTTTAGAAGCGGGTTTGATACAATAAATATAATAAACTTTTGAAATACACATAGTTAAGATGGTTTCATTATAAAGAAATAAGTAGTTTCACCTTTTAGTTTTGATATCTTACAAACAGAAGTGTTTACTTAGTCACATTGAACACATCTAAATTGTTCATAGCCGCACCAGTGATTTTCCCCCTCTAAATTTCTCCTATGGTTTCAATTTAATGTACGATTCAATATTTCCCAAAAATTAAATATTAGTGAGAGTATTGAAACTGGGTTTCTTCTTGAGTGCTTTGGCTTTAATACTTATGTATTTTTCCCAAGCAGGATTTTTCATGCAAGACTATAACTTGAAATGGATTGTTTTTACAGTACTGTGTTTGTACTTCTACTGAAGTAAAGAATCTGCATATTTCTCCCACCACTGGTTTGGTCCATATGACTTCCATATAATAATATTTCCTGGTAAGTGCAGACACAAACACTCACTTTGAGTGTAATTTCCTCTTGTACTCACAAACACTGAGGGTCGGATACAACGGTTTGTGTTTAAAGACGTGCTTCCTCTTCAGTTTCAAACCAAAGTCACTGACCTGTTCAAAATAAACAACCCAGGCTTGAGTACTCTTACAATGTTAAAGACCTTTGATTTGATCAGACTCAGGAAATAGCAGCCGGGGGGGGATCGGGGGGGATCTTGGGGGGTAAACTCGGCAGACTCAGCCTCTTCCTCGTTTGAGGATAATCGGCATGACCGTCTCGCCTGGCTGCCTCCAGTTAGTCAGACTGAAGTCAGGCTTTCACATCAGAACTATTAACTAATGTGGCGACACCGCTGAGCTCAACCAATGGTGCGTATATCCTCTTCGACTTTTCTGAATCGGCGAAAAAGACGCAGCCAACAATCTCAATCAAAGGCTTTTACTGGGGAATTTGTACTTACGGCTTCAGAACCCAAGCACTTACAAAAGGAGGAGGAAGTATCAGGCACCGCTGCACCAGTAACACGAGATGCAGCATAGTCGAAAAATACAGAGAACGCTCTACTCTCAAACTAAACATGGCAAAGATTCTATATAAACAGAGATGTGGTCGCGCTTTACGATCAAATGTTGAACCACAATTTCTTCCTGAAACCCTAAAACCAGATTTACATTACCCGACGAGAACAAACAACACGGCAGCTTGAACACGCGAGAGTCGTCGCCACAACATGCAAGGCTGTTCGAAAATGTTTCTCCATGAATCAATATTGTAGTGGAGTATTTTTCCCCCTCCTCAAATCAAATATGTTAACAGGGAAAGGAGTTAAATAAACATGTTGGATAACGTAAGCTCTAGTAGTTAAATACTGACTGACAAATGAGGGAGCAGGGAAGAGTTGCGTAAGGACATGGCCTGAGGCTAAAGAACAGGCCGTCCCTCGTCAAACTACTGCGTGTGTCTCTCTTTATGAGGTTGTATGAGAAAGAATAAGATAGACTATTTTTTTTTATTGTAGTCTTTTGTCCTGTATTTATTACATGCATTCTTACACTGGCAACCTTCCAAGAGGAATTCCAATGACTTCTTACTGAAAACCCGAAATATCCTTCTGCACACACATATTCAATCAAGCTAATGGTACCTACAGTACACACCACTAATCTTCACTCTGCACCTTCCACACACTTAAAGGCCCAATGTAACAATTTACAGATTAAAATCTATAAATTTGACTAGAGCTTTGTTAAATATTTGGTTGATGAGCACTTTTATTATCATAAATGATTCCAACAACCTTCAAACCTAGAGAAATTCTTAATTTAATGGCCATTTTAATCTGAACAAGGGATGTTAGATGGCTGCCTCTCAATGTTCCCTGAACCGGTCTTAAATTAACTTTTTATCCAGTTTTAGGACACATTTTTACGATACAGATTAATGCATCTTGTTTTTTTTAAAACTAACTTTACCCAGACAATGGATTTTAGTCATTGGATGTTTGAATCATACGATTTCATAGCAACAACCTGAGCAAACATTAGCATTAGCTAATTTAGCACCGATTTTTAACATGAAACTGAGTTATTCAGTCTATTTACTTCAACTGTTTTGGAAAAGGAGTCCCCTGAACATCTGGATCTTCAGCGATTAGAGAAACAAGCAGAAGTCCTGTGTCCATGGAAAAGCATCAGAGAGAAACAGATTTTTAACGTTAAACTGTTTTTACTGGTTTTAATTCATGGGTCTCTTATTTTTGAAGAGAGAACTCTTGAACAATAAAAAAATCCCTTGAACAATGAACCCTAAAAGCATCCTAACTGGGAGAAGACAACAATTCCCATGAGCCCACACTGCTTCATGAAATCAACTCCATCTTTTTGATTGAGAGACCACCAGCAGCAGAAAATTACACACTGTGCATTGAACTACCTTATCACACATATTGCACCCACTACTGTGCTACTATTACAGATGAGTGACCTGCAGAAACCTGTAATATAGCGACAAAAGCACACAACGCTTGTCTAACAGCTCCTGTGGAGAGTCTAACAACACGAACACGCCAGGCCACTGCTGAGTGACTAATACACTGCTCTGCTGTTTGTGCCGTAGACGGTTGATGTGTTGCCATGCGAATGTCTAACTAGAGAGAGAGGGCATGGACAACCATTAACCTCAAATAACTGCCTGCCTCTCTCCCAGCAGCTGCTTAACAAGAAGCAGAGTCAACAAGCAGAGGCTTCAAACGGCATTGTCACTGTCGCATGGTAGCTTTCCAAAATCAATGCGGCAGTGATCTGTTCCTGAGAACAAAGTGTCACATTTAAAGATTGATGGGTATCAGGGCCAAAGCAGCAATTTGGACCCAATTCTTCATTGATCAGTATACTGCAGATTTTTGACAGTGCCTCGATCAGTTACTGACTAATTCGTTCTACTTTAGCTCATGTCAAATACACGCTCCTCCTGCAACCGAGATCCGAAAAATGCAAAAGTAGGCAGTAACTGTGCTGACACTCAATCTCTGCCTGCAGTTGATATGCTGGAAAATGTGCATGTGCTGCAAGAAGGAGTAGCACGCTACATTTCACTGACGCTATCGCCATTCAATTACACCCACTATCAAGATAAATTCATATTTTTCCTACTGCCTAACTATTTGTTGGTAGTGGGTGTTTGCTTAACCTTTTACCCAATGTTCACTTAGGCTACATCCTTAGTACTACTACGTTTTCACACCAAACTGAGTTTGTAAATGAAAAAAGATTTCTGCCCACACAAGACTTTTGTAGCATCTATTAACAACTATCAAGGAGTTGAAAACACAGAATGGTGTTTGTTAAAAGCTAAATAAAAATGATTAAATATTAAAGGTATATATATTAGAGCATTATCCAATGGTGGTGAAAGCCTTGGGATAGTCCATTTGCATTAGCGTTTTTTGCCAAGTCTTCCCTTATCACTCAATACAGTGCATGCTACCTTTGTTAGCATTGAAGTTATTGTTTTCTTCTGGAAAAGGGACTTGTGATACAGGTGCCTACTGCAAGGTGAATCTTATTTCCATGAACATTCCAAGAACAACCTCTGAAAGGGACGGCGAAAGCGCCGCCCGAGGAAAAGGAAGCAGAGGCGTGGCACATGAGCCGGTATCCAAGCAAGGCTGAAGGAGGAAAAATCCCAGTCTTTCTTCAATCTCCAATCTTTCTTGCCAATGTCTGCTCCATCAACAATGAACTATACCAATGGTTCTCAAAGTCTGTGAGGTGGTTCCAGTAGGTCCACAACAAAAAGAGGAATCATTTATTTTTTACCATTACTCCATCCTTTAGTAACACAATGACTTTATTTTAGTACTTTGTGTTCAAGGGAAAATAAGCAGATTATTTTAAACATTAGAAGGCTACATGCCACTGTGTGGCCTTGTATGTTGAAGTACATGGATCTTATGATTTTTTTTAACCACAGTATCAAATTGGGTATCAAGAATCATGAAATTTTACTGGCACTTGCACCATCTAAATTTCTGATATTGTAACACCCCTAGTCAGAATTAGACTTAAGAATATCTTGTGAACCAAATGCTCAATAACTCTGAAAACTGAAAGGTTTGCCAACTTAAATAGTTTTTTATGTCAAATCTTCTCCATTTCTCATTCTCTTCCATTTGTCTGCTTTTCATCTCTCCAACACTGTCAGTCGCGTCTGCCTAATTAAAACGTGAACAAGTACACCTTCTCCCCTTTATTTTAAGTATCTACTATATTTTTGACAGATTGCAACACAGTCAAAGTAAAGCCACTAAAGTACTTAAATTTGAGACAATCATTATACCTGGACAATGCTCACAGTGCACTTTTCCCCCCAAAAGTGCCACATTACATATTTGCATTAAATGCAATAAAGATCACAGCCTGGAGGCTCCTAACACTAAGGCTGAATTTATGCTTCTCTCGAGTTGTTTCAGTGCTTCAGCTACAGACGCCTACAGCACTGGAACTGATTTATAGTTATGGGATTTAACCCACTGATTGTCATAACACCTCTACCTCACTAGATGGATGTGTTGTACATTATCAGGCTGTGTCGTGCATCTATTATACACCCCAAAGTAATTGGGTTTACCTTCATTTATTCCGCCACGTAGATGGTGCTGATTGTGGTGAGAAGAAAGCTCTCAGCGCAAGATGACAAAACACACATTTGCTTAGCATCACTGAAAAGAAAGATTAGCGGATTTTTTTTTCACACCATGTTGTCTCCCCCATCTACAGATACAAGCAGCGATGGAAAAATTGACACAATGCAAACAAAGCCGTCCAATTACAATTCCTGTGATCACACAGCCGTCGTTGCCCAGCACACAGATGCCACAACATCTCAACACAGAGGCATAAATCTGCCTTAAGCTGTTGAGTGAAACGTTACCCACCCCATATTTTCCAAACCGGTCAGGACAGTCCAATCCACTTATGTTAAAGCCACAAGATTGCTTCTCTCGACTGTTTAGACAAATGTCCGCGACTCTCAAATGTTTTATCATGCGCAGTAAAGCATCGTGGCGACGCCGCTTGAAGCCTGAAGAAAACGTGCGATACCTGAAGCTGGTGTACAAACCTGTCTGGCCTCATTATTGAATATTCTTTCACCAACCCCCCTGAAAGCCTGCCGTCTTTCACAGCAGACATTCATGTGTACATGTGAATATATTCAGTGAATTTGCCGCTGCAAGCAAGGGAGGGGGGGAGGTTGATGATATGACTGCAACCAAAGACTATTTTGATATTCAATTAATCCATTAATTATTGAAATGATTAGTTGTTTGGTTCATAAAATGGTGTAAAATTTGGACATTTTCTTCTTTAAATTACTCAAATCTATTAATCGTTTATTAATGTAGTTGGCAATTAATAGTTAATAACTCATCAATTAACTGACATGACGGTGATGTTTCTATCATTCAGCTAAAGCAAATTACGATATGGCCGCCATCTTGTGTCAGAGGAAACCATTAGTTTTGAACAACTCATCTATTCTTTTGATTGGCCCATTTTGTTCTTTTGTGTGTGTGATTTTTCTATTTAATGTCAAGGACAACTGATATTTGATTGTGAAAACTGTAGGGCTGACCAAAAAAAAAAACTGAAGCTTTGAAGCATCAATTGTTGCCATGGTAATTGATCATGAAGTCCTTGATCATTTTTATTTTAATAGCGTGCATGACATAGACGAAGAAAACAAAGAAGTCAAGTGTCTGACAACCACAAACCTCCTCTTGTCTTGTCCTCTCTCCTGACAACCACAAACAACCCCCTGATTTTTTTGGTCCTTGAATGATCAATTCTCAAAATATGGTAATTGGGTCAGCCCTACGAAATTGCATATTGGGGTATGTCATACTACTGCAGCCCAAATAAGGGAATCAGGCTCCATCAAGCCATCAGACTAATGGGAAAATGAACAGGGACAGATAATAATTACTTCCTGCCGACTGCTTGGATCTGTGGTTTGTCACTTATGTCTGATCTGATCTGAAGAACCAACAACTGAGCTACGGCTCAAGTTGTTTTTCACGAATGTATTTAATTGTTAACATTTTTTTCCAGAGAAGCCCGGTTTGCTGCATAAATATTTTACGCTGGCAACCCTGTTCTGTTCTTTCTGTGGTGCTCTCTGTCCTTGTTTCTTCAGTTGCTACTTCCTGTTAAATCAGACCTGATACTGACATATTTTCTTTTTAGTGGGAGCAGAGTTTAAACTTCTCTTTTGTTTGGGTTTTGTTTGGCTTCTTGTGACAGTTCATTCTACTGATTCTCGGGTTTGCTGATGTGGTTCATTATTTTACTTCTTTTTTTTTTTTTTTTTTATTTGACATGCACATTGCCATTTCCAACAAAAAAACAAGAGCAACTCTCTAATTTGTCAAAGTGTAAAATTATATGCCAGGGGCAGGGGAATCTGTGTTTTTTTTCTTAGACAGAAAAAAATGGTTACCGAGAAGAACTGCAACCATTCAACACAAAATAGTTGACAGTGGTCCAAATGTGGTTGCTGGGGAAAACTGGTCAAGCACTACTGCAGAACCCTGAGGGCCCTAACACGGCTGCCTGTAAACACAGACCAACCCTGACTGCTTTGCTCAAGCAGAAGTAGTCAGCTGTTTGTGTGTTTTTTTTTATGAAGATGCCAACCATTTGCCTATTTTCAGCTTCTCCAATGCGAAGATTTGATCCTATTTGTCGTACATGATAGTAAACTGAATATCTTTCGGTTTGCACTCTTGGTCAGACAAAACAAGACAGCTGTGGGTAATCATTGGAGGATGAACCTATTTGAAGATCACCATTGTAACTATTTACTGATATTTTATAGATTAATCCAGAGTTTGGTGGGAATTGAGCCCCAGTTTCGGGCTCAGATAATGGCGGTGATAAAAGAACAATATAAATGTTTGGTTAAAAAGATAATTCGCGGATACTGTAATTTTGGCAATTTTCAAAAACTGAAGTAAAAATCAGGTATATTTGTCACTTTCATATTACACACAGCATACATGGGAGGGAACAAACCATTCTCCATAGATCAGGACACAAATTAAAACATGAAGGACAGCGATGTTGAAAGAAGGTGCTGATCTTTTTAAATTATCTTATATTTTTTTCTCACTTTCCCATCAGAAACTAACAAATACCTTAGGACAGACCTTTTTATGTGAAGTGATGTGAAACAGCAATATTAGGTTATTTTGGCTCAATTGTTAAGTGTGGGACTAAGCAAGTAAATTAACGGGGGTTGAAGGGGCGCACGCCAATTTTGAAAACTGGATTAAAATCACTTAATTAGGGAAATAACTGGCAGGAGCACTAGCGCTCTAATATCCAGCCCTGGCATCTCCAAGCAACATTTTCACCATTTACCAGCCGAAGACACACCTCATCTAATAAACTAGCCCCGTGATATTTTTAACGTCCTAAAGAATCAAACGACTAAAGCATATAATCCCACTTAATTCTTTATCCACACACAGTAGACACTGCATACGATCACTGGGACCCTGAAACGACAACACTTCAGTGGTCTATAAACCGCCTTTGATTTGATCACATTTTAAACTAAAGAGGATGTGAACAGTCTATACTTCCATGTGTGCTCGAGCAAAGAGATCAAACAGGACAGTAAAATCCGAACTCCACAGTTCTGGATAGATAAAGAATTAGCACCGCTTCAAAAAGTGTTGGCATTTGTATTAAAGTTACACTCGATCATCTGTTCTCGCTTTAGACCACGGATGCGATTTCATTTACTCGTCACTATCACAAGTGAGGAATGTGTCATCCGAGAGAGAGACAACTGCTCTCTTTGACTCGACATATCACTGGATACTGCAGGATGATGAAGGCGAGAGGGACGGAGCCTCGGGACAACCTGCTCACGCCCTGCCGCCACATTTAAGTATTGATGTGCTCCGAGGAATCCCCGCACATCACTTTCTGACAGGCCTTTCTTTCCCTGGACGCGGCTCAAAAACGTGTCTTTAGGAAAAAAGAAGGGCTGCATCTAAAAAAAAATACAAAAATCACACACTCAATAGTTGTACTATTCAACGTACTGTGGTGTGAATAAATAGTAGCATCTATCTTTTTGGTAAGAACTGAACTGTAATTATCATCACTTCCTGAGAGCTTCCTTGCCGGCTGGAGATGCATAACCATGGTAACCTTTACAACCAAAAGTGTGCATGGTTTTAAAGATATATTATACCGAGCAAAGTCGAACCTTGAAGCGTTTACTGACTTTGAAGCAGAGCAGCCTCGGGTTGCTGTCTGTTGCTGTTGTCGTTATCGTCTGTCGTCGTCATTGCGGGATATTTTACGCTGGTGAAGACTCATGTATACACTCATGTACTGTGTGTTATTTTGCCAACGAAAACTCCATTTGTCAATATTTTATTTCGAAATGAAATTGTAATCATTTCTAAAACAAACCAAAAAAGACTAACATAATTTTAAGCAACCTGAAATTTTCCATTAACCCTCTATTCTATGAAATATGACTCAGACATGGTAACAAATGTTTTTATTACTTAAAAAGATAAAAGATAAATAGATATGAAAAGATTTGAAACTGTTTCAGCATAGTTTCAAGCTATGCAAGTCAATGGAACTCCATTAGGTTGTATACACCAGGAATTTTCCATCAAAATTTAATTAAATGTTAAAGTAAGAGCAAACAGGATATTCTGGTCATGTGACCTCATAAACTGTCCTTCAAGAATAAAAGTCCACTTTTCATGCCAGGCTGTAAAAACATTGATTTTCTATCACAGCTTTTTAGAAAAACGAAGATAAAGTAAACATTGCCATATGGCAACACTATGCAATAGAGGGTTAAAAGCAACTAAGACTAAATAATAACCCTTGCCAAAATTACCACTGGTTCATACTAAGGTTTTGTTCATAATAAAAAATCTCTGTTAGTATGGAATTTTGGATGCAGCCCATGACATTCCGACAACTAATCTCAAGCCTACAGCATCTGGGAGGACACTAGACTCAACTGCTTTTCTGTTGAAGTTGAGTTATTGGTGGGCTATTGCAACTGAAATGCAGCTCAAAGAAATCCTATTTTTTTTTTTACATTGCTATATTAAATCTGTCATTTGTAGATAAAAAAATATCTCATGTGTAAATTGAGTGTTTCTTCCAACAGTGGTGCACTACCAACCTAAGTTTAACAAGATACTAAATTACGGCTGAATGTTGACAGCCCAACGTTACCCTGACAACTCTACTTTACCAGAGGTAGCTCAACAGACTTCAAACCCCGTCTCTTCAACAACCTAATGGGCAAAAAACACATTTCTCTACAGTGCAGCAGTACAGATGAATAATCTGCCCACAAATTTGAAATGGAGTGTTTCACGGAGCTTGTTTAAAGTGGCCTTAAAGACATGGTTAAGAATCATGTAGCATTTTCAATAAGAATTTTAAATGGAGACATATGACCTGCACTCAGGGAAAATGTCCATCTCTTTTCATTTATTAAACATGATGTCTAATTGTAGACAGCCAAACATCTCAACTTATGACTTCCTCAGTAGCTGCATCATGTCAATCCTATGAATCCTATATATTGAACAAAGAAATTCTTGTATCCTGACTATTTAACCACCACAGCAATCAGGAGAAAATGTAGAATCAAAGCAAAGGTTATAATTTACCTTAATTCCAGTGTATAGTCTATATAATTTCTAAACATATACTGACAAGTCATTTTTTTTAACAACAGAGCCTCAACATTTAAACGTAATTTAGAGCCAACCAGTGACAGGCATGGGACAAAATTAGAATTCTAGCCCAAAGCAGCACAGCTGTATTAACATTACAGAGGAAACACTGAACTTGCAGTGTCAGAATCGAGTGAAGCGAGAGTGATTAACGAGGTCACGTTGCTTATGAGTGGATGAGTGAGGACAGCAGTGAAAGCAATAGTGCGTCGACAATGCTGATGGTTCTTTATTACAACAGAAATCGGGTATGGGCCTAATCGATTTATATTTTCTTTCTAAGAACACACAGGAGGATATTTCAAACCGCGAGGCAAATGAGACAGCATTTCTGCAGCACTCAAGGACTGTGCTGCGCCACAAAAAGCTGACAATATCTTTATAGCTTGTGTGGGGGAGAGCTTGAGTGTAACCTGGGCTCGCATCCCAGGAAAAGATGGATCACCCGTCTCTGGCTAAGCAGCAACTGTGCAACAAGCATTCAAACTGTGCTCCTTTCTGCTGTAATTCACCACTGAGGAATCTATCAATGCGATAAAAACTACAGCAGAGTTGCGGATTCTTTGACCTGTGACGCAACTTTACGGTTTCAAATGACAACACCAGTCTAGTCGAATTTCAAAAGAACCACTCGAGAGTCTTAGCAAACTCCTTTTTTAATCAAAGGTTCACATCCATTTTGTTGCAAAACACATAACATAAGTTAAGGAAATTAACGGATATGGTGCCATTACTCACTACTAATGATAATAATTCCGTCCAAACCTTCCCCCCACAACAGTTCGAGAAGATACTCCTTCACACTTTATGAGGTTGAAGCCGTTGGGGTTTTTTTTTTTTTTTTTTGAGGATGACTGGCAGTGCTTGGAAGGTGCTGTTGACATAAAGTCAGACAGACAAGTCCAGGCAGATGAATGTCCGGGCAGGTAGCCACGTCCTTGCAGACATATGTAGCCTTTGTTCACAGAAATAGATTTAGATCTCGTTTAGGAACAGATAAGCATGAACCGAAATTCAACTTTCCTTCACGGGTGCTTGGTATGCGGGATTCAGTTTCAGTAACCACCCCTAACCATTAGGGTCCGTGAAAAAAAAAAAAAAGACAGCTAATGCAAGTTTACCCTAAGCAGAGTGTGACTGTTCTTGTAGGAAACAAAAAAAAAATAAAATAAAACCAGTGCATCAACTACATAGTAAATTACAACTCTAAAAGAGGGGAAAATATCAGATCGCTGTTTTTCAGCACATTTGAGTGTTGGATGTTGGAGATTTCCACCAGCATATTAACAAGCCCAACCCCCACCACCACTTATGGACCACTTCAAATAAATCTCAACCTCAGGGAAACACTGTGTGATATTTTAAACCACAAAGACACTTCTTTTCATCTCAACTTCCCTGACAATACTTATTATATATACACATATATAAAATGGATTTATGTGCACTATAGAGAAAAAAAAATAAAGGTTTAGTTTCATTTCTCATTTTAAATGTTTTCTTTTTGTTTCGCAAAACAAAAAACAAAGAATCAATTTGCATATATTAATATACGTTCGCCCAAGCTAATTGGCTTCAGGCATGTGATTGTATAAGGCACCTTAGAGCCTTCAAATTAGCAGCTACCTTTAAGGATACAGGCTAAATCCTTTCTTAGTTTGTCATCTGCTGCTGTGCAGCCATGAGATGACGGGAGCCTTACAAAGCCAACATAATCCCCTTGTCCTGGACTAATCTGATGCCCTGGACCTGTAAACAAACACTGTTAAATACTCTCTGATGTTGTTTCTTTAATATCCCGGCTAGGTGACGGTAAAAAGGTGAATGAGGTCGAAAATGTATACAAAATATATATAACTGAGTGAAATAGGGCGTTTTTGTGCAGTCTCCTGACACCTTGAATTTCTTAAATGCTGATTTAGAGGGAAATGTATCAGATTTATATAAAACTGAATTTGTCACTTTGAAAAGGTCATGTCCAAGCAGCTCGGGTATCACAAAAAAATCACAGTGGCGAAAATAAGCAGAAGAGCCTCGAGAGACGCCGCTCTCACGTTCACCTTAAGACCTTCAACCGAGCTAATTTTACCCAACCGTTAACTGTCATTTTACTGTGTCAGAGCATTAAATTTCACTTCCACTTTGCAATTGATGGCTCTATCAGATTGTAGAAAATGTGTCTGATATGCTACTGGAAAGGTCCTGACACCCATATAATGATTAGAACAGGTTACCACTAAAAAAAAAAAAAAAAAAATGATGAGGTGATCAGATTGGAGAAGAACTGCTTTGGAAAAAAAAGGCAGCTGGAGAAGAAGCAGTGGGAAAGAGATGTTTTCTCTGAAGAAGTATTAGTATTATTAACAAGAACTGTGGCTTTTATGTTGCCAGCTACAACTACATCATTCAATTTTGGCAACATTAACTCCTCTGGGTTAGACACTTTTATATCAATCTTTTACACCAGTTTCAGCATGACAAACTTGTGAGGAATTTTAAGTAATCCTAACATAAAAACACACTTAAATCTTCCAAATCAACACACAAAAAGGTTGCCAATTAATCAATACTAACGCGAATGAAAAAAATAATTTAAAAAAGGCACTGCTGACAAATTACAGTGGCGTGCTAATAAAGTTAATCTTGATCCCCAGACTACAATAGCTTTTGCTGGCTGGCCGAGCAAGATGTACTGGAGTTGATATGCACGATAGTTTATTGGGGAGAGACTCTGAACATCCAAACTAATAATATTTTGTTCCCCTGGGCTGTGTAATCCTTTTGTCTACTGTGATGACGTTACCTCAGATTTCAAGTCAAGCTCTACTAGAATATACTGAAGCTCCACTGCTGCCTGAAACTGACCCTCAGTGACAAAGTGTTGAATAATATATAACTACAGGTCTGTGAATTTGCTGCACGTTTCCAAATAATCGGATAAGGTTTGTGCCGTTTTATCTCAATACCACAATTATTTTGTGTTATTTGTACTGTAATTTCCTATTTTGATTAATTGCTCACGAAGGATTTCTAATTTTGTTTAATTTTATTGTATATACACACATCAGGTCACTCTTGAAAATGAGATTCTATCTTAATGGGTCTCATCTGAATAAATAAAAAAAAAGGTTAATAGATTTCACAGCAGTTAAAATATATTAACAGCGCTGAGGTGTTGGATGATTTCACTGTATGTTTGAACATAATAAGTTACATCTGCATTCGTGTTAAGGTTTTTTTTCCTTCATCAGTGTCACCAGCTGCAACACCCGCACAATGGAGCTGCCAAACTGCCAGGAGACGAAGCCGATAATTAAAATAAACCGTGCCATTAGCCAGGAACACTTACAGCTTTATTTATAATGGAACAAGTCAAATATTTCACTGCCAGATACTCAAAAGTCACCTTTCTCACTCGGTGATTGTTGTATACATCTGAACAAATGGCAAGAAAACCAGCCATTCCAGCAGAATCACTCTGACTGAGAGCAAATCTAATGGTACCTCTCAACTTCATTTATGGACAAAATGAATCGGGCCTCGGGTGGAGAGAACACTCCAAGTGCAATTGAATTTGGTGTGTTCACAGACACTGTTGACCTGCCCTTAAATATAGCACTGCAAGATAATGCAAAGCACTCACTGAGACTAGATGTCCAGTTCATTTAGTCACAGCAGATGGAGGACCTTAAGAGTTGCATTTTAAGCAATAAACACTCGAACTAGGAAGAAACAGAAATACGCTGCTCAGATGACATGTGTAGATCTCATAAACCTTTGGCAGCAGTGCATCTGGGATGACGGGAAAGTCGATTCAAAACCCAATACAAGTTCATTTTGCTAGCATAATGGAAAAGTCAAAGTTAACTGGTGGGAAAACCCCCAAAAACACAACCCAAGGAAAAAGGATCCGACTTATACGGAAAGACAATCCCAAAATCTGTCATGTAAGAAAACACCCTCGACAAGAGGATTTAGCAGTCAACCGTTTCAAAAGCGGCGTTGTCCCGGGAAGCTTCATCTAAAAATACTTGTTTCTGTTGTTGGATTTGACTTGTGACATGACTGTGCGCGGAAAGTGAAATGAGCAGTTCAAATGGTCAGTATCGCACGTTCTCCCGAAGCGTTGAAACCTCAAGAAGAGTGACACATTACTGTAAAAACATCCGTTTCTATTTTCCTTGACATCCCTAAAGAAAAAAAAAAATTCTTCTTGTTCCTACAGTTGGATGTTTGAGCTTTGCTGTGCAGGATGATGTATGTGCAGAGTTTGACACCAGACGGATGTTTTCACGTTCATCTGTGGAAAGTGGAAAGTTTCTATGAGCTCACTGGAAGCCGGGTTTTAAAGGGGCGGGGACTACTGGCATGATTTGTGACATCACTAATCTTTTGGAAGCCAATTCTTGTCTGATACAACTTACTTCATTATTTTTTTATTTTTAGAGTCTGAAATTTTTAATGAGGTGTATATATATATATATATATATATATATATATATATATATGTTATATATATATATATATATATATAACATCCCATATTTCGAAATTCATGTACAAACGTACATTTCTGTATGGGGAAAAAACTGTGCCTGAAACAGAATTTAAGTGTATCCAACTTCTTAGGGAGCAGCTAACCTTCTATCATGAAGGGCCACTTGCTTGATTGACAGGTGGATATAATGACACTACTGGTTGAAAGTTCTCTGCGCAAGATGACATTGTAATATTTTTATTAAACATAGTTCAAAATGTGAACAATATGACAATAAATGTGATCCAAAATGATTAAAAACACATTTCTCATTTCAGGTGAGATGCATTCTAAATCACATACTATACCCTACGAACTCTATAATCAAACTGTTGTTCAGCATACTTTCATGTAAAAAGAGTAGCAGCGTTTTTATCGTAAGCCCTGACGTGAACGATCTATCGTTTTTTTTCTAACCCAGGTTTTGTTTTCGTCAACTGTTTTACATGTGTATCCTGCCAAGCTCACCAATCAGAAGTGGTATATTGTGCCAAGAGGACAAGGTCACATGTTCTGGTGTCCAGTCAGTGTAAGCTGGTCATCAGTTTAAAAACTAAAATGGCTTCAGCGGGACTAGAAGGGAAGTCAGGGGTTTAAAACCCAAAGAAAATTGTGACAAAATCAAAATCACTGTCACAATTCAATTTTTTTCTTATAATCATTCATCCCTAGCTATAATTACATCACTTCCTGATAGCCTTCTTGCCAGTTGGAGACACGTAACCATGGTAACCTGTGCCAACCTACAGTCTAAACTATTTAAAATATATATTACGCCTGACAAAGTCAAACCAAATTCTACCAGGGAGAGTTATTGATATACAGTATACTTTAATAATATGCACCTGACATAATGTGAGTTCATACCAAGTTTTCAGACATACTAAAGGATCTCAAATACTGTTTTACTATACTAACTAGCATGTTAGTATAGACTTTTAGACGCGGTGGTGCATTTTAAAACAAGTCGTCAGGACTTTTGTGAAATTGTGATGTCACAAATACAGTCACCGCCCACCCTGACGTTGACAAAAAGTCAACAATCATAAAAAAAGAGACTCATTTATACTAATGAGTCAGACATAAAATTACCAGTTTTCTTCCAGACCGGAGCTTTAGAGAGGAGATATCAAACTATTTTGGTTCTTAAAACTACAAATACATCTTGTGAGTAATATCACAACTTCTTATAAAACCCAGAAAAAGTGAACAATCGTTAAAATATGTCTGTAGAGGACCTTTAAAATCCCCCTCAAGGACCCCCTGGGGGTTTGGGAAACACTGTGCACTGGTGGAATCTGCTGCTCCAACTCATTTCTAACATTTAGCTGTCTAACATTCTCACTTCCAAAAAAAAAAAAAAAAGCATGCAAGTTGTTTTCTTTCATTACGTCCAGTTTCCTGGAAGCTGCTGGCGTTAAATGGCATTTGGCTGCAGGGAGAACATGCTAACAGCTCTGCATGTTTATAGTTGAACTTCAAGAAGCTAACAGGGCTAACTTGGAGTGTAATGAGCTAATGTGAACAGTGCGCTAGCTGGCAGAGTGAAACAATGAGCTCAGAGTGCAGTGAGGCTTGGCTAGCTTGCTGCATGCTGTGTTGGCTATACTGTGTGACGCTAGCCAGCCTGCTTTTTGCACGCAAGGCTAACACTTTAAATGGCTAACGAGTCGCAGCACTATCAACAATAAGAGAGAGGGGGGGGGGAGAAAAAGAGAAAATTGTAGTAACTTACCGAGTTAGCTAGCCACTCCTATTCCAACCCCTGCTGTGTCCATGGTGGCGAGCAGCACTCCGTAAAAGAGGAATCAAGAGGAGTGATGAATTACAATAAAAGCTCTAAAAAAATGTGAAGGAGCGGTAAGCTCTCCCCCAAAGACATCCAACACAAGAGAGGAGGGGAGGCCAGCGATTCACTGGACTTCTGCCATCACACTTCCAGATAAACCGAACACAGCGAAAACAGCCGGAGTCCGGAGGGCATTCTCTTCACGTCCAGCCGTCTCCCCGCCGCCTGCCGCCGATTAATCCCCCCGCGAACGAGCTTCCCATCCAGGTTAATTCCTCCGTATTCACCGTTTCTGAATGAGCGCCGCGCTGGTTCTTCTTCTTCTCGTTCTTCTTCTTCTCCTTCTTCTTCTTCGTGTGGGAACTGATATAATGTAACCGAGCAGCAGCAGCGGGAGCCGGCAGCAAATCCCGGAGACGCGGGATCCGGTTCAGGACCGGATTCCGCCACTCCACACACGGCTACAACAGCGCTGAAGACGTGGAAGTGGATCATCAACACGGACTGGACTCTGATTTACAATCGGAATCCCAATCAGCTTTATTGGCCACGTTTGTGTAGTATATGTCCACTCTGTACATTGGTATAAGGGTCAGTTGGTACCAGGTAGTTTAATTCTCTTAAAAAGATTGTTTTTAAAAAAAACACATGCTATCAACAAGTTTTATATTCTAGGTGGATTATTTATTTAAAATGCATCATTCTTTTTCGGTTACACAAAAAATGCACAAATTTGATTTTGGTAAAAAAAATCTACAAAAATACTTTTAAATAACAAGAAATCAAAATTTTGAGAGACCCGATGAATGCTTCTTAAAACTGTATTTTAAACATTTTTTGACTTTCTCATCTTGCCAAAGTTATTTGTCACTGACTCATAAATAAATAATAAACAAAAGACAAAGACTAAATGTTCAAATAAGAGTAAAGGAAGTAGGCTTAAATAGACAAAAATGTGCAAATTTTAGTATACTTATATAAAAGGCAAAAGTAGAGAAATAAATAGAACAGAGGTGTGATTTAATTAATTTGTCGAATTTCAACAGTATTCAAATGAAAAAGTACCAATACAGTAAGATTCTGGTCAAAGTCGGGCATGAAAAATCTTAGCTTAGTACATGGGTATTGTCAGTAGAATGTATTTAAAGGGACAGTTCACCTCTAAATAAAAAATACATATTTTATTAATACCTGTCAATCCATCAGGTTTGTTTTGGTGTGAGTTGCAGTGTTTTGGAGTTTTGTGCTCTGCAGGCTTCAAGTTTCCACACTTGTGAGAGTTGTATACTGCACCACGATTCAAAAGATTTTGTGATGTCACAAATCCTGCCCATAGGTAAATGCCTTAAAGGGCCGCCGCTAATTATTATTTATTTGTTTATAGTGAAAACAGTGAAACCAGACCCAATGAACACTATTAGGGTATGAATGTGTGTGAATGAGTGAATGAACACACTGCAGTTCATTTACTAAAGGACTAAAGGAACATTATAAACTGTAACTAATGGCTTCGTTAAGTGACTTGTCCTATTTTTATTTCCTTCTCTTTTAATTCATTAATAGCTGTTTTTATTTGGATCTAAATGCCCTTTTATAGTGTGCCTTCTTTGTGCTTTCTCTTAAGGCATTTAATGTTTTATGTAAAGCACTTTGAATTACCATGTTGTTGAAGTGTTTATTTTATTTAAAAGGGACAGAGCATATTAATGAACATCAGTATATTGAAGTTAGCAGGGCTGCTAATTTACATCCAGAGTCCCCTGGCAGGTAACAGATAATGAATATACCAATAAAAATACAACAATTTATACAAAGGACTACAGTGCAGGAACATATGGACATGCATATATATATATAGATATACTGGGAATAACATCACAGGAATGTGGATGCCTTGGAACATCTGCTAAATTGGTAAATTGCCTGTCAGGTGAAACTTGAACTTGACTAATGAAGGGGGAGGCAATGCATTATTTTCCTTGTTTTTATGTTGATGTGTTTTTGTATTACACTATATTGCGCTGTGTATGTTTTCTGTTTCCTGTTATGTATGGCAGGTACTTTACATGAATGAAAATGCAGTAACAATTTCTATTGGCAGTGTGTGTGTGCGTGTGTGTGCGCACGTGTGACATAAAACCTTGCCTCTGGTGAAATCATCATCTCAGTTTTATAACAATGTTATTCAGTTAGAGACAAAACATTCTAGTACAGAAACAATCAGGGTCAATAAAAAAATGGGCCAAGGTTGAAATGTGGATGTGAGGGATGTTTCCAGAGTCAAATTGACAAAACATCTAAATATTTGAGCAGCATTGTTTAGACAGTACAAAAGGAATTGTTCATCCAATCAGAAAATTATTTAACTTTGAAGTAAAATTTTTGCGTGAGATATGAATGTTTGCAGGTAAGCTATGATGTTGGGCTGGAGCTGTTTGAAAAAAATGAGCCAAAGCAAATATGAAAAAAAACTGTAATAAGTCATTTACTATAAATGAATAAGGAAAAATGTTTGGGTTACAGAGCAAAAAACATTTTTGCTGGTGTAAATATTTGGTAAAAATGCAGTTTTACTTATAATACTATAAATTACTAATAATACTAATCATTACTCATCAAGTCTGAATTTTATACATTTAACCCCTTGTGTGAAATATTACTTAGATGTCTTCAACACAAACATGTGTTGAATGTTTTTATTCTTTAAAAGGGCCCAAATAAAACATATATTAAGAAATATATATATAAAATTGTAAACATAGTCTCAAGATAGTTTCATGCTATGTAAGTCAATGGGACTCCATTAGGTTGTATACACTAGGAATTTTCCATGTTTGCATATTGTTGCCATATGGGAACAAATCAGTTTTAGCATATTAGAAAAAAAGACTTATAACATCAAAAGTTAATTAAATTGGAAATCATAATAATAATAATAAAGAATTTTCCAAAATTCTGAATAAAGGACAACCTTTGGTTGTAAGACAAGGATATTCACATGTCAAATGTCCATGAGGCAAAGAGATTGGTAAACAGGATATCCTGGTCATGTGACCTCATAAATTATATGTCCTTCAAAAATAAAAGCCCCCTTTTCACTCCTAACTCCTATAACGTAGATTTTGTATCAAAGTTTATAGAAAAATGAAGATAAAGTAAATGTTGTCATATGGCAACACTATTCAATAGAGGGTTAAATAGGATGCTAATAACTGAACTGTAGTCCAGATTCCATTTTGCAGCCCTTTTTCTGAGGAAAGTGGTTGAATGGTCCATTGGAGCGTTCCTCCTGATTAACTAAAGAGCTTATCTAAAAGATAAGTGTCATGCTGGAGGAGGATAAACACCAGCCGAAGGGATTTTTCACAACCTGACAACCCACCGAGTTGGTTAAATTAGTGGATTATAACTGACCAATAAAGCAACGATAAAGACAGTAGTCACAACTTCTAAATCAATTATAAAAGGGGCCTTCAGAAGACATGAGTGAATGGAGGAAACGCTCTTTTAAAGCTAGTGATTGATATCATCTGTATCAAAGGCATCTTGTTGAGAGTCAATACTCTTAAATCTGTTAATACTTACTTACAATGCTTGTGTCAAGATTTGATCTTTACAATTGTGACTATCTACGCTACCTTCTAATTTCTGTGAAGTGAATCTATTAAAAAAAACAATCCGAGGGGGAATTTCTCAGAAAAAAAAACAGATTTAAACAATAAGACCCTTTGAGATATGTCAGGATTCAAATTCTCTCGGCACCACGCATAACCTTTCATGTTTACCAGCTTCAAACACCACGGAGGCTTTAAGTCGTTGTCTCTCTCAGCGCCGGTTTCCCGGGCAACAGGAATATGATAATGTTGCCTTTGACATGACAGAAGGAATCATCTCGCTAACAAACAGAGACAACAGGCGCAGGGAGGGCTGGGGGAGAGGCAGGGGAGAGGCTGAATTAATGGACTCATTTTCACACAGAGGGGAACGCAGCAGCAGCAGCAGCAGCAGCAGCTACTCACCATCCTCCATCTTCCTCTGTTGACTCCAATGCATTTCTGATTCCCGCTGGCAGGCACACTCGCGCCTTCCCCCCAGGGAGCAGCCAGCCCTCCATCGGAGAGATAAATAACAGTCAGTGGCCAGAGGGGGACCAGCGGGGGACACGTTTCTGACGATGACTGCCCTTCAAGGCTCAGGCTCCTGACCAAGTGCTTCTCACTGAGCGTCACAGCGACTAAAAAGCCGAAACGAACAAGCTGTGTGTGTGGACGGCATGTGTTTTCCATCAGTGAAAAAGGGCTAATCAGCCAGCCATGTGGAATCTCAGAGGGGCTGGCTTGATTCGTGTGTGTGATCATCTTTCCATTACTCTGTGAAAGAAACTGTAAAAGCCTGGAGACCCATCTACAGCACGTTTTAAATAAAAGATCTGTATCCGCTGGCAATCTCTTAGCACTTTCATCAACTGCATGGACGCAGTGGTGGAAAGTAACTAATTACATTTACTCAGGTACTGTGCTTAAGTAGGATACTGAGGTCATTTACTTGAGTATTTCTATGTGATCCAATACATTGGCCTACTCCATTTATCTGAAAGCTTTAATTACTTTCAGATGCAGATTCAGCTCGATGGTTAATATAACAAGCTTCAACACATACATGAAAGCAGTGGTTTCAACTTTTCAGTGTTTCGATGTCTTACAAACATCAGTGTGTAGTCGACTCACATTTCACATGTCTATGAGTTGTAAAGAACTAATGGGAATAGAGATTTTCCCTCTATACTCAATAAATGTTCAACAGATCCAATATTTCACCAACAATCAAACGATTTGAGGAAAAAATCCAAAAAGTGAAAACAGATTCATGGATCAGATTTTTTCTTTGTTCTTCTTTCCTTTCCCATTAATCACCTCAGGACCCCTCACATTTATCTGATGACCCTTTGGAGGGGCTCAACCCCTAGGTTGGGAATCACTAGACTGAAGCAGTAGGCCATTGTGAAGTATATGAACCTGTGTAGTAGTTTCAACATGAACATACTGGACATTGATGCAGCAGAATCAACAATATAATATAATGATATCAGTTAGTGGGACAAAGTGAGTACTTCTACTTGTACTCTGTACTTTTACTTGTTTACAGTGCTTTTAATTAAGGAAATGAACAAAGTACTTCTTCCCCCACTGCATCAATGCAGTAGAACAAAGAAATACTTCCATAGTAATACAATAACAAAACTATTAACACAACAATATATTACACTATTGTAGTATTAAACCTTTCAACAAATCATTTTTTTACCATGACCTAATTCAGATTGATCTGGATCACTTTGTGGTTTTGAGCGACAAGTCTCAACAGCTGTTTGATTGATTGTCACGAAAGACGCTACAGACGTTCACTATGTCCCCCAGGATGCAATAATGTAGCCGATCCTCTGATATGTCACCAAGCCGATGGGGAGGCTTCATTTCTCTGATGCGATTATAGACCAGAATCATACAATGGCTCTGTAAAACATGTGGTCAAACATGTGACTTGAATAGGTGAAATCAAATAAAGCAGACAAATTTGGTTGTAAAATATTTCTGGGTCTGTTCACCACATGGTCCGTGTCTCTCTTCCAACAAGAATGAGATCAACTGCTGAAGAAAAGACTTTTTCTTTGCCCCATGTTCTCAATTAGTTTCAAAAACAGCCTTTTTTTTGGGGGGGGGGGGGGGGGACAAGCTTACATTTGATCCATTTACCTCAAACAGAAACCAAACCACAGGACGCTCCGGTGTCAGTGCAGTGATTAGAAGGTGTTCCTCAGGGCACAGTTTGCTTTGTCTCCTCGCTAAACTGCAACAGTTTTGTAAATATCTATTCACATCTGTCACATTTTTAACAGTCGACGCAATAAGACCACATTCCTAAAGCCCGTGGCAAAACTGTGTTCGGATTTATTGTCTACCACTCTGCAATATGGTAATAGTTAATCCAGAGTAATCGTGTTATGTATCTGCTACAGTGCCGGCTCCTAAGAAAACAGTAGCCTGGGAGGGAGTATTTTACATATTCAAGAGACTGAAGCTCGACAAATCAGTACGTGAAGAGATTTCCCCCCTCCTGACAGGGGAGTCCTTGAAGACAAACCCTCGTCTGAGGCCGGCTTCTTTGTAGCGTTGTGTGTGTTAAAAAGCTGTAAGCAGCTGTGAGGTGGTTCTAGTGGGGAGGGGGCTTTCTGTTCTCCTCACCTTGTTTAGACAGCAGCGATTTTCAGAAGCTTTTGTTGTGTTGGGGCCTTTTGTTTCCACAGCATCCTGAAGACGCAATCTATCGATACAATGCTCCAGAGTGGGATCTTTCCTTGCTGCAAACCTTCCTATCACCATGTGTACTGGTACAATTCTTGTGAATATGATGGTCCAAGCATAGTTAAAATATTTTTCCTTTAATTGAGACAGATTAACTAGTGGTCTGACATGCATACAGCAGCATTTTCCACTTAAAGATCCTTGTACACAAATGATGTCCTCTGCATGCAGAAAGACGGTCCGGACCATGATAAAAGTTTGCAGTTTTCTTGGATGTTCTATCCAATAGGGATGCATTGAAATGAAAATTTGTGGCTGAAGCCGAATAGCATAAAAATGCTCGGTCGATTACAGAATATAAAATGAGGTTGTTAAGCTTTCACAAATAGCAAAACACTGCAAATACAGAAGTGATGCAAAACCGAAAACATGAACACACATAAATCTAATGCAACAAAAAAACTCACAGTCTCGTTTCCGTTGCCAAGGAAACACTATTCAGACTCGAGTGAAAAAAAGACAAACCGTATGATTTTTTTTATTATTTTCAAAAAGGGTTTAACATTATCAGTCTTTAGTGGTGATGACTTTACACTGATGTGATGTGGATCGGATGTAAAAAAGAATTGCTTTTGATTCATTTTTAAGCTCTACGGTTCACATTAACATGTTTTTGTTTTCCAAAACGGTGCAGGGCACATCCAAGCAGAGCATCATGTTTCCACGGCATCAGAAATGCACTGCGGCCACGTGCTGCTTTTTTTGTCGTGAATCCTTTGCAAACTTTTTGTACTTTACAAAGATGGCAGGAGTCCAGGAGGACCGAAGGCCAAATATCGTGTTTTTTTGCAACATTGGCCTGAATATTCAGTGCATCCATACGACAGTTTCAATGGGGCCATCAGTTTTACTCTTCCCCGTCTACATTTCTGCGGTTGCGGGTCCTATCTCATTCAGCGAGGTCACAAAGGTCACGGACTGAATTGATATCTTATCAGTGGATCTTTAAAAGATGGCCCAGAAAGAAAGCTACTAGTAATGGGAAATCCATTTTTAATTGAGTTTATGCATCTGCTCTCCTTTTTGAGAGCTCAGGAGGATCATTCCGGCGCACAGAGAACAGAGCGGATTTACAGATCTCCCTCTGATCGCAGTCATATGTGGAAAAGATCATTTATAGATCGGATATTACCGTTTACTGTGGGCCATCAAGTCAGCCCCCCGGGGGAGAACAGCTCGTGAAAAGAGAGCACAAACAGACGTCCATGTCTTTAGATCTCCCTGTGTTTCACCCACTTGCCTTAAGGGACAAAAGAATTCAAATGTTCACGTGCTTCCCCTCCTCAGATGGGGCCCACCGTGGACCTCAGGACCGACTAAAGCAGCAATCCGTGACACACACACTGGAGATGCTACAAAGGCAGGAGGGGAAGGAATTCTGCTCCACTATGCAAATTGTATAAAGCCCAGTTTCTATCAGTCAGTCAGGTGAGGAATCAGGAAATGTGTTTTTTTTGGGGGGGGTTTTTTGCTGACTCAACAAGATTTTAAGCCTCATGTTGCGTTCCAGGTCAAATCTGACCGTCTCTGAAAAATGTGGTTAATTTGATGAGATGTTGAGGAATTTGTCCTCAAACGAGCAAATGAGACTATGCTATGAGACAGATGAGACACAAGCTGTTCCCAGGTTGTATTGTTCCCGGTCCCGTCGCCACCTCTTCTGAAGTGTTCTTACGCCTAATTTCTCTTCCCAGCCTGCAGGGATGGGTGGGGGGATGGGACCCCGCGCCCTCAGTCCAATCAGTCTCTCAGCAAGCACACAAAGGTCCCGCTGCTCCTACAACTGGAAACTTGGCTCGGCAGCGAGGAGGAGGGCACACCGTTGGACTGGAGTCAATCACGTTTCGTTACAATCTGGAAAAGTCACCCGGGCACCTTTTTTTCTTTAGCGCGAGTGATGGATAAAAACATTATTTTCGATGTCTAAACTAATTGAGAAGCGGAGGTAATTAGATGAAAGTAGGATTTGATGTTGGATACGTTTTCATTTCTGCTGCCGAAACAGGTGGCGCTCGAAATTAGACGCTGGCCTGCTTGTTACTTTGCTTCATCGACTCCGATATGTTGCTCTCCCTGATCCGCTGGCATCATTAGCAGCAGAGAGGAGGTCGGTGTGCAGTGATGTCGTATCTGATGAAGCCTCAGGCACTGAGGTCAAACGGCAAATTGGTGTCATTTAAAATCAGGATAGAAAGAAAGAAAAACACTGTTTTTTTCAATAAAGATAACTTTAAACTAATCAGAAATACATTCCATACATTGCTAATATAGTAAATGACTATTCTAGCTGTGAAGTTTTTGTTTTTGGTGCAATATCTACATAGGTGTATAGAGGCCCATTTCCAGCAATTATCACTCTAGTGTTCTAGTGACTGTCAAAATAACAGTTAGTCACTAGCCCCCCTGCCCACTGGAAAAACAGCAGCTGGACTAAACTCTCTCTGAGGAATGGGGGGGGGGGGGGGGGGGGGGTGTCATAATTTTTCAACAATTGAAACACATTGTTTTACAGTTAGCAACACTTGTTTATTTGACATTTTCTAGTAGTGAAAATTATTTATTTGTGGTTACATAGATTTTTGTTTGGGGGGGGGCATGTCCCCTGTGTCCCCCCCTGGGATTTCTGCCTATGGACCATTATTATGACCATATCTGTGTACAAAAAGCTGGAAGAGCAGATAATAAACAAACAAAACCCAACAAGCTTATAGACAAAAGTGGCTGGAGAGCTCCACTGGGGACCAATTACATCCATTAGAGCTGGGAAAAGTCTGTTCGTTTCAACGCTCTGCACATTCATTTAGCATTCATTCGGCTTAGATGCTGCATCTAAGACTTATAATGGTTGGAAAAACCCTGCCATGCACAGTATTAGAAATAAATATTGCCATTTAAGGTTTTTGCACCAGAGTTGGTGTAAGGCTAATTTTAATTTCTAATTTTGGGGGGAAAAAGCCATTCTTTTTGTGCATAGACAAATAAGATATGGACTGTTAAGTGGAGAATAGTTTTTTCCTTCACATTTTCTTTCAGACTATAGTGGAAATAAAAGTAGAATGTAGGTTTATGTTACTTCACTGTGTTCATGTTGCTTGCTTGTTTTTCTGTAGATTTCTTCTAAATTCTCAGCAGCAGCAGCAGCATCAGCAGTAGCAGCCAAACAGTCAAAGTCTTTTTTATTAGCAACCAATCAAGAAAGAACAAAAGCTAAATTTGAAATCTCAGTGTGTTTCTTCAGTTTCTTCTCTCTCTGAACCTCCACTTCAGCAGCAGCACTACTATTTTATGAAGGTTTGTATAGAGGCGTTGTTATAAATAATTCATAGTCTGATTTATACAACATTTATTCCTAAAAATATGGAGGAAAATGTTTTTTTAACTGTTCATAGTATTTTCTGTTTTTTGGATAAATGCATGGATTTTTGATAAAAAGACAACAATTCTCTTAGTAAAAACAACGCTAATAAGTTTTAATTTTTAAACCTGGCTTCATCTAATGTTCACATTTTTGTTCTGGAAATGTTTGCAAATTAGTGTATATTTACCTAGATAATGCCTCATTTGCAAATGTAACCATGCATTGCAAAAATTATGACGTTTTGAATGTTTTTATTACTTAAAATGGCCTAAATAATATATATACATATACATATACCTACTCAGGATAGTTTCAAGCTATGTAAGTCAATGGGACTCCATTAGGTTGTATACACTAGGAATTTATTTTTTTTATTTATATTAATATATATTTTTTAATTTATTTTAATATATTAGAACAAAAATTACAACAATAATTCAATTAAATGTAAATAAATAAATAAATAATTAAGTATACTTAGACCTTAGTGAGGTAAATGTTTTAATTTGGTGATAATTTTCCATATTCTAAATAAAAGACAACCTTGGGTTGTGAGACAATGATGCTCACATGTCAAATGCCCAAATGAGCAAAAGGTACTGACAAACAGGATATCCTGGTCATGTGACCTGTCTTTCAAAATAAAAGCCCCCTTTTCACACCTAACTGTAAAAACACAGAATTTATATTGCAGCTTTTTAGAAAAATGATAAAGTAATTGTTGCCAAATGTCAAAACTATGCAATAGAGGGTTAAACTTGTCTTAAATAATGAAGCCTATTTCGTGGAAGGACAGAGGTAGGCTAACGCTTTCCTCTGTTCAAGCTAAGCTAACAAACATCCTGCTGATTGTAGGAAAACGAGTGTTTCCTTAGCGTTGAATGATTTCCCCCCCCCCACGTAAGCACATCACATTATCTTTTGTGCATGAAAAACCAACAGCACATGATCTCATGGTGTTTATCTAAAGAGGCTTAGTGAAAAAACTGCATGTGCTTAATTGTTCAGCAGAAGCGCACAGAGCTGGTGTTTATGTGAACTTGGATGTCTGTTCTCATCTGGAGAAACGCTGTGATCTGGGAGACAGAAGAAGAGGCCACCCACAGGGCAGGGAGCTGTCATCGTCGATTCACTGGGGGTTGAATTTACTAAATTCTTAAGCAGTCTCTCCGAGAGAGGGGAAAAAAAGAAAAAAAAAACCCAACCTTCTATGGGGAAACTTTACAAAAGAGACCTCTTACATTCTCCGGGTAGGAGATTACTGGGAAGGGCTGCTGCAATTATGCGTTCTCATGCTGAATGGAATGGAGCAAAGAGTTGTAGCTAATCTGCAACTCAAACAAGAGTAAATCTAAGCTAATCAACAGCGAATTACAATGCTAGGCACAGGCAAAAACATAACAACCTCGGGATGGGTGTGTGTGTGTGTGTGTGTGTGTACTGGTGATTCATGCTATGCTTTTCAAACCGTGGTGAAATATGCCCTCAGGCAAGAAACAGCTTAGTGGAAGAGCCACTCAACGCACTGGGAAAGGAATAAAAACACACAGCAATGCAGGAGCAGCTAAAATGTTGAAACAGAGAAATACATCGCGCTGGCAGAGTATCAATAAAAACCTGTCACAACAACCCTAAAACCAGAGGAAGACTAAATAAATAAAGGCAGAAACTGTCTGTGTGCTTGTGTCTGGATAAATTATTTCAGGGACACGAGTTTGTGCAGGTTAAAGCTTCTAGAGAGAGACTCAAGAGACTCAAGTCCTGCCTTTGATTTGGCGTTTTTACGACTGTACCCTCATACACGTGTGCTTGCATTGGATATTACACATAGTTTTGACTGTGTTAATGCATATAGTCTAATACATTACAGGTTTATGTTTTAGCTATAGCTATCATCTACAAAGATCAGTACTAAAATGATTTGTGTAATTCATTGCATATCCCTGACACATTTTTCTGTCCATTGACTTCCATTAAAAGTGAAATTTTGATCCTATTAAAATAGAAAACTTGGAAGGAATGTTGTTTATATCGTATATATACAACCCCCTCTCTCTTTTATTTTTCAGCTGACATTCATTGGGTTAAAAATGGAAATGATGACAGAAATGTTTTCTAAATACGACTTATATAAGACTATATAAGATATTATACACAAGAATGTGGAGGTACTGCAGGGGGTATATATATATATATATATATATATATATATATATATATGATAACAGGTGATAATAATCTACTTTTGATAAAAACTATTTTAGTCTATTAACATAGACATGATTCACGTCAGTCTTAGTGTTTTGTGACCAACGTCAACGTCAGAGCTGAAAAAAAAAAGACACAGAGTTGTTTTAAGATAAATTCCTAATTACTAATCATACTATTACTACTACCTTTACTGCTACTAGTACTACTACTAATTATACACCCAAGGGGTCCCTGGGCTAAAAAAGGTTGAAGAACCCTGGTATAAGGGTCAGCAGATGGAGGAGACGTTAAAGATGCTGCTGCTGTGCTGTGAATCTTATGACAATTTTCACATCACAGACTTAACCCGTTTCTTATGACTCACAGCAAACTATTGTTAGTGACTAAATACCTGGACACGGTAATTCACTCAACCCGCCAATGTACAAGTGTACTCCTCCAGATGGCGTTGCCTAATATGATTGTTTAGTTACAGATTAAAAAGTGGTTGCTGCAATGCTGTCAACGGTGGAGATTTAATACATGTCAACAGTGCGAAAAATCGCATCTAATCCTGCAGGATTTCTTATCTTTATATGGTAACTTAAGTTAATGCAACACATGACGTACAATCATAAGAGGCGTCCTTGTGATTACCAAGAGCGGAATGGAGAAACGAAGCGTTGCTATAGTGAGCCACAACAGATCGTAATCCGTCATAATCCAGGAAACGGTTTCCATCCTTTGAATATAAAAAATGGTGCAGAGCCGGAGCGGTTTAAAGCTCTTGTGGTGATGAGCAGGGAGCAGCACACGGGTCAGATAACCAACTGCACCGACGCTGCTTTTAGAAAATATCTCCCAAAAAACCCCAAGGGGGGCTTTTTGGTTAATGTGGGCATGTTGCTCCAGGAACCGGAAGGTCGATGAAATGCCATCCAAGAAGTCCAGGGTGAATAATAAGTCCAGATGTCTGAAGGCTTCTCAATGAGTGCAACTGAATTATCACAATTCTACATTTTACATAATACAAGCTATTGTACCTGGAATGAGCACATGATTGGATTTGATTAGACGTTGGACGGCACTGTGGGGAAAATTTTAGCTAGGATTCTTTTTTGGTGGCAAAGCACCTTGATGTCACCACTCTGCTACGGCAACTGTCTCATTGAATTTAATGAGAAGTTTGTAACACAGAAGCCTTATTCTTAGACTTTAATAAAGCCATAGAACCAATACATCAATCTAAAAAATTGGTCTCTGACTTTTTACCTAATTAGAATATTAAAATGTGGGATCAGTGTGTGAGCAGCATGTTGCTTTTTTAGCTGCTGGCGAGAGATAGTTTAGTCCATTGGTTCCCAACATAAGGATCTGGGCCCTCCAAAGGGTCAACAGATGTACACGAGTGGCCGTGTGATGATTAATGGGAGAGAAAAGAACAAAAAAACAAAGATCTGATTCATAAATCTGTTTTCAGTTTTTGGACTTTTTTTCTTCTCATCTTTGATTTGTGGTGAAATGTTGGATCATTTAATCATTTATTGAAACTAAACCATGTGAGGGAAAACTCAGATGTGAAATTGAGCTGACTACAAACTGCGATTTGTAAGACATCAAAAGACGAAGGTTGAAACCACTGGTTTCATGTTTAACTATGTGCTGCATATTAAAAAGCTTGTTATGTTATCAATTGTGTCAAATCTGCAGCAGAAATACATACATACATACATTGTTTTTCATTTTGACAATTCAAATTTTATTTGGAATGTGGAAAAACATCCATGTTTTATGTCTGTAAACGATCAATAAAGACAAAGCAGAGTCTGGATATTTGTCTTCTTATGCACAGTTTGAAACAACATTCATGTAAAATGCAAATACCACTGATTAAAGGCAAAGATAGAGCAGATACTGATGAAATGTCAACACTGGTTCTTGATGAAAGGTTAGTAAAGCCCAGCAGAGAGGGTGGACAATTTTTGAAAAACATAATTTGCTGTGTCCTCTTGACCTGTAGTTAATCAGACAGTTTTTCCTCCTCTGATGTCACTCTGCAGCTGATGGGACCAGCCCCTTCTTGGCACCCTGGTGGTAGTGACTCTCCAGCTTCCCTGTGAGAAAAGGGAGGATTGGGGGCGGGGGTGAAGGGGAAGGGAGGGAGGGGGGGAGAGAAGAGGAAGGGATGAATCAAAACACCATCAAAGGGACAGAGTGACCTTTCTGAGAGCTCAAGGCCGGCTGATTAGAGGCGGCCTCGGGTAGACAGGGAGACAAACAGAGACGTACTGAGAGACAGAAGATGATGAGCTAAAAGGCCAATGAGACCCTTTATTCCACGGCTCAGGAATTAAACTACAGCCTTTGTTGCTGGCAAAATAAGGTGTCCTTTAATCTGGTTCCATGGATGTAAATTCAGTATGATCCGGCCGTAACAAAGACCATACACATACCTAATAAAGGACGAGTTTTTGTGATACACACAATCAAGGGGGGGGGGGGGGGGGCTCTTCAAGCTTCTAAATGTAAAGCAATATGTTTCTTAATTGTTGTAAAATTATGACCCCCCCTATTCCTCAAAGTGGTTTGGTCCAGATGCTGTTTTCCAGAGGGCGGGGCCAGTGCCTAACGGATAATGTTGAAAGCCAGCTAGTAGCATACCCATGCTAGTAGATAGCTAGGTGGAAGAAACCAATCAAACTAGTATGTTTATCACACCAATTGTTCAATTGTTGTACAGTTGTATTTGTCCTATACATTTGCCCTCTAATGGATGTAATTGGTCCCCAATTACATCCATTGGTTGATGGAGCTCTCCACAGATATGGTTATAATAATAGTCCAAAATTATGTGAAATTTCATATTTCCTCACCATAGGTGGAAATCCCAGGGGAGGCACAGGGGACATGACCCCCCCCTCAAAGTGGTTTGGTCCAGATGCTGTTTTCCAGTGGGAAAGTGAACTCTAACGATGTAAGATATCAGTAAGGGAAGGAAGAAAGAGCAGACAGAGGGGGGACATGGGTCCTCCATGAAAGATTGTCATAGTTTTCCCCTCATTTATTCATGATTTCATTTACCTTATGTATAAATACAAATTAACATGGAACATTGCTTCAACTACCTGTATTACTTTAATAACATTGTTTAAAACATTTGAACATGCTGCAAAACAAGTTGCAAAGAAGTGTTAGAGATAGGACCTGATTACTATTATTGTGGTAGTACCTTGCACCTTGTTATGTTTCAAGTCTTACTAATGCAGTGGCTGTTTGGAACGGGACTATTCCTTGGCTCCTGGAAATGCTACTTGCAGGGTTCTTGGGTGTGTGCCTGTTAGGAACATGTGCTCATTCGAGCGACTCTTTCCTGGGAACCACTCATCTCATCAACTCCACACCCAACACTGCACTCTCTTATGACCTCAGCAACACACCCGCCAAGTATCAAGTAAATCTCATGAACGGTTCTCAAGATATGCAAGGAACAGTCATTCATACATGGGTCAGTGACAAATATACATTTGGCAACATGAGAAAGTGAAAAATGTTTAAAAATACAGTTTTAAGAAGCATTCATCAGGTCTTGTCACTGACCCACATACATATATAAGGACATGGCTACTTTCCTTTATAGTTGTAGATGAAGCTGATTGGATGAACAACTGCTGATATGTGACACAAGTACAAAAACGACAGAGATTCCTGACATTATAAAGATGTACAGCATTAAACAAGAGGAAGCAGACATACACCGAAACAGTCAAAAACATCCATAAGTAGAATTTTAAAGAGGAATGAATGTCTCTAACTTCAGTTCATTTTGCAGTTGAATCCATTATTGAGGTGGCATGATACTGTAATCTGAGATGGCATGAGGAATTTTAAAAGTAGGGCAATGTCAATCGATTAAATGGTTTAATCGCGATTAATCATAAGGCTATGCATGAGATTTTTTTTTTAGACGTTAAAGGCACCGTGAAATAAAAAACACATTTTCCCAGTTTTAATCCTGTGCCTCGAATTTAATTATCTATTTATCTCGTTATCCACCAAAAAAGTATTTTTACACCAGAATCAATCAAAATCTCTGTTCTTTTCTCTCTGTGAAGCGGTTTCAAATGTTTGATGATCATTCTGCCTCAAATAATTTGTTTCACTGCGAAATTTATGACGAAACGTTTTTTTTTGGCTTTTGTGTCGCAGGATTCCTCTGGTCATCATGGGAGTGGACAGATAGTCTAGGCATTTACTGCTGGAAATCAATTAACACGACAAAAAACAAGACACGGGTTGTCACAAACTCACTGCTGCCGCGGAGAGATTTTTTAAAATTCTACTCAAATCATAAGTGACGGAAAACTCGGAGCTCAACAGGCAACAGATGGCACATTGGCAGCTAAATTTTCCATTACTTTAGTACTGATTATAGTTCGCTCTCTGGATCCCCCACTTCAAAATCTAAATGTAATTGTGTCTGACCTCACATGGGGAAAAATAAAGGATCACAAAAACATCCCCTTGTATTCTAGGAAACAAAGAGGAAAAGGAAAAGGGAGAATAAGAAAGAAAATGAGTAGAGATAGTTTGTTTTAGCGAAAAATTAGCACCATTTGACAACAGATAATTTAACTACTACGTTTCTATGTGTAGATTTATCTGGAACCACAGAATCCAAGAAAACAAATTTAGATTCTGACACTTATTAATCAAAATTCATAGGTTGCAATGTAAAGACTGCTTGTTATAGCGCCACCATTTGGCCAAATTGCAGCATTTGACCCGGCGGTGCAGCGGTACTGCAGGAGGACAGAGATCCCTTGCTCTACAGAGAGAGAGATGACTGTGCAGAAGCTCCGGTGTGTAAATAAAACCCTTGACGCCTCTGACCGGAGCTGACCTCCTAATCTACTGCAACTACCCTCTTTCTCCGCAATACAGCTTTTCCCAATATCAATCACATTTCAGATTCCGGCGTTCGAACCTCATTTACACAAAAGTATGGCCCAGGCTCTTTGTCCTTGTTTTTGTGCGGAACAACCTCTGCTGGGTTTTGATAACCCGCGTTGACCCCGTCTTTAACTGCAAGGCAAATAATAAGCCAGTGTCTCCGCCTAACAGGCCTTTCTGCTTGTCAAACATTGGCATTAGCCGGCTGTTTCCCCCCGTGGCTGAGACAGGGGGGAAAAAATTATACAAGTGTGACAGGCAGGGGTGGTGGTTGTCACTTGTGCTTTCTTTTCATGTTGTCACGTTATGGCTGAACTCAGTGGGTAGTAGCAGCATAAACAAGGTGTTTAGGAGAAGTGCTGTTTGCTCACCATTTCCATGCCTGTCTGAAAGCTTGTCTGTGTCTGTCTGTTCTCCCAGGAGCGAGCGCTGCCGAGGTGTGGAAACGCTTCTGGAATTTTTTTTTTTTTTCGGGGCGAACGCTGGGCCCAAAGGTGATCCAAGATTACCTTCGTGATAAATCTTCCACAGGCGAAATTCATCATTGGTTTAAAAAGGCTCTTTTTTGGGGGGTGAAAAATGCAGCAGATCCAGTGTAAGTGTAGCTCAGCTGTAGCGTGAGTTTTAGGGGGGAAATAAATATTACATGTTAAGAGCCTAATAACTACATCATGAAATACGGACATGGCAGCTGAACTCTTGACGACCACAGTCAGAGTAATGTTGTGCCAGCATAAGCAGACCTTTTTTTTTTTCCTGGGAAGCGTGCTAATGCTCCAACTTCGCTAACTTCAGCCCCTCCCTCGCTTCGACGGGCGTTTGCTGCGAGTGAGAAGCTGGAGTCGATATTCTGGAAAACCAGCGCTGGCAACTTTCCTAGTCGAGACACGGTGACATTTCTGTGAAATGTTGTGAATCAGCATGAATGAAAACCAACTGATTACAGAGTACAAGTCAAAACAAGAGGCGTGGAATGAGCGTTTAGCAGTGTGTTAGGTGCTCACATGGCCACCAAAGAGGACAAAGGCGATTTCGAAAACTATACGCTGCTGTTTGGATGGAGCAAATAAAGAAATAAGATCAGACAACCTCACAGTGCAATGTGAATTTCTTACAGGTAGGGGCTTTAGTTAAACTTTGCACTGTCCCTTTAAATGACGAGGTCCTTGTCACTTTTCCAGATTTATATGATAAACATGTTCCTGAGTTGTGCATGTTCATTATCACAAAAATTCACATTTTAACTATAGTTGGGACTCGATTAAATAATGTAACTAATTACAGGTTTAAAACTTAATCACATAACAATATCTGCCCCCAAACCAATGTTCATGTAAATTCATTTTTGTTGCTATCTGTTGCACATTTTCTAAACCCTTAACTTCACCTACTGAAATTCCTCAGTGTTTCCAATGTTGACTTTCATAAAATACCAAAAAAACACAGGGTTTAAATTAGTCACCATGCCCCCTTTAAACACCTGGTGCAGGTGTATATTTTGACAAATAACCGCCGCTGCATGGCTGCTTTTAGACCAAAAGCTGATGCAGCACGACGGTTTAGGTCCGTTTTCATTTAGAATAGCTACGTGTTAACATATTAGACCATTAATGATGCACCGTGTTCTCTGCTGCACGGGGCTGCACCTCCTCCCGAGCTGCAACTACAAAATAGAGGTTTTTTTTTAATTTTCTGCAGGGATGGTAAGTAGGATGAGCATCAGAGGACGCGCCGCTCACACTGCACATGCTCAAATGTTGTCACTTTTTCCTTTTCTTCAGCTCTTCAGTCCTGACGCATCATCGTCGTACTCAAACAACATTAAAGAACATCCTCAGAAATTCACCACCCAGCAAACAGCTTTCATTGTTGTAGCAGCAGCTGTATGTGTGTGTGTGTCGGTATAACTGGTGTAAACCACCACATGGTGACTGACAAACGTTTCCCATTGTTTGGCATGCAAACTGTGTTAAAATGCGCTAATATTTTTAATGCGTTTAACTTCCTTTCTAATTAATTAATCGGAATTAATGTCCCAAAACTAATTTTTAATTTAAGGACTGTTACATGGCTGCCTCTTGATTTCCCCTGTATGCATGCGTTGGTTGTATTTTTTTTTTATTTTTTATTATATTTAACAGGATGAAGGATTTAGTCTTCAGGAAGGAAGTAGAGAATCCTAACCAGGAAAAGACAACAAATACTATAATCCTACGCTAGATTCATGAGATTATATAACGATTAAGGGAAATAGATTTAAATTCAATCCATATTTATCAATGTCATATTTGACTTATGTGAAGGTCAAATTGACTTTAATCACTGTGGTCAGTCGAGATCATCAGTGCTTATATATGCGAGTACATCCACGGTGGAGTTAAATTGAAATAATTGACAGTCGTGTCAGTTCCGTCACCATGGCAACTTTGGAGTATTTATGCTGCATGTAAGACTACAGGGGGTCTGGTTGAAACGTGTCCTTTAGGCAAACATATTAAACTACATCCTTGAGTGAACCGTGGACAAATGAGGCGGATCTGTGCGACTGAACATCGACGATCAAGGACAAAAGCTTCGACAGCGCCAAGCACAGCGAGGTGGCCTTGTTGTCACAACTGTCAGCGTGAGCCTTCCCCCGGTCGCCTCGACGAGTCACAGCCGATATATATTCTCAGGGAAAGTCATTCCAGCATTGTTACATATTCCATGTGTGAAGGCGACTTCTGTTAATGGCTCCGGAGCTGCTGAGCTGTTGCATTTCAGAGTAGGTGCTGCCGAGCCGAGAGAGCTGGAGGGAAGTAAAAAAAAAAAAAGGGGGGGGGGGTGATTGAAGGAGTGGGTGGAAAAAGCAGAGAGAGCAAAAATGAGACAGAAGGGATGAGGAGAAGGAGGGGGGGTGGGGGGAGGCTTACAGATAGCGAGGACAGCGGGAGAAGCAGAGAGAGGGAGAAATAGAAAGGCTGGCCCATCGATTGGCTGAGATAATTTCCCATTGATTGCTGCACTGTTTGGAGATTGCTGGAGAAAGGTTTATTGTCCACACACTACAGCTGGGGAGGAGGCCATAAAATAAGCACAGGTTGTCTGTGCAGAGGGCTAGCTCTCCATCATCGAGACCGTAAAACACACACATACTGCACTCCACTCCAATACTCTCCTTACAATATTCACAAGTATGACTGCATGCATACTATTCCCATTACACATAATGGGAGAATACAGCTCATTGCTGATGGAAAGCATGCTCTCATAATCCTGCGAAAATCCAAAGGGGCAGCAGTGCAACGAGTATTTATTAGAGTGGAAATAGAGGTCCATTGACATCCTCCCTGACATCAATAACATGCAGGACCATCAGCTTCCTTGCAATAATCACCAGCGGAATAATTGGCTGCTTTGCTGTTTCTCTTTCTGTGAGAGCAGCAGCCTACGCACGGAAGAATGAAGAGACTGGATTTTGTATTCTGTCCTTTTATTACACGCCGGTCCCAATGCACCAGGATAATAAAGCCAGAACAGCCGCGCATATATATACTTTAACCACATGTTGATCCGGCTTCTGATGACACACTTTGACATGAGGAAATTACTTCATGCCTACAAATGATGACACTGAAAAAAAGGGAAAAGTTCAAAGTGGAGCGCCACTCGCTCTGTGATTGAATAGGATATCTTCAACAGTGTCTGTTACACTGATTCCCACAGGGCTGCCACAATAACTAATTTAGAGTCTATCACACGTACGCTGCCTGGAGAGTAAAAAAAAAAAAAAAAAAAAAGTTCAGAGTGGAAAGGCTTTAACAGCCTGAACTCCGACTGCAGGATTTTATGGTATGAATTCAAACGGTGTCTGAGAACAGACGAGGAGGAGAGGCAGAAGGCACGAAAATTAATTCCACAAGTGCGATTGACACATCTGAATTTCACAGAAAAGCTCGAATGAACAGATCAATCTTTTGCCCTTGTTTATAGGTTCTGGTTGTCGAGGGCGAGACGTGAACAATAGGGTGATTATATATTTGTGTATTGTCAACTAGGCCTGACCTCTCATAGTCGATTCATCGATAAATCCATCGGTTCGGTCTTAGTGACCATTGGTGGGTTATTATTCATTTTTAAATGCTGAGCAAGTTATATACTAAAAATAGGTCCTTTAAATTTGATAGCTTTGTCAATGATATGAACTTATCGATTAGTTGAATAGTTAAGTTGAATGATAATTAGTCAACAAAGCATTCCTTTAATTAAGGACAGACCTATTGTAAATAAATTCTCTCTGTGCTGTCGGCTTTTTCTTTGTTACTAAGGGAATAAATGGTAAAAACTATGGTTATAGATGTATAGTTGCACTTTTAAGCAACACAATGACGCTTTGAGCTAAATGTATAGTGGATATAATATATGGGCCATGTGTGTAACCCTAAAAACTTGGTAGCAGGTAGTTTAACTCTTAAAAAGGTTTCAAAAAAGTAAAAAAACTCACGCTCAACTCATCACACAAAGTCATAATTTTTCTCAAAAAAAATTATAAAAATGGACTTTTAAATAACAAAAAACACCAAATGTACATTTTTCGAGACCTGATTAATACTTATTAAAACTGTATTTTTGAAAGTTCTTGACTTTCTCATCGTTATTTGTCATTGGCCCATTTACCATGTTTGTCATCCAGTGGTGGAAAGTAAATACATTACATAAGTTAAGGATAGTGTTATTTATTTATTTTGTTTATCAGTGCTTTTCCTATTTGGTCTTAAGTTTAATGAAATAAGCAAAAGTTATCTTTGATATTACTAATAACGAATAAGAAGAAACACCATTTTCATTAGTGTAATATTTATTACCCCAGAAATGTATGAAATCCACCGGGTCTTTCGCAATATCCCTAACTTATTATGAGTAGTGTATGTAAAAAGCACAACATATTTGTTTTCAGCAAGAATGGAGAACAATTAGGCTACATGAACAGTCCTCGTAAGATCAATCCATTGTTAGTTTTCCATTTTTTGTTGACAGTAAGATAAATATGAGCGGCGTATAAAGGAATGTCGTGTACACGTGTTTACAGAGCTGGCAGCAGTCGATACGGCTCAAATGTTCGTGAGAAATCACACGCGGCGGTTGTATTTCCCACATTTCAGTAAGCGGGAACGCTGCTCCAATGGTGTTTTAAGGCAAAGCAAAAAGGGCTCCCAATTCATAGTTGTGTCGTTATGACTCCGGTTCAGCACACTGCCCCTTCGACATTCTTTTTCTTATCTGTCCTCAGCTCAGTAAACCTCCAGCTGGAGTCATTCTGCACGTGAAAGCAAGCCGACAGCCTCGAGCACTGCAGGGAAGTGGATGTGTACAAAACCCTTGGTAGCCAGGGGAGAGCAGCGAAAGAGGAGGAGGTAGATTGGGGGGGGGGAGACTGCCTGGATTCCCATCCTGCTGTTAGTCACACCTAATTTACATTCCCTTCCTGTGCTGCCGAGCCGGTGAATTTACAAGTGGATAGAGAAGGTGATGTTTCAGACTAGTGTTGGCATGCTGTTTGCAAGGGGGTTCAGGAGACGCATCAAGCATGCTTCCCACTGCAGAGAAAACAGTCTCTCACCATCTCTTCGCTCTGTCCAAACCTCCCCGCCTGAAGCTGTTTTCACAGACAGTGAGGGGCTGTAATGGCTGAGTGATTTCTCCAACCAACGGCGCGCTGTTGAGCTGGTTTAGTCACGCACATGACAGTTCATCACAACCTGCTAGAGAACCAGTGTCTGACAAGTTGAGGACAGTGAAGGCAATGCTGGGTGGATGGTGGCAGTGGCGGATTTATATTAGTGCCCCCCCCCCCCCCCAAAAAAAAGAAACCCACGACTACAGCAAAGATCGTACCCACTTGTATAAGTGTTCATTATATGAGAATTTTTCCCAGATTTTTTGACAGCTTTTTTTTGGTTTATCTGGTTTTGAAATGCAGCATATTTTAAGAATAAGCCCATGGTTTGAATAAGTATGCGGATACAGGACATGGTTCTGCATTAATGTGACTTTCGATAACCAGTAGCAAGATGGCCTAAGTGGAAGGAGACATACCCACGCTTTCTTAATTTCATTATTTGATAATACCAAATATACTTATTGACAAATACTTTGTGACAATAACAAGAGATATATTTTTTTGTGGAATTGAAAATAACAACTTTAATCACTTTAACTTTTATAACTTTATAACTTTCAAAAAAAACCTACAAATCTACCTAAAAAAGGTATGAAAAGGATTATTATTAGAGTTAAATTCAGAAATGACACCAACCTAAATTTAAAAACATGTCATTCTCTTTTGGTTTTTAAGAAAATGGTTTGTAAAGCTATTTTTGAAACTTATCGGTGTGACCGACTATCTGTTAATGATTCTTTGCAATTTTGCTGTTAATGTGCTTTTCTGTTGTCATTTCCTTGCTTTTTTATTCTTGTTTGGTAGCCATAAAAGTTGAAAAAGATGATAATATAGGATATGATTTTATAAGCAGCTTGCTTCTGCCTATACCTTTTCAGTCATTGTTCAACACGATTATTGGTTTTGTATGAAATGTCAATGGTGTGGATAATGTTTTTATGGTGTTGGGCTGTTTGTGTTTTTGACATCATGACTGAATAAACTTCATTTATTCTTTCATTCAACAATAATTTCATTCTAATGTATGTGTATGTTAAAAACAAAAAACTAAGCAGTGACATGGGTAGAAACCCGAGATGCAACAAATCGCAAACCTGTTACAATATCTTTTTTTGCATCATCCCTGACAAATAAACCAATAAAAAATAAGCAAATAATCTGCCTATATAGCAATACAGTTTTCAATGCATATTAATGGACATTTTACATGTAAACATGCAAAATGGAAGCCAAAGGATAAATTCTATCTGAAGTCTCTTGGCAGATTGATGATGTAGCAAACACGAGTTGAACGCAAATTTACAATGGCACATAATGAGAGAGACACACAGACTAAGAAAAACAAAGACAATATCACAGGCCCCACTGTACCCGACAGGTACACACGCACGCACGCACGCACACATTACAAATAAGAGATTTTCAAAAGGCACGAGACAATCCATGAGGAAAAGAGTCGTAGATAAAGCGCTAGTGCTAAGGTGGCAGGTGCTAAAGTGCCTGCATATTGCCTATGACTGCATATTTCTTATGACTTTAGCATATGATTATTAAAAAAAGCTGCAGTAAAACAACTTGGTACTTCAGGACCTGCTGTACCAGAATATGGTTGAGTTGCAGATAAAAAAAAATTGTACAATAAAAAAGATGTGCCTATGTATGAAAAAGATACTGTTATGATTTCTGCAGTAAAGTGAGATACATAGAGACGTTGTGCAAGAATATGATGATAGTTACTGTTGCTACCCTGGAATTTTGAAAATCTAGACAACTGACTGAGCAAATGGTTTCCATTTGCGACGTGATTACTAAAAATGCTGCAGGGGAATAAGAAAATAATGACAGATATTTGTATTTAAACAAAGGAACATAAGAAAATAGAAACTTTCCATTTTTAAACAACCTTTTTCATGGTCACTGGAATATAGAGTTTACAAGGTGCACTTGAACACACCATTATGTCCCCGTTGGCTCCCGCACGCTTTACTATACAAATCAATGAAGAGATACAATCAATTTTTCAGTGGAAGCAGCATGACTGCTCCTCCACAAAGTGCAGATGGCATGATTGCAGTTTTCTCTCTGGGGAAAAAAAACAACAACAAACGTTCCCATCCTTTACATGATTATATTGTGATTCAAAGTGTTCACAGAGAGGAGGGACTTATAGATTGTTGTCATTTGTGAGAGTGAGAGGGGTGGGGCAAGAAGGGGCTTAGCTATGGAATAAGATTTTATCCATTTAAAGGAAGAAGAAAGAAAAGAAAATCAATACATGGCAGTCAATGCTGATACTGTGGCAGGCCACCATAAATAAATCAATGTATAGGAAACACTGTAATCCAGTCATCTCCCTGAGAGAAACTACTGGTTCAACAGATTTTGTTACTCTTAAACAGATAATATCAGCCTTTTTCTTGCTGCTTTTTGCTGGGGTGGGGAGCTGATAGTTGTCACAGTGACAGTCGTTATATAAGACTTTAATTACTGCAATAGAGAAACCTTAATCTGTACAACTCAAAAAAACACTGTAGTGTAGGTGAAGGAAGAGTATTCAGTTTGCATTCAGTATGTGTCCTGGTTCGTGATTTCAGTCTCATTCCTTCTGTATTTACTCTGAAAGTGCAACGCCTGAACCACTGCCAGCACAGAGGCTGCTGGTGCAGCTCAGCACAAGTAGAAATGGGAAGAATTTGGAGGAAGTAAATTGGCAAAGTGTTTGGAGCTCAGCCCATTTTCACTCGAACACACCCTTGGCTAAAATGCTGCAGAAAGCAACTGTAAGGTTGTCAGTGTCAGAAAGTTACAAAGCTGTGTGATTAAGAGTCCTATTATGTGTCTCCTTATTTTGTCATATACAGTCATTTTTAGAAAACGTTTATATTAAGTGTGGCCAAAGTTTAGAGATAAAACAAACTGTTACATGAAGGGCTAGTAGAAAATAAATGGAGAGGTTTGAGTGAACTGTGGGCCTGCAGCCCTTGGACCAAAAAAGAACAATCTTACTTTCATTAATCCACAAAATTCTTCTCCATTTCTCTTAAGACCAGTTGATGTGTTCTTTGGCACATTGTATCCTTTTCAGCATGAAATCAAGGGATCGTGGATCATTTTGCCTATATCAAAATACTTGAAGAGGTCATGTTGGCTTATGCCGAAGACGAAATGCCCTTGAAATGTGTTTCAACAATACGACCCCAAACAAACCAGTAAAAGAGCAGCATCCTCCAACAAAATAAAAATGAAAGAGGGGTCAACCCAGAAGAACACTTTGCTAACAGCAAATATTCATTTTTCTTCATTTTCTATAAAGTAATTAAATAAATGACACATTCTTCTTCATATTTTAATTTAGGCTATGAAATGCAGTGTTTCCAACGCATCAGAATAATAACAATAAAAAAAGGATTTTGGCTTTACTTTTGTTTATAAGCTGACTGCTATTATTTTGAACACAACTGTATTTGGACAATCAGGAGGTCAAACACCATAAGGAACAGGAGAAACTGGATCCTCAACATTATTCATGGGCGTATGATTGTTATAAAATCTTCACCTGCTCTGTTGTTAATTGGCCAATAGCACTCAAGTCTTCTGGTCCACTTCAAAGTATGTATAAGCAGATTTTGCTCTACACTCACTATAACTGGAAACTCTGCAAATCTGAGTGGCACCGAAATGCTAATTCAGAGAAAGTGGAGCCAAGTCAAAATGCTTAGCGTATAAATACACTGCATAATGAACACATCCGGCTTAGTAAACAACAGAGCAAAGCAATACACAGATAGTGATTATTTCAAGGGAAAAATGCCTTTTGGCAGTAATCAATCTAATTGTATGAGCATGGACTGAAAGTTAGATAATGGTGTCACATGCTACACATATTGATTACATGCCTGGAGGCTCCTCTGTGAGTAAAAATGAATACAATAAATGAGGCCGTGCTTCCCAAACACAACCATTAGGCTGCTGCAGAGCTCATAACAACTGCAAGTCAAATTTAAACAGGTCTTACTGCTCATTGTTTCTACAAACCACAACACAAGCTCAGTGCTGGGATCCACCAGTAGGGATGGGAATCCAGAACCGGTTCCTGCAGAGAACCGGTTCCCTGTTTATCAATTCCATGGAATCGTTTGGCAGTTTATCTAACGATTCTCTTATCGATTCCAACCAGTACGAATGTACGTCACGTAATTTACGCAAGTTACGCATGCAAGATGGCAACAAGGTGACTTGAAGTCATTGCAAAATGGAGGGAACACGACAAATATGCACAAACATTTGCACGCACAACATGGAATAATGTTCAGGAGTGTGGTGTTTTTGACTTTTAATCTCATCGATTCCCGTCCCTATCCACCAGGCAGGTTTGATATCATGGATCCCATCTATAGCCACTTGGCTATGTCGTTCCTCCCCTCTTTACTTATATTTACACTAAACACACAACAACTTCCCATTAGCTGCTTAATTTCCTGTAGAGCCAAACAACCAGGAAAGCCCAACCGATCTGTGAGGGATTTCAAGTCTGTCAGCCAAAAAATGTTGGACATGATTGAACCTTTTACAGTCGTTGACTGTCAACAGCTGGTCAGATATCCTGGCAAGGGTGAAATAAAAGATTATTGCATCTCTTCAGTCCTCGGGATGTGTTTCAAAAATTAGCTGGGAGCTTAGTTGCATCAGTTTCAAAAGTAATATCCATTTAATTTTTTATTGAGGCTCTACAACCTGCCCATAAGGCAAAATCAAAGCATTAAAAATGTATTTAAGTCTAGATGTCCTCCAGTAACGGAAACATCGAATTTTTATCAATAAATGATAAAAGAGCGGATTCTGGGATGATTACAGATTTTGCTAGAATTTTCGCTAACATAACCATTTCCTGTTGAATATGAATGGATGAGCAGATGGGTCTCCCTTCTGGAAGCCATGTGTTACATGTCCTACTCTGTCATGGCAAGCGTTGATGCCTGACCCTTCTTTTTGAAGGAGCGTTGTTAGTTAAACATCACCGGCTTAAAAGCAACACGGGTGAAAAGCTTTTCAAGCAGAGTGAAGGAAATCCGCACTGACTTGAGCAAAAAAGAGCCACCGGTTACTGGGAGTAGCCGCACAGAGAGAGAGAGGGCGGCTTCTCCTCGCAGCCCTGGGCCATTCTTGAAAAGGAGGCTGGACCTTCACAGCCTATCAATCACTCCCATTCCAGACCCCCACAATAAGCTGCTGGCTACTGCAGAACAACGTGTTATTGAGAGGGCTGAAGCTCAGCAGTGACAATTAGACGTCACAAAAAAAACATCCTGGGAGACATTTATCCTAATTTTCAATGTATTCTTTGCAGCGAAAGCATCAGATTAGACTGCATAGTTTTAGAAAATTGAGGCCAATTCAGATTAGATTTGTTCTATGCTTCATGGTGCATGTTTAGTGAATTATATCACGGCTTTTATGAATGTGAAATAAAGCAGATGTCTCTATTGTTAGTTCCTTTCAAGTCGATTGTATTATCAGGGCCGCGAGGTTCTGATTTTAATTCGCAACCTCATGGGAGAAGCAGGGAATTCAGCTGGAGACAATATGAGCTCCATGGATGAAAATGCAGAAATCTGTAAACTGTGTTGCTTCTTGTTCTAAGTGTAAATAAATCAAGTGCGAGAAATCTCTCTGGTTTCCTGTATGTATCCATTAAGCCTTCCCCCACACAACTGTGTGTTGACACACTCTTGTTTTCTTTTGTCCTGATTAATATCCCACAGAATATCAGCTGCGCTCTATTTACATAAAACAAATTGAATTACTCATTTGCTCACCAGATCCGACATCAAACTATCCTCACCATCTACTATTCTGGGCTTCATGCTCCACTACAGATTGACACAGAGAGGATTTTATCTGGACCAGTCCCCATTCTGATTTGCCCTAATGTTTCCATGACTACAGGCTTTTCAATTAGTGTAACACAGCTTAGGCTCACAACACTTTAGATTTGAAAGCCTACATATACACACACGGTATTATAAGAGCTAAATTTATTCCATAAACATGTTGTAAATTAGCTTATATTGTAAGTATGGTTAAACTGGTACAGTTGAACTTTTTTACCAAGAATACAAGAAGTAATCGTTGTCTGTGGCTGTGTATACTATTCCACTCACTCACTCAGAAGCAATATTGGATTTGGGGGCTGGGGGAGTTGATACAAATAATTATTTACTATAATTGAGTCTTTATTATAGTTAAAACATTGATGTGACAGTGTGGTTCTTTATAAAGAAGACAACACTGAAATATTGTCATGTTACCACGCTTTTATGATGTGGAAGCAAATGAGTCGTGTTTCTCTTGAATCTAACTCAATTAGTCTTTATTTGTGTATCACTTTGCATTCCATAAGATACAACATAACAGTCATCCTATATCTCAAGAGCATCAAAAAACAGAACTGATAAAAAAGGAACTGAGAAAACATTGTCACGGATGAGGAAACACTAGAATTAAAACCAAAGACAAAAGTATTAGGATATAATCCAGGAAATAGTAATAAAGAGATAACTTTAAAACAATATACCAAGCATGACTCAAATATATAAATGGATAGATAATAACAGTAAAATGGTTACTTTATTACCTGAAAACGTATTTAAAAAAAAAGACATATTACTACTATATAGCTTTTAGCATGATAATCTCCACTACTGCTGCTGGTTGGTGTGAAAGGCATTCTGGGATATGTGGTTATATAGTGTTAATCATCCTCTTTTAGAAAAATTGTAACTTTATAGACTCAAATATACAAGTTTAATCTTACAAATTCAGATTTGTTCCCCCTGATATTAACCAACCATTATTTAGTTGTTTTTTTCCTACAATCTATATAACTAAAGACATTAAAACATTCAGTGGAGCTGAGATGAGCTGTGGTAATGTGACAAATTGTTGCTTACGCACAGCAAACATCAAACAAAATATGCGCTAATTTTAGCTTCAATTAATTAGAGAAAACAGAGGAAAGCAGCTGCACACCTGTTTGACTTACTCCAAAGCACAGATGTTGCAAACAAGTTCAATATTTACTTACGGGACGCGTTCATCTTTTCGGCTGCTACAATCAAGTGTTGCCGGTCTGAAAAGAAAATGCTGATGGGAAGAAAAATCTATGATTGCAATCAGTCTTCTCGCCACCCTTGAAAGAACATTCACAAGAGTGAAAATGAGGGCAGCCGCCCATAAGATGTTTTATTCCTCTCAGATCACGTTGTTATATCTCAATACAGGCGGCGACTGCAAACGCTACAACTGCATGTTGTTCAAATAACATTCGACTCACAGCAAATAGGAGCAAAAAAAAAATACCGAGATAACATTGTTAAACCAACAGAGTGAAAGCAGGACTGTTTATCTGGAAATAAACTAGGTCAACACCAACCAGATTCGCCGTTACAGGACGTGAAGATGTTCCATAAAATTGCCCTATAGATTTTTCTTTTCATAAGAAGTGCATTACAACTTGAAAATGGATTAATCTGCTGTCCCTAGGGAGTTACTGCAGAAGGGCCACCAAACTATAGTTTGATAATAGTTTTTCTTTTTTCATAAATGAAAATATCTTTGAAAATTAATACAATATATTGCTAGCAAAATAAACACGCATTTATCTCATGAAAAAGATAAAGATAAATAATATCCGACACAATATTTATGATAGAATACCCATGAATCCTCGGGCAATCGTGTGATCCAACCAACAAACACGATTTTATACAATATCCAGTAGGGAGGTCACTGCACCATCTGAGTCCCTTGAGAATATTTCAATGCATTTAAAAAAACTATTTCCTGCATTATGGATCAAACAATTCATCAATCTTGAGAGAACAAGCGGCAGATTAACCAATAGAAAAAAAAATAGACGTCGGCTGCATCTTAAAAACAGAATTACTTGAGCAATTGTTCAAAAACAATCCTACTAAGACTCCGATTAAGCACCCTTCGTGTCTAATGTGGACAAATTGGCTGTGATGTATATAGTGTTGGCTGTATTATTCCTGCTTTGACACCACATCTCCATTGCCTCCATTTATAATTCATCCTCCAGAGACAAGAAAACCTCTTGTCGGGCTTCACACTCGGGTGCAGAGGGCTTTAAAAAGCTACTTAATTCCTCAGTAGCCACAATGTCAAAAGGACAAAATATAAAGTGTAGCACACTTTTTTTCTTTTTTTTTTATAGCCGCTCTGGGACTCTGAAAAGGTGAATACAGCTGTGTTATTAAAAAGGGTCCTTATAAAGCGGCCGTGGCCACATCTAATTAGAATGTAAATGTAGTGTGGGCTGGGGATGGATCACAGAGGATAGACATTGGCATTTAGATTATGCTGAGACTAGATTACTGATGACACCGTGTGTTGGCGAGATAGCCTTTTTGAGAGTGGCTTGGCAACTGGCTAATTGTGTTTTACCACTGGCGACGTCGGGCCGTTACTGTTCCAGCGCTGGTAATTAACGAGAAAGACGGGGAGCGGTGTGTGCTGTTGCGTGTGTACAATACAAACAACCCTCCGAAACATCAAGGGAAGAGCGCACACACAAGCGAGACCAAAAACACACATGTTAGGAATATATATGTGCTCAAAACGCACGCAGGCAGGCAACCTTGTAGCTTGTACTAGATTGAAAGAATGAACCGCTTCTTTGCGCTAAGCCCCGACTTGAAATCCTCTCACCTCTCCGCCATCCTCATCGGAGGGCCGGGAACGGCGCGGCTAAGACCAAACAGAGGAAAAAAAAAAAAAAAAACAGGACGGATGGGAGAGAGAGAGAGAAACAGGAAAGTGGAGAGAACAGGGGAAGGGAGGGAGAGAGCAAAGAGAGCAGAATGGAATAAATTGAAGCTGATCTGGCGCTCTGCATTCTGAGGAGGCTCGGATTTGCATATTTGTGCAGCGGTGCGGAGGGAGAAATGTGTCTGTGCTGACAGCAAGCTGAATATCTTAAACCTCCGCTGACACCCCTGCAGGCGCTCTCTCCCCCTCACATACAATGATACACCGGAGAAAAGGAACACGCTCGCCGATTTGCACATGCACGACGCGCACACACACGCGTGCGCGCACAGTAGACATAAGGTCAGGATGGGGAGCTCTGTGCTTTGCTTTGTTCCTGCACACTGATGTACAGTAGCGCTTGTTGTTTAACAGTCAGCTCGAGTAGAAGACTCGTCGATGGGGAGAGGACGCAGCGAGGCAGGCCGACCATTCCCTGCTGCCACTCACACACCCTATTCATATGTGCATATATGTATTCATGAGTATACTGTCTATATATAACAGTGCACAGGAGATATTAAGGAAGCAAAGCACATAAACAGGCACATATTATCTAAATGTTCTGCTTGTTGAATGCAACGTTACTTTGGGGTTCCGACAGCAATGTTTTCACCTGGAATCAGATTCTACTGCTGGTGAATCTGCTAATGGGTCAGTGACAATTGTTTGGCAAGATGACAAAGTCGAAAACCTTTTAAACACAGCTTTTAAGAAGCATTCATCAGGTCTGAAAATGTACATTTTGTGTTCATGTTGGTTTCTTGTTATTTAAATTTCCATTTGTATAATTGTTTTTTTTTCCAAAAATCACGGTTTTGTGCGCTACATATGCGAATATGCGGAATCTGTAGGCGAGGGTCAATTATTTAGTGACGGGTGGATCCCACAGGATCCAAGAAAATACATTTAGATTCTGACACTTATGATTCCAAAAAATATAGGTTGTAATGTAAAGCTGGTTTGTTATAGCGCCACCATCTGGCCAAACCATGCGACCATTGACACTACGTCAGGAAACAGCTCCAGAACACATTGCAAAAATCATAATTTATATATAAATGGACTTTTAAATAACAAAAAACTTTAAATAAATAGATTTTAAAGATATAATTGACCTAGAATATAAAACTTAAACCTTTTTAAGAGGGTTAAACTATCTGGTACCAGGTTTTTAGGGTTATACCACCATTAGTTTTGTCTCTAACCCTTGTTACCATTTAGAAAATTTAGAGCCCATGTATTTTTAAGAGTCTTTGCTGATGGTAGAGCACCATGAATCCATTAAAGTCGTGGCTTCATTAACGGTATGGATCTCCACTTTCTCTTCTGACTTGTGATTTATGGAAGCGGCTGCAGCGCGTGTAAGAACAGAGAGGTGATCACACAGAGGGAATAACGCAACACATGTAGATTCCCGTTATTGATCGCGCAGGGTTCTCAGACAAATAAGATGTATTAACACACCTTGCTAAATAATTTACAATATTTATACAAAGACGCGGTCTAGCACTTGGGTAATATATGGCTGTTTCAGTCTACAAGATCCTTTCATAGGATTATACGACATATACACAAAGCTGGCATCAGGTTCTTTGCAGTGGGCTTCACATCTGTCAAATATTTAAGATCCTCAGCGGGTGAATATCATAACGAAACCTCTGTCTCACATTTCTCAGACATGACATGTGATGGGGATGAATTCTTCTCCTTTTCTTTTGACACTCAAATCCAAAGACGTCACACTTTGCCAGACTATCTTCACGCAGTTTTATCACAAAAGCCCAGAGGGGGATTTAATTTGGCGAGTTGTGTTCTCGCGCCGCCGTCAACAAGAATCAGGGAAAGGCATTTTTATTTGCCTGACATTGTCTAATAGCAGCCATCATTTCTGATTAATCTTTACACCGCTCGAGGATTTATCTATCTGTGGGCTCCATGTGGTGCCGTATGGCTCGATACAGGGAGAGAGGAGAGCACAAACACTGCCAGGGTTAGTGCTTCCACTCCCACTGCACATAATTCTTACTACTTTGGATAAAAGCCTCTGCCAAATGGTGTGCGTGCGTGCGTGTGTGTGGGTGGGTGAGTAGCAGTTCTGATAAAAATAATAACAGCTGTGGGTTTTAAAAGTGACAAAATGTGTTTTTCTTATAACCGCAGCCATTTCTTCTCTTTTTTCCAGCTTTTTTTCCCCCTTGCTAAAGTGCATGAGCGCCCACGGCTAACGTTATGACCAGCAAATATCAGAGGAATCCCTCGGGTCTGGTTAAGTACCTCATTTAGCTCAAGGTTAAGTTCGCTCAAGGTTATGTTTGGGTCTCTGCAGGCTCGGCTGTCTGTAAAAGTGAGCGGAGGAAAGAAAAAAAAAAAAAAACGCTGATGGGCTCGTCAAATGTCAGAACGTATCCCGTCGACTGTTGAGGTGAGAAATAGCGGTGGAGCAAGGCGAACCGTGATGACAAAGTATGTACTTACGCCTCTGTTACTGTGTGAGAGAGCGGACGAGTGGAAGCAGAGGAGAAGTAATGCAGTGGACGAGCTCCTTGGCATGCCAGAGGCATGATGACATTGATCCGGCAGACCTCTCTCAATCAGTCTCCCTGACAGAGGTAACTGGATTGTTCATAAAAATGGAAATTGAGCCGTGTTGTACTCATGCAGGCAGCCACCCACTTGGCACAGAGATTAATTCATCCAAAAAATAAATGTACACACATGTGGACATTGCACGCTAAGGGCGTGCAGCTGGCACACTAAAAAAAAAATAATTCAGGGGCGCTACTACCACCACTTAAAGAAATGCACAGCTGGAAGTTAAAAATGGCACCTTGATGATTTAGATGAACCTTTTAAGTTGCAAACATTATTTGAAGAGCGCTGTAATTGTGTTGGTGATTTACTTAATAGCGTGTGGGATTGCAAAGGAGTGGAAAAGCTGGCGAATTTTGGAAATAGTCAAAATTTAGTACCTAACCTACCAGCTAGCTATCGTATGAACACATTTTTATTTATTATTTGCAAGTTAAACATTAATTCCATTATAGATCAAATATATTTACCCTATAATATTATCAAAATCTACTTCACCACACTATGAGATTACGAAATGTTACGATACAGAAGTGATTTTGAGGTAAATCTAAAGACGTACTTCACACGCCAGAGACTGTGTCCCTCCGCCCAGTGACTTACTATAGAAAGTAGTCCTGGGTATTTTCTTCATGTGTCGTGATGTTACAGTTATTGTTTGGTAGCATGGTGAATGTCCATGTCACAGCGTGTCCACCATAGAGTTTGAGAGTTGCTGGATTGTGTATTTACTGAGTTTGATGAGGGAAACCAAAAAATACCATTAGCCGCATAGTAGAGTAGCTGAGCAGCTAACGGCTCTGCTCTGCTGGTCTGGAAAAATTAAAACAAAATTTAAATTTAAATAAAAAATATATATATATATTTTCCCAAACACTATTTAGGTTCCCTGTTAAGGGCTAACCTTCATTTTTGTAAATTTTGGATTTATTTCATATATTTATTGCCATATATTCATGTTAATTTCCCCTATTATTTCCATGGAAACTTTCCAACTTTGAAAATGCCCAGAGTTTTACATCCGCAGTAGTGTGTGTAATTTAAACTTAAATTCTGGCCTTAATTTATTTAAGATAAAATTCTAGTTATTATAAATTGCTTTTTAAATCTACAACATGAAACAACAAAAACAGGGTTGTCAACATGTGTCCATAATAATGATAAATAAGTACATAAAAACACCTTTAAGGAGGAGGGTTAATTCTACTAACCCAATGTGGTTCATTGGTTACACATAATTTCATGGGAAGTTGTCCTAACAAAGACTGATGCAAACGGTTGCGTTAATTTTCGCTGTTTGGAAAGTGCACATATATACGTTTCATCAGTATTGTGACCCAACAATTCAGGGAAACCTATATAGTGTTATTAGGACATAAATGCACATACACAAACATTTCCTCTAGCAGTGCAGCGTGTGTTATTCAGGCAAAGAAACACTTCAAACAGACGCAGAGCAAATAAACAGGCAGCTGGGGGAAGGGGACGCAGGGTAAAGGAAGTAAAGCCCTTTCCTGATTAACAGTGTGCTGTCACATGTATTATGATAATACTTAAAGAGGCTAACATTTCAATAGAAGCACGGGTGGCTGTGGAGGTGGGTGGGGTTGATAATTACGGCAAATATGGCACAACATGCAATTAGCTCTCTTATATGCATCGTTTGTTAGCTTAGCAGTGTTCTGTGTCACACGCTAATTACCCACAACCACTGTAGGCATGTGACAAATGCTCGTTTGCACAGACGCCGAGCGAGCCGAAGCCCTTTCATCATTATTTCAGGAGCTGCGGCGGGCTCGGCTTACGCCGTCATGTTTGTTTTATCCCAAAGTTACAAGGAGACAGTGATCGAGTTACAGGCGTCACCGGAACATCCTGACTGCCTCCGATGCTCCGATTTTACAGTGTTCATCAATGTGGACAAACTTAGAAATCATCATCTCTAAAAATAGCTTGATGCTTAATCAATTGAGCTCACCCACTGTTTGTCTCCTTCAGCAGAGAAGTAGGCTGAGCGGTACGCCAGCAGATGCTATTGATTTTTTTTTTTTTGTGAAAAGTGGGGGTGTGGAGAAGCAGAGAGAGAGAAGAGGAGGTGCAGCTAATGATGGAAATTTTCAGAATGGCTCGCTGCTTTTTACAGGGAGCTGCGTTAATGGCGGCTTGAGTCTGATGAATTATATAGTCATGTTGGACACGGTGTAACCTTCAGAAGAGAAGAGGCACTGACACGCGGCTGCAGGCGGCGGCAGTAGCGATGACTTGGCTATACAAGCGGGTTTATAATTGGTGCCTGATATTCCAATCTTGTCTGTGTCTAAGCCGAGCGTGACAGGGGGAACGTGTATTTACTTCACATCCTATCTGCTAACAGGATGCACTGTTGTCTCTGTTTGTTCTAATGTGTAAATATTGAAGTAGTTTGTGACAAGAGAATATGAGACGGTACAAAATTCACAAGAGCTGCAGATGGTTTTTCCAAAAATAGATTTTCTTTACGAATGTCATCAGTTTAGCATCAACTTTAACCCTATAAAGCTGTATGTATCATATATAATAATACATTAACTTTTAAGGTCTTTCTATCATTTTTTTCCCTAAAAAACCTGACATATAGAATCAAATACATGTATTGTGCCAATAACCCTGCTTCACCTGTGTCTACTGTGAGAAATGCAAAGTCCGTCTTTGCCTGAACAAGGAGAGAAACTGTTTTCAGGACGACCACCATGCAAAATAAAGAGGTTGCAAACCAAAAAATGAGCCAAACTAACTGAAAGGTTGCTCTTTGACCCTTGCCAGTTCCACTGGCAAACGATCTTCTGTTTTACTTGCTTTAGTTTGTTAAAAAAAATTAGTTGTGAGGACTCTAAGGCCTGATGTATCAGATATAATAAAAATTGAAAAACATACTTCCAAAATGATAATTGAAAATGTATTTTTTGTTCATGCCTGAAGGACCAATAAAGACTCCAGTTTCAAAGAATTTGAATTTTCTGTCAATTATTTCATGGTTCAGGCTTTACAGGGTTAATCTAAATAAGGGGTGTTACATTGCTGCCTCTCATTGAATTTACTTTTAATCCAATTTTTTAAACTATCTTTAACCAGATGAAAGAAGTCTGGTTCCGAAATTATAAAAAGCAACAAGGTGAGCTAATGTTAGCCTTAATTCAGCTAATAGGCAGTGTTGGAGAAGAAGATTTTCAACACAAAACTGCTTCATTCAGTGTTTTTACTGGTTTCAATCAGCGTGTCTCTATGTTTTGGAGAGAGACTGCTTAGGATAATCGCTAAAAACCTCCTGGATTTTGAAGTTATTAGAGAAACAAGCTGAGCTAATGTTAGCGGGAGCTTGGCTTGTGCAGACACTCTGGACGTCCTGTGTCAGCCAGACAGTGTCAGAGAAAACTGCTTTATTCAGTGTTTTTACTGGTTTTAATCAGCGGTTATGTTTTGGGCGATGAGGTAAAAAAAAAAAAAAAAACAACAAAAAACTAAATGATGAACACTGAAGGAATTCCAATCCCAAGAAGACAGACTCTCCCATGATCGCACGCTACTTCGCGACGTCATCAACTCCATCTGTTGTTTTGGTGAAGACCACTGCATTTTTTTTCTGAAATCAGCATCTCTACATGTATTCCAGCCATTCCATTCCAGCGTCTGTTGAATTGCAACACATGAACACCTCATTTTCCTTAAAGAGGGACCAGGAGTAGAATAAAGCCACCCAAGAACAATGGTATAGACTTGTGGAGAGCATGTCAAGACGCATGAAAGCTGGGATTAAAAATAAAGGTTATTGCACCAAATATTGATTTCTGAACTCTTCTCAACTATAAACAATAGTATTATTTTGTTTTCAAATGAATTTGATCTGGTTTCTTTGCATTTTTTGAGGTCACAACATTTTATCATTTTTGTTATTTTGACATTTTCTGCAAATAAATGCTCAATAATATTTTTATTTGGAATTTGGGGGAAATGTTGTCAGTAGTTTATAGACTCAAACAAAAAATATAAGCAGTAAAATGAGAAAAAAAAAATGATAATTTTGCAGTGGTCTCATACTTGAACAGTCTCTCCATTTGTTCTCAAAGCTCAACATTTAAATGGGAAGAAAGCGACGTCCCTAAACAGACGTGGAGGCAACTGCACTGCCACCACAAATGTGCTGTGGGTGAAGGGTGTGGCTGCAATCATAAAGATGTCTCATTTGTGGCTTAGTTAGCAGAATTTTAATGTCTGTGTACCCTAAGAATACTAATGCCTATGTAAATACAATTCAAGCTCATGTCTGTCACTAAACAATTACTGAGAGACTGCACTGAAAATTGATTTGATGATATCTAACAGCGGAGTGTGTCCAAGGGAAGATTTTCACACACATTAACAGTGGGGCTAATGTGGCCATGGGACGAAATTTGCTGCAAACATTCACGCTCCTCAGAGGATAAAAAAAAAAAAAAATCATAAATTTGTGGATCCCTTGACTTCTTTTAGCTGAATCAGAAATTCCACTTGTCCAATACATCTGTTTTTCATCCGAAACCGCTAAACCTAACTATGTAAATATGCTAAATGTTTCCCATCAGTCCATGATATGCTACTGTTAACATTAAGCAGCGCCCAAAAACAGGATAAATGCCGGTCTTTGTTATTATAGATAGTACCAGAGCATAGATACTTCTAAGTAGTCTCTAATTAGTGTTTGCCTACTGGAAACAAATCACATTCTACAACAAAGTTGCATCATTTCATCAGACTTTTTCCCATTTATACACCGCTAACGGTTCTAGCCATAATTGTTACTTGGTGGATAACCCAGAAATGGATTCATAAATAAAGTTCTAAAGAAAACATCAGATTACATCCGATTAGCTTAGTTTAATGTTTGAACCACACATTTTTTTTTGTGTCTCATTAGCGGTTGCTAACCAGTTTGTAGACGCCTTACTGCCACCTATGGGACTGGATGTCAATGTGTTGAAAGGTTGTTGCATTTCGTAGAGGACAAGAAGGTCGTTCGCAGAATGAGGCCGACGGTCAGTCTTCTGACGCACAAATGTGCAGAGCAACCAATTTGTGGCTATATTTCCCAAACTATTACGGATCCTGCTTGGCTGAATCCCTGGGGCAGAGTTCTGTCAACTACTCAACTATTAACATTCCATTGATCAGCAGGAGACGTCCATTTAAATTTAATGGATTTGTCCTTGGTCAATTCTACACCTCACCACCAAGAAAAATATGTCAAAGTCCTCCTTTTTGAAATTCTGTTTCAAGAGGACACGGAGTAGCGGGGCAAAGGAGTGAATTGGAATTGGGAAGGTGTTGCAGTCGATCACTCGACTTGAACCCAATTTTTTTGTATTGATTGGAACGTTATAATTTCTTCAGCTGTGTTGCCTTGTTGAGTCAATACCACTGTCTGGTCTTTAATTGCATGTGAATAGCTGGACTGAAAACGTGTTTACTGGAAAGATGTTGGTGCGTTAAAGACTAATTCCTCTCACTGTGTAGTGATGGGGCTGAAAAAAAAAGAGAGAGAAAGGATCCATCAGCATGGTTTTAGCATAGAGATCTGCATGTAAAGTGGGTCAACTCGCTCCTGGAGAGCTTAACAAGCTGCTGCTGCTGGAATAAGGCAGCGCACTTGATAATTAGCAAAAGGAGGAAGGCATATTTGAGGAAGAGGGGGGGGTGAAGGAAGTGGTGGAGTGCAGATGATAGAATGTGTGTGGATGTGAGGCTGGACTAAACCCACGTTCTCAACATTTTTCTGTGGATTCTTGTAGTTGCATATGTGGTGAACGTGGTAGTTTTTCCCCCTCATTTGTTTTTGAAATAATTAGGCCGGGACGATTTGACAGAGGTAAAGTGATGCAAAGTGTTTCTAGCGGATTCTGACCTTTTGCGGCAGCGCTGCTGTTTGATCTGAGAGAAATAGAGAGGAAGAAATGGTTTGAGAGGCAATCTCTTTTTTTTATGATTGCTATGGTAATGCTTCTTTTATTCTCTAAACTGAGGTCTATTCCTTCATCTAAATTGGCAGGATTTCCCCCTAATTTCTGGCTTACTGTCAAAGAACGCCAACACGCAATTACTTTGGTTCAAAAACAAGATCTAAGACCTTAATTAAGCAAAATTGTTATCATTAGAGTTCATTCCAGATTTTTCACTGATGGTTCGGTGCTGGCGGCAACACACATGATAAATCTCATGATTAAAAGAAAACAATATTAATACAGTGGCTGTAACTGATAACCTGTCCAACCCTACAGCAAAAGCTGTGTGCTAATACAATGCTTTCAATGCTAGCCATTGACAAGAAAAAAACACAATGCTAAATAGGTCTAGTTTACCAACAGCACATGAACGGTTTTCTCTTTCCTTGCTGAAAATCCCATGGTGTTGGTGTTATATCCATTCCCAGCCTTCAGTAATCAAGCCATTTCCGCAGCTGAGGGACAAAGATGCAGTCCTAACACCACTGTAAACACCCGGGGGCTCAGCTGGAGTTGATGCAAGTGTGTGTCTCCTGTGTGTGTGTATATACACTACGTAAAAACACACAGTATGTGCCATTTCCTGGAATCTCAGGTGCTCTCATGCAAAGCATCAAGAGGGTTATATGAGGCAGACAGAAAAAGAGTGAGATAAAGACCTGAGAGTGCGGCGAGTGAATAGCTTGCAGAGGGAGCTGAAACAAGAAGTCACTGCTACTTCCATCCTTACTTATCTCACATCTTTGCTTTTCTGATGGGTCGGCTTGGGAAGATTCACAATATACAAAAATATCACTATATTTCTGTATTGACACATCTTTCTAATTTCTAAAAATACAAGATACGAACATCCAACTCACATTCACTGATACAAAGAACCAGTGACTAATATCCATAAATGGTCCTATAATGCTGTGTTGCTTTCGCAAGTTCATATATTTTGAACCGTGTGTCATCTCCAACACTCACTTGACTTCACTTTAAAGGTAAGTTAAGGTAAGGTTCTTTTTATTATATATTGTATAATGTTTATGTGTCTTTTATGTCCTGTAATTGTTTCTGGTAAGTCTTTGTACTTAGTAAATACTTTGTTATTTAGAGTAGTAACAGCATTTAAATTACCTCAAATGGCAATTATAGATTGAAATTTAATATGTAATGGCTTATGAACAATTCATCTTACAAACAGCCTCTCAGATCCTATTGTGTTCGCAAGTTAGGCACTGTCTGTATACCCCAAATTAACTAGAAATGAATGTTAAGTGACTGTTTCTTCCAGAGCAGCATGTTTCCAGACCCGTGTAGTTGTGGCAGGTACAAGCTTTTTCGCTCAAAATAATGTTGTGCATCGCTATATTTGGTTATTGGCTGAGACTATAGTAGTATAGTACAGTATAGTATATAGTATAGTACAGATTCCGTCCAAACATCCAAACATTAGATAACATGCATACATTATTTCAGATAATTAGATGCCGAACAATTTAACTACTCATAGAGCTTCTAATACTGCGTCATTATTCCACCTGAACATTCTTTCTAAGCACAAGAACTAATGTTGAATTTTTTCCACTTCAGTTTGCTCCATATCAACGCAGAAAAGAACAATCTCATGGGAAATCCTTTTCAAGCGCCATGATACCGTACTTAAACACATTGAATTCACGATCAAATCTGTGCTGAATAAAAGCTGTTACTAACTGGCCAGTTGCTGCTAGTAAAAGCTCGATGAAAACAGTAAAAAAAAACAAAAAAAAACAAACAAAATAACACAGACCATCTGAATTATTGCTTCCGCTTGTGAATTTTTTTCTCTGTTGTTGCTGTGTGTTAGAAAAATAGTTAAGAATATGTTTGACAGCTGGTTAACAGTGTAATCCTGTTTAATGAACCAGACCTGAGGGTTAGACAGAATTCCAGAATGTGATCAGCTGTTTGGGGCTGGATATGGTTTGAATTATGCGGAGCCAAACTGCCTTTGACCTTTGCACCAATTGTCTAAATGTGCTTTTTGTGGCGTTTGAAATATAACTTTGTTGTCATGCTATTGGCAAACGGAACAGGCAGATCAAACGACATCGGCTCCAACATGAAATGAATGCCATCTGTTTGAACACACTTTGAATAAAATGCTGAATACTAAATAAATCACTAGACTACATCAATGAACGGTTACATCCTAAAATATGACAGAAAGGAACAATTAAAAAAAAAAAGATTTGCAGGGAAGAAGATACTATTGCAAAATGATACGGCATTCATTTTCATGTAAGCCTCTGCAATAAAGAGGAATAGCAAAACCACTACATGATGTACACTTGTACGACTGCCAATCGAAAAAGTACAGTCGGTTGCACAGTAAATAAATAAATTCCCAGAATTGCCCCGAGTTCATAAGCTAGAAAGTCAAAGAGTGGTTTTCTTGTGAGGCTCCTCTCGTCCCTTTACAATTTTCCTCCTACAGTTTTCAGAGCTTGTTTTCATCTGTCATAATATTCTTAAAGCACCGGGAAGAATTATGTCCTGGACTATGTAACAGAAATATTCTCTGTGCAAATTATGCATTCTTTGCAGTTTATCTAGCAACGACACATAGTTAAGCACACTCCTGTGATCTATATTTCACATCTGACAGGTTTGTGTGTTGTTTACTTAGACGGTGCGTGTAACACACAAGGGGAACTGCAGCGCTTACAGCTCGCAGCGTTCATGAACACACCATCCCTGGTGCACAATGAAGACAGCTACAGCCAGTGTCTCCTCTTTGAGACAAACTAAACACTATAACTTGTAGCTATAAATGTACCTGTACGCTTCCAAGTCCTTGTAACTATTCCTGAAACGATACTGTATGTGTACATGTCTGCAAGTTCTGCAAAAAAAGAATTAAGGCCTTGATTAGACAATAACGCTCTTAAAAACAGGCAGCCGAAACCGGAAAAATGTCATTGTGGTTTGGCTCTTGTTATGTGCAGACAGGAATGTTATGATACTGTTCTTTTGTGCAAAATTCTGTAAGAAACACTGTAGTCTGCTGCCAGGCCAGTATTCAGTGGTGTATCTTGGCAGAAGCAATTGATTTGACTCCATTGATCACAAAAATAGTGCAGCAAAATGACACTTTGTTGAAGGAGCTTAAATAAACTCAAAAGATTCTGTAACATTAGTACAAAAAAAACAGCAGCTTGATGAGGCGCCAAAATCTTTTGAAGTGGGTCGTCATTGTATATAATCTATTTACTCCATCCACTTTATCTTTTCCTTTTACTTCTGGGCAGCAAACAAAGGAAAAGAGAAAAACTAAGTGAAATTAGACAAACCGGTCGGACCAACACAAAGGAGGAGACTTTGTTGTCTGCCAAGAGGAGCCCCTAGAGTGAGCACGACTGCTTCTCCACTCATTTAGTGAAAATCAAAAGAGACATTAAAAAATACAAAAGAAAATCTACACATTACTTTGAATAAATTAAAAAAATAATAAAACACCAGAGGATGTTCTGCCAGCTGGGTGCAATAAGGTCTTCAGAGATGATCTGATACTGGTACACTTCTTTTAATTGGGCACTTGAGAGCACATCTATCCCACTTTCACGGAGTGTGATAATTACTGCTTTTACAAAAAAGAGCAAAAACTACATGTTTTGCAGCTCAAAGATTTACGTTCAAAAACTAGGACAAATGGTATGCATCTCTTATGACTTAAAGCTGAACTGAAACAAATTTGCTGTGAAATCTGCACCTATTTACTGTGTCAAACATGGTAACGTTACTGTAAACTATTATTACAGCAGATTGTATATATATATATATATATATATATATATATATATATATATATATATATATATATATTACTATTAATAGAATAGTAGCATTACTGTAGAAAATCACAGTAGTGAAGAATTTATGTAGTAAAACAGTCAAACTGTTATTGTATTATAATACATTTAATCACCTAATACAGTAAATTCCACTGAAATCACAGTATTTGATTATTTTAGAGTAAAGACACAATAGTGTAAATAGAAGTACAGTACTTCTACTGTAAAAAAAAATAAGTTAGTTACAGTAAATACACCTTATTTCTATCTATCTGAATTTGGAAGATACTATGAGACACAGCAACATTTCCACTGTGTCTCTGGGAAGCATCTCTTCTCTTTCCGGGACCCATTGACACCACTGGTTCTCGGAAGAACTGTAGCCAATCAGCTGTGTCTGTAATGGTGCCTTCATAGATGGTAAAATGTGGGTTATTATTTAGTCGTATGTCTTCCAGCCAGAATCTCATTCATCTCCGTCATCAATCTGCTCATCTTGGAAAGTTTTAAGCATGCCGCCTGTCGGCCGACCTTGACCTTTAGGTCAGCCCACCCTAAAGTCAGCCCACTCACTCAGACATTTGACAAATATGCTCCTGACCAAACTGACTGAGACAGTTTGCAACAAAGTATCTACGAAATCTGAAAAGTAGCACACACTCACTTTACAGACCTGAGTTGAGAAGGCAGATCTGCCAAATTTAGGGGAAGGGACAAGAAAACATTGGTATGCAAGATATTCAAAGCAAATATGTGTATAACATTTACACACTTACATCTTCTTTCAAATTATTTTAATGGCATAATTTTCTGCTGCAGCAAATCTTGGTGAGAACAATCAAAGCAGCTCAGTATCGCTGGGTCAAATGGATTTAACGTCACGAACCAATAGATTGTTTATAAATTAGGCAGAACCGACCTTGTGTAGGAACCTGATTAGATAATAAAGCAAGGTGTGTTTTTGATTTTAATGGACTCACACTCACAGTCTTGCTGTGTATATGTTATTAAAATGAGGAACTAATCACAACTGTAAGCTTTACTCGCCTTTTGGGTATTTTTTTATCTCAAAACATTTATTTGTGGAGGGCATGAATGAGCGATTTTACAAACAGAGAGTGAGTGCATTGTTTCAAGGATTCATTTGCTTTCTAATGGTTTGTAATCAGCTATTTGGAACCTGTTAGGGGAGACCATACAAAAGGGGCTGAGAAATTCTACTGAGTTGGCAACAAACATGTTTTGGCAAACGATGACTTTAAGTGGGGACACTGATGAAGAGAGTATAATAGTTGTGCCCATATAAATGCATGTATTTATCTTTTAAATATTTGAGCCTGGAATAAATCCAACTGTAAACCGGATTTGATCCTTACCACTAAAACATAAATGTGTAAAACAATAAAGGAAACATCCATTGTAGTCCTCAGAGCTGGAGCATGGAGTGTAGTGCTATTGTTAGATTTGTTCTATCTGGCCAGAGAGCAACACAGAGCCAGCTCTGTGGAGTGAGCCACTTGCAGTTGCTCAATAATCCATTTACTTGCCTTTGCTATTGGCGTGACTGTAATTTCAATCACATGAACAGAGGAGATACAGGGGGTGGGGAGATGCAGTAAGTGGAGAGCTGCCGACTAAAAACTGCCTTACAGTGACTAATAGTTCCATGCAGGTTGGCTTTCTAAAGAATGATCCAGTTATGAGAAAAGGTAAGGCGAGTTTAGGGCAGTTCACAGTTGACATCTGCACTTTATAGCTAGAAATGCAATGGTATCAAGCAGTGAGGCAGTGGAATGGCCTCAGCCATTGGTGGGAGTTCGCCAAAGATGCGTTCAGAACAGAACAGATAAGGATTGATGCATTGGAGGACTTCATTGACACCATCAAAGCTGGTGGACAAAGAATAACAATTGACAGATTCTCAAATAACACAGACCTCGGAGAAACAGGTGGACATTATCAAATGAGTGGACACAGTAGCATGGGATAAGTAGTGAGAAAACTATAGCAATGGTAACATCTCAACTGACTGGAGAGATACAGCATGAAGTGAATGCTGATAGGAAGTTTTAGGAATAGGTAGACCACTTTGTATACCGTTATTCTGAGTTTATTAAAGTTTCCAATTAACATCAGCAATGGAAGGAGCTAATCATCATAATAAAAAAACTATACTGCTGTCCTGGTTCACCTGGAAGCTGCAGTGGATCCAGTCACCTCATCTACATACACCGCAATTCAATATATTTCTGTTATTCTATCTAATGTCATACTCAAATTTTCCTGTTCAAATGTATTGCTTTCATCCCACGCATACTTCATCTATTGCACCCCTGTCCATCCTAGAAGTGGGATCCTCCTCCGTTTCTCTTGCCGAGGTTTCTTCACTTTTTTTTCCCCCTGTTAAACTGTAAAGCCTATTGGGGCTGTGATTTGTGATTTTGGGCTATACAAATAAAACTTGAATTGATTTGACTATTTTGAAAAAGCAGTGGTGTAGTCATTGCTTCTGGTCAGCTTGCAAAACTAAACAAGATGTGGACTAAAATCCACAGGAAAATCTAAATCCGACAGAGCAGGCACTAAGACGAAGGTTCAACAAAATGCAAAGAGGAATGGGAAAAGCAGTCTGTAAGCTGTTATCTGCCTCTTTACCTATCAAGAACATTTCCCTACCAGCGAAAATAAAATTGATGCACTCGCTGATTACATCCATTGGTATGTATTGATGTGAATCCTGAATGTACAACACATACTCTATATATCAAAAAGAGAATAAATGAGTTGCTAAAGGAGGATTCTGGGGGGGACATGGAAAATGCACCTCACGACGATTCTGTGGGAAAAAAAAGGAGATAGGAAATCCGGCAGGGGCTCTTAAACCACTGATGGAACCTGCCTGGCAGTGAAAATTACAGCGGTTTGTATACATGAGAAAACATGTCCCTTTAGAAAATGCTGCAGCTGATGAAGAGGAAGGCCAAAGGGAGAATGGATGAGTCTATTGGAAAGACATGGACGAGGAAAGCAGTGGTGAAACATGTAATACTGGTGGCAGATCAGGATGTTTGGAGACGGATGGGGATGTCATCAAATTGCCCCCTGGTCTATATGGAAATGACCTGACCTGACCTTCTGGAAAAATTGATTTTTCAATCAATAATGGGATTAAAGTGATTGTCGCTCTTTATGATTTATTCATTTTATACGACTGGTGTCTTTGATGAATAAATTATTTTACCATAGAGAAATTCTGAAAATGCTGCATTTTAAAAGCTACTAATAACTACTACACTGACAGAGCTCATGAGATGGAGTCAAATTTAAACAATGACAGTTCGTGTGCAATGATGAAGCCACCCTCCAAGAGAATTGTCCATGTGCCACGGCGAGCCATATTACCATATCAACATCTTTCCAGGCAGCGTATTTTCCCTACAAACCATTACTTGCTGCCTCGCCTCATTAGCATTGCAAATATCACCTAGAGCAAGAACAGTGATGGCGGCAGCAGAGGAAATAGGACAGAACTAACAAATTATGTAAGAAGCATAGAAAACCCCCAGAGTGTAGCAACAGGGAGGTGAGTGATGAGGAGGAGGTGGCGAGATCGTATTACAAATCTGATTATACCTTCAACTTGACATTTTTTGATGACATCCATTTCCACTGGTGCCATACTTTACTCTTACAGAGATAACATATAATTTATGTACAATGCTCTCTTTCTGATATACAAGGCCACTGGTGTTTACAGTTAGATAATAGACACCATACAAAGGGCCTTCAGTTTCCTATTCAGACAATAGGAATATATATATTGTAGATATATTGTTAAACCACCTACAACTCTCAAAGAATGGCAATTTTAATCGACCTAGACCTTCAATATAATGGATTTTGACACATTTTCATACATAGGGTTTTGGCTGCTATGAGTCTCTCAATCAAAACAATAACAAAAGATGGAGTCAATTACGTCATTCAGCAGTCAGCTGATCTCAGTAGGATTCCTTAAGTGTTTCATGATAAAAATCTCTTTCAGTGATGCTATTTAGCAGACATGACACCATGTCATTCCTTTTCTAGGAATGACATGGTAGACAAGTAGACATTTTGTTTAACAGTTGAGAACATTTTCTTTCCATCTTCTTCTTTTAAAAGAGCTGTGGTTTAAAATGCATCAAAGTTTGGTCAATCATGATGTTCTTTTGGAACGGCTGCAGAAATGATTTGATATCAAAGACGCTATGGGAAGAAGTGTGAAATGTATCTTCCCCACAAGTCAACTCTGGAGTTCCAATTGGAAATGTTGAACATTTCAATGTTTTTTTTTTTTCTTTTTTAAATCAGGCTGTCCGTGAGATCTGATGCAGTTTTGACCCGCCATAGCACTGCAGCTTTGTGCACACAGAAGGTTTGGCTGCAATCAAAGAGAATGTTTCGCTCCATAATATGCCTGCTATAATGCCTTACTGGATTAATTGCATTACTTAGTAAAGCATACTAAGCCCATTTGTTAAAAATTAAATGTTATTCTGTTATTAATGTTATGTTTTACACTATACAATTGGTTTTGGAATCAAAGGAGCTGCAATCCTAATCTATACCACAGGAGAACCGTGTTGGCAGCAGTAAGTGTACCGGGTAATGGACTTTCAGAAACGGTGTAATGAGATGGTACAGAGAAAGAGGCCAGAAGGAAGAAAAGGGCAGGCTGTGATGTAAGTGCCAGTACTCATCATCTGGTGAAGTCAAGGTCAGGACCTTGCATGGCCCTGTGGCATTTCTGTTTAGCTTTTAAAGAAATGGCCAGAAAGTCAGACGGATTCAACAAATTGGCAGCGAGACTGAAACTGATTATCATTCCACTGACATTCCTTTCAAAGCTCGTCGTCCCGGGGACAATAGAAAATGTGTTGGGGATGAACAGAACGGTTCCTTGGGACCGGGCTTGGGCGACATTCAAAATGGAATATTTGTGACACACAATATTATCATGGGAGGATGAAAACAAACACAAAACCCAATAAAAAAACAATATTATAGATTTTTAAAAATTGCAGCAGACCTGCAGATTTCTGGGAGTTTTTTTCTAGATGTCTTGAACATAAAAATTGAACACTGTGTCAATAAAGTTATATATTACCAAACACAAGGGAAGATTGTGGGATAGATGAAGCAGTAAAATAAAGGTTTAACTCATAGCAGGGAAATATAATAATATTTTGATGAATATCAAAAATCAACCCAAACCTACCTGGGTCACGTCTAAGATTTTATATATAATTATTTATTCATTTTAAACTATCACCTAGCAAATGACTGCATAATACAGCGAGGTGTGTTTATTCTCATGCTGTTACTATAGTTACTATCTCTGGCTGGCTCCTTAAGCCTAGTTTATACTTATGCTTACGTTGCTACACTGTTGCTAATGCGTTCCCCCAACGTAGAACTTCATGTCGATGACATAGCTACGAAGAAATACGCAGAAGTATAAACTAGGCTTTAGTGTCAGTGGTAAATGAAGATCCTTTACTTGAGTAAAAGTAGAAATACTGTTGTCAAAAAAAGAAAGAAAACAGAACAGAAAATGTTGCAAGCAAAAGTACTGAAGTATTACCTGACAGATCTACTTAAATGATGAAAGGAACATTCTGATTAAAAGCAGATGGGTCGTGGGTGGTGAAACAATACATCATTAATGAGGAAAATATTAATCACATTCTCTAACGAGAAGAAAGCAGCGCTATATATATATATATATATATATATATATATATATATATATATATATATATATATATATATATATATATATATATATAGACTACTGGAAAAATTGGTGCACTTAGTAAGAATACTGCAATACAGCAGGCAGAATATATTTGAAACTGGATTGCAGAGGCACAATTCACCATGGAAACTTTTACAATTACTAATTAAGCAAATCATTAAAAAAAAAAAAAAACACTCATACATCAACAGGGGCTCCAGGCAAATAGGTCTTTCTTTATATTCTCTGGAACTGGAAAACGTCGAACTGGAAACTTTTTTCTTTAGTAAAATTATTAGTGCTGCGGAGTACAAGTACTGTAATAACATGCATTCAAAGTTTTACATAAAGGTGAAATGAACTTATCTTCAAGTTCAAGGTGAAGCTTTACTTTAACCATCTTATATAATAGTGAATAGTTTTAATTATGGTGCATCATAGCACATCCCAAGGAGCCATAATTTCTCTAGGTTTGAAAACTGGTGGAAAGATTTTGAATAATGAACAACTCATTAATATTTAATATAGGTCTACTAATTAGTTTGCAATTTCAAAACTGACAAGTTAAATATAAGGTCTTTAAAGAAACAACATTTTGATTTTGAGATGGTTAAAGTATTTCTTTTAGGACAGTGATGAAAAATGTTCTTCTGGAGCCCTGAGCGAGCTTAACTGTATCAAAATACAACAATTTACAACCGTTGTGGCCATGCATGTTTGTATTAATGAAAACCATCCCCGTCTGTTTTTTTTTTCCCCTTTTCCCTCAGTAACAGGAAATCATTCCATAACAAAGCTGGAAAGTCTTTCAAGGAATGTGTTTAACAGCTCCAGCAGAGATCACAAGCCAAAAAAGAAAAAAAAAAAGAAAATACCAGTCACGATGGTTGTAAATGTCAGTAAACATCATTTCACTCTTTTGCGGCTGTGATTACTATATATGTCGGAGACATGTGATGCAACAAGGGTCCTATTTTCTCAGTCTGGCAGTTACGCGGTGTTGAAGCTGGTCTGGTTTGTGTGGCTTGGCCACCTCGATGTGGACGCCCCTCTCGGTGGGAGCGGGACTTGGCTGCACTGGGGCTGCGGCTCTGCTCGATGCTCAGTGGGGGGAAACACAAGGAACCCTATAGTGCGGTAATACAATATTCATGGTGGGGTGTGTAAACACGGCAGAGTTGTGGGAAGACCTTCCAACCCGCTATCAGGGAGCAGCTGCCGCTTGGGCTCGCTCCCCTCTCCTCTCCAAAGCCAGTCGTCTTGCTCGAGCATTGTCTGTTTCTTCCTCTGCCCCCACCCCCCCACCCGTTGCCTCTCACTCAACCATTAATTTTTAATCACAATTTAAATGGCTGCCTTGGCTGAGGCTGTGGGGGCAGCGAGTCAAGGGCTCTTGCCTCTGGTTACAAAGTAGGGAATAAATTTGAAGAGATCAAGCTAAACACACAGGGAGGGAGAGGGGCTGATGAGGGAGAAATGTGCAGGGAGGAGAAACAATTTTTTAAAAAAATCAACTTGCTGCTGCTGCCGCTACTTAATTAGAATGTCAACGCTTTCATCTCATGCTTTCCACTGCGACTGCTGAAAGGAAATTGAGATCACATTAAGATTAAGAATTGGATTTTTCAAGGGTTTTTAGGAGCCATGAGAAAGTAAGTGAGGAAGGAATCAGCGGATTTTGATCAGATACTTAAGATACTTAAGTCCGTCAAATAGAACGATGCAAGATAAATCAATTACTTGATTTTCTAACCATTTTGATAATTGAATAAACTATAGATTTTTGTTTTTGTTGCAAAAGTGCAAAAACCTATTGATTGTATTTTCTAAATTAGGAGGATTGCAATTTTTCCTACACTTAACTTGCATTTTAGGATTTTATACTGTTATGCCTCACACACACTGAGGATAATCCTGCTGATTGTTGGCCTGATATCCCCCTTCAGACAATGACAGGGGGAGGTGATGTTTTGAGGCTGGTCTGAACAAATAATCTGTTCTAATGGCCCTGTAGCGTGAGAGGTTCACAGACATACTCTAATCCTTGATCGGAATACTCAAAAAAAAAAAAACTTTAATCAATCATTAAGGCTTTAGTCGGACAAAACCAAGCGGCAAACTCCATTGCTGAGTCTAAATTAAACAAGCAAAAACAATTCCTGAAATGGCCACTTGAGGCTGGCTGCAGGAGTCAATCCCATGGATGTATTATAGACCTGGATAGGGTACCGCATCTCAGCAGCATGCCGATCTTTTCCAGTGGCCACTCGTGGTACTGCAACAAAAAAAAAATCTGATGGCCAGATAAGCTCTGGAAAAGTCTCTTTTCCCATTCTATTCTCATTTAATTTATTTGTTTTTTTTAAATGCATTTTTCTTTGAACATTTTTTTATGTGTTCAGCAAGTGAACTTAACAACTCAAATGTGAGTTTTTTTTTACAATTTACACAGCGTCATCGCCCCGGGGCATTATGGGAGGTGACGGTACTGATTAGTTGGGAGAAGTTAGGAACTTTTTCAGCATATGCACCAGGAGAGCAACTTCCATTGAAATGAATGGCGACCACTATGTTAAAATGTATTACAACTCAACTCTTTACGTTTTATTAAGGCTCAAAATTAAACTTAATTAGGGCTTACAGCATTGAGCCCAGTTCCATACTCCTCTCTCTTTCTGGCTAAAAAAAAACAATCTGAGGATGTCACCTTGGGCTTTAGGGAATTTCTCATTATTTTGTGACAATTTATACACCAGTGAAACTGATCATTAAAATAATCCTTGGTTCTAGCCCTACCTGACAGGGAGGCTATTAAAAGAACGGCTTACAGTAGGAGTATATAAAAGGTCGAACCACTTACTCATGAAGGACATGGTTGTGTGGATGTTGTCAGTGAGGTGGCAGCACTCAGGTTTTCCCCCTGCATTATTTATTTTCCGTATTGGGGTGGTCTGACCTACACTTGTAATGAGAACTCGAGTCACGGTCTGTTTGGAGACCTAGGGCAACGCAGCGCGACCATGTCCCTGGATCACTGCTCAACCACACAGGGCTCCACACAGCCACTGTTTGCTCAGACTTCACTTGGACTGTAAAAGTCAAGCCTTGTTGACACATCTGTGCTGTCTCTCTCTCCCGAGGCTAATGGCTATTACATCTGTCTGCTTCTTCTCTGAGGGAGAGGGAAAACTGCGAGAATCAAATGCTCTTTTGAACACAGGCGAAGTGAAAACGCTGACAGCTGATGGAAAGCTGAGGGAAAACAGGACTGTTGATCTTTCTCACCAAGGTGATTACACTGGTTGATGTGTGTTTTGAAAGAAACATTGATGGCCTCATGTTATACAACTGTTTTCACTCAGACCACTCTTTATATTATTAGGTAATGACATTTTTCCTAAATGTGACCAACATTAACATCAATTTCAACAGTTTTACTTTACAAATGCTTTGGTTTTGAGCGGCCAGAATTTGGATGGTGGCACATTTATTGATGTCTTGGTTCTGGTTTCCAGCAGCACAGGGTATATTATATAAAATATATAGGGATTGTATGTGCAATCTTCAAAACCATTTACATTTAGTTCTCAGCAGAGGATGAAGAAGGAGTGAAAAGCAAAAGAAAAGGCAGCTGGCCAGTTTTGGAGCAGAGCCCAACCTAGTGAAAACATTCATCCAATCAGGTGATTCCAGGAAGTAGATCACTGCATTGAAGAAGTGTCTTTGTTTTCATATAGGGTGACATCAGGTAAATTAGGCCACTTTTTGATAAACTGATGGGGACAATAACACAATACCAAAGATGCCTTTTCCGTGTACAGTTATTAATGACTGTTTCTGATCATTTGTGTTGGGATTATGTGATAAAATATAATTATTTAGGCCATATAAATCTTGAAATATCTGCTGTGCCACTTTTTTTGCATGAGCGGTTTCAGGTAAAATGGGTTTAGTTAGATTTGTCATGCCACGATGCCTTCCATGCATAATTGTGGTGCAGCCTAGATTTAAAGTATTGTCTCACCCACCATAGAAACCATAAACTAATCAAAATCCTTTGTAGTCATTGGCTCTAATTTCCAGAGGGGCTGGGACACCCAAACCTTAAATGGCCCATTTTACCCGATGACCCATTTTACCTGATATCACCCTATTCAAAAGCAAAAAAAAAATGGCAGCTGGCCAGTTTTGAAAACCGGGAGCAGAGCCCAACCCAGTGAAAGGATCCATCCAATCAGGTGCATCCAGGAAGGGTTGTAATGGATCTGTGTGTTGAAGAAGTGATCCGTGGTTTGTTTGTTTGTTTTCAACAGTCTTTCTCCAGAATTATGGACTCTGCCTTTGTGTTGATTTGTCAGCTTCCTCTGCTTTAAATTTTAAGAAAACAGTTATACAGCAGAAAAGAATTATCATAATATTTGCTGTTTCAGATTCTAAGTTTTAATAGCATATCTGCCAATCATATCTTGTCAGTTTGGGCTAGAAATAATATGTTTTGGACTTTGGTAATTAAATCCCTTCACAGCTGTGAGGAAACAGTTACTGATGTTTTTTAAACCACCTTAAGTGACTCATCGGCTGTGACTGGTTCAGCTGCCTAGTTTAACATCCCCACCTCTTTCAGCTACTTGAACTGTGTAAATAATCCACCCATTGATCCCCAATTCATGACTAATTAACAAAATCAAGGCAGCGGGCCAACTACATTCCTGCTAACCAGCAGGCCTCTCCCAATCATTGGAACACATACACACAGACAGGAGTAATCTCTCACTGATCAAGGACATTGATCGCATTGTAAACCACATCTGTCTGCATCCCCCTTTTCTCGGTGATGACCCAGATTGATCACTGTGATGGATTTGGGAAATTACACAAAGGGGTAGGGAGAGAGGAAAAAGAAAGGCAAAAACAGAGAGGAAACAATGGGAAATAAAAAAAATGGTCAGGGACAGAAATAGAAATCGTTTTGCTCGTTCTGTTTGATTCCATGTTAGAGGACAGTTAGCTATGATATAACAAAGCTGAAAATAAAACACACTTTAGCTGCAAGGGCTCCATATAGAATTGAGGCCAGTAAAAAGAGTGCGTCTGTCTCAAGGTTATTACCATTAAAGAAAAACTGAAATGAAAACTAGAAGTGAAATTAGTATTTTGTTAACTAAAGTAAAAATTAAAACAAAGCATTATAAATGCCTACAAATGGCATTTCTAGGCATTATGTGTTTTGAAATTGTTGAGAAAATGCCTTTAGTTTTGGTCTTTCACAGATTAAGCACTAATAATGAAATAGTGAGTAATTGTCCTTTGTGGATGTTTGTTTATTTTTTCTAAGAGAATATTTTTTAGTTTTTATAAACAATACTTTTTTTGAATCTCACCTCTGTCAAACACCCTATATTACAAAAAAAAAACGAAAAAACTGGAAGCGAGCACTTTCAAAAAATAAAATCTAAAACTAGCTTAACCACTTTGAAAATAAATTAAAACTGAAATTGAAAACCAAATAAAAACTAATAAAAAGTCCTATTATAACTATTATAACCTTGGTCTCCATTTACCCATTCCAGTAGCTACATATAAATGTCTATCTATAGAAGGAACTTTACTGCATCCACTGTGAGGTTTGATCCCTGGATCAAGTGTCTGAGAATGAATGAGGAGCCAGTTTACTTTACAAGCCTCAGGTAAGTATGAAACCAACTAAAAATGATAGGCGTTTATTATTTTCCTCTCAGGGAAAAATATCGAAGATCAATTGTAGCGTGGAAATAATTTTGTTACAGGGATGACAAATCCGCTGTGCTGAGTGCATCAAACAGGCATCGCTCTCCTCGCTACACTTCATATTCCTGAAGACTAAATTCATTTTAACCTCAGAGGAGTATCACCAGGACAACCGGTTTGTGCAACAATACGGTTACTGAAACATGTCAGCAAAATGACACTGAGCATCTCTCAGGCTCCATCGCACAGACGCTGTGTGGTTAACCTGCAGTGGCCTGTTTCAAGTGTTAAATGCCATTTTCAACTTGGGATAATTTCCTCGTCTGCTTATTTTCACATGTTTATCTAATCAAAACAAACAGCATTTCAGTAAAGCATTCATCTGCAATTTAAATTTATCCGCAATTTGATGCTGGTTATGATGTGTAGAAGCTTTGCTCACAAATAGATTCTGTGAAACGGGAAACAAAAACAATGACATGCGCCCATGGAGCATACGAATGTTTCAATAGACGACAATAATAATTAAATTAGATAGAATGGGGATAAAGCAGTTTTTGCAAGAAGCAGCATGGTAGTCAGGAGGAAAATGTGACAAAAGCGAGCACTGACATGTCAAATGCTGATTGATATGGATTTTGTAATGTGACTGATAACGGCAACAATGCTTGGCTCAGATAAGGAAATACAAACGTAGTTCTACAACAAAGAGCAATTTCTTCACACAGCCTTTTCACCCTTTACTGAGACGGAAAACCAAGAGGTTTCATTACCAAGGGCAGCTGATAAAACGTCTTAGCTCAAGTGTAATCAAACACTACAGCTCTCAGACAGAACATATCTCAAAGTCAAGGCTGCGGAATCCTTAAACTAAATGTTATTTAAATAATAGCAGAGCAGAAAATCTGCAAAAAAAAAAAACAATGTTGGAAGACACGAGAATTCAGATTTTCATTGCTCCAGTGCAGTTACATGTACTGTATTCGTAATTTCAGGAAATGTTTCAAGAAAAAAAACAATTGGGCCAAATCTTTGGCCAAATAACATTTTCTGTGATGTTTTTGACCTCCACTAGGTTTGTAATGATACACCAACTCATGATTTGGTTTGTAACACGGTTTTTGATCCACAGTTCGATACCCCCCCATAATATATCTACAAGCAAACATAGATATACATAAGAAAGGTTAGATGTCTTACAGCAAAGACTCAAATGTCTTCACCCAGCGGCCATCTTGTCACAGGCAAGGGGCGGTGAATAACCTGAAAAGAACATGCACCATTAAAATACATTGTTACGGGGGAGAAAGCCGCCTGTGGCAAGATGGCCGCCAGTGCAGATGTTCGACTCCATCGATCGTCAGCACGGACGAGCCTTTCATGTAGCCTTTCATGTATCTATGCAAGCATCCTCCCACTGCATGTCATGTGACAACCTTTCTATGTTGGCTGAGAGGGACAAATGCACCGCAAAACGGAAAAAATGCTAAAACTCTACAAACACAGAAATGATGCGAAACCAAAAAAACACAAACATGCAAAAAAAATGCAACAACACCATAAGAAAGAAAAAAAAACAACAGGAATGCTCCAATCACAGAACCGAAACAGAAACAAAGACTTAGAAACCCACAAAATCCACTCCAGTCGCAAAAAAACAGCAACACGTCACAGTCCAAACACAAAATACATGTTTATGTATCTATGAATCACAGTGGATGTCGTGGTCCATTTCAGTTGCCAAGGAAACATGATTCTCTGCTTGGTGTGCCATTCAAACCCAATTGGAAAAAAATGAGACAGAAAACAATTGTTTTTGATTCACATTTAACCTCTATGGTTTGCATTAACATATCTTCATTTTCGCTTGGGTCCGTGTCGTGTTTCCTTGGCAACAGAAACGGACCACAACTTTGATGTGACGTGCTGCTGTTTTTGTGCATGGGCGTCTACTCCATATCATATCTTGTAACTGGTCCTAGACCGAAGGATAACTGGGAGTTTGAAAGTGTGTGTCGCAAATCTACTTCTTCAACAGATTCGCAGCTCTGAGTAGCACGGTGGTGGTTTCGATACGCGCATCATTCCAGCCCTGACCTCCGGCTGGCTCAGAGGTAATTCCACTAATTGTAAGATCGGTGGTTTGATTGAGTTAAATCCTGAGCAGTTGGCACCTTGTTCATGTTGTAGATGGCAGCCACCGCCATCAGGGAGAAACACTTTATTTTCTACATTCTAGCGAATGCAAACAGTTGTGCAACGTTTGCATAGCTAGTAGCTTATTAGCATTTGCTTTGTTAACTAGCTAACCAAGTAGAGTTAGAAACCTGATAATGTTTGGCTTCTTTCCTGAACATGTGCTGTCCAATGTTCTGAGAAACTGAGGCTGCCGCTCGCTTTCCCTTTCGAGCATCTGGCTCCCTTTTGAGATCGGTGAAACCAGCTGTTGCTGCCCGAGTTGATTTTCAGCAGAAAGGAATTAATTTCGTCTGGAATCCAGCTTGGATGAAGAGTCACTTTTAAGCCGTTGCAAGCCATTATTTATACAGGTGACACACTAAAAACTGACTATGCATTTTAAATTGTTGACATTGAAATTGTGGGACTGTTACTGGGAGGGGGCGGGGGTTAGCTTGAATCATCTGAACCCCCCTTTGTGTACGGCCCTGCAATATGTAAGGTATTCTCTTCCTAAGATGAAAATCAACAGATCTGCTCTCATTTGTACAAGGCTGGATGTAAGCAATCGCAGTATTACATCTGTTAATGTTTGTTAATTGAGCTCTTTCATAAGAGCACAGCAGAGTGGTCTGTTGCCAGTGAAAGCAGCTCAGCATGCAGGAATGCAGTCAGTGAATCTGTAAGGACAAGGAGGATCTAGTATGGCAGTTTATTGCTTGGGGCTCCCATGCCTGTGTGCTCTGGTCTCTGCTCAACAGCTCAGCTCTCTCCTCTCTCTTCTCTTCTCCCCATTAACCGGCTGACAGATCAGTAATAAACACAGCCTGTCACCTTCAAGGCCTGCCTCTCATTTACTAGAGAACACATGAAACCCCGCTCTCTCCTTCCCTCGCTATCTCTCTCTCTCTTTCTCTCTCTTACTTCCCTTCATCCGCTGGGCTCATTGGAGCTGAAACCTGATTTTTTTTTTTCTTTTGGCCCCGACTGCCTCCGAGGCAGCGAATTCTCCTCTTGCACCCAGATAGTCCTGAAAAAAGGCATGAATATTAAATGGAAAATCCATGAATAAATAAGCAAAAAAAAGGACTTCCGTCGCTCTAACCTCTTTCTGTCTCCAAGCAGTGGATGGAAGAAAAAGAGCGTAGGGGAAGGAAAAGAGGAGAGGTATATATAAAAAAAAAAAAAAAATCACGACCACCTCGGGAGAGAAGGTGGACATTTGTTAGATAATTGGCTTTCTCTATTTGCAATCACATGGTGCTGCGATTTCACAGATAAAACAAAGAGGTAATCACAAGGTAACAGTGCAGCTGATGGTTAGTGGAGCAGCATTCAGCTACAATATTTTCACTGGGAATATATTGTGTTATTTTCATATGTGGTTCACCTAGAGAGCTAAAAGACATGCATATTGCAACAGCCAGATAACGTATGCCTGCGGAATGCAAATGACATTGAAAAACAGAGCAAGAAGTGCAATGTGTACAAGGGATATGATGCTGAATGCATAAACAAACAAATAAAGAGGAGGCTTTATTTGTGATATATGCTTACTTGTCCCTTGGCATGTGGCTGTTACACAGGAACAAGTAAATATGGATTACTTTGCTTCAAGCTATTGGTTTCCCCAAAGGAGTGCTTCATATGTATTGTTCTGAATTTCAGTCTTCTGTATTTCTAATAGAGAAATGGAGACAAATCAAAGAACAAGCGTTCACTGGTGAATAGGTTTTAATATATGCATTGCTACTGTATTATGTGTGCATGCGCAGATGCCCACACTAGAGGATTTTCAAATCTTAACAGATTTTTTAATCATGAGAGACCACATATATACAGATTTAACCAATTTATTTTCTACATTTCAGTCTGAATGCACACAGCAGATCATTTAGTCAAGGCACAGGACAACACACTTAATTCTCTATTGCATAGTGTTGCCACATGGCAACAATTATTTTATCTTCATGTTTTAGAAAGATGTGCTAATGTTAGTCAGAACTGTTTGGGATAAATGGATATCAGCTGCTCAAAGAGTGATTGCTGCCTCTAGAATTCAGAACCTGAGGTTTTTAAGCTGCATTCAGACCAAATCCAGTTACGCGACACTTCCCCGCAAGGTATAGCGGAGGGTTTGGTGTGTCATTGCATGGCCTATTTGTCTGCCCTGCTACAAGTCCAGGACCCATTTCATTGCTTTGCTTATTCTAGCCAAACTACTGTGGCATCTGTAAAACGGTAGATAAATTGTTTTGAGTGAAATGACTCCATTTACTGTCAGGATTTGATCCATTTGGTCTGATAACTCTTTGAGAGGCTAGAAGAGCTAGCAAGATTAAATTATTTCACCCACATCCAGGAGATAACCAGAAGTAGGCGAGAGGTGGTGATCGGCTTAATCAGCATTGTGTGAACTCATTTGGCAACAAGGGCTCGATCAGACATACATCAGACAATGTTAAAAGTTCCATGCTGCAGATTTAAATTTGGAATATCACCTAAGCCATAGTTCATACATTTAATTATATCTGACATTAAAACCATTTTAATGAGGCTGGAGAGATTCTGACATCTTTTAGACTTGATGTGGTCTGTAATGACATTATTTAAACTGATGGTGGCTCATAGTTTTATGAATAAGTCATTTTATGAATTACTTTTTATTGTATTACAGTAGATAAATAAATATGGCTTTGTTGAACTAGGCCATAATAAATGGCTAAACACTCATTATACATGTCTTTATTTCCTGCAGCTTGATTTTTCATTTTCATTTAAATTGTGGTAACTCAAAGTTTTATCAAAGGGGACAAAACACACACAAAAGGATCAGATTGCCAAGAGCTGCCAGAAATCCTTAAAGGAGGCGTTTGTACGATGTGTTTTTATGACATTTATGTCACCCATAAAGAATTCTCACCAGCGCTAATTTAAGTAGATTGCCTTTATTCCGAAGCGGTGACATTCTGCATGCCACCACCTGCTGAGAATCCCATGGAACTGTGCAGTTTACAGTCTTCCTTTTTTTTTTTTACCAAGGTGCCTTGCAGCATTGTTCCGCTTCTGGCTCTCACAGGCGTTATTTGATACGCCCGTTTTCAGCCAAATACACACCGCTGCCACCAGCGCCGCATTTTCTGACTATGGTTAAGTAAATTAGTCTGGAGACTGCTGTTCTCTTTTTTTAAGTTTAAATCTCTGTGATAAAGAAGACAAAATGCTACGAAACATACACGACAGAACCTTAACTAACTCACAGGTCACAGGACTGATGTGCAAAAAGTGTTTGTTATTTCTTCATTCTGTGCACATCTAAAGCTGCATATAGCGTATATATTTCATGTAGTTGCCACTCGTGTGATAAGCCACAACATGTGTATCTGAATGGTTTATTGTGACCCACTGGAACAACACAGTCTCATTCCTGCATCACCAGCTAGGTTCGCACTCTCGCTCTCTTTGCACCCTCTTCCACCTCAATTCCCAGTATGGCTGGGCGATATGACCAAAACCTAAGTAATTTGATATCATGGGAAGAATATACAGTCCCACCAGGATTTCATGATTTTTTATTTATTTTTATTTTTACACTGAGGAATTATAAAAAATAAATTATTACTCTTTTTTTCTAGGGACCCTCTGACATCTCTTCAAGATGGGTCCCCGGACCCTACTTTGAGAACCACTGTCTTAAAGAACTGAATAGAACAGTGTGGTGAAGTCACCTTGGGGGAGTTGCATACAACTGTCCACTCACACCTGAGGAGTTGCAGCTGAACGCTACTGTTCTTTTTGATGGGCATGGTGGGGGTCCGGCTGGAATCAGCCTACTTCTGTGTCAGCGGCATACGCATCTCACAAGAGACGTGTTTTTTATTGATCATTCCGCCAGTTAAACCCCCGCTGTCACCGCTCAGAGTGAATAAATTCCCTCTACGGCATGTTCCCCAAACCAGCAACACGCACGTCGACGAAGAAAAACTTTCTGCCAGGGAGAGAAATAAGGGAAGTAATATCCCAGAAATTGGGTGGAGCTGGGAAAATAAGCTGCGCTCCTTGCCCCCGACCTGCAGTGGTGACACTTTAATATTTGTTTCATGACATATTCCATCGATATAGTCGTTGAAACTAACATTCCAGTGAAAGGCATAATGTTACTGGAATGATGTCTATTTAAAAAAAATAATAATAATTTGACCGGTATTTCTCTTATTTGTCAGGGAAATTGAAATCTTCCAGGGCACCACCAGGAACAGAAACGCTGTGTTACATGTTGGATTGAATATTTTTCATTACTGTCAGTGTAAAGAAAATTGCATCCCACAGCTGGAGGCTTGACAGGACTGTAAAGCCGATGCGTCCGGCATGAAGAGGAACATTATTGGATGCATCTTTGCAATTATCAAGTAATGTTCCTCTGCCTTTTGCTGGATATTGTCAACTTGGGGGAGTGGGCAGACATGAAGGTCTGGACCCAGTCTCCCTGCAGCCAGTTTTTACAGTCGGCTTTGTACATTATAGGCTCGGTGATGCTTGATGCAAACTGGGGTTGATCAGTCACCCTGGGAAGGGGTATGTGACATTTAAAATGGCATATGGCCAAGGCCCCCTTTGCTGTAATAAGGGATGTGCATTATGGTTTATAGTCACATCCAGGGAACATTTGTAGCCGTGTGTGTGTGTGCGTCTCTGTGTAAACTGAAGGTCAGTATGGGTGTTGAAAGCTATTTGGCTTTCTGTCATGAGCCCACATTTCCTTAAGCTGTTCCTTCAAGCTATCCTTCACTTCTCTCATGTTTTGAATAACCCGACATCTCCTGAATGGTGTAGCTCTGCACACATTGCTAGAAAGCATGTAATACTATGCTCCTGACAACAGTTTCTTTCATATAAGTCAACCCAAACCAAACCTGGTCTTCACCCTATAATACCTTTTCTTTTAATTAATACATTTATCTTTTAAGCTCTATTTCCTCAGCTGATCCTAAAGCTGTAGACTTAATACTACATCATTTAAAATCCAATTACAACCCTAATCTGGTCATAACCACTTACTTGTAACATTATGGAGCATCTTGCTTGGTCTAAAAAAAAAAATAAAAAAAAATTGCAGGTCACAGTGTTCATTATCTCGTAGCACTCGAGTCCATGAAATTTTTCTCGCTATTGGACCTCAAACCGAGCAAGAGCTTCACAATGACTGAATAAACACGTTTGATTGTATAAAAAAAAAGAACCTCAACAAATCTGAGCAATATCCTGACATTTAACGGTTTAGACTAAAACAGATTCACTGTGTGACGCCAACTCTTATCAATCAGGCAGGTAAATTGTTCCGGCATTAAAACGAGATGCGCCGAACTGATACCTGGATTGGATATCGGTTCTGATTTTGATCAATTAGCTGGATTACATATTGGATAAACAAGACCAATCCAGTACTTTTTTTTTTATTAATATCATACACAGCTATACAGTTACAGTTACTGGAGCCAAGTCTGTCATTTGGACATTTTTCAAACTTGATACACCAAAAAGTCCAATAGCTGTATACAATATCTGCAACAAGAAATTGTGAGGGGTAGCAATGACGTTGCTAAATACAACACCACAAACAAGCCAGCTTCAACATGAGCCCCAGGCTCTGAACGACCCGTTCACACGCTGCTACAGAAGGGTATGTGTATCACACCAGGGTTGTCAGTGGCACGTCCCCTGTGCAGATCTGCCAGCAATATGTACATCTTTAAGTGCCCATTGCCCTGTTTCCTATTTATATCGCTTTAATAAATACACAGTGTTTCTCTATGAAAACTTTTCTTATTGTTAATGATGATTAGAGAGTAACAGCACATAATAAAAAAAAATGATCACTTTGATACGGATGGTGGAATTGTTGGCACCATTTCAAAAAGTCATCAATGTCAAATTATTCACTCCCAGTATGAAAAAAAGAAGCAAATCCTTATTTGACCTCTGTAATACACATGGAAAATAAAGTTTTCTGTAGCTTTAAAAAGGAATTTGGCTGAAAAGACAATCATCCGGCTTAGTATCCGCACAGAAAAAATAGAAAAAAAGAAAAATTTTGATTCTCTTGTTGCAGTGTTTCCCATTTATATCCCTATAATACATACACAGTGTTTCTCTATTAAACTTTTCTTATTGTTAACGATGATTAGAAAGTAACAGCACATAGATCACTTTGATACAGATGCTGGAATTGTTGTCACTGTTCCATAAATGCATATTTGACCTCTTTAGTAGATATGGAAAATAAAATTGGATGTAGCTTTGAATAGGAATTGGACTGAAAAAGCTGCTTATACCACTTAGCATCCAGGCAGAAAATTTAAACAAAGATCGTTAATTCAAATTATCGGAATTAATCGGAATTGGGTGTCAGCCGATATGCTCGACCCAGGTATCGGTACCCGATTGGATCGGAAAAACCTGGATCGGTGCATCACTAGTTAAAACATACTTATTTCTTCCCCTTTATCTGGTGAAACTGAACAAAAGGTAGAATCGTTCCTTGCAACAAAAGGCTGAACCTTTATGACTAGGGGGGAGGAGCACTTATTCCAGAGATTCTTACATTCCTGGAACCATTACCCATTATAATGTACTATCACTATGTCCAGAGCCTTCTGTGTTTCTTCATGGATTTCTTCCATGGTGGCAAATCTTCTCCCTAGCAGCAAATCCCACACACCCTACTCCAGCACTATCAATGGCTTCCAGGAATTTTTTGGGTCCCCCTGTAGTATTTTGGTTTTTCTTTCAGATTCTTCCAAGTGTTTGTCCACAAGGCAGAACTTTGAAGCACAATCCATCAAAACTGAAATTGAAAAGATGCTGCAGCTGTTGTTACTGAATGAGCCCGAAGCGCTTTCGTGCTGTTTTGCAAAATGAAGCATTGAGTATTATGTTTGACCTTCCTATTATGATACCTCCAAAGAATTAAAATCTGTTGCTTCCAAGCATAAAGAGTGCATACCCGGTGTAATGTTCCATAAGTGAATGAAATGGCTTTAAGCCTTGTTTAAAGAGTGCTCTACCAGAGAGAGAGAGAAAAAAAGCACAAATCTCTTGTACAAGCAATCCTATCTCCAACTGACAAAAGCAGTGCATTAGTCAGAGAAGTGCAACAGTTCAGGAGCAGTGCAGCATTCAAAATGTGTGTGATAAGCTCAAGGCATCTGCACCCTTTTGTTCAATCTTGGAACAATTTAAAGTCCCCTTCCACTCAAAAACGTTGTCCTTGTTCCTACGGTTCGACAGTTTGAGCTTCAGTGTGCAGGTTGATGTCTGCTGGAAGGCTGTTGTCACATCCTTGTCACTGCCGTTGTCATTCTTGTTGTCAACCTTGTCACATGACAACAGCCTTGCAGGGTTGTGAAGAAGTAATCTTTTGATACCAGGCTCCAGAGTGGATTCTTTTGACATCGCGATCCTTTCCATCGCCATGTGTACCCGCAGAACGCAATTCTTGTGAAACTAAGGGTAAACAGCAACAATGACGCCTCAGTCAGCTGCTGTTTTTTGTGCTAATTATGCTCCTTAAAAAAGGTTGATATAGAGATTTGAAGCCTCCAGTGCAACAAACACTGAGAATGAAGGAATGGAAGTTAACCCTCTATTGCATTAAATATCACCTAGATATGCTAAAAAATCTGTTGAATGTTTTTATTATTTAAAATGGCTATATATATATATATATATATATATATATATTTGCGTATTTTAATATTTCAATTCAGTTCAATTTTAATATTTGGTGAAAAATTTCCAAAATTCTAAATAAAGGACAACCTTTGGTTGTGAGACAACATGCCCACATGTCAAAGGTGTGTGACCTCATAAATTGTATCTCCTTCAGAGTAAAAGACATACATTTTAAATCACAGCCTTTTTGAAAAAAATAAGATAAAGTAATTGTTGCCGTATGGCAACACTATGCAAGTATTTTGTGGAAAAACATGTACAATACAAATTATAGTTTTTTTATAGACATCTTGTTGTTAGGGAATCGTAAAAAAAAACAGTTTGGTGGTATATTTGTTCTATATATATCAACAGAGGCTTACCTAATGCACTATAATGCAAAGAAGTACATTCACACACCAGTTTAACATTTAATCTCTGTAATCACATACAATACTCCTCACAGTGTGTGTCGAGGGAAAAGAAAAGTCATTGTTACCCGTTTTAGAAACAAAAGGGAACGTCCTCTAATAGCTTTTAAAGAAGAAAAGGTCATTCCCAGCTCTTCACTCAGCTCGGTGCTGAACATATAACCCTTGTGATATTAGATATGAATTCAGTGAGTGCTTTGTGAATGTCGGCTTATCTTTTTCTATAAAGATTAGTCACACTGATGGCTCTCCAGCAGATACAAAGGAGCTCTCTTTTGCTGAGGTTTGATCCAACTACAGGGTAGGGAGTCATGGATATAATTGCTAAGATGAGAAATTCAGCTCGAGCAGCAGTTCATGATGAGATCTTTTTATCTCTACTAGCGTAAGTCATTGACATATATAATCTGGAAATCACTAGAGACGGGAGTCATTTCCAAGGACCTCAAGGTCGAAGAGGAAGTTCTCCTGCCTTAAGCCAGGGGTGCCATTATGATTCTTTTCAAATTATCTATTTGATGTACAACACAATTCTCAGGGACCTGAACACCCCATGTTTCTATGACCATTCAAACAAGTATGTAAGTGTTTATTATGGGTGGGACTTGATTAAAAAAACGTAATCTAATTACAGGTTTTGCAATTAATTAATCGCATTAATTGCATAACAATATTTGCCCCAAAAGCAACATTTATTTTATGTAAATGAATTTTAGTCACTATCTGTAGAACATTTTCTAAACCCTTATCGTCAACGACTGAGAGTGGTCTACAGTCCTGGGAAATTCTTCAGTTTTTCCAATGACTTGCTCATTTTTTTTTCCTGATGAAGTCAGTCATTTGTTTGGGGTTGGGCTGCTTGTTTGTACTGGGACTAGAACCAGAACCAGAATCACCAACAGCTCCAGATTTTCTGTACTTGCTGTGACATGTTTTTACATTTAAATGGCATCATGGGGTAGGTGCTTTTGTGATTTGCAAACTCTTCACTTTTCTGCACAGTTTGCAATAAACGACGCCATTGCCAACGCTTCCAACGGGTCGTTTTTTTTTGTTTTTTTTTTAAACAGAAATTTAGCATCCAGCAGAGCGCTTTCATTATTGTAGTTGGAGCTCCGTGCTTCAGTATACCTGTCGTACCACAACATGGTGACTAACAAACATTACACATTGTTTGGCATGCAAACTGTGTTAAGCTGTGTTAATATTTTTAACGTGTTATTTGCTTTGTAATTAATTAATCATAATTAATGCTTTAATGGACCACCTCCAATGTTTTTTGAAAAAACAATAAAGCCTAGTTTATACTTCTGTGTACATAGCTTCGCTATTACCCCTGCACTGTAGGCTGACACTATGTGTCATGGTGACTCGAACCTCAAGGGTTGCGATTGGTGCAGCTCAGCTTTACCATTAGCATTTAGCATTATAGTATTCCACTGTTTACTGAACAACGGTGTAGAGGTTTGGGCAGGGGAGGCAACTGACTTAAATAATGTAAATGAAGGGCTACATTGAATATAACAATAGAAACATGAGACATAGTGCTGTTAAACTACAGGAATTTGGCAGATATGACAGATTTTCTTTTAAAACAGGCCCTGAAGGCTAAAAAAAACAAGAACCTTCTGTTAAAATTTTTTGACTTTTTTACAGCTGTATGTGTCAGTTTGGTAAATCTGAGGCTACAGTGAACAGACGACTCAGTGTTTCTCACAGATTCAGGTTCTGTTTGTGGTGGCCGAGATTTCAAAATGTGCCTATGTAGAAATGAATGGGATATTGTTGTTATGGTTTTAGCATTGAATTATTACATTATTACAAGAATACGCTGGGTTTTGTTGCCAATAATTTTATTTGATTATTTTATGGAATTTTGAAGATTGGAATCTATGGTTTTGCTATATGATTATTAAAAAAATTGTAGTGAAAGATCAAGAAAGTAATGACAGATGTTTGTGGGAAGAAAATAGAAACTTTCCAGTTTATAGTAATGGTATTGGCCCAGCTCATAACTAGTAGGGGGGTGCATTCACTTCCTATCACACACCTCCGATTTCACCATAATCTAAACCTAAATTATAATGAAATCATGCACACCGTGGCCATTTAAGTCTAAATTTCAGAGTTTACAGGGTGCACCTGAATGCACCAATAAATCCCTTAAGTGGACGTTAGGCTTTGATGATATCCACAATTTTATATAGTGATATTGTACTGTCCAAATATTGTGATATAAGATATTATCATGAGTGGGAGGAGGCAGTAAAAAAAGTCTAAAAAGTTGCAATTTAATCACAATGATATGATCTTCTGCAGTTTTCTGACAGTTAAAAAATTAAATGCTGTAATTAAACGTGAAGCGGGGCAGACCTGAAAAATAAATATATATTTGTTGGCCTTTATTTAGGGTTTTGTTGAGTATTGTCGAGTAGGCGTCATATTTACTCACTTTAGTGTCTTAAGTGCTGATCTGCACACAAAAAAAATCTAATTAAAAACTCATTTTAAAACAGCAAATCATATTAAAATATTAAGTGTATAAATTAAAAAAAAAAAAAAAGTAAATACTGTATTTTGAGATGAAAAAAATGCATATGGCAGGAATATCATGATATATTGAAAATTGGCCCAAGCCTAGTATGAAGAATTGAAAATAAACTGCAAAAATAGAAGACAACTATATGACATATTACATCAAATCTAGTGTTCTAATGGAAGAGTAATGTGCAACATTCTGACAAACTCCAAACCCAGGCAAACATTGTTAAAGTATTCAGTTATGTCATCTGTGACTCAATTCAACACATTTTTTAAGAGCTGCTGACTTCCTGCTTAACACGTTGTTTCATTTCTCACATTCCAAGTCTGTGCTGAACCTTTGAAACCGTTTTAACTGCTCCTCATTTCCACAAAAATGTAGTCAAGGTCGTCATACTCCTTTTTAGAGAAAACAAAAAAAGGGCACAACTGCCACTACGTTTTACCTTGAGCCTCTCAAAAAAAGACTCCATTGATCTGGAAAGATCTGAAAGAGGCACAGCTGCATAAACAATCCTCTCAAGTCTTTAGAGGGTTTTGAAATATTAACAAAAGAGCTTGCAGGTACATCATTTTGCAGCAGCAGCAGCAATGGCAGTGGAGGGAAAATGTGTTTGAGTCCTATTATAAATCACACATACAGCAACAACATTGCACTTCCAGGCCCGGCTTGTCCCCCAGGCAACCTGACAGCAAAATCCCGTCTTTACAGATGGCTCCTGGAGAGGATCTATACATGTGAATGTGGGAGAATGCTTTGTTTGTGTGTGTGTGTGCAATTTCATTTTATTAATGAAAACATATCAATCAAGTACTCTGCCTTTCATAATCATTTTTTTTCCCTAATTTCTTACACTCCCCTTCGTCTGACATGAAAGAAGTAGGACTTACAGATCTTGTGCTTCCCTTTCATGGGGAATTTCACCAGCAGCTCCTGGGGGTTGGTGCAGATGAAGACGAATGGGGAAGCCGACTCCTCACAGGTATCAGGGAACTGCAGGGGTTAGGGGGAGGAATGAGAAAAGGAGAGTGAAGATCTTATGCAGAATTGGCAGAAACATATTGTTCACAGAATATATTAAAGCCTCATGATGCCCGGTGTCGCGTTTATAAATCATTCAGTGAGCCGCTCCGTTTATACGCCTACAACATGTAAGATGCCCTCCGTGCCTGATGTAACACTATATGCCTGACAGCAACTGATAGTTAGGAACCTATCTGGGTCTATATGTGCAATAATTGCACAACTAATGATGCAGTTGCTAATGAGAGCACTTACACCTCTTGAGAGCAGCGGAATGATTATTAACTGTCGCCAACACGTCCAAAGACATTTTCAGTGTATTTGTGTATACGTTAAACTACAAAGCGCGTAATCTCCATCTGTGTGTGTGTGTGTGTGTGTGTGTGTGTGTGTGTGTGTGTGTGTGTGTGTGTGTGTGTGAGTCCCTTATCTCGAGAACCATTTGTCCGATCCAGTTCACCCTTGGTGGGTGTATTGTTGTGGACCATAAGTGCAGTGTAAAGATATCCACGTTTTGATTTATGTCCAAATCTGTTTTTTTTTCAGCACTCCTACAAATTGTTTTTAGCAATCATCACCAAATTAGGTCAAATTTGCACAAAGCTGGATTTTCAGATTGTTATTATTCCATATGGCTTTCTTTTGATGTAGCAGCATCTTCTAACTATAAAGGAAGGGATCTCTCTACATATACAACTACCTTTGCATATCTCAAGAACTGCTCATCAGATCAAGTTCAGACTTGGAGGGTATATTGCCGAGGACCCAAGGAAGAGCGACGGTGAGTGTCAAGTTGATTGGAAGAGCCGTTCTCCAAAACACCATAAGCAGCGTTTCCAAGGGGCCGAGCAATTGGCCCACTCTTAACAGGCACTGCGTTAATAGTGTCAAATAGTCAAACCTGACTGTGCATAAATAAGACTCTCAAGACCCAATAAACTGTATTTATGTGTGAACCTATGAATTAAACATTAAATCATTATTTTACTTCCAAAACATCATCATTTATAAAAGGGATGTTTCTAAATCTACAGAAATACATCACATTAAACCACACGGGTGACATATTTACGTATAACATGCCATACAACATTCCTATGAAGGAGAGCGGTGTTTTACAGCGTATAATTGACAGCAGCCCACAGCATACAGAGGGTTCGTGACAAGAGAAAAGCGGTCTCTCTCCCTCTCTCTCTCTCTCGGTTATTGATTGGTCTCTCAGGTGAGAGTACGGAATTGACTGACACAGTGACAAAGGAGTCATCTTTCCCATCGCTGGCAGCCAGCGTCTCTCAGCTCATCCAATTTCCTCCGGCGGTATCAGATAGTGCCCATGATTGCATCTAGCCAGCCAGGAAGCGGCTCTTTTCATGACAGCATGCTTTTTCCTCTCTCACCTCTCACCCCCCCATCCATCCCTCCTCTCTTATTCACAGCCTCTCTATCTCCCTCAAAGGAGCACTGAAGGTTGTGACAAATTTGGGGCTTTTAAGGGAAATCAACAGAGTCGGCAACCCATCTGTATGGTCCCTGACAAACTGGAGAGCGGTGATGGAGATGTTTATTTCAGATTACAGTCCATGTTGACTTGAGTGTCATACACCAGTGAGAGATAAAATATGTAAACACTCGGAGTCATTACAGATTGGTAGGAACTCTAAAGTAGCCCCCATGACAAACAAATTCCTTTAAATTTTCCTCTCTCAACGTACAGGCCCTCTGTATTTTGAGAGAAATTAGAGGCACATGCGAGATAAAACATTGAAAAATATGCAATATTGGAGAAAACAAACTCCCTGTTGGCACAGACAACAACCGTGGCTTTAAGCTAACAACTGTTTTTTTTATGACCTTATCTCATTTTAGCAGGGAAATGCTGAGACTCTCTAGAGTGCTGAGACCAACCCATGAAATGCAGATTTTGCATAAACTTGTGTCCCTCTTTTTTTTGGTAAGCAAGCTTATCCCAGAGCCCTGAAAAGTGTTTTTTTTTTGGAAAGTTTGGAGGCAATCAGAGCAATGGTGTGTCATGTAACACTGGAACATACACACTGCAGAATATAAGGGGAAGGATATAGAAAAACATCACCCTTCTCCTTTAAGAACTTTAGGCAAGCCAAGGCAAGTTTATTTTTATTGTAAATGTATGTATGCAAATGTATTTAAAAGTATCAAGATACAATTTAAAACAGTTGATTAAAAAGGGGGAAAAATCTCAAATTAAAAACAAAAACAAGAATTACATTACCGATAATAACTGTAATACCGTCTTACTCAACACATAACCCTTTAATTTATATTAACAACTGGTTGATTAACTACTATAGCAATTAACACCTAACAAATTAGAAATTAGAATAGAATTCATCAATTAACCGGAGGGAACAGACACTTATAACTACAAATTTAATTAACTGTACATTTAAAACACTGATCCAGTGAACTGCTAAGAACATGCAGTGCTTCTAAAATAGCTTACTATGGTAATCTGATTTTAAAATGTATAATTTTATGGCACTTGGCAGGCGTTCCCAGTGAAATAGCTCTGCTGTCTTTTTATTTGTCCTATCCTATTTTATCTTATTTCTATTTTCTTCTCTTCTAATCCTTTAATGACTGTTTTAATTGTATCTAAATGTCCTTTGGTAATGCGTTTCTGTCGCGCTTTGTCTCAACGCTTTAATGTTTTATGTGCAGCACTTTGAATTGCCTTAAACTTGCCTACCAGAAATCTGCAGTTCATATTGTATTGTATCACTGGCCACTCTCTGTTACTATTAGTGCGGCTGCCGCTGCACCGGATCGTTCTCCTTTAATTGGATAAAAGGTCAATGGTTTTTCATGCATGGTTGAAGTGGGTCTGACAAGGTCTTTTGATGGCACTTGAATTCAGAGTGATTACTTTAAAGAAGCTGTTAGTCAGTGAGTTTCATAACAAGGTTTTAAAAAATCTGATATAATTACAATTACAGGGAGGTGATTTGATTGGAATTACATTAAGGCTGCATGTGTAATTCTATACTAACATGCTGTTTTGTTCCTTTGACAGTATTGAGCTTTTTTTTGTTTGCCTGAAACCTTAGAAGGACTCAATAGTATGTGCAATGCTGAATATTTTTGGAGAAACAACAACATAATTTACACCATAACTTAAATTCAAGCAACCCACATTCAAACAGAAAATGGCAGAGTCTGGAATCACCTGAGGAAATCTGAGGAGGATACATAAAAACAATGAAAAATACACACTGATTACAAGCAATTACAACTGTGTACTTTGCAGAGTGAACCTTTTAGTAAGACAAAAATGCTGCTTGAGTAGCTCTGAATCAGAATTCTACCTTTAGTAAAAGCGGTTTGATGTTGCTGCTTTTAGATTCTGGAAAATTGTAGGCCTGTTTTGTCTCAACTATTGGGTTATCCTCTATAAAGTTGACAAAACGTATGGGCCAATTAAAAGGGAAAAATAACAAAACCTTTAAAGCCTTTTTTCTTTTTTTTTAAGTGCAGCTGAATTTCATAAACAGCTTAGAAGGCAAAAATTCAAAATCCAAAATCTTTCCTAGCATATTAGAAAAAAACAACTTATGAAATCAAACTAAATGTAAAAACAAAAATAAACCTAATAAAATCCTCACATGTTAAATGTCCATGAGCAAACAGGATATCCTGGTCATGTGACCTCATAAATTGTATGTCCTTCAAAATAAAACCCCCTTTTCACAGATAGATGTAAACCATAGATATCACACATTTTTAGAAAAATGTAAATAAAGCAATTATTGCCATTTCTCAACACTATTCAATAGATGGTTATGAAATAATTTCAAGAAGGTTATGTATACTTATACTTGTGCAAATCTAGAATGATTCTGATTCACATATGATAGCACAAAGAGGTGATGTAATCCAAGTCTGGAGCATTAGTTATTCCCCATGCCAGCAAGCTATCATTACATGGTTGATCATCAGGTCACCTAGTTTCATACGATACTAGTATGTCTCTTCCCTACAGCTACGAGCTGAGAAAAGGCTGACAAAAGCACATTAAAACATAATAATTATGTAATCTCGGAAAATAAGAAGCGCTGTCAAAGGCAACCGTATCAGAGCTCGGAGGAGAGAAAGAAGTGGTGAGAAAAAGATGATTTAAAGGGGAGAAAGTAACATGAAGTAATTATTGAGGCACACCTCAAAAACGGATGAGTTCAGCCTCATTTTGAGACTATGACATCAAAATCTCACACTGCACAAGATGGCTGTATTGTCTGAAGTACTCCAGGAAACAAAATGGTGGTGGTCTTGTTAAATTTTGGATGAAACGAGCATAGCTGTAGCCGGAGTTCGAGTGTGCTCATGTGAAACCCCGCCAGTCGCCTGCTCTTTCATCCTCCATTAGTTAATTAGCATTTAAAGCTGTTGCATGTGCTTGCTTTGCCTCACTACCTCCCCCCCCCCCCACACACACACACCTAATTGTTTCCATTCCATGTTAATCAAAAGGGCATGAAACATTGCGGTTGAGTGACATGGAGGTTTGCTAAAGCCCTCCATATTCATCAGGAAGCATCTAATGTAGGCAGAGTGGACTTGCTTACAAATGCAATTAGCGTTGAGCTTGCTAGGAAACACAGGTGCTGAATGAAGAAATCATTAAGTGGATTTACAGGAAAACACTTCAGGTGACAATACAATCACACTAAATTCAGTTTTAGCGTGCCACTTTTCTTAGTAAGGGAGGTCAGGATTACAGCCTGAGGGCTTTCTGTGCATTTGACATGGGGGAGATCTGAGGGTGCAACGTGCACTTCTTATGACAGGTGCATTCAAATGCCTCAGTGTGAATTAACTCGGTGTTAGAAATCAGACAGGATGAGACAAGGCCTCTGTATCTTCTGCTGGCTCATAAATATCGCCGACAACTGGCTCATGTACAACACAGGAGTGCTTATCTTCTGTGTGGCTGGCTTCCAGGCGGTTTTCAGAGAATAGTTGGACCTCAATCTTTCCGGCGCGCCATCTCGAGATAAATGTAGTCATCGGTCATGTGCTGAAATGTGCATTTTCACATAAAAAAAAGGGAGCTTGTGGAGTTGTTCGTTTATGTCTCATATTGAGAAATGTTTTCACAGATGGGTGATCCTTTTGTTTGTATTGTTCGGATGCAATGGGCACAAATTCATGCAATTTACATCCTGCTAATGATTTCAAGCTATTCAGCTGATAGAAAGTTAGTGACATTAACCCTCCAATAAATATAGCAATACACCAACAGAGGCAGTAAAGAAGGCAGCTGTTAGTGGGCAAACTACTTTTCCAGGCTAAATGACTCCGGTAGATTTATTTAAAAAATGTGTTAAGTTGTGAACTTCTATTATCCCAAGTGTTTCCAACAATTACTTTTAACATCCAATTTAATATAAACAAGGAACATTACATGTCTGCCTTTGTGTGCACATGTCAGTCAACCTGAAGTTGTCTTAAATTAACAGAAAAATAAGCTGTGCAAACATTAGTATTAGCTTGAGTAGCAACACCGACTAGAAAGATTTTTTATGTGAAGCTTATTTATTCAATTTATTTATTGGTTTCTGTCTATTTTGGAGAGAGATGTCTCATTAAAAAAAACTATTAGAGCTAATGTTGGCAGCGACTTGCCACTTCATGACGTCATCAACTCTGTCGGCAGAAAATTACATATTGTGCATTTAAAATGGTTTTAAATGAGGATAGAAATGCATTCAACACATAATACGCCTCAAGGATATACAGTGGGCTTTAAACAGAATATTGGTTTGTTTACAACATCCACAGGGTGCCTTTAAGTTTAACTACAGATCAGTTTGTAGCCGCCATAATTCGGTCACCTAAAGAGTTCAATTAAAATACAGCTAGCAGCCAGAGCATGGAAAATTAGTAGTGCATTAACAATTCAAATTTAAGCACGGGTTTATTTGCAGGCTAGACATATAGTACTGCAACATTCTCATAATAAGTGCTGATGCAGTAAAGTGTGGGAGTCAAGCAGGCGACATGCTGTAAACATGGATTTTGAACATTTAACGAGAGCCGGCCAAGGAAACCTGCACGTAAAACACAAAACGGCAGAAAGGAAGAGGTGGAAAATTCATACAGCTTCTTCAGGGAGAGATTGCCAATTCAATAAGCTTGCCCACTATTTAATTTGCTGGGTTCAAGCCAGAGGGGACTCAACAATAACCAACTGTAATAATACGAAAATTCACAAGTTCATTGGAAAAAAGTAAAAAGGGACGGCAGGGCACAAGCTGCTGGAAGGAAGTCTTTGGCTATGAAGAATAACAGTGGCTTAAAGGGCAGGGGGAGGGCACAGTGGCCCCGCTGCTCGTACTACACATCCTCATAATAACGTGTGTCCAGGTCTACCCTTCATATGCGTCTCAATGTTTACTTTACTGTTCATCCTTAGAGTAGGCCAAAATACCATGAGATATGATGAAAACAACATCCATCGTAATAAAACCAACAAATACGGAGCCAGGATTTGACGGGAGGAACACAAACCTTGAGTCCAAGCTTGTGAAGTAACAGTTCAACAAGCCAACACTGTTCCCTCTCCTCTCTCTATAATGTCTCTCTCTGGCTCTTTTCAGCTGCTGTCGGCAATTAAGGGCAGCAGAGACAAGTAATCTCCTTCTGGGCGACAGGGCCAGACCAGAACAGGCATGTGGAGTGTGTGTGTGTGTGTGTGTGTGTGTGTGTGTGTGTGTGTGTGTGTGTGTGTGTGTGTGTGTGTGTGTGCGTGTGGTGCAGGGGGGTTGGGGGGACTGTGAAGCTGGCCCCAGCCTCAGCCCTAGCCAGGCCTTGCTTGGCTGCACTCAATCTCAGCCCAATAAAAAGCCCTTCATTGGCAGGGTGCAACTGAGCCAGACGGGCTGGGAGCATGTGGCTTTTAAAAATGAGGAGGGTGGAATAAAGGGGAGGGAGACACAGAATGAGGAGAAAGAGAAGAGGGGGGAGAAACAGGAGAGTAAAAAAACAATACGAATGGGTAAGAAAGAGGGAAAATAAGAGGATAAAAGGTGAGGGTGAAACACAGCGGCAGAGATTTTGACAGATAGGGAACCGCGCAAACCCAACCGCGTCTTCCTTGGAAAGACAATTCTGAAATACTGCTTAGCCAGTTCTGTCAAGGCTGGTTTCACCCTGGGAATGGGGAAACAGATGGGTTGTCTCTGAGCTATGGGCTACATGTGGGAGGTGAAAGGGTGTTGTTGGGAACTGTATGCTATACGGCGAATGTTCACCAATCCTTCTTTAATCTATCCTGTTCACTAAACAGCGCATGCCTGTCTCTGGCATTCATTAACCCTCCGACAAACGCAGCTGCCCCCAGGAAACTTTATTGTAAATGCCTTTCAGCTTTTTTGCACACAAACGTGTTTGTTTTTCCATCACTGCACAGCACAGACATGCAAACACACAGGTGCTGTGAATATATGTGTCATACATCACAATATTTCCCAGTGAAAACAATGTCTCTGAAATTAACTGCAGACCACATTTTCAAAATAATTACAAAAGCAGAACGCTGTCGGTGAATGCTTGGGGTTTAAATATTGTTTGGTATGAGACGTCTCTGCTGATGGTGTACAGCATACCAAAACCTTCCAGTACCAAATGATGGCACTGAGGCTTTGTTTATGCAGTGATTCTGGCACAACACTGAAGCTTTTTGTTGCATTTGGGCCTTTGGTTTACATGGCAACAGCGTTATGGAAGACACGATCTTTTGATACCAGGCTCCAGAGTAGAATCTTTTGACACTGCAACCGTTTCCATCGCCGTGTGTACTGGCAAGACACTGGATGGATTACGTCCGCCAACTTCTCAACCCACCCGTATGTCGACAGAGCCGGGCAACCCTAAGAAGCGTTAGTATGCATGCACATGGTGAAATTCAGTGTTTACGCCACCAACTACTGGCCTGACATGAATATGACAGCAGTTTCATGAGAATTTGCATATCCATGTGCATGTATCAAGACAAAGCAGAGCCAAACCACAGCAAAATTTGCTGGTTTTAGGTGCTGGTTTCAAGAGCATTGGAATCAAAGCGCCCAGTGACACTAGCCTGGATGTTTAGTCCCCTGGTTAAAAACCAAAATCTCCTTTCACACGCTGATCCGATCGACAAATACCTCAGACTACACAGAGACCTCGAAACAAATACTATCTGCCTAAGAGTCTGCAATATGATGCCAGGCCAGTAGTGGCTGATAAGCAAAATTTTAAATATGTGCGTGACAGACTAAAGATAGAAGAAAAGGTTAAAAAAAAAAAAAATCTAGATTTGTGTAGTTTGTATGAAGTCAAATTTTGAATTGATCTTGTTGAATTATTATTTTAATGGATTGCCCTAGTTTAAATTATGATTTTGATAGAGTGCTTACAACCATTTATTCATTTCATGTAGGACATGTATGGAGTTCTGTATGGATGATGTATATTTGGAGGCTATCATGGAAGTTATTATTACCCCAGTTCCCAAAAAGACAATGGGATTTTTCCATTTTTGGATTTTAGACCGCTGAAAAAAAAAGCTCTGTGGTAAAGAAAAGTTTATGCTACTTACAAACAATTGACCAGCTGGGCAACCCTAAGATTTCATAATTTGACCATATTTGTGCTTTTTCTAAGCATTCATGCAATTACCAGAAGTAAAAAAAAGATAACTTAGTTTTTAAAATTAATTCCATCACATGATCTTCATTGTCAGCACCACTAATCTTACAACTTGAAATTTGATTTAGTGCGTCGGCATGATGATGATTAGGACTTTTGTAGTCTCATTTAGCCACATGTTAGCAACCTATAAAAGCTTCAAAATTCACAAGTGTGGTATTTAGATGACATATATTCTTTTAAATTGCCTAGCTTTGGAAAGTCTTTAACCACAGACCTTATTTCAGGTGGTTCACCAAAAGCCCATTTAAAAAAAAAAAACAACTGACTTTGAGAGAAGGGAAACGAAAGTCATTTCTGAGTTTTGGGACTTGTTCCTGCAGCACTCCATTGAGACAAATGTGTTTATGGCATTACATTTTCAGGTTGCAGCTTATGGGACTGTTGCGACTTCATCAGTGTTACTTTTTTAACCAAAGAAACCATTTGTGCGCATTATACGCCTTGTTACACCATAATTTGTCAAATAGTGGACAAGGCCCTCAACTGAAGAGAGTTTGAGTCTGGCTTTTCATGACAGGCACCCTTTCATTTCTTATGTCCTTGTTTTACAAATATAATTGAATATATTTCTGTGAGAATCCTCCCCATTTAGTGATTCACTTCCATCTACCATTTGCTGTTAATGCCAACTCATTCTTCCATCTGTTTCACATTAAAAGCCTTCCACCGGTTCAGAGGGAATAATCTTTTCACGTTGCATTTACTGTGAAACATCTGCAGGAAGTGTTGAGTTTCATTAAGAGCAGCTTAACATCATGAAAGTACAGCAAAAGAACAGTCGATCGGAGTGTATCAAACAGTGAGCGAGAACAGCAATTCTGTTTAAAAGAGGAAAACGCCAACAACACTATGAGTAAATATAATTTCTATTGACAGTGTTATTATACTAAAGCCAGTCATCGTATAAAAATGTACTTTACCCTGCCAGCCATTGCAGAATGTCCAAAAGTAATTTATTGTTTTTGTGGGCCCCTTTTGGCTGTTCTTTAGGTTTTTTTTATGTTTGGATACCAGCTTTTATTCAGAAATTTAATGTAGCTTAGTCATAAAAACACACATTACCAAGACTAAGAAGCCTCTTTTGGTTGCAAGTCTTTCCAAACACTTGCATAGGTTTATGGATACAGTATTTATGAATACTCTTGAGTCGTAGTAAAAATGATCTGCTCTCAGGTGAATGTGAATATTTGTTGACTGTTGTACGCATGGTAACACAGAAGCTTAATTGCACATACCAGCGGTTCATGTAAACATCTTGAGACAAACAGGATCTCTACTGGCAAACGACCAAATTACACCATTCATCTAAAAGTATTCAGAGGCCTACTGAGAAGTATAATGGTTCAGGGCTGTGATTCCCAGGTCCTCCAAGGTACCTTAGCGCTACATGCATTGTAAAATCGAAGGTCCTCCTTAACCCATTGAAGCCTATGAGCCTTTAAGCCTATGGCTGTCATTTTATACCGAAAATACAACATTAAAATGTTACTCATACAGCTTTTTTTCTGACATGATAGACACATTTTTGTATTAAGTTTCCAATTGCTTCCTGTCACATGACGTCATCAACTTCCTGTCCCTTCCTTCGGAGAACATGAAGACAAACCCTTTCAGAAGGAGTCCTTTTATTTAGATTATTATGATTTTCAACCCTGACATGTATATATCTATTTAATTATTCAAGTCTCTAGAATAATACCCCAAAAAGAATGTTGTACCTGCAATGAATAGAATTTTGCAAAGAAAAATCTGGTTTGTATTAAATGGATATGGATTAAGCTGCTGAGCTGTTTCTCATATACTCTTTTAGCTTAAGTTTTACCTAAACCAAGGAAGATCCTACAATTGGTTTGAAGAACTCGTTAGATCTTCCTTAGTGATATGCTCCACTCATCCCATTAGTTTTACCTTATTAGGCAAAAATGGTGCTTTTCAAGTTGATAAGTCTGATTTGAATGCACATCTAGAAGCCTACGGTACAACTGTATGCACATAGGAGTTTAATACCAACTATGAAAATGATTGATCCAAACAATATTTCTGCGACAGCACATCACAAGATGAATATCCAGTGACTTGATTTAAACTCCATAAGATCAACATTCATTGTGTAAACACTCCTCTTGCATTACATCACTCCACTTAACCAGACAAAGCATGAGTTACACCACAACCACTTCAGCAACTTCATCACATCTGCAGAAGTACACAGCAGTATATACTAGGGATGGATTGTGCAAACGATATAAAAAGGTAGACTGGTATAAATATGCCCTACAGTACGGATTCTGACTCTACTGTTGTACCAGTGGAAGCAGCCCTGTCTTTTTTTTCCCCTCCATACTGCCCGTAACTCCCCCTTACAATGTACTTAAAGATGCGTCGTAAACTCTCTCAGCCGCTAAGGTAGAGTCTGGGAAACATTCAAAGTTGGCAAGTCTTCCTTAGTTAAGTATTCCTTAGAAACCTTTGTGGAACGTTAAGTTACATTGTAACTTGGAAACGCAGGCCAGAGTTTTTTCTCAGCCATACATTCCCCCTTTCTTGAAAACAATGCTGGGTCTTTGCCTGTATACATTATCTTCTGTCAACAGGCATCTTCTTGCACTGACAGAAATCTCACAATATTTGAATGATGCATCATATAAATGCAAACTTCATTTTAAAACCCAAACTATGATTACTTTTTTATATAAATGATGATAACTATTCTACCAATACTTGAAATGCCTATGCTGTAGGGAAGCATCCTAGACATAAAAAAAACCCCCAAAAAACACTGTAATCTGCAAGAATTCTGATCCATATAAAACACCATATGCTCAGTTTAGCTTTAGAGAACATCATATGCCCAATGAATTTTTAGACACGTTTTACAATGGTAATAAATGAAAGTGAATCGTGCACACATATACATGTATGACACAGACACTGGGCCATACTGGTCCTATGCAACTAAATCTTTTCTATCTAAAGAGGCAGCTATTTGCAATTGACTTTGTCCCTTTCATTGAGCTCAGGCACACCGACTTGCATGGTGATGATTAAAAATTTAACAGTCCTTCACCTACAGAATCAACTGGTGTCAAATTGGAGAGTGAACATTAATTATCTAGGAGTGTCCAACACTGGCTCCTGATTTTTTACATTATTAATATCCTCAACACAACGAGAGACATGTCTCATTATTAGCAGCTCAGCGCCAGGGCCATGATTTTCCAATTACTGCGCTGTGTCGGTCTGCTCGCCTGCAGGAACACATTTCCTTCAACTTAAAAATGCTCCGTCTCAGTATAACTAGAGGTCAACTGACACGTTTTGCATAGATAAAAAGTTACTACATAAGTAAGTTTGCAATTTGGAAAAAAAAATGACAGTAAAAACCTGTCTTTTTTTAATTAATACATCACTGCTATGCAAATTAAATTATACTAGCAAGTAAGGAAATCTGGGCAGGATTTACAGATATTAACAATGATCCCTGGGTGTGTTTGTACTGTGGTGTGTAGCTGAAGAACCAACTCTGCGTGTCAGCAATTGAGACTTTATTATTGTCTTGATGTAAATGACTTCAAGCTGTCAACAGCCCAACATCCCGCTATTAAAATTCGTTGGAAGAATGGGAGGAGAGAAGGTATTAAAATTTATTCTCTACTCCCTTGTTTGCATAACAATTCAGCTCTGCTTTTTTTATTTTTTAGCTAGAACTTGTGCTGACAGGTGTAGTGAAGTAATGTGTTTTTGCAGGAAGATTCGCACAGACTTCCTCACTCTGCTCAGTTCCACTTTCCCAGCCATGTTTATGACTTCACCTCCTGCGGTGGCCCTCAGGCAAGAAGAAAACAAGACTGCCTCACAACAGTCAAAGCTCTTTAGACTCAACAAGCTGAAGAAAGACTCCTCTCTTGTACTCACAGTTAAGCTTCTGTTTGACAAATGGACGACTTTCATAAATTGAACAAAAATGTATAGATTCCTAACAGTAGCATATCAAAAGCAGATCTTTTTCACAACGCTGAAATGCGATGAAAATAAAAATTAAAAGCAGGTTGCGATTGAGTTGCATGGTTTAAAGCTTTCGGCATCACACTTAAAACCTGTCTAAAACTCAGCCACAACAGTTGCCTAACTCAACTTTTGAAACTAGCTTCATGCTTGACAGATGACGAGTTAGAACAGGTGAGTTTGTTTAACGCTAAATAGCAGCTAGATAGTGGCTACTGTGAGCTCTAGTATTAGCTCTACCGTTAGCTCTAGTATGAAGATTGTTTTTTTGTGTGCCGAGTGTGTTATATAATCTAGTGAGGAAAAAAAGAGAACACAATATGACACTCTAGCTAGCTATATTTAGTGAAATAAACTAGGTCTGGATGTGACTTCATTATTTTTTAATTGCTTGAATGTTTCACCATATCATATTTGAGCTGAAGTATCAGATGACCGCACGGCATTTACAGAAAATCAAACAGGCAAAACCTTCCCTTAGTAGTTTACAACACACAGCAGCAAGAACCCCTGGAGACAATTACCATGTCTGCTTTCAAACCTCGACTTCAAAGAAAAATTCCAAGGAATCTAAGGCATTAAAACTTCTTATTTTCCACCACAATATCCTTTTATCGGTGCCACAAATCCAGCTCTTCTTAACACAGGTGCTGTCAGCAAAAAAGGCTTGTATTTTAAGGCAACAAACCACTTCACAGTGGGCATTTGATTTCATAATGTGGAAATTGAGAAGGACTAAAGAGTTTATGAACATGTCTGTCTCTTAAGGTGAATATTTGCTTTGATATTCTGACGCTGGGGTACAGCCCTCCCATCTGTGTTCACTCAGCCTCTGTGGGAAATAACTGTCTCTTCCTTCTCTCTCTCCAAGCTGGCAACGAGCACGGTTTGAGACCGGAGCACAGAAGGGAGGCTGTCCCTCAATTCTTATCAAAGACCAGTTTTGGGTTTCTCTAAGCCCATGGGTTAGTACTACAGCTTACAATAGATAAGGTGATCCTACTGATATTCTCCGAGAGAGAACAGTGAACTGTCGAATAGAAGGTGGTGAATAAGCGCTCTTTGAGAGTCTAATTTCAGTCTCTGCATGTGGGATGAAATATTTTAAGAAACAAACGAAAAGACGTGATCGTCTGTCTTAAAACAACAGTCAGGAGCCCAAATTAACACATAAACATGCTTTTCTCCAAATGTTCATCCTGTTCATACTGACCAAAGTCCCTCTTTTTCATCATTAATATGTCCACGAAACACAAAGAGAAGCTGATGCTGAAAAGATGAGGGAACTTCTGTCTCAATCACATCTTTTTTTCCATCTTTTTTCTTTTTGTCATAATTTAGTTGTTTTTTTTTTTGTTTGTTTTTTTAGGGGTGTGACTTTATTAAAAAATGGATCTGATTAATTACAGGCTTTGTAATTAATCTCAATTAATTGCATAACAATATTTGCCCCAAAAGCAACATTTATTTATGTAAATTAATTTTAGTGGAAAAAAGTCTTGGAATAAATAAAAGGCATTTAATTTAGAGTTTTATAATATAATTATAATTTTCCAAACTTGAAAAAACTAAAGTTAAAGTCCCATTTTGCTTGACTTAGCGCAAATGGTTAACAAAAAAGTTTGACAGTGCAGATGGTTAAAGAAAAACATTCTAATGATTACCCTGAAACTACTCTGATTTTGTGTATATCTGGCTAAAAGTCAGGGCAACAGTGCATAACAACAGCATATAACAATCATTTGCCACTCAATACATCCTTTTCTATTTTATCCAGTTGCTTGACAAACTAGCCTGTTCACATTTAAGAGTTCAAGGCAGCACTCTTTGTTGTTACTATGTGACATGCAAGTGAGAACAGCCTCTCACTTGGGACAGAGGTGGCGGGGCTAGTTAAATACTTGTGGGCTAAGACAGACCGCTGTGGGTGGGTCCCTGCTCGTCTGGACCACCACTGCAGTGGGCAGTCTGTCTCGCTGATGGTGGTTTCTGCTCTGGACAAACTCAGGGCCCCAATATACTGGCCTTCATCATCTGAATCAGAGTCAGAAGACAATGAATAAAGCAGGCAGCTCTTTTTGGTAGCATCTTTACCCTCTTGCTGCAGCAGGGCCTCTAGGCTAGTCCAAACCTCTTCTGGCTTTCCCCTTGCAACACTTTAAATCCTTACAGCACGGGTTAAAGAGAGTAGCCATCTTAAGACATTCCTGGTAGAGTGTAGCTGCACGTTGGGATAAGTCCTTTGTGAATGCAGTCTTGGATTTTACCATGGAGGTCTGGTGTGTCCAATCCTAGTCCCTCCAGTAGTAGGATTGGAATGGATGGAGGCTTTGGTTCCAACCAGACAGTAATATGCCCGATTCTACTAATTAACCACTAGAGCCCTTGCTTAGGATCTTCATTAGTAGAATCGGATGTGTTATTGCTTGGTTGGAACAAAAGCCTGCACCCATATCAGCTCTCCAGGACCAGGAATGGACACCCCTGATGTAGGTTGAGTCATCATAGGTCATCGTAGGTTGGGACACCCATTGGTGCGGTGCACATTCGAAACCTTGGTCTGGGAACCTTTCTGTGTGGAATTTGCATGTTCTCCCCGTGTCTACGTGGGTTTTTTCCAGATTCTCTGGCTTGTTCCAACAGTCCAAATACAAGCTAAAGTTAATTGGAGACTCTAATTTGCCCATAGATGTGAATGTGTGAGTAAATTGTGTGTGCCCCACAATCCCTGCCTCTCGCTTGCAATGCGCTAGGTCCAGCAGACCACCATGACCCGTGACCCCTAGTGAGGAATAAGCAGGTATAGAAAATGACTGACTGACAATATATAGAGCTTTGTAAAGAAGAGTAAAAACAACATCTGCATGGCTCAAAGACACATGCAAGCTTTTTGAGTTTCACCAGCTCTGAAGGAGTCAAGATGGCTAGCCTGTGTTTCTGTTTGTCTAAAACCTCTCGATTCTTTAGTGGACAAGAGATCATATCCAGTGTTGAATTCCACCTTGTGGAAACATCCTGTAAGAGTGACTCTTTTTCTTGCCCCAGGCTTGTTTGCCCCTGGTGTAGTTCCTCTGTATTACGAGGGCTGTGTTTAAAGTGACCGACTATTTCGAGGCATTTTGCTAATGTATCACTAAACCCACTATCGGTGAGGCCAACAGTGATGGTTCTTTGCAAGATGTGAGCAATACAAGGCATGTGTTGGAATGGGAGACATCCTGCTTCAGCAATCATGGTCTGTTTCAATTGTGGTAACCTTTTCTCGATTCTTCCATTCCTCTACCACAGAGAGAAAATAGTCAGTGCAGTTTTTAGGACGGTGTCTGGTGTTTGTCTTCTGCAAAAGACTGTAGAGGCCATGTCCCCTCTGTGACATCAACAAAGTGTGCAATGACATTGAGGTAATTAGAATTACTAACGGAGGTCCAATGATCCCAGTCAGAGCTACAAATGTAGCCTTCCACAATGCGTCCAATTGTGGTTGCTTTTCAGTGTCATACAGTTGCACAATTTTGTTTGAAATTGTCTTTCTGCACGGCACTTGATAGTGGTCTACAGTCCTGGGCAATCCACTTTGCGAGTGAATTTGTCAGTGTTTCCGATAATGACTAACTCATTTTCTTCCTGATGAAGCCGGTCATTTGTTCAACTTTGGGATGATGCTTGTTTGTACTCAGACCACAACTGCTACCGCCAACAACTCCAGCAGTTTCTGTGCTTGCTGTGACATGTTTTGCATTTAAATGACATTGTAGGGTTGAGTTGCTTCTGTGATATGCAAACTCTTTTCTGCACAGTTTGCAATAAACAACACTTTCCTCGGATAATTTTTTGAAAAGACCGTCCAGCTCTCTTCTCTTTCATGCTCTTGTTGTAGTGAACTGTGTGCGTCAGTGTAATTGTACTGACAAATGTTCCGTGTTGTTTGGCATGCAAACTGCATTAAAATGTGTTAATATACAATTTTTAATGCGTTATTTTCTATGTAATTAATTAAGTGTAAATATTGTGTTAATGTCACACCCCGAGGTTTTTATTTAATCTCACCATTTTGCCTTTTTATCTTAAAATTGTCTGAGAGAATTTGCTCCAATATTAGTTATATCTATAAATATCAGCTTTGAATACAAAAGAATTGACATACTGATATTTCTCAAGAATTCTGGTCAAAATCGCCCCCTCTTTTTCAAGAAAGAAAGTCATCTACAAACCTTGTAAATGCTTCGAGGGAAGATAATTTATCCTTTGTTATTACAGTACATTCAGTGAATGCAATATAGTGGATTTTCACTAAAAAGTCAGATGCCGCCTTACACACACTGATGGAAAACTAACAAAGGGAATATGTGGAAAAACAGACATTTTGTATTTGTGATCTCAAATACAAATACTGGTAAAACAATACAAATTTTCAGCTACAATATACATAATTTCATAACAAATTACTGGAAGATTTTGAAAAAAAGATTTACTATGGTGAAAAATCACAGGAACACTGGGGAAAAAAAAGTATTTCTGGGAGGTAATTATTTTAAAATCATAATCAATGTCATTTCTATATATAGGCCTGTAAAAGCAGGCTTGTAGATACTTCTGCACATGTTTAGATTGTGGTTGTACCTCATCTTGTCATCATCTCTCTCCTATATCACATTATACACTTCTACAGAAAGCTAAGTCATAATGTGCCAGTTTCTGTTAAATTCTACATAGCTTCTTACAAGGCATATTTGAACTTTAGGAGGAGACGATGACTTAGCTGCTTTTGGGCAATGCCTATATTATTATAGTGACATCTAGACTCAAAATGACTCACAGAAAAAGCTCTTAACTCAAATATGCATTTCCCCGACACGAACAAAGATACCGTTCCTCTGCAATCAAGTTATTTTAAACATTCAACGCTAGCAATGTGTAGTTTAAAGTGAAGTGCCAGCATTATTCAGGGAATTATGCTGAATCTTCTTTTTGCTACACCGACCACCAGAAATTTGAGTGGAAAGAGAATGATGTTGCATGTAAATCAATATTCCACTTCACACACTGCGCCTGCAGAAGCATTTGATGGCATCTTTGCCTAGTGGACCATGGAAAAAGAGCTTGTGCACTATATATGCTTCATGAAATTTCACAAAATATGGCACGGCCACTCCAGGAAATAGTTTATGCTGGCAGTGAAAGAAGTAACACTGGAAATTCCTTATTGATTTTCAACACTACACGTTACAATAAAACATGTTTGTAATTATTCATTAGCATATTATGTTAAATTTACATTATGCCTTTGGATATTGAAATCTACTCAACAAAAATCTCATCTATGGAATTATACCTGAAATGGTACATAATGGCGAAAGGTAACACAGTGCCACTCAGATAGTGAAATACTTGCTGATAATATGTATTTCTAACTATTAATATATCTTAAAACAACAGAGAAGTGTTGTGTATCCATTATCTTCCATCCTTAAATGTTAATACAGTACTACAGTGATATATAATACAACATTAATTGGTAATTATTTAATTTACATCTAAAACTGAAAAAACAAAACATTGGAAATATTGTGAGACGCCTTAAAGTTTAAAAAGGTGATTGAGTCTCTGGTGATTGTCTCGCTGCCAGTGTTTGCCATCGATTTCCTTGGCAGTGACACTGATTGCCAAAACAAACACTTGATGCCCATGACAACAGCTGGCAGCACCTTACTGCTGTGTTGGCAAAGCATCTTACGGGCACAACCTCTTAACAGATTCCATTAATGTATTCAAAAGGGCTGAATGGAGAAACCTGTTGCCAGGCTCTTGACTTTGAGTTGTATTATTTCAGCTGTTCTGTAACGATCCAGATTTAAAATTTGAGTATTTAAATCAAAAACAATTTAAACAGCCATAAGGCAACAGGATCATATGGAAAGATTGCGGCAAAATGTTTAATATAAGGAACATAATGACGAATGTATTGGATTGGGAAATTTGCATAATGCTACATGAGATATTGTCATGGGCCTGATTAGAGCTTTGCTATTAAAAGGGGCCCTGTGGAGCTTTCTGTTAAATAAATTAAAGTTCTGATTACATTCAGTGTTTGTCTCCCACAAACTCATTGTGTGTATTTCTACTATTGGAACTGTTCAAAACCCCTGAGCGAAGCGGCAGCAGCAGCAGCAGAGGTTCAGCTCACAAGTGCGGATGCGGAATCTGCATGCATATATCTAAGCTTATTAGCAAACGGTTGCTTATTTCCACATCCAGCAGCTACAGAGCAACATTATTATTCATTCTGAGACACGTTTCTGCTCACCTGGTGAATTCAAGTCCAATATTCTGCTTTCTACCAACTCCCGAGGGAAACATCTGTCTCTTTAGCTGCTAAGTGTTCCACTGCTCACAAGCTAGTCCCTAAATGTGTCTGTTTTACAACAATTGTTGAGCAGGTAGTGTAATCAGGTGCATGCTACAGCCAAAACAACAAAGTAAATCTGCAGGGCCAGCAAACTAAACAAGTTGAATTTCACCATTTGACACACTTTTTTTTTTAAACAAAAAAAAAAAAAAGTAAAATCTAATTTAAAGCCGAGTTATTTTTTGGAAATAATAGCCGTCACAGGTGGACCAGTGAACATGGGACAACTCCTAACTGGCCTGATGGCCAACTAAAGCATTTTTTGTAGATTGTTGCACACAAAGAGAGGAAGATTAATGCCTCTGGAAGCACGAACAGCCTCCCTCGCCCACCCTTCTTCCTCCATATTTTTTTTGATGTCCCTAGCACGAAGTTGCTGAGCAGACATGTCACCCGGCAGAGTACAATTGAGTTTGTAATCTCTGACCCTGCAGTGGCAGAAGGATGCCTGGGGAATGAAACAGTCAAAATCAGCTTGACGCAACCGCTGGCGCAATGCCTGCGCTCGCATTTGGAAGAGAACATAAAACATAATGATTAACTGGAGATCTCTTCCAATTCCTGTGTACCATCAGAGCGGGGCATGATGGTCGCTCGCCGACTTTGTGCAAAGTATTTATTATTGACTACGCCACACAACCTTCATTAATTTCCTTGTTCCAAAGCAGAAAACTGGCACAGGTTCTGGCCTCATGAGGAGCCATTTTGGGGCATCAACAACAAACACCAGATGTAGAGATGGGAGATAAATGTAAAACATATTGTTTCTACGCTTCATTAAAGCTTATTGTGGGTGGGGTAAGAGCTCGCCTGCAGCAAAGGCATTAAAAAGATCATAACATTTAAATCTACAGAGGTCCTGTTTTACACAAACATTGTTTAACACTGGTGGACCATTATTTAAAAAGAGAACATGATCTTAACGCCAACAGACCGTTCCTTAAACTGAGTAAACACACGTTAGGTCAGACTGCATACATGTACTGAGACCTTCTTCTAAATCATTACAACAGAATTGCAAACATACCAACCCAAAACAGCAACAACTAATCATACTTTAACTACATATTGCAGGCTTATAAAGCTTGGAGTATAAAGATGCCACTCTATTTACTTACTCTTTTATCATTCTCCTCTTTCATATACAGCAGTTCCCAAAGATACGAACATACGATTTACGAACATTCGTAGATACAACCAACAACAACAAACGGTCCATACATGTTTATAAAATGCTGTATTGCGTTTGCAAATTTGTATTTTGAACCATGCGCCACTTTTCAATGCATGCATGTCTGTGAGCATTCCGGCACGTCAGGCTTTGTATTAAGGCTGTGCAAATAATTGAATTTTAACCGTGATTAACATGTAAAACAATCTCCAAAACCATATAATCGAGTTGAAACAATATTTTGACATTTCCAATATACAATTTCTGAAAGAACAATAACACAAGAGCGCGGGTGCATGAATGTTAGTGCAAGTGCTAGTGTGTGCGAGTGCTAGTGTGCGTGAGCGCCAGTGTTAATACCAGTGGGAGTGCTAGTGCTAGTGCATGTGTTAGAGCAAGTGTTAGTGTGTGAGCGTGTGTGCGTGCATGGAGTGCGAGCTAGATATGCCTGTCTATCTGTCTTAGTGACAAATAGTGTTTGAAAAGATGAGAAATTCAAAAGCTTTTCACAATACAGTTGTAAGAAGCATTGATCAGGTCTTTCAAAATGTACATTGTGTGTTCATCTCATAATTTAACCCTATAATGCCGTACGTATCATATATAATACATTGACTTTTAAGGCCTTTCTATCATCAGTACAGTATTTTTTTTCCTGAAAAACCTGACGTATACAATCAACAGGCTTCACCTGTGTCTACTGTGAGAAATGCAAAGTCCATCTTTGGACTACCACCATGCAAAATAAATATAAATATCAACATAAGTTCGAGATTTTCTATAAGATGATCTCGATGTGGCAACACAACAAATCTGTTTAACATCTCAAACCAAAAAAAAAAAATTATGATTTCAATATTGACCAAAATGATTGTAATTATAATTTTTTCCATAATTGAGCAGCCCTACTTTGTACCCCTTGGGTTACCCGTTTCCAGTTCACCTTATTTATCATGGCTGATAAAGCAAGTACTAGTGCTAGCCTAGGCATGTGATGATAGTGGTAGAGGTAAGGAGCACCAGGCAATCTTCATGGAAACAAATTTAACATGTAATGACTTATGAACTATTCAGCTTACTAACAACCTCTCGGAACATATTGTGTTCGTAAGTTGGGCGCTGTTTGCACAAGATCCAAGAGGTAAAGATAAATAAAACAGGTCCTATGATAAACAAAACCATAGGACCATCCCAGAAGACCATCCCAGATGTTAATATTGCCCTGGTTCCCTTCTCAAAAAGCCAATGGGATTTTTTGACTGGATTTTAGGTAACTGCAGAAAAAAAGCTAACAAACGTAACTTACAAGCTTTGTTCAGAAAGGTAGTCTTCAAAAATGATATCAAATATCTTCAAATCCCTTAGGCTTGTACAATATAAGTTATGATAAAATAAAGTCATTGTTAATTAATTTTATCGTCTTATCTTCAGTGCACCAATAACAAAGCAAGCAAGAACTGGTTAAGTCATCGTTTACCTGAGGGCTTCAAATGTTCTCATCTCTATTCTGTTAGTCAATGGCATTAGTCAACACTGCAATATTATGAGTACCCTGCAGGCTTTCCTGTTCCACTTCATGTTCTAAAGAACTGCACCGGAGTAATGACTACATAAAGACTGACTGACATCTTCTTCCCAGCTCTGAAAAGAGGCAAGAAAAAGCTTAGAAATTAAGCACAAGTTGAGGTCTGACTCAAACGAGCAATAATGCGTCATATCATTTTAAAGAGAAAATGAGGATCTGAACATGTTTAGCATTCAGTCTAACAGATCACTCAGCTTCGGTTAACTCCCTTTGATCCCAACTTATTTCCATCAACACTGCTGTCTTCCAGACCCTCAAAGGAAGCTTAATGAAATTACTCTTAAGTAATATTGCAAAGGTATGACCATTCCCACTCTATCAAGATGCTGAAAAGCTTGTTCATGTATATGTACTGTACTGCCTCTACTGTACTATTAATAAAAGGCATACAAAAGCCCCAAAAATATACTTGAAACAAAAAATCAAAACAACAACTATGGAATTCACTACCCAAGGATGCTCTGAACATTTTTAAACCACAGTTGAAAACATACTCATCTTTTACATATCTTATCTGTTCTATGGATTCAATTTTTAATTTATTTATTTCGTCTTTTTTGCATATTCTATTGTACTAAACATACCTGTTCTTACTACTAGTACTACTTTTGTCTGTTATTTCTCTTACTGCTTGGTTTTATAGTGCGGTATTTACAGTTGTTTTTCCATTTACTCTCATTTTTTCATCTTATTGTAAAGCACCTTGAGCTACACCCATATAAATAAAATGTATTGTCATCATACAGAAAGAAATACCAAGTCCAATAAATGAGCAGAACGAAATGCAGAAGTAGCGATAATGACGGAGGCTTGGCTGTCAGTTGTCCCATCAGCAGAAACTGTATAGTATTCATTGAAGTGTTTTGAGGACAGCAGAGAAATTCTACACAGTGTACAGTGTAGCAGGCCATTTCCGTCTGGCAGATGGCTCTATGTATTTTTCATGCTGTTGAAAACCTGTGACTGAGGTTTGGTTGGTTGTCATCCAGTGCCTGGGGACCCTGGGCTTGAATGCATTCTACACACAACTGCAGAATCACATGTCTGACCTCTCCGCTATGGCAAACTGCCCAGCAAGGAAAAGAGAGGAATGTGAGTGAGAGCATGTGTGTTGGTGTGTGCAGAAGAGGCAAGAGAGAAAGATTCACAGTTGCATGTAAGTGCGCGTGTCTGTTCACTGAATTCTTTATGACCACAAACTTCACAGTCCTGACCTGTAAAGCATACTGTTGGAGAGAAAGTGGGGAAATATGACAATGGAATGATGGAAGGGAGGGAGCAGGAAGAGAAGGGGAGCAGCTACGAAGGATCCACACAATGTTACAGAGAAAGAGGGGGATAAAAAAAAAATAGCATTGCCTGCCTGACTTCCCTTCCTTTGGAATGCATCCAATATATCCTATGAGAGAGAGAGTGTGTGTGCGTGTGTGTGTGCGTGTCTGTGTGTGTGTGGGGCATGCTGGCAGGAAGGCTTTCAGCATATAAATATCACATTACCACACAAGGAAACGCAGGCATCAGTCCGAGCTTCCAGCCGGCCTAACAAGCACGGGAGCTCCACTCTGGAGGTCAGAGGGAGAGTTTGCACAAATGGAATTCCATAGAAACCAGCTCTTCTTTTAACAGATAAGTGGCCAGGCTTGCAGTTAAGTGATGTGGTATGTAAGCCCATGGTTTCAGTTATGTGCTGGTGTGCCTACATAATCTACTGAGGTGAAATATATATATATATATATATATATATATATATATATATATATATATATATATATATATATAATGTTGACAACAAACATGTGATAAAATATACACAAAGAGGCTTACAGCTATAATTAAGAACAAATTAATGGAGTGTTTCAATAATGGATTTTAAGAAAAGACAAGTACAATATATAACACTGTTAATTAGATCTGCATGTAGCTTTTGAGGTTATTGGGTGATTCTAAAACAATTATGCATTTTGCCATTATTTGTAAATGTGTTAAAACAAATTATAGAATATATTTCTAGAGATAGTCAATCGTATATATTAAGCAAATAAGCATAAACTGGTTTCTGCTGCTCAAATGTCATGTTTAATGTATGTATGCATGTATGTTATTGGGTTAAAATAACATTTAAAAAATAAAAAAATATTAATGGTAATTTTTCACTATTTTCTGGCATTTTATAGTCAATAAATTAGCAATAGTAAGTCAAATTATTGCCGAATAAATTTCCAGATATGAAAATGCAAGCTGGAATGCAGGCACTAAAACATATGCAGATGATACTTTTACATACACTACCAAAGAAATGATGTCAACCCAATTTACTTGAATGAGAAAATATTAAAAATCTGCCTTTATTTTAGCTCAATATTATATGTTGATTGTGACTCTTATTTAGGAGAAATGTTAAACCTTGAGTCTTGACCAGTAGGGAACCACCGCTATTAACCCTCCAGTAAAAGTCATGTCTAAAATATGTGCCTATCTGCTGAGAAAAAGTGCCAGAGATCCTGCTATACATCAGTATTTAACAGACCCAAGGTTAATAAATACACTTATCTGTAAAGCAGGAGGTACTATAGATTGCAATAGTTTTGATAAACCTATGTGAATGTTGAAATCTCCAGATTCCATTACTCTGTCAACATTTATCATCAGGGGCCAGAATTTCAAAATGATCTCATAGGATTATGTTGGTTAGATTAGATTAAATTCCCAACTGATCAGAAAATTGGGTGTTTCAAAGCAGAACCAAAGATTTCTGATCCTGGAGATTTGGATTCAAATTTGGTAATTGAATCCTATCTTTAATAAAAACAAAATGCTGCATTTTTTCAATAGCATTTCAACATTTAACACAGAGATCTGGATCGACTTGATGCCAAAGTTTGGGATCATTTAGTTCCCACCTCAGAGCTGGGTTTGATTTAAATATTCTAATACCCTAGGCTTAACTCCCACATATCGTTACCCAAGGCGTTCATTACATTTAAACTCTAAACTGAACGTGCCCTTCAACTGTGCAAGTGTTTTAGTTCTAAGCAAAGTAAGCGAAGATATGTAAAGCGTTGCAAAATATAAATAAGTCACACTTCTTCCTGAAAATACATGGAAAAAATGCACATTTCACAAAGTCTAGTTTCAATTAAACACTGGAACTTGTTTGTACCAAAACATCCAACATATGATTCAGTTTGTAGTCACAGTTCTACTGTAGGCGAGCAGAGACAACAGGAATGCCAAAACATGGTTTTAATTGTGTTGTTTTTTTTAAATTAGGAGACAATAGCAACAAAGTAGTACATAGTTGGCCAATAACTAAATGCAGATTTAAAAACTTTTGCCACTAAGAACACTACAGAACTTTGCTCACAGGCCTGAATCTGAAACAAGCTTTTTCTCTAACAGCTCTATTGTCAGCCATGACTGTTGCTGCTAAAACAGAGATTCAGCTGCTCCTTGGGGAGGAGGACTTGCTTCACTGAAAATGAAGACAAAATAACTCAAACAAAGAGTATATTTTTCTTATCGGGCAAGATACCAAACTCCACTCTATCCAGTGTGACAAGTTCCATGAGCGATTGTAAACGTGTGTATGCAGGCACCTCATGCAAAAGGATGGGAATTTATGAAGAGAAATCAATCAATCAATAAAGGTTTTATTTGTCATGTGTAATATACGGCTTGTGGGAAATGCTGACCTTATAATAACCAATTGTCTTGAGTGATGGCCTGGGTCTGTCCATGGTAACATTTTGAAGGAACACAATCTGTATCACAAGTTCCAGTAGACTGATCCAGATGGCATCCTCCTTGGTGACAGTTGTTACCCCCCTCTTCTCTGGCTGATGACCCCTTTTACTACCATAACTTCTGACTCACAGCGGAGGTACAACAATGTCCACGGTATGACAAATAGGACAATCAATGGCCTCAATGGTGTACTCAAGCGTAGATTTGCCTATTTGAACTACCTCCATGTGGAGCGATAGCGCCACATGCTACATAATCTTTGCCTGCGTTGCGCTACACAACATAACAAACAAGCAGAGTGTCACTGCATGAAGACCACAATGATGAACCTCTTCCTCAAGCAGAGGACCTTGACCTGCCAACCACCACAACCTGATGATGGTGAATCTTTGTTTTAATTAAGTGGATAAACTATGACATGTCTGCACATGCATGATGGAGGGGATAAACAAAGAGTGTCCAGCCTACTGTGATAATTTGTGTTCAAAGGTTGACTGTTGCCATAATAGCAGTGGCATTTCTGATTGGAGACTTTTGGAGTGAGTGTACGCTGGAAATAGAAGGTGAGAGGGTATGGATGTTTGGTTATTTTCATGACACTGCCAGCCAAACACAGTCAATATCATCAACAACAACACTGTAGCTATCAAAACTCAACCCCAAAATTAGTGCATTTCTCAATGAATTTCTCAAATACTGAATAATCCCAAAGGAACAAAAATCAACGAACCGACTTGCTTCCTGGACTGCTACCCATTTAAGTCAATGTTAAGATAATTTAAGAATTCAACTATTACTCCCTTGATTTAAGTAGAGGAAAATTAAAGTAGCTGGCTATCATGACATGTCAGTTGCCATCCATCTTTCAAGTAATAAAAATTAATCAAAACTATACTTACATTTGGAGATGAACGGGGGTGGTCACCCCACCGTCATCATATGGGGATCACCGCAATCCAACCAATTCATCGTCATCATCATCCATCATCATTCTTATCCAGAGTCTTGAAATACCAGCCCCCAGGGATTTATAGGGCCCTTTTATAATGATATAAAGTATCATATGTGCAGCTCACACACAAAGCCCACTTTGCCTTCTTGCCCCTTTAGACATTCACAGTACAGTCAATGCTGCACTGAAGAGTCACCAGTTTTGCTCTGAGCATGTCTGTCCAAGACATTAGACCTCTCTGACTTGTATTCACTGAGACATGTAGCTCTGCAGCTGCTGATATGGAACAGAGTAAGAAATCAGATCCTTATTAAGAGGGTGGATTGATCCAATCAATTTTTTCACCGCAGGAGAAAGTTGATTCAATCTCTGTATGGGTGTGTGTCTGAAGGCTGAGAAAAGGCCTGTGCATATGTAAGCAAATGGTGTACTCAAAATACAATAATGTTGTTAAACTTCAATTTATGTGCAAATTTTAAATATTGCACAGTTAAATGTCATTCGTATGTGTGCAGTAAACCATCTGCAGCATATCCACTACCCATAAACCTGTTCAGTTTTGGCTTAGTTTGAGCTCTCTGCTCATCTTTTTAATTATCCCACTTTGCCTCTTCCAGCAAAAACATTTCAATTTCCAATCTGTAACACCTTTTCCCCCCAACCCCCCCTTGACCTCTGCAGTAGACAGGTCAGGCGTACATCTCCACTCATTGCTGAGTGAGCAAGAGGGGGGGAGGGTTGGGGTGGAGAGATGGGAGCACAGATCATAATGGCTGGCCAATTATCAGTAGGAAGGGGGGCTGGGGAGTTGGGAGAAGTGAGAGTTTATGGGGAGAACCCGATCAATACACCAGTCAGTTTCTAATGAGGAAAAGAATTGGCCCAAGTCAAGCAGATGGAAATCCTCCTCTGCCCGGGGTGGTCTTCCTATCTGTCTGTCAGAAGGGTATCAGGTTCTCGGTGCTGCTTTGTACAACACTGCCCCAAAAGGGAAATTACTGCTATCACACTGGATCCAGGACATTCAAGTGTTTAAAATATTAAGTAGTGTTTGTATTGTTTTCTCTTGCGCTTTCCTGATCTCCCCACATTTTACTTTCTCTAAATATTTCATACATCATTAGGGGGAGATTTAGAAGTACCTAAAGAATAATGGTTGTCTGTCCTCCACCCCCACCCCCTCCCTTTAACCACCCACAGCTGCCAGCACAGGACAGTAAATCCTCCACCTCACCCACTCACCCAGCCCAGCAGCTCAGCTTTGCATTAGCACTACACGCACACTTCTACTTACATGAAAGGGAGCAATCTGTTAAACGCTAACCAGTTTAGATTCTCTGCCTTTTTGCCCCAAAAATGGCAAATGGATCAGTACAAGCCAACTACCCAGCACCATCATTAGTCCTTTGGTACTGTTGTCCTTCTCTGGTTGCTTCACTATTTTCTACATCTGCCTTCCTTTCTTTTTTTTTTTTTCTGAGGGGCCTTGTGTGGGGTGGGGGTGTTATTTATGGCTGCTCTGTGCAAGTGGACACACACACACACACACACACACACATACCCTTTCACAGGATGAAAGGGCAGTCACACTGCCTGCAAACATGATTTTACAGCCCTGGGTGGAATGAGTGGTGGAGGAGAGAATGAGGACAGAGTACAAAAGGGGAAAGCCCTTAGATTTACAGTTCCCAGCAGTCAGAATGCAAACCATGCAGCAGCAACAGCACACATTTTAAAAGTAGATTTTTTTTTCGTATATAAACACAGAGCTCTTCTGAAATAAGACAACTGTGCAACCTTGTGCAAGAAGATACATACATAAACGTGTGCACAGGAAACACAAGCACAACATACTAAAAAGAGATTATTGTCTTTTCCATTGCTCCGTTTTTTTCCCCCAACACAGATTCATGGAAAACAGCACAATTCCCAAATGTGATCCGTTTCAGTATCTCATTAAAGATTGCTTACACGTGTGTACATGTGTTTGAGGGCTTTGTAGGGCATGTTTGTGCAGTGTCTTGCATTTTACACATTTTCCCGCTTATGTGATTTCGCTGCACACTGTCCCATATTCATCTAATGTGCAACACACATGTAAATGAAATGCATGTGAAAAAGGAGAGTACTTTTTCTCAAATCCCACTCAAGGCATTATGTCAATATAGTTTTATCCAAAAAAATGGTATTTTTGACCTAAAAAATAATGATCCTCCCCTCTGATTGGCTGATTTGAATGTGTGTGAGTGAGAAGTGGGCAGTGACCTACAGTTGTGACATCACACTTTCACAGAGATCCCAACGGCTAGTTTTAAGGAACAGTTTCTGAATACAGCCAATTATCTGCGAATTGAGAGCTTTGAAACATGGGGCAGTATTTATATAACACCTAGACCTTCTAATAATACAAAAATAAATTAACACCTATCTTCCTACCATATGGGACCTTTCATAATCACCAAGCCTAAACTTGCAAACCAAACCATCTATCATATTGCAACTTCAAAACCTATTAAATAACCTGTTCTCCATTGACAGACAGTATCAGACTCGTGTTGTATTCTTTCAGTACAGCTCTATATTACTTACATAGCATTAATAATAATAATAAACATTTACAGTGGACCCCAGAGGGGGAAGTGTTACCTAAAGCCAAAAGCAAAACAGCTACAACAAAGATGGCAATGTAATTATGTTTAAGGGTGGTCCTTTGGCAACAAACCAGAGACTGACCTTGTATGCACATGATGACTTAATGGGGAGTGGGGGTTGTATTTTCCAGTTTAGACTTGGTAACACTGCGATTCATTAAACTAATTTGGGTGTAAAAGCTCAAGTGAACATTTTACGAGTGCAGAAAAGCAGCACTGACCACATTGCCAATGGTTTAAGAGTGGGTTTTTGGACCCTGGTTTTGTTTCTAAAAACTAAATCAGAAGCTGCTCTTTGCTATTGATATCTTCTGTAAGTAAAAAGACAGCATTGGATCTATTGAAATATTGTGCAAACAACAGAGTGATACCATTGTAATGTGTATAGCACCATTTTGATGGAAGGCAAGTGGTATAATGAAGGCTTGGATTTGTGTTTCAGTGCCTGATGGTGCATGCTGCCTCTAGTGGGAAAATACTGTGAGCGAGCAGGGAGGTGCAGGATGACCTCTGCTGGTGAAAGGTGACATTGCATCCATTTCATAAATCTTCACACAGAACACATGGAAGCAGACCAACAATCACTGTTTCGAAATTATACATATACACACACATATACACATACACACACATATACATATACACACACATATACACACACATATATACATATACACACACATATATACATATACACACACATATATACATATACACACACATATACATATACACACACATATATACATATACACACACATATACATATACACACACATATATACATATACACACACATATACACACACATATACACACACATATATACATATACACACACACACACACACAACAAAAAAATATCAAAGGGTCAGCATGTTAAAATTCCCCATTCATTTTAACTGCCTCTTTCAGATAATTTTTTCAGGTTTTTGCCTTTCTTTCACATACAATGGTGGGGGTGCGGTACAATTGGGGGGGAGGCAGTTGTCATATGGTACAAACCTTAAGCATTAGGCCAGCAGGGTGCCCCCAAATTATTTTTTTTTACTGACAGTTAATTGCGCTTGTGATGTGCAAACTGAAATTAACTTCAGCACGTAGTGAAGAGGAAGATGGCATGGGTTTTTATAAGGCTTCAATGGACAGTTTAATTCAAATGTGGCCATCACTTCCTCTTAAGAACATTAAAATAGAACACTGCAGCTAGTGACTTTGTTAGTTTTGTCAATTGCTGTGCTGCATTTTTAATGAAAATCAGTGTTGGAATTAAACTCGCTCCCCTGGAACTGTGTCAGCTGTTCACGTTTCACTAACCTGTTGTCTGAACTGGTCCTGAGAGAGGCAGTCAGTCACGTTGACGCAGCCCAGCAGGCAGCCGGTCGGGTATTCTTTAGGAAACCTGGGCTCTACGCAGAAAACAAAGGAAATCAATGCCCATGTTTACATGCACGCTAGTAAATTGATTCAAATGCAAGTAAGGCAATAATGGGATTAAGGCAGAACCCATGTAAACGCCATACTCTGATTTTGTTAATGTGATTATGCTCAGTCACAGAAATCAGAATCACAGTAAAAATTGAAATGCTAGATAAACACAGGCATTACCAATGATATTAATTATCTATTCAGGTCAAACAGAATCAAGATGCTGCTGCTGTGCATGTTGGCTCACTGGAAAGGTTCTGCTACAGAAACTTGTGACAGTGTTTTCCAAGATGTTTTCACCTCAAACGCTGCTTTCTATAACATTGTTTAAGACATTTGAACCTACTGAGGGCTCAAACCTACAAGGCAAGTTGTAAAGGAGCATTAGAGAGAGAGAAGATAGGGCCAGATTATTATGGTAGTAAGTTTTTCTTTTTTTTTTTAATGTCCCCTCTAGAAATTATTCTCTGCAAATGTACCGTTTATTGTCCCCCAACAATGAAATGGGATTTTTTTTTTTTACTCCTGCTTGTACTACTAAACTGCTTCCAGAAGCTGTGTGCAGTGTGTGGACTGACCTTTCCTGCTGATGTGGCGGTACATGACCTCCACCTCAGCGATCTCCTGAGGGGTTGGCTTCTTGGCTGCAGCAGCAATCCAAAGGCGACCTCTGTGGGATGTGTACCAGGTCCTCCCCTCTACTCTACACACACACACACACACACACACACACACACAAACAACAATGCTGCATCTGCTTTCAGCTCAGAAACAAGAATCTGTAAGTGCTTTAATGTGTATTTGTGTGTTCTCTCTGCAGTTTGGTCCATTTTTAAAAGATCATTACTGATATTGTACACTTCTTACCTCTTGATGCCTTTGACCAGTAATGAGGCCCAGGGCTGGTGCATGCTGAGGCACCAGCCCCCGTCGCCCATCTCCTGCAGCTCTTTGTCTTGAAGCCGCAGCCTTGATCGCTCATCTCCTCCTTTGTCCTTCTCCGAATGCTGCTGTCCCTTCTCCGCGTTTCTTTTGTTGCCTTCACTGGCGCCCACATCCACCCACTAGGAGCGTGTGGAGTAATTAGCACAATTACTTCAATTGCACATTGTCTTCAATATGATGATCGCAATCTACCATCGCCGCAATTTTCATGACAGAAAAAAAAATTGCAGTTACGTGGGAGAAACGGCTGTAATTTCAACTCAATTTACTGATGCTCTCATTTGTTCTTTTAAATGGTAAAATGACTCATCTAAAGGAGAAATCTTCATCAACGGGGGTAACTTGTGCGAATATCAAAACGGAAATTGAATTGCAGAATATCATTTCCTGCAGTTATCGGTCTCAATCAAAACAATAACAAAAGACAGAGGTGAAGAGCATTGTGTAGTAAAGCAGGTGGCCATGGGAGTTGCCACTAACATTAGCTCAGTTTGTTTCCTTAAAAAGAGACTGATGAAACAACCTGTTCTTTCTAGAGATTCACAGAGCTTTTGGTTTTTCAAACAAAACCCAGGAAAAGTGAAAAATAGACGTCCCTGTGAAAAGGAGGACCTACCTCTGGTGCACTCTGCATTATGTTGGGATTAACCAGCTCTCCGAGTGCCTGCCTTCCACCTGGTCTTTGAGAATACATGGATGGTTTGGATGTAGAGTCGGTATTCATAGCCTTGAGGGTCTCATCCAACCTGCAGATTTGATATAAAGAGGAGAATCTTTGGCATATCTGTACAATATAAATAACCCTGCATTCTTGATTTAAACGGTGTCAACACCACCAGACTTACTTGTTGTAGTACTGGTTGAGATCGTTTCCCTCATCGATGACTTGTCTTCCAGCGAAGTCCAGCGTGATCTTCCTGTCCTTGCGGGATGCGTGGCGAAGTTCCCTCAGCTCCTCTTCCTTCTTCCTCAGCTTTTCCCGCTCACCGGGTGACAGCCACTGATTGGATTCAGTGGCAAAGTAATCAGATTCATCATCCAGAACCTGTGTTCTCCTCACACTGGAGATGTGATGGAAAAAAATGGGTAAGTGTTTCAGGATTACAGGTGTATTTTCTTTCAGACTATCTTTCTTTGTTGTAATTACTGTATACTAGAGATGCACTGATTCACCATTGGCCAATTATCTGGATCGGATATATCGTTAAAAGAGGCTGACCTAGCGTTCAGCTACGGTCGTGTTCTTCTTTAATCAGTATCACAAACAGCGATATAGTTAATGAATAAAAATTTTTGAGTGGATTTTATGAAATGTGCAAAAAGAAAATACAAATCGATGCCCATATCCATTTGTTAACGTTTTGCGATTACTGGGAGAGAGTGTGAATGTATCCATGACAACAGTTGATGCCCAGCTGAGGCTCAATAGCTGATCATGGGTAATTTACTGGTGAACCTGTTGGCTCTGGGGAGAACATTGGCTACAATTTTGTCAGCGTTTACAGCTACAAAACCATGCTGAGCATTTTTATTGTCACGATGCTGTCAGAGTTTACTGGAGGGACACCGCAGCGGTGTGTCGCCGGGTGAAAGAATGACCATTTTCTATAGGAAGTACACTTTTCAAATAAAAACCTGCTTGTGTTTTCTTTAAGTCTATAATTTCATAAATGATAAAAACTCATGTTGCAAATGTTGTTTGTTTAGAAGTTAAAAAAAATAACTTCTGCAGCACTGTGAATGTAGTGAATCTGTCAGTGTATGACTCCCAGTGTGGTTCCATTAAAGGACCTGTCTACTCATATTTCTCTTCAGATCATCAGTCTCTTTGTGCTGCTCTCATTTCAGACCAGTGCATACGAACCAGTGAAGTCCCTTGGATAAGAGGCGAAACATCTTCCTAGACAAATACAGTTGCCTACAATTAAATTTGAGAGAAATCATTAATATTATCTTATTTCTATAAGAGAGGTATGCTGATGTACATAGCGTTTTAAATGTGAAGTTATGGCTTTGAGTATTACCATGAAAATATATTAATATTATATAATATAAAGGCTTTGAGCCAGGAGATTCAATTTTGAATGACTTTGCAGACCCTTGCAACCTTCATTGGGGTCAGGGGTCACCTATCTGTTTAATCTCAAGTTTTTAGGTTTAATTTCCTTTTAATTTCCTCCATAGAGAAAGTAGGGAGAAAGGGATGTTGGCCATCTCCTTCAGTAGCTACTTCAGCAGCAGATTCATATGCCTGCAGCTCCTTCATCATGACTGTTGTCAGGCTCTACATTTATTCATATCACATGTCATTATGTTGCAATATTTTTACACCATCTGTCATTTTACCTATAAACACCTTTATATCAAGCACCTTATTTTTTGCACATTGGCAGGTTAAAAGTTGATTTGTGGTTATTGTTTTGAGTTGCTTATTGGGTTATGTTCTAACCTTCTCTACTACTTCCCCTTTCTTTGATAACTGCTGTAAGAATTAAATTGCCCCATTGTGGGATGAATAAAGTACATCTAAATATTTTTTAACAAGGCGAATGTTTAGATACCTCACATGGCAACGTACTGTATACAGTTCATTCATTCAACAGTAGTACTGGATTGGAAAACATTGGAGCATCACTACGGTTTACTTTTTATATTATATATGTATGAATGTGTTTTTTTGTAATGAACTGGAATGACTGACTGTTTCCATAATATTTTCAATAAAAAAATTAAAAAACAAACAAGTCAAAAGGTTCAAGAATATATTAAAAAAAAAAAACTTCAATAAAAGCATTGATGCCCCTAAATGTCATCAAACATTTGTGTGATTTATGGTAGTTTAAGTTTTTTTTTACGTATATGTAGCACTATAAAAAGAAATATAATACAACAATTAATACATAAAAACAAGTTAACTCAATTAAAAGCCAGAGAACAAAAGTAGGTGTTTTCTAGTTACCTATTCCTATCGAATTCCAGCAGTTTCTCTTTGTGCAGGACAGCTTTCTCCAAACCAGCCTTCATCCTTGTCTCCTGATGTGGCAGATAATCTCTTTCCCCAGCATCTGTCGCCAAAATGAAAAAGGCTTATAGCGCCATCTCACTTTGATTTTAAATAAATTACATTATTTAATAAATATGTGATTCTCACCTCCCATCAGCTTCTTTCTCAGTTTCTGGCTCTTGTTGGAGTCTCGTTGCAGGATCTCCTGCTCCTCTTTGGTGCAGACCTGATTTCGAAAAAAAAAAAACATAACTGACAAAACAGTATTAAGAAATGTGGAGTAAACATACTGGCCTTTAAAGGGGTAAAAAAAAACATAAAAGATTAAATGATAAGTGATAAAATGATGTGATCGGGAGATTAAAATCTAAACATTCCCGTACCAAGCTGCCACAGAAGAGGCATGGTCCGGAGCCCTCTTGCTCACACACAATGCGACCGCAGCTGATGCAGTTGTTGATGAGTTTGTGTTTTTGGGCCAGACAATCGCAGCCGTGGCGACCAGGGAGTAGAACAGTCAGCCTGTCCTGACCCTCTTGTGCATAGAGATTGACGAATTTACTTTTCTTCTTTGTTGAAGAAGTAGCGCTGCTTTCTTGAGCCTGTGAAAATGAAAAGAGAAGACGGCAATAAGTGAGCTTAGCTGCTTGAGAGAGAACGAACGTTTGAGCCAATGTGTCCTCACCCTCATGAGATCAATGGGGGTTTTGACCGTCTCCGGTTCAGGATCCGATTGGCTCACAGTCAGAACCTCCTGCTTGTTCCGGCCCTTGCGTTTAGACTTCTTCTGGGAATCTTTGGCCGTGTCTTGTGAATCTTGGGAAAAAGGAGGGCAAATTATAAAGCTGCAATGTAAAAATCTATGTTTTTACAGTAAAGTGTGAAAAGGGGGCCTTCATTTTGGAAGGAAAATCAGTTTATGACGTCACATGGCCAGGATATCCTGTGTGCTCATGGACATTCTTTCTTTTATTCAGAATAAAAATTTTAAATTGTAAATTTTATTATTATTTTTAAACTGGATTAAATTTTGATGTATGTGTATATATATATATATATATATATATATATATATATATATATATATATATATATATATATTACTTAAAATGGCCTGTATATATATATATATATATATATATATATATATACAGGCCATTTTAAGTAATAAAGACATTCAAAACATTTTACCAGGTCTAAGTGATATTTCATGCAATAGAGCAGGGGTGTCAAACTGCAGTCCTGGAGGGCCGGTGTGGGTGCAGGCTTTTGTTCAAACCAAGCAGTACCACACCTGATTCTACTAATGAAGGTCCTTAGCAAGGGCTGTATTGGCTGATTAGTAGAAACAGGTGTGTAGCTCCTTGGTTGGAACAAAAACCTGCACCCACACCGGCCCTCCAGGACTGGAGCTTGACACATGTGCAATAGAGGGTTAATGGAAAAACTAAATAAAAGACAGTGAATGGCAGACATCAGGCATTTATTGGCCTACCTGTTGGTGACACTGATTCTTTGATAAGAAAAAGGCCGGAATTATCTGTGGCCTGTCGTTGAGTCTTCTTCCACCTGACGAGGAGCTCGTCTATAAAGTGTCTTTTTCTCCCATCAGTGCCCTGGAGGAGATCTCCAACATACTCCTCAATCTCTTCAGCTTTTTCGATCGATAGAATGTATCTAGACAGTAGTAGAAGGCAAATGCAGCCTAATTAGGAATTAAACAATTGGCTAAATTGAAATTGAATGGTTAAAAATCCAGATCATTCTATTCTCAAATGGCAACCCTATACCATTTATTTTAAATAAAAGAAATGTGGAGTAAATATACTGGCCTTTAAAAGGGTAAAAAAAAACAAACAAAAAAAAAACAATATAATCAATATTTAATATGAATATTTCAGGGTGGAGTAGTTTCAAAAGATTGACACATTTAAAGAAGTACCAAATATCATTACAACATTTTTATATCAGTTTTTGGCAGTTCTTAAAGGTTAAAAAATATAAATATGGTGAGTGGTTTGCAGCTGTCAAACTATCTACTCACTGTCACTCTTATTTCTTCGGCTGTTTTAAAGCAGAGCAGTCAAATTTTATAATGGGTGACATCTTGATATCCAGGCACAACACATTTGATTTAATGTCTCTTTAAAAACAAAAGCAAACATGTTTAATTTGACAAGCAGCTGGCTCTTTGAGAGACTCACAGATGCTAACTCTAGTTAGCTTGTTAGCAGACTTCATGTTTAATTGCCGCTTACCTGACGATGTCTTCGGACGCCTCGAGCCCGAACTTGTGGTGTAACTGGTCCACGCACCACAGCAGCAAAGCGTCCGACATTTCACCAGCTGTCACACTTTATATCACGCAAAGAATCACAGCTCCACGCAAACTCACCGCTGTCACATCCGAACTCAGAGCACGTATGAGTTTCTAGTCGGCGACATAACAAAGGTGCACCCGTGAAAGCGCATGAGCGCTGAATGTCATCCTGACTGACCCAGCGGCGGCGGATTATGGTTCCTACCTGATTTAAACTACTTCAAACAGAACCTGCGTATTTAAAATCCGAAGTATCTGTATTCCATTACAGTTACTGTTTCAGTTGATGGTATTCTGAATAAAGTTACTGTCTTTTGAAAATATTATTAGTATTAAGGAATTATTTATTGTTATGTATCATGCTAAAATGATACAAAATAAGTGTTTTATTAAGAATACTGCACTCAATTTAATTCTTAGATCCAGCTAAATTTTTGTATTAAAGCTCACTGCAAGAGAGTAAGATTCAATAAACACATGAGCAGTTTATCACCTTTGATTCTCGCCTTCTCCTTGATAAGTGTTCATATGTGTGGTTAAATGTTGTTTGTTGTTGTTTGTTAGTGGTAAGAAGGAATCATTTTAAATAAAATAAAAGTGCATTATTTGTCTCCATGAGGAGGGATGCACTTAAATGCTTTTAAATCATATTGTCCTTTAACATAATAAGTTAACATATCCATTTTATCATAATCACCATTGCTCCAATCAAGTTATTCTAGTAGTCTTCTTGTAGTTTGCTTTTGCTGGCATCATTGTCTTTCATTTGATTACATCCAATGTTGTACGAATGTTGACAAATGACAAAATAATCAAACAAGGTTAAACTGACAGCTCTCATTTTATTTTGGAACAATAAGACATTCTTCTCAGGAAACTTGCAGCCAAGATAAAGTGCACTCAAAAAAAAAAAAAAATCAATAGCTTACAAACTTTACTGATCACAGCCAAATTGACTGTAATATAGGAACACATTAACCAATATAAAAATGAACAATGAAGCATCTCTCTCAGTTAGTCAGATTTCACTTTCCTTTTGAAACACAGTCTAAAACATGAACGTGCCAACACAGCAAAAATGAACAGAACAAGAAAAGCAGCTGTAAGTAAAACTAAGATGACATCTACAGAGTGGTAGGAATACCAGGGCAGTCTGTAGGACTCTGTTCTCAGGTGAGCTGCACCTTTGTGTCTCATGACAAACTCTATCCAGAAGAGGGCGTTATCCAGCGGCTTCACTGGCTGATCTCTGTGCAGCATGGAGAGTCTCTGCATGTTCTTCCTGTAAGACGGCTCATTCAGGACTTCCTGTATGGTGTTCTGAAATATGTCCCTATCCAGTTCAGAAACATCCAAAACCTTAGCCACGCCCTTCGCTTTCAGCCGAGAGAGGTTGTCGGCTTGATCGAATACAATGGGAATGCCTACGATTGGAATACCGTGATATATAGCCTCATAGATTCCATTTGTTCCTCCATGACTTACAAATAGTTTCATCTTGGGATGTCCCAGCAGGTCGTTCTGTGGCATCCAGTCAACGAGTAAAGTGTTGTTGCCCAGTGTGGCTGGTCTGTCGCCTTTGTACCTCCAGATGACTTTTTGGGGTAAATTGGCAAAAGCTGCAGCGATCTCATTAGCTAAGTCATGTGGGAGCTCTGCGACTAAAGTCCCCAGAGACATGATGATGACTCCATGTTCTCCCGAACTCTGGACAAACTCCTCCAAGTGTTGAGGCAGAGGTTTGGCAGGTTTACACTGGAAGCCTCCTATGTAGATAACGTTAGGCATGGTGGGACGAGGGAACTCGAACACAAAGTCCACTCTCATGAGCCACAGGTCCGCTGCCTGGAACAGGGAGAAGTAGTCCACATCTGGGCCGAGGTAGCGAGCTGACAAGGCAGAATAATGTGGCCCGACTATCTGTTTATATAGATGCATCCTCATGATGTAAAAGATCATGTTGTTGACCCTCTCCAAGAACGTCATGCGGTCCGTTAGTTCTGAAGGCGGCAGCGGGACGTAGGAAAGCGGAGATGGTGCAATCGCGAAATGGGCTTCGCCATGAACCGTCCATCGAGCATTGAACACCAACGGCAGACCAAGGTAGTGAGCCAGCATTACCCCTCCCCCGTTAGCAGGATCCGTCAAGACCACATCATACCTGGTCTCTCGAAAGGACTCCATCAACTCTTTATTTTCAAACATGTTTGTGACCACTTCAGAGACCGCCCTGTGCAATTCAAAGAACTTCTCTTTTAACTCCATATTTAAAGCGAACTGGGCCCACGCAGACCTGCTGCTTCGTTTGATTTTGATAACCTCAGAGACAAAGAGACGGAAAAAGTCCTCATTCCCGCCACTGGAAACATCCACAGTGATGGTGTTGTAGTGCGGAGAGTTTTCACTGATGTACCAGCTGTCCACAGAGCGGATTACAGTCATGCTGTGGCCCCTCAAATGCAGCCCCTCAACGAGCACCCGCATGTTGACCCAGTGGCTGCCGTCATGTGGAAAAACCAGAACCTTCCCACAGCGCGTAGCCGGGATAATGGCAGCCAGGAGAGAGATGAGAGAGGCCAGTGGAACGAACATCGTCAAATCTCCTTAAGTGGAGCTGTCTGAAACAGAAAGCAAAGTTACAAGAAAGCAGATTGCTGTCAGAGTCAAGAAAACAAAAGGAGATGCAGTGAATAGCTGGTGTCCAGGGCAGGCGAGCTACAACAATGCTCCCTCTAACTATTTCCTTTCTCTCTGACTGCCCTCACGTGGATTTGGTACATGGAGCCTCTCTCTCTGGAAATTAGTATGGTTCACTTCTTTTTTTTTCTTTTTTTTTTTTAACCAGGAAGTTCATTGAGATTAGAATATCTTTTTCGAGTGAGATTTTGCCAAAACAGCACAGTATTACGAGTTAACAAAAACAAACATTGTAAAATAAAGCATGTTAAAACATGACATGAGACAGTTTAGCAGAAGTACTTACATTCTTTAGTTAAACTCCTTTTTTTTTTTTAATCTGAGTTTTGAACTCTCCCAGCAGACATAAGCGGTCGACATGGTATAATCCAGAGAAATGTTGTTTTTATAACCACAAATGTGGTCGTTAAGTGTAAAAGAAATATTCAAAAGCTTCCCTCGAAGAAAAACGCAATACCATGCACTTATTCATATGAATCAAATGTCAGATCCTTTGTAATGGCTGTGATTCAATAGAATCATCATGCTACTTGTTAACATTAGCTGGCAAAAGCCAGAGAAATGTTTACCTTTCAGTACTGAACTGCTGCTTAAAACTCTCGACAGCAACTACTCACTCTTTTCTCTTGCAGCAAAAACAGGATCTGTAAATGTCACCAGATTGACAGCCCAGTGGAACCGTTGAGTCAAGAACACTTCCTGGTTTCTTTTGTCCCTCCCTCAGCGTGAGTGTTATATGAGATTCTTGTCCCTTACAGGGAAGCTCAGTCATCCTCATACAACAACAAAGGTTCACCTTTCACACCTACATGCTGCATACCTTTACCTTTCACATAGCTGCAAGATTTCCCGAAAGAATAACGCTAGATTTAAAAGGTGAGCCACAAACAGTGCATTTTGGATGGCACGCTAACTGAGTAACCAGTAAAAAGACTTTTATTAGTGGGATATTAAATGTGCTTTTTATGTGAAAGTATACAGATACCTCAATAAACCTCTCAGGAGAGAAGTGACTGTTTCTGAATAACAGATCAATGGACAATAAGGTCTCTACATAACAGAAATATACTACATGCATTACACTGCATATCAAACTCCAAATTTACTCAGCAGTAATTAAAAAAAAGAATAAATAATTCTCAGAATTCTACAATTTTGAATTAGGAAATTTGGACGCAGTAAAAGGAGAGATCCAACAGTAAAGTTTATCTTCCAAAAGCTATTAAACCGGTTTAAGGTGATTACTTTTTAATTCTTCAACATGGCATCTTTGTGCTCCATATAATACAACTTTTACAACTGTCATTCCATGATCACTAACCTGTGAATAATATTCTAAATGGCTTTCTTTAACTCCAACCTTCATAGCTTTGCTATCAGGTCTGTGCAGGCTGGAGATAAATGCAGTGAAACCTAAAACCTTTTTTTTTTTAAAAGGTTGTTGCAATGTTACGACACGTCTGACCTTAACACCACTTACATTGTATGTATTCCTTTAAAGAGACAGTCCAATGATATATGACTCCAAAGTAATTTGTCAGTAATGTTTCTTTACTGTAATTATACGTATGTTTGAGATAAACTATACATTTAGCAGTTAATACGAGAACAACAGACAGCTTATATGATCATAGTAGCAACAAAGACATGGACAAAACCCTCGAAGGAGGCATAAATATTTACTCCAGCGAGTCATTTTAAGAAAGTCAAACATTCCATTAAAACATATAACACAACCTACCTGTTTGCTCAGAAGATAAACAATGAGTTCAGATTCCTTTTGCGGTTTTCACTGTTTGCTGCTCTGGTTTTGTCCAATGTCTCCTCCACACTTAACATAAACCAAAATGTGCTGTGAATAGTACGAAGTACATGAGCAAAGGCTGTGATGCAATGCTGCAACCACAGAAACTGAATGCATTGACTTCCTTAAACAGGCCCGAGTAGGTTATAAGCGAAACCCAACTTGATTTAAAAAAAAAAATGTATCCATTGAATGATTGTAAAGTTTCACTTTATGTTTCCACAGCTGTAGCCCCGTTCGTGCTGTGTCGGCTAAACTTGACAGTGGATTGCGTCATAGAACCCAAACCCAGCCCTTCCTTGGAAAGCGAGTAAGCCTTTCGCATTGCTTTCTCATTGTGTCACATACTATATTTCCTGAAAAGAAGTCAAACAAGTCAAATAGAGGAACAAATTCATTTATTTTTTGTGTTTGTTTTCAAAACATAGAAACGGGAAATTTATGGAGCTAATATTGAAAAAATTAAACTTTTTGATATTGAATTCTGAGAAATAAGTCAAACTATTCAAAATGAAAACAAGTGTATCTTTTCAGATTTAGATCTTTTTTTTTACAGTTTTGATAATAATAATAATATGTATTATTATTATTATTATTATTAATATTATTATTATTAATATTATTATTTTATGGTTTCAGATCTTTCTTTTTCAGTTTCAGACCTCTGACCCTGATCTAGCATGGGGCATGGGGGCATGCCATCAAATAAAAGGGTGTGGAATCATTAAACGGCTACAGACCTGTCCTTTGACATGATTGGGTAAAAAACGACTGTTTTCAGTGACAAACTTTCATTAGCACACAATGCAGGAATATCCTGCACGGCTAAAACTGTTTTAATTTATAATAAGTTGTTTAGTGGAAGCTGTTTTAGACAGTACTGGGGACCAACTGTGATACAGGAGTGACAAAATTACACCAGATTGTACGCTTAGACGCCCTCACTTGAAGTGCTGAAATTTCCGATTTCCACTTAGTACAGTGAATGCCTCTCACAGAATCAACTGGCAATGGTGTCTTTTTCTTCTGGCTCCATAGGAAATACAAAAGGGATAAAAGAAGTCACTTCAACAGGTGCCAGGGAAGAGAAATCAAACCATTTCAAATTGACTGAAATAGATGTTAACCAATATGAAAATGAACAATGAACTGACAAACTCTATCCAGAAGAGGGCGTTATCCATCGGCTTCACTGGCTGATCTCTGTGCAGCATAGAGAGTCTCTGCATGTTCTTCCTGTAGGACGGCTCATTCAGGACTTCCTGTATGGCCTTCAGGAAGTTGCTGTCTTTGTCCACTGTACTAAGTGTTAGAATCTCAGCTGCTCCTCTCTCTTTCAGACGCAGCAGGTTGTCGTATTGGTCAAAGTACACAGGTAAACCCACAACTGGAACTCCATGATAAATGGCTTCTTGGACTCCGTTTGTTCCTCCGTGAGCCACAAATAGTTTGACCTGAGGATGTCCTAACAGGTCGTTCTGTGGCATCCAGTCCACTAGCAGAGTGTTGTTGCCCAGAGTGGCTGGTCTGTCACCTTTATGCTTCCAGATAACTTTCTGGGGTAATGTGGCGAAAGCCACAGCGATCTTGTTTGTAATGTCTGCAGGAAGTTCACTTACAAAAGTTCCCATTGACAGGAGGATGACTCCATGTTCTCCCGAACTCTGGACAAACTCCTCCAAGTGTTGAGGCAGAGGTTTGGCAGGTTTACACTGGAAGCCTCCTATGTATATAACATTAGGCATGGTGGGACGAGGGAACTCAAACACAAAGTCCACTCTCATGAGCCACAGGTCTGCATCAAGAAGTATATTGTCAAAGTGATTATTTGTGAACTTCAAGAAAATCACTAATTAATTCAAAAAGACTCATTAAGGAAAATCCCCCTGATTTAAGCTGAATGGCTTTAGGTATCAATTTTGTAAGCATCTTTTCATCATTGCCCCTCTCCATTTGAACTGTTATGGTATCGTAATAAGAGGCGTTATCCTTGATGTACCAGCTTTTACTTGAACGCACAATAGTTACGTTGTGTCCTCTTGAGTGCAAAGCTCGGATTAGCATTTCCATGTTGATCCAGTGGCTTCCCTCAAAAGGAAAAACCAGGATGTTGCCCCCTTCACACTCTCTGGCTATGAAGATGAGCTGCAGTAGCAGAGCACTCCAGCAACAGATCAGCCTCATCTGAAATTACATGATGGATAATCAATAGAAGAAATAGAGAAATAAATTATACCCATGTCTAACAAATGTCTCACTTATTTGTCCTACTTTGTCAACACAACATTATGACAGTCAGGATGCAGTAAATCTAAAAAATATATCTGAAAGTAAATATGCAGAACCTGTAGGTGTAGGTGACAATTATTTGCAGACCAATATTGATTAATTATGTTTGAGTAAGCCACAGTTGCTATCGTTGTGGAGATCAGAAAATTGGCCAAATGGTAACTCAAGAATTATGGGACTTTCAGGTTTTTTTTTTTTTTTTTAGCTTTTTATTAGCTTCCAATAAAGGACAGAGAAATATTAGAGCTCGTCTGATCTATCATCCATAGCTGAAGCTTTCCAGGAGGAGTAGAAGGAGAAGAGTCTCTAATAGGATCAGAGCTGAAATATTTGGTATCATTTTTTTAATATAGGACTAGATTTTGCTTCAAACTGTTAAATATAAAAAGTAAAAACAAGATGATGGAAGCTGTTTGAAATGCCGACTGAGGCTGATGTTAGTGCATTAAACCATTCATTTAATCTCAGTAACGACACTGACGATTACAGTTTTTCTCAATTGGTTTAGTACATTTCTCACATCAGAATTGAAATTCTCACAAGTTCTTGTTCAATTGTCACATCATCATGCCATTTGTGCAGATGAAAAGGGCAGTTACTCATTGCATTGAACAAATTGCAAATGCTTTTGTCCATCCATGCAAATGATGTGTACAATTCTCAGTTTTTTCTGTACATTATCAATTGCTTTTGTCATGCTAATCAAAATGCTTTGTTATAGGACTCTATAAAATAGTCTCTTTCCCCAAAACATTTAGGCTATAGTTCATCATATAAGTCTTCATATGCAAAATGATTTACCAAGCCATCATAACATGTCAAGCATATATACATTTCCATAAGACATTTGTCTGTAAATATGATCTAAATTGGTAAATTTCTCCCAGGTGAATCTTTCTGTCTCTAATGAAAAGAGTTGATCAACCAATGATCAACAGTTTTCTGACTGAGCTCAAGAGAGCATCTCATGAACAACCTACTAGGGAGTATATCGGTAACCAGAGCACAATAGAAAGTTACAATGTCTGACAATGGAAGGACAACAGCCAAGAAGAAGGAGAGGAAGAGGGGTGAGGCTGCATGGTGGAGGTGTAGGAAGAGGAAGAGGCAGAAGAAGCGGACACATGTGCTGAATTACATGGAGTTTACTGTATCTAACAAAGCGCAGAAGACGGGGTCGAAACCTTATTGGACACCGAGTCACCATTGATGTACCAGGCCAAAGGGTGTCTGCTGACACACATTCCATTGATGGCTCCATACAACTCTGAATGTCTAATAGCATTCCTAGACACTTTGTACAGGGATCATATCCTAGGTGGCCCAGCCAAGAATATGGCCCAGCCCAAATATGCCATAATATAGGACAATGTAAGCTTCCACAAGTCAAACCTAGTAAGGCGGTGGTATGCAAACCTAATTTATAATATTATTATAATGATAATTTTTCTCAGCCATTCTCATATAAATTCAACTAAAAGGCGCTGGCTGGTGGTGAGGGCAGCCAGGAATGGTGAAGGCAGGTTATCCGGAACGGGGGACGGCGTGAGGTGGAAAAGGGGCACGAGAGGCTGCGGCGAGAAAGGAAAACACGATGAGTGCAACAAGGCAATAATCCACAAAAACACAGCGAGCAACAACGAGCACGAGGACCGGTACCGGGACGTGGCTGGGTCGTCGGTTACGGGCGACATCAACTAGCAATAATCCGGCGCATTGTTCCTTCCGGGTATATATCGGGACCTGTTGATTGCTGATCAACGCCGGCTGCGTCTCGTCCCGAGCTGCAGATCTTCCCAGACCTCTGTGAAAACACTGAGGGAAGGGAAAAAAGGAAACAACAAAACCCAAAAACCAAACCCTAACAGTACCCCCCCCTCAATGGGCGCCACCCGGCGCCCTACCAGGCTTGTTGGGAAATCGTCTATAAAAGTCCCTGATGAGGCTATTGTCCAAAATCAGAGAACGGGAGACCCAGGAGCGCTCCTCTGGGCCGTACCCCTCCCAGTCCACTAAGAACTGGAAACCCCTTCCTCGCCGGCGGACGTCCAGCAGCTGCTGAACGGTGTATGCCGGGTGGTTGTCAATGAGGCGGGGAGGCGGAGGGGGGTCGGTAGGAGGGTTGAGAGGGCTGGAGACCACTGGTTTCAGCAGAGAGACGTGAAATGCTGGGTGGATGTTAAGACTGGAGGGAAGCTTCAACTTGACTACGCTGGGGTTAATTATTTTGATAATTTCAAATGGACCAATGTACCTGGGGGCTAGTTTCTTGGATTCCACCTGAAGGGGAAGGTCACGGGAGGAGAGCCACACCCTCTGTCCCGGCCGATAGTCCGGGGCGGGAACCCGATATCGTTCCGCGAGCCGCTGGTTCCGAGCCGCGGTGCGAGACAGGGCCGCCCTGGTTTCCCTCCAGACTCGATGGGCGCGCCTGAGGTGCTCACGCACCGAGGGCACCGCAACACCAGCCTCCTGCGTAGGGAACAGAGGGGGCTGGAACCCCATAGAAGCCATAAAGGGAGACATACCTGTGGCCGAGCTGACCAGGGAGTTGTGTGCATACTCGACCCACGGGAGGTGCAACGACCAGGAGGCGGGGTGATCAGCCGCAACGCAGCGGAGTGCTGACTCTAGGTCCTGGTTAGCCCGCTCTGTCTGGCCGTTGGTCTGAGGATGGAAGCCCGAGGAGAGACTCACCGACGCCCCCAACGCCCGGCAGAATGCCTTCCACACCTGGGAAGTAAACTGGGGGCCCCGGTCCGAAACTATGTCCACAGGAATTCCGTGGAGACGGAATACATGCTGAACTACCAGCTGAGCGGTTTCCATTGCCGAGGGAAGTTTGTGTAGGGGCACGAAGTGGGCAGCCTTGGAGAACCGATCGACGACCGTGAGGATGACTGTGTTCCCGTCTGAAGGGGGCAGTCCCGTCAATATGCGACCATGGACGCGGGGGAATGGGCAGAGGCCGAAGCAGTCCAGCAGGGGCGCGGTGAGAGGCCTTGCTGCGGGCGCAGACAGAGCAGGCGGCAACAAAAGTCCGGGTGTCGGCCGCCATCGTGGGCCACCAGAAGCGCTGCCCCAAGATTGCCAGGGTGCGGTGGAAACCAGGGTGGCATGCAATCCTGGAAGAGTGCCCCCACCGAAGTACTGCCGACCGCGCTGCCTCCACGACAAACAGCCTCCCCTGGGGACACCCCTCCGGTGGCGGCTGGTCCGCGAGAGCCTCCTGCACCTCCCGTTCCACCTGCCACCTGGCCGCCCCGACCACACATGAAAGGGGAAGAATGGTCTCCACCACCCCCTCGTCCAACGCCGGGGCAAACTGACGGGAGAGAGCGTCGGGCTTGGTGTTGCGAGAACCCGGCCGGAAGGTGAGGGTGAAGCGGAACCTCCCCAGGAACAGCGCCCAGCGAGCCTGGCGGGAATTTAACCTGTGGGCAGAACGGAGGTAAGACAGGTTCTTATGGTCAGTCCATACTACAAACGGTAGAGCTGCGCCCTCCAACCAATGTCTCCACTCCTGCAGCGCTAGCACCACGGCCAGCAGCTCACGGTTACCGACATCGTAATTCCTCTCTGCCGGGGACAGGCGGCGCAAGAAGAAGGCACAAGGGTGCAGCTTACGGTCTGATAGTGTCCGTTGAGATAACACAGCGCCGACTCCAGTGTCTGAAGCGTCGACCTCCACCACGAACTGCAATGAGGGATCCGGGTGACACAGAACTGGGGCAGAGGAGAATAGTTTTTTAAGGCGTTCAAATGCTGCACCAGCCTCGGGGGACCAGTGAAAGGGGACTTTGGAAGAGGTGAGTTGGGTGAGAGGCTGTGCGACCGTGCTGTAATTGCGGATAAAGCGCCGATAAAAGTTAGCAAAACCTAAAAACCGCTTGGACCTTCCTGGGGTCCGCCCTGAGCTGTCCCCGCTCAATAACGAACCCCAGGAACTCCACGGAGGAAACATGAAATTCGCATTTCTCCGCCTTCACATAGAGGCGGTTCTCCAGCAGGCGTTGGAGCACCAACCAAACATGTTGGACGTGCTCCTTTGAGTCTCGAGAATAAATTAAAATGTCGTCCAAATAGACAAAAACAAAACGGTTGATCATGTCTCTCAACACATCGTTTATAAGCGCCTGAAATACCGCCGGCGCGTTGGTGAGGCCGAATGGCATCACCCGATACTCATACTGCCCGACGGGGGTGTTGAACGCAGTTTTCCACTCGTCCCCCTCCTTAATGCGGACCAAGTGATAGGCGTTGCGCAAGTCTAATTTAGTAAATACTGCGGACTGGTGATGAAATCCAAAAGCCGAATCGATGAGGGGCAGCGGGTACTTGTTCTTAATAGTGATGTCGTTTAAGCCGCGGTAATCCACACACGGCCGTAAAGTCTTGTCCTTCTTGGCAATAAAGAAAAACCCCGCTGCGACAGGAGAGGAGGAGGGACGGATGAGACCGGCCGCAACGGATTCAGAGAGGTAACTGACTAAGCTCTCCCTTTCGGGCTTGGAGAGCTGGTAGAGGCGGCTGGTGGGGAGCTGGGCCCCCAGGACCAGATCGATGGCGCAGTCGTAAGGCCGGTGAGGGGGAAGTGCGAGTGCGCGGTCCTTGCTAAAGACTAGCTGGAGATCGTGATAAACGGGGGGAACCTTAGATAAATCAGGGGGTGCTGGAGACTCGGGAGGTGTGGACGTGCTGATGGGACTCGCGGATTGTAGGCAGTGAGAGTGACAAAAAATGCTCCAGTTACTAATGGTGAAGTGGGACCAATCGATTTGGGGGTTGTGCAATGTGAGCCAAGGTAGACCTAGGACAAGCGGCGACGTGGGTGAGGGAATAACAAAAAGGGTGATCGTCTCACGGTGGTTACCGGAAAGCTGCAGTGACAGAGGGACAGTGCGGTGGGTGATAGTGGCTAACAACCTGCCATCTAGGGCGAAAATCTCCTTGGGCTCCCTGAGCGTCTCGAGAGGAATCCTAGCCTGCGAAACTAAGGCACAGTCAATAAAATTGTCATCGGCACCTGAGTCTATTAGCGCTTGGATCGGCAGCGAATGCTGGGACCAAGACAACATACCTGACACCAACAGTCGGGAGGAGGGTCTGGGTGAGGTGGTGGTGTGGCTCACCAGCGGCCCCCCGATCGCTGATGAGCCTGGTCTTTTAGGTCCGGGCAGTGGGCGAGAAAGTGCCCCTCCCGGCCGCAGTAGATACAAAGCCCCGACCGGACCCGGCGCTGGCGCTCGGCGGAGGAGAGCCTGGTGCGTCCCAGCTGCATCGGCTCGCCGACAGCACCTGGCGGTGGTGGTCCGGATTCCGGAGCAGTAGCCGCTGAAGGTCCGCTGGACGAGGGTGGAGAAGGGCGAGGCGCAGAAAGACGGGACCGGACGGATCTCGGAGTCTCTCTCTCTCGGCGTCGCTCCCTCAGGCGGTTGTCCAGGCGGATGGCTAGCCCGATGAGCTGCTCCAGCGACGTGGTCTCCTCTCGAACGGCGAGCTCGTCCTGCAGATCCTCGTTGAGGCCCCTCAGGAACGCCACCCGGAGAGCGGTCTCATCCCACCCGCTCTGAGCGGCCAGGATCCTAAAATCGATGGCGAAAATCGCCACCGGAGCGGAGCCCTGGCGAAAAGTCAGCAGCCGGTTGCCGGCTTCCCTGCCTCGAACTGGGTGGTCAAATACCCGCCGCATCTCCGCTAGAAAGGCGGAATAGTCTTGGCGGACGGGTTAGTCTTGGGTTGCCTCCGCCCAGGCAGCCGCTCGCTCCGCGAGCAAGCTAACAATATAAGCAATTTTTGATCGATCCGAGTGATATGTCCGGGACTGCTGATCGAACACCAGCGAGCACTGGTGGAGAAATTGTCCGCAGCTCCCTAGTTCTCCGGAGTAACGGGCGGGCGTGGGGATATACGGTTCCCGCAAAGTCTGTCGCTCCGGGCTGAGCGAAGCGGACGACGCAGCGGGGCGGCTACGGAGGTTAGTCCCGTCGGGAGGAGATACCGCGGATAGTCCGGCAGCGATAGTCTCCACCCGATTCCCCAGCTGCGTGAAAGCCGCAGAAAAGTCTCATCTCCTGCATGAGTTCTGCCAAAGCACGCCCGTGTTGTCCCATGCGTGAGCCCTGGTTAGAAAGTGCCAGACGGAGTTGCTCTGTCTCCGCGGGGTCCATTCTGGCCGGATTATTCTGAGATTTCGGGACCCCAGAGCAGAGACCGAGACAGGTGCGCGGTGGTGAAACAGTTTATTCGAAATAAAAGCGTGAAATTCAACTAAAGGCGCTGGCTGGTGGTGAGGGCAGCCAGGAATGGCGAAGGCAGGTTCTCCGGAACGGGGGACGGCGTGAGGTGGAAAAGCGGCACGAGAGGCTGCGGCGAGAAAGGAAAACACGATGAGTGCAACAAGGCAATAATCCACAAAAACACAGCGAGCAACAACGAGCACGAGGACCGGTACCGGGACGTGGCTGGGTCGTCGGTTACGGGCGACATCAACTAGCAATAATCCGGCGCCGGTGTATTGTTCCTTCCGGGTATATATCGGGACCTGTTGATTGCTGATCAACGCCGGCTGCGTCTCGTCCCGAGCTGCAGGTCTTCCCAGACCACGCCCCGCTGCTCTGTGAAAACACTGAGGGAAGGGAAAAAAGGACACAACAACAAAACCCAAAAACCAAACCCTAACAAAAGAAGTCATTTGTAAATGTGCATCTTGTCTTTTCCAATCAGTCTTACACATATACATTATATGAGGTCAAATGTACAACACTTGTCATCACACCTAAACCACATTTTACATCAACATGTCCCTTCAAAGTTGACTGTCTTATCCATACACAATGACACAATGATTAAACATTCTGATGGCACTGACAAGTATATTGACACAAAAACTTGCTTTTGAGGGATGGACTAAGAATTTTGAGCAAGAGACTGGCTTTTGCAGGTGATCCACGGTGTTTTGCTATTTGTTCAAACTGTTTTGAGAAATGCACTTGATCTTCTGCAAATTGCAAGAATGATTCAAAAAATGTACCAAAGTGATAGAGAAAAACTATAATGCTGTTTGATTGATTTGATTGTTTTTGATTGATTACAATCAAACATAAATAGGAATGATGAAATATAAACACCAACAAATAGACTCAAGCAAACCAAAAATAATACAGATCATTGATCATTGATCATGACAAAAACAGAACTGCAGAAACAAGAGTAGCTGTAGCAAAAAAATGCATTTTCTCATTTAAAGTGAAGATGTTTTCTTACATCTACATTTTTTTTTGAGAAAATGTTCTTGTAGGCTATAAGACAAACACAAAGCCTAATATTAGGTTAAAAAGGCAAAATCTTCACTAAGCTGCGTAAATTGCCACAAGCATTTACTAACGGAGCTCATTCAAATGGTGAGACGTGTTTCTACTTACTGTTCGTGCAAGTTATTAACCATGAAGTCTGCTCCTTTAGTGAACTGTGTTCTTTTTATCAACAAGTTCGCACAATACAACACCACCTCCGGTGGTGCGGTTGCAGTCAAATGTTCAGTAATGTTGCTGTCACGCCGGTTTGACAAGTTAAGTTTTTTTTTGTCCTGTCTCCATCTTTGTTTTGTGACTTCCTGTTTCAGGTCACTTGCCCTTCCTCATGGTCCGATTGTCTTCCCTGATTCCTGATCGTGTCCACCTGTTCCCCATTTCCCTCCATGTGTATTTATAGTCTGTGTCTGCCTTTGTCCTGTGCCAGCGTGTCAAATCTGGTGTCCTGATCACCAGCACTCTCGTTATAGTCTAGTCCCAATTAATCTCATGGTCTAGTTTTTTTTTTTTTTGTCGTTTTCTTCTAGTTCTTCATAAGAGTGATTTTTTTGTTGGCCTTTATTTTTCATAGTTCATGGTAGTTTAGTTTGCGCCCTATTTAGATCTCCCCTCCTCGTAAGGTGCCTTTTGTTATTCCCTCTCTTTTAGAGGTTGTTTTTCCTGGTGATGTCCAGTGTTGAGAAAATAAAATGATCTGCCTCATTCCGATCTCTGCATTTGAGTCGTCTGTTGCATGTACCTGCCGCTCAGATACCTACAGAGGAAATGCCTTTCCTTAGTTGGAAAGTCACATGCTTTTAACCCTCACGTACACAACATGAGGTCATTTCATGTTCATCAAATGTCCATTATGATTAATAATAAAAACTGTAATAATACATATATTATCACCTCTTGGTCTGTTAGAGTTTTTTTTACCAACATAACTTCTTGTGTACATTACATGTTTGGAACTTCTCTTTGTTATTTATGACCTGTATGTCTCATTGATCTGAACTTATACATCAATTTGAGTTTTGACAGATGCAATTTTTGGATTATTTTGACTATAAGAAATAATCAGGGCGATACAGTGGCGCAGGGGTTAGCGCTGTTGCCTCACAGCAAGAAGGTTGCAGGTTCAAGATCTCCTTGGGTCCTGGGACTGGGACCTTTTAGTGTGGAGTTTGCATGTTCTCCCTGTGTCTGTGTGGGTTTTCACCGGGTACTCCAGCTTCCTCCCACAGTCCAAAAACATAGTCAGGTTAACTGGAGACTCTAAATTGCCTGTAGGTGTGAATGTGTGAGTGAAATGTGTGTGTGCCCCACGATTGGCTGGCGACCATCTGGGGTGTATCCCTGCCTATCACGGTAATGCGCTGGGATCGGCTCCAGCCCCTGCGACCCTAATGAGGAATAAGCGGGTATAGAAGATCTTTTACAATATTCCAAGTCATGCCTAATACATTAAAGAACAACTAACCAGAACAATAAAATCACAATGTTCATCAGACTCATCAAATATATAATCAAGAGCAGCACTATGTACCCTGACTTCAACTACTGGACTGGAAGGCTGCCACTGTTGTAAAGGACGTCGTCCATCAAGTTCAGGAAATAGTTCTGTATGCCCCCAAACTCCTCTTTGTGGAAATATTGTAGTGCAGCATTTAATAACCATATCATGATTTATTTTTTTTTTTACAAATGACCTCGTTGTTCTGTGAAGGTTGAGGATGTTCATCACCTTTAGAGAACTTTTAGAGAAAATCCCCAGAATGTCCACTATGTGTCATATTGAAGCAACAAGAGTGAATTTTCTCCCACAGCCTCTGAAGCTTATTTACCCACTGCATAGAAAGCAAAGCTCATTACAGGAACAAATTGTTCCTTTATTACTTAATACTAGCAGTCCTATAAAAATATTTCAAGAACTATAATGATGAATAATTTTTCTGCATAGAAAACATTATACTACAGACTACCTGCATTGCATACATTGGTCTATTACATCATAAATTAATATACCTTGTTATCTTGAGATTGAAAAGTGAAGTGTGTGTGCGTGTGTTTGTGTGTGTGTGCGTGCACCAGATTTTACACTTATTTGAGGAAAAATACAATTTAAAAATCGAAATGAACAAACCATATGTGAAGGTCAACGTTTCAATTTTCAAAGTGCTTTACAAACAAGCCAAAACATACAATGATAATCTAAATATTCAGAACCCTGATATTGCAGCAAACAGATTTTTCAACATAAGCTTACTTTTGATTTTCTTTTTTTTTTTATCCCTATATCACCTTATAGAATCTCTGGTACCAACACTATGCTGTCACCATGAGAACACACAAACACACATACACATACAGAGAGATTGAGAGAAATACGAGGTAGAAAACATCACATGTGGCTGTGGACAGCACAGATACTGTAACAAACCAGAAGATCAGTGGCAGAGCTGCCTCTGCTATTGTTGCACCGAGGGGCTGCCTATCCCCCCTCTATGATGAGTGACCACAAGAATATAGGAGCCGCGGATGGGGGTGGGGGAAACAGGGCGGGCTTTCTGAAGGAAGGAGGAGGAGGAGGAAGAGATGAGGATGCGTTTGCCTGTGCATAATCGGAGGCAGCAGAGAGTGAAGCAGCATCTGTTCGAGACAAGAGAAAGAAGCTGCATGGAATGGAGGAGCAGTAGAGCAGCAGTGTCGCTGTCGTCAGGACTCCCACCACCACAACCACCGCTTCTCTGGTCTGTGTGAGACTCTGAGCAGGTATGTGTGCCACATTTACATCCAGGATAGGGGAGAAGAGAACATCCTTGGCTTGTGCTTGTGTTGTTTTTTTTTCATTAAAGATGCATGAGCCATTCAGATCCTGTTTGTTATTTCGCACGGATGATTTTTCTGTGATATTTGCTTTTTTCACTGCATTTCTTAACTGGGATTTCACGCAAACAAAGGGTGGCCGTCTTGCAATTTGAACCCACAACCGTGCATGATTAATGTCATGCTCTGACTGCACCGATGTTTGCCATTGCAGACAGCACGACCACAGATTTGGGTATTTATTTTCCAGTTGTGTGATGCCCGAGGGAGCAGCTGCGTGGACGCTGTGCCACCTCTGATACGATGCTGAGAGCAGGAGGGGCAGCCACCTCTCTCGCCCTGCTGCTGCTGCCGCCGCTGCTGTGCTGCTGCCACCTGTGCCACTCGCTACGTGAGTTGGGAACGCTTCATCGAATTACCATGGAGAAATGTAATAGACTCGGCATGACAGATGGCACAATCGAGGATGAACTGCTGGAGAGAAGAAGTAGAAATTGGCAGGAGGTCGGACAGGGAAGAGTGAGGAGAGCTCAGCCAAATTAGAGTCAGTTGTGCAAGGGGAAAGTTTTCAAGTGTGTCATTGAGCTCCTCATGTCAAAGTTTGCAGTCGCATTAATGACTTTAGCTGCAAGGAAGTCATGATGATTCAACAACTACACATATCTGATAGCAGAAAACGGCCACCTCAAATTTTCCAATTCCAATGCTAACAACAATAGTAATAAAAAGTTAGTTGCCATGACTGTCATTTATTCACTTCTTATCTTATACTTCTTTTAACCATCCTTTCATATCAGGGTCTGAATCCCCGTTCTAGATTTTAAAGGCATCAAATAAAAAACAAATTAATTTGTTTGTTGCATTAAGGTTTTTTGACTTTGTCAGGTACCTCTAGTTCAACAAAATATAACATTTTTTCCGCTAAATTATAAACTTCTCTGGTTGAAATTATGACCTTTGTGTTGTTATGGTTGGGATCTGACCCAGTTTTAAGACAATGAATCAATAAATAGAATAATAACCAATAAAATCTTTATTATTTGACAGCCAACTCTTCTCCCAAGCACTTGACCTTTAGGGGATTTTTTTATCCAGTTTGCCTGCACAAAAACAGCATGTATAGTTAGGCCTGAACACAGTATGTACAGTGTATTTCTGCTCATGTTTGTGTGAGTCTTATATTGTGTAACGTTTGTTTTACTTTTTTCTCAATGTTTTGCATATTTTGCCGGTAGCAGAAATGTCATCATTTTCATCATGGTAGCGGGTATATTTTCCATGTGAACTCTATTAACTCATTTAATTTCTGTTGTGCTGCCCATGGTGCCTGGCAGACTGCAGGCAAGCCTTGACTTGAAATTTCCCTTGAAAATACAAGAATGAGTTCACTTTAAATGTTAATTACACTCAGCGTCACTTGTAAACACCATTTCATTCCGCATTTCTGGCTTTGTATGGAACGATTCTACGGCCAGGCACAATGCTGATGATAGTGTGTGTATGTAGTGTGTGGGGGGATGATTCAAAGATGATGAATTAGCTGATAACAGGGTCATTGATTGAGGGTGACGCAAGCCGTGTTTATTGATCCACGCGCTGATAGGATAACAACACCACACGTTCTCGTGGTAGATTTCTGACCACATTCTTCATCCATAAATTGGGTGCGTAGCCATGTTGGTGGGTGATTTATAGAGGAAAGAAATTCTGTGTAGTTCAAAAAGGTGGTCGATATTTTTCAGCCTGCAGTGAAGCTCTGCTTCAGCAAAACAATGCAGCAGTTTGACTTGGGGATGAAATGATTGGTCAGTTGCTGTTATCATGTACCTACAAAGCCCGACTGTATCTCTTGTCTGCTTTACATGGTCGATTACATGGGATCTCTAGAGTCCTGTCCTGTGATGACTGCTATTTCCAAATTTAGATTGATTTCGAAATTGGTTCAACATTGGTTCAAAGCACTGGTAAACAGTAAATTTCCATTTAAAAGGCATCCAAAATGCAAAATAATCAACCCACGTGTCATAGTGCATGGCAGATTAATACTGTAGGCTTGTCTTTTTATTCCTGTTGCAAGAGAAAGAACATAGTAAATGCAAAGTGGGACAAATATCTGCAACATTTTGTCCAATTCTATCAGTCAGTCAGCTAACTTGGGTGAAAAATCTTTGTTTGCTCCCTAGAAATGGGATCAATTTCTTTAAATATTTAAAACTCATATATTACACTCAATTACATCACCATTAGACTATCTGTACAGAATATACTGTAGCACTGCAAGAAGCTTTAATAAGTTGCACAGTTACGGCTCCATTACAGAGGACGATAATCTAAATGATTGTGCGGTTACCATTGCTATTGCTGTTGCATAGCACACAGGGGTCAAATGAAGGATGTACTCAGACTTTATTACATAATATGTTTTAAGGATAATTACACCAAAGTAAAGTTCAGAAACCTTTGAGCGGTCTGGGACGATCGCAGCAAAGTGCTGCTAGAAACACAGCTGAAAATCATCCATAGAGTCTACATAAGACATCTGAATAAATGAAAGCTGTATTTGCTCGGTTGCACACAGGTGAACTGTAAAGTGTTTCTATTTAACCTTCTTGTCTTTTCACACCTTTCAGGGGTTCCAAAACTCTCCTCCTATGCAAAAGCAGAGGACACTCTGTTCAAATACCTCTTTGGAAACTACCAGAAATGGGTCCGTCCAGTGGAATATTTAAACCAGACCATCTGTGTGAAGTTTGGACTGGCCATCTCCCAGCTAGTTGATGTGGTGAGAATGGGATATACATAAAAAATGTTTCGTATTTGATGACTTAAAACACATCACTGACATCATTTGATATATCATATAGTGGCTAACTGAATGTTCTTTTCACCCTGTGCTTAAAGAGCAGTTGATTAAGTTTGGTACCCGGCAGATCCTTGGTCAACTTTCCCCTTGTCTTGTCCAAGTAACATTACTTTGTAAAGTCATATTACACTGGCATCCCACTTGTCAAGGTCATTACATTGTATAACGTTACAGTTATATCTTAAGTTAGTGAATGTTGACAAAAGCAAATTTATCACCGACATCATTCAGGTTTGCTTTTTCCTTATTTATGGTGTAGCGTTAAAGAGAAGAACAGTTTGTTTACTGATGTATTATGAAAAATCATTAGCCAGAAAAGATCAAGGCTAATGTCCCTCATTTTATATTATCTCTGCAAAGTTATGTGATGCCTCAAAGTATCTTTTGGTGTTATTCATTTGGACATCTAGCATCCTAATGGGAAAATTGTTCTCATTGGGTAGCCTACTTTACTGGTCCACAGGGGAAACAGGAGACACACAACTGGTAGTTTTCCTTTTTGCCAAGCTTGTCCTACCTAGCAACAGCAACTCAGGAAGGGTCAAAAGACCTTTTCATGGCTGCCATATTGCCATATTACCCTAATAAAATAGTATGTACACCCAGGCATTACTAATTAAGGTTTCATTTAGTGGAGCAGAACTTTTCCATTTAACAAGCACGATAGCAGCCCTTGACTCTAGGTGACCTGAACGGAATGTTAATTAATATCATTGGAAACACCTGTGTTTTCCTACTAGTTCATGTCAATATGGCTGCCGTGCAATAGCGATTCAAAATTAAAGGCAAGCATTGAGACTCTACTTGCTTAAGGAAAATAGTGCATTAAAATCTGTGTGATGAGAACTAAAATAATTCTTGCTACAAAACTTTCATAGCCACTTCTAACCACAATCTAACCTGATTTTTTACCATTCTAGGATGAGAAAAACCAGCTAATGACAACGAATGTGTGGATGAAACAGGCAAGTAGAGCCGACGTATACAACTACACCCACACACCTGAGGTGGCATTGCATTTCTCTCCTGTTCCTGCAGTAAACACAAGCAGGCAGAGTTGTTGATGTAACTTTCAGGCCATGACAGAAATCAACCTCTGTCTTACCTGGTAATTAGAGAGAACCAGTCAGCCTCCCTATGCCCCCTTTGTAATCTTGCATGGCATTTCACTGACATCTCATTATGGGTCCTTTTGGCCCCATGCCCACGCACCTGCCTCCACTTGTCGCCTCCTCCCCACTGCAGCTCTTGTCAGCCTTATTCATGGTTCGGAGTGTCCTATGTGTCATGCTTCTTATGAATTATCCCTACAGACCAGCCTCTGTCATCCAGGTCAGTTGCCCCCTTTCACAGTGATGGATTGCATCACACGGAAATGGGATGGCAGTGGCCACAGCAGTGATGTCTATCTATCATAGATGTCGTTTGCAAAGTGGGCAGAATGTCAGATCTTATAATTGCATTTTTCTCCTGCATTTGGCAGTCACCTTCGTTGTTAAATGAGAATATTGAGCTTCAGCTTTTTTCCATACGCCAGCTCCTATTTATTCCTTTGGGTAGAACTGCCTCACAGCAAGAAGGTCGCAGGTTCAAGGACTTGGGTCCACCTTTCTGTGTGGAGTTTGCATGTCCTCTCTATGTCCGCATGGGTTTTCTCTGGGTTTTCCGGCTTCCTCTCATAGTCCAAAAACATGCTTAGATTAATTGGAGACTCTAAATTGCCCGTTGGTATGAGTGAGTGAATGGTGTGTGTGTGACCGATGGTAGACTGGCAACCTGTCTTGATATTGCCTCCAGGGACTCTAGTAAAGAATAAACGGGTACAGAAAATGGATGGGATGGATGTTTATGTTGACTTTACAATTGTTCTTAATATAGGAGTGGATTGACATGAAGCTCAGGTGGAACCCTGATGACTATCTGGGCATCACAACCATACGTGTCCCTTCTGACAGGATCTGGCTGCCTGACGTTGTGCTGTATGATAAGTATGTGACATCTTGAACCGAGAGAAACTTACATGAATGTCAGACATGATGATATCCATGAAATGTTTATTTAAAAGTCCTCAAATAATTCCAAAGAACTAACCATTACCAGTTGTTTTAAAATAAAGGTTTGTATGTATATTTGAAGGCAACACAAATGCAAAACAACTAACTTTATAATGACCTCAAGGTGGATCCTGTTCAATCTGTAGACCCTGTCCTTAAAAGTAAAGTATGTAGGGTTTTCCTAAACATAAAATATAACCCCATACAAATGTAACCCCTCTGAATCATCGTTTATGAGCCACTAGAAGGGATTATGTGAATATGTGTGTGTATTAGCTGTGCTTTAGAACATAACAACTGACAGAATTAAAAAAAAAGTAAACCTTTTGTTTCAGTGCATTTTTCTGGCCCGTTCCCTCTGTTTTTAACAGTCAATTTCTCTCTCTCTTGTGTTTGCGAACGGCAAAAGAGAATCCTGGATACTCTACCTTTAAATTAGAAGAAAGAGTCAGCGGTGGTAGTTTCAGAAAAGCTAATCTAGGCAATCATCTAAAACCGCAGAAAAAATGCATCTTGTAAATAAAGACATATCATTTTTTCTCAACAGTGCAGATGGTCGTTTTGAGGGTACTATCACCAAGGCTGTTGTTAAGTATGATGGAACAATAACGTGGACACCACCAGCTAATTACAAATCAGCCTGCACCATTGACGTCACCTTCTTCCCCTTTGACCTCCAGAACTGTTCAATGAAGTTTGGCTCCTGGACCTATGATGGCTCTCAGGTTAGTGTGTATTCTACAGCGTGTGCCCATTACATCAGTGTCAGTTATGACAATGATTGTCATGAGATTTCCCATCTTTATTTAACAGGTCAACATTATTCTGGAGGACTTCCATGTGGACAAGCAGGACTATTTTGACAATGGTGAATGGGAGATAGTGAAGGCCACGGGCAGCCGTGGTCTGAGGACAGACAGCAGCTCTTCCTATCCCACCATCACCTACTTCTTCATCATCCGCAGGTTGCCTCTTTTCTACACGCTCTTCCTCATCATCCCCTGCATCGGCCTGTCCTTCCTCACCATCCTTGTCTTCTACCTGCCCTCCAACGGTGGCGAGAAGATCTCTCTCTGCACCTCGGTGCTGGTGTCGCTCACCGTCTTCCTTCTGGTCATAGAGGAGATCATCCCCTCCTCCTCCAAGGCCATCCCTCTCATCGGGGAGTACCTAGTCTTCACCATGATCTTCGTTACGCTCTCCATCATCATCACCGTCTTCGCCATCAACATCCACCACCGCTCCTCCTCGACGCATCACGGCATGGCACCGTGGGTGAAGAAGATCTTCCTGCACAGTCTCCCCAAGCTGCTGTGCATGCGCAGCCACGTGGACCGCTACGCTGCAGCTGGCGTGGCCAGGACGGGAGGAGTGGTCGGGCTGCGATTGAGGAAGGACTCACCCGAGTTCACCCCGCTCTACACCCGGCATAACCTACAGGCAGCTTTGGATTCTATCCGCTACATAACCATGCATGTGGTTAAAGAAAATGAGGTCAGAGAGGTGAGTTTGTCAGGATTTGTGTATTTGTACATTAATTAGGAATCATATAAATGTCCAATATCAGTAGAAACAGTCATTTTTGATCCCAACCTTTTTTGAGTTATACAGTTGTGTTCAATATAATATCAGTGTGTTTAAAAACATGAGTAAAGCCAAAGTCCTTATATAAATCATTTTTATTTTGATGCATTTGGAACACCACAATTTATAACCTAAATCAAAATGTGAAGAGAAAAGTGTAAATTGTTTATTTTCTTTACAGAAAATTAAGAAAAAAAATACACATCTGTTTTGCATGGAGTTGATCAACTTCTGGCACCTATGAACAGGTGTTTCAGCTTAATAATCAGCTCTAATTCAGCTCTGAATTCCTTGTTTTGTCTCAGAAACAGCATTTTTGACATCATCTCACAAGTTTTCAATGGGATTAGGTTGGAAACTTGAGAACTTAATTTTTTTTGTCTGGAACCAAGGTGTAAGATGAGTACTGGTGTGTTTAGGGTTGTTGTCTTATTGAAACACACATTTCAAATGTATTTCCTCTTTAGCATAAGGCAACATGACCTCTTCAAGTGTTTTGGAGTATATATATATATATATATATATATATATATATATATATATATATATACTCCAAAACACTATATATATATATATATATATATATATATATATGCAAACTACAATAGGCTGGGGATCTGTCCGGGGTGTAGCCCTGCCTCTCAGTAATAATAAGTGGGTATAGAAAATGATTGACCAACATATTTTTCTTCAGATTTTGATTTTGATTTGATTTAAGATATAAATTGCAGTATTCTTAATGCACTGAAATAAAAAAACATTACGAGGATTTTGGCTTTACTTACGTTTTTAAACACACATGAATTTATGATGATATTGAATAACAAAATAACAAGTGATGACTTCTTCTTTCTGGCACAGGTGGTACAGGACTGGAAGTTTGTAGCCCAGGTTCTGGACCGTATGTTTCTGTGGGCTTTCCTGTTGGTGTCAATCCTGGGTACCGCTCTCCTCTTCATCCCGGTCATTTACAAATGGGCCAGCATCATCGTCCCAAACCATGCTGGAAGCACCCTCTAAATACCATAGCGTAACTCAGTGGTTCTCAAACCTTTTTCACATCAAGGGCCCTTAATTAGCTCATTAAAACTAACTGTTTTATCACAGAAAGCGTCAAAAACCCACATTAATGGAGGACTAAAACTGCCATAATCAAGAATGAATAAATAAATAATAGGTCAGTACATAAACAAATAAATATACCAGTAAATATCCATATATATTTATAATCCATTTAATTAATTCTTAAAACTAATTAATTTGTATATTATTTTCACATTTATTTGATTTTGCATTTTTTTATTAATTTGTAAATGTATGTATTGATCTATCCACTCACTCCATTCATTTTCATGTTATTAGAATGGAAAATAAAATTTGAAATTAAATAAATTGATGTGCAAATGGAAAATAAAAATAGGAAATAAATACTACCAAATTAAATAAATCTATTTATTTATTTTAAATGATGGTATGGTTTTCAATTCTGTCATTGTGGAATTATAGTGAATATAAATGATTCTCCTTTTTCTGAGCCCCTAGCACCTCCTCAAGGACCCCTGGGGGACCCAATTTTGAGAACCACTGGTTTAACTAATCACAAAAATAGAGGCAAAGCACACCGACAGCTGCAGTCCTGCTCATCCACAGCCGTGCCAAACCTTGTTTGCTGAGTGCATCTTACAGACAGTTTTATAAAAAGAGACTCAGACAGAAGGGGACAACTCATTTCATGTACTTCATACAGTATGAGAAAAAAAAATGACTGGGCAGAATTCCATGTTCAGTGATATTTGCTGCATTCTTTCTGCCCACATTACACCCCAGAGTGAAAATCAAAGCATTAATTTGGCCTAGTGTAGTGGCTGGCATCAAAGAGTGGAGATTTATTATTGAGTCTGGTAGAGTCCTTTCAGGATCCTTTAAGCTGAATGTCTCGCCACCAGCCCTGACAGCATGTTGATGCAGGTTACAGGACACAGTTACATATTAAAATAGCCTGACTGATGTTTTAAGAAAAGACTTTCCTCATGAGTTTTGTTTGTCATGCTCATTTTTATTTGCTCCTCTTTGTGTACATATCTACAAATTCCAGTTCCCATTATTATATCTTTGCAACAGGAGTTGCCTGCAGGTGATTTTCCGGAGAACCTCCTTGTAAGTAAACATGACATGAAACTTGAGAAGGAGAATGAATAAAACTACATATTGTTTCTAATATAAAAAAATGCCATCATCTCTATGAGTTTCTGTGCAGTTTCAGAAGGCCCTGATAATGATGAGTGCACAAAAGATCTTTGTCTTTACATTGTGCGTGGGAAGGATACAAGACTTTCTTGTCAGGACTTGTAATTCTCAGCACTTCCCAGAAGCCAGGAGGCAAATCCTTTTGGCTGCGTCAGGACTTTAAGGCGATCTTGCAAACAGATTACGACAGAGATAATATGGGTCTAGGATGTTTTTTTGTTTTTCTTTATCCTGGTCACAAAGCAGCTCAGCCTTGAGTTGAGCCTGCACTGCCTCTGCATGGCCATGTCTTTACATTACAGCTGAGCGATGCAACAAAAGGCACACACACACGAGCATGAACATGATCATGGCTGAAGTGACTGACTCTGTGACATTCCAGTTCCAGTTTCACTAAATTAAAAGGCTGTAAACAATATAATGAGCTCAGGCAAACAAGGTAAGTTGTATAATTTTGTGTTTTTATTATTTTATTTTTATTAAACCAGACAGTGATGACCAAGATAGATTAAAAAGGGGAAACACTCCATGTAAAAAGGTTCTGTGCGTGACTCAAAGAAGGAGGAACATGTCTAAAACATGTAATAATATGCATTTAATCTGAGTAATAAATCAAATAAAAGTATATGAGCTCACTGAAGTGTAGAATTTCACGAAATGTGCTGTTTGAATTATTTTTCTTGTCAATAGAAAGTTATTTTGATGTTGGATATTTTTAATCGGTCTTTAACTCCTAAATACAGATTGTGTGAGGTTGGGTGTCAGAATATTAAATAAAAAGTTCCCTTCAGTCACTGTGAAACTTTGAAATGACAGATGTGAACCACCTTGGCTCTTTCTTAAATGATTTGCATTTTCTTAACACAACAAAAAAAAAACTGCATGCTAAATAAAATCTTATGATGATCCTAAAGGAAGAACAGACACAAAGAAATAAAAATGCGTAGCTGTAATAGAATCATGCCCACGGCTCCTACAAAAAAAACATGCTGTTCTCCATTCCTGAAATGTAAGATAGAATTTGTCCTATGGCTATGTCTACACTGGTACTTTAGGAACAAGGTAGTAAAGCGCAAACTTTTATTTTGAAAGATAGCATTTTTGCAGTCATACTTTTTTTTTATCCTTTCGAGTGTTGTTAGTGTTATAGGACGGAATTCTTTAGTTCCACATATTCATGTTCAGATTCAAAGTGCACACAAACACCAGGAGTAGTGTGACATCAGGTAAATCGGACCACTTTTTTGGTAAATCCCTTGGGACAATACCACAATACCAAATATGCATTTTCCATTTATGATTAATAACTGTTTTGTATCATTTTGTGTTGGAATTATGTGATACAATATAATTATTTCAGCCCTACAAATCTAGAATCTCAAAATCTTTTTCCATAAGCTGTTTCAGGTAAAATGTGTCATCTTATCAGTTAAAATGGGCCAGTCAAATCACAAAGAGAAATATGAATTCAGCATTAATTCATCATCAGTTTTAATGTTAAAAAAATATTACTTACCATGTGACTTTTAAAATGCACTAAACAAACTCATATTGCTGCTAATAAAACAAGAACAGATCAGTTATATATTGCACACACACACACACACACACACACACACACACACACACACACACACACACACACACACACACACACACACACACACACACACACACATTAGCAAATCTTTGTATACAAGTTAAGCTAACTATACAAAAGCTAGCAACTAGTCATGTAAAAAGTTAAGTAACACAAACACAGCAAACATATTGACTACTTTGAGTTGTTGAGTATGTTTTGTTAAAACATTAAACCTCTAATTCAAAATTAAAATAAAAAAAACTAAAAACATTGATTCTAAATTAAGATAAAAACACTAAAACCACAGATTCAACGTTATAATAAAAATTAAGACATAAAAACCACATTTTCAAAATTAAAATAAAAAGGTAAAATCAAAAAAGGGTTCATAGGTGGACATGAGACAGCTCCCATCATTCTCTTCAAAGGCAGCATATGCCATTTATGCCATTTAATGTACATTGTGAAGCACACTGTGTTAATCTGATTACACAAACTGGCTGCTTGGACTCTCCACTGATCTGGGACTGTCTTTCTTGGGTCCAGTTGGACATTCTTTTTGGCCACTCAGGGAAGTTCAAGAAGACATTGCTACATCTAAAAACGTTCCGATGACCACCCTGAAACCACTATGCCCAACAAGGTGGACTGTGCACAACTCTGCTATAGTAGCTATAGTGCTAGGGCAGCAAAGGAGGGTACTCAGCAGCCTAGAGATGATGGCTAAAGGCACATCTAATCACAGACTCAACCGCCAGTGGGTTATTTCAGCAGGCTGCAGTTAATCATGTGAGGTCTTCTCTTAAGGAAAATAGAAATGAAAAGAGCTACCTTGAGAACCACTGAGGTGACATATAGAGACATCGCTGGGAAAGCAGTGGATCACTACAGGGCAGAGTTCTTCAAAGTGTTGGACAGCATGAAGGTTCAGTTTGGTGAACACTTTGACCAGAAGAGTCTAAAGACTCTCCAAAAGGTAGAGAGTGTCCTCCTTACTGGGGAGGTATTACGACTTAACAGTGTAGTTGTCTGTAGCATCAATAAAAAAGAGACTAGACAAGCTGAATATGAAAATGCTAGGAGTTTGTTGGATGGAGCGAAACCAGAAGATGGTTCTTTTGTTTAGAGAAGTGATGCTTATCTTCTGTGAGGTGCACATGTTTAAGAGTAGTTGACAGACATTGGGTTTTATTTCTTGACAGATAAAAGGTTTGACAGATGGTTAAAGCATTAAAGCTTATCATATGTAAGAGTGGAGATTTATTATTGAGTCTGGTAGAGTCCTTTCAGGATCCTTTAAGCTGAATGTCTCGCCACCAGCCCTGACAGCATGTTGATGCAGGTTACAGGACACAGTTACATATTAAAATAGCCTGACTGATGTTTTAAGAAAAGACTTTCCTCATGAGTTTTGTTTGTCATGCTCATTTTTATTTGCTCCTCTTTGTGTACATATCTACAAATTCCAGTTCCCATTATTATATCTTTGCAACAGGAGTTGCCTGCAGGTGATTTTCCGGAGAACCTCCTTGTAAGTAAACATGACATGAAACTTGAGAAGGAGAATGAATAAAACTACATATTGTTTCTAATATAAAAAAATGCCATCATCTCTATGAGTTTCTGTGCAGTTTCAGAAGGCCCTGATAATGATGAGTGCACAAAAGATCTTTGTCTTTACATTGTGCGTGGGAAGGATACAAGACTTTCTTGTCAGGACTTGTAATTCTCAGCACTTCCCAGAAGCCAGAAGATGGTTCTTTTGTTTAGAGAAGTGATGCTTATCTTCTGTGAGGTGCACATGTTTAAGAGTAGTTGACAGACATTGGGTTTTATTTCTTGACAGATAAAAGGTTTGACAGATGGTTAAAGCATTAAAGCTTATCATATGTATAAGGGCTATGGATTTTTAAGTGGCCTTATTTTATAGCATACAATAATCATTAATATAATTTGTTTATTTTGTTGTTTGTTTGTTGACACATACATATTTTAAAGAATAGTTTGATGTTGTTTTAGACTTTTTTGCACTTCAGTTTCTTTTAAAGCTATTTTGATGAACTCAGTTGGAAATCAGGGTGCAAAGAAATTCTCTCAGATATGATCAAAGTCTATCTATATTTGTGGTTGAACATGTAAATATGGCACATTACTATACCTACTTTTATTTTTTATAACATTTCAACATGCTGAGGGATTAAACCTGCAAGGCAAGTTGCAAAGGAGAAAGAAGAAGACAGGGCCGGATTTTTATGGTAGTAAAGTCATTTTTTTCATGTTCCCCCAGAAATTATTCTCTGAAAATTTACTCTTTATTGTCCTCCCCATCAATGAAATGTTTTTGACCCTGATACCCACCATAGAAACCAAGAACTAATCAAATCACATGTTAATTGTCAAGCACAGTTATGTAGACAGCTTTAAATCCTTTTTAGTCATTGGCTCTCATCACCAGAGGGGCCAGGACCCCCAAACCTCAAGTGGCCCATTTTACCTCATATCACAAATTGAATGTAATTTAGTTGATGATAATTTATAATATATTTATGATAATTAAACAATTTCAAAGCTGTTGTAGTTGTAAAAACTATGTTATTTTCATGCATAAACTCTGCAATTAGAAGAGAAGGGGAGAGGTTGCTGTGCCCTGTGTGTCACGAGGTAGCTCGCGAGAGTGTACTGTTGAGACTGGATGTTAACAGGAGCAGATAGTGACTGTTTTATGGTGTTACAGAGCACAGAGAGCCTTTATGAGAAAAACCTGTGATGACGAATGCTCTTCTCCATAATGCAGGAGAAGAAATCGTGCTGAGACGGACCAGATTCAGTGTTTTATCCAACAAACAACATAACAGAATTAGACCCACGACATAAGAATAACTTTACCTGAGTCAATCCTTCATGCAAAACAGGTATGTTACAGATAAATCTATCATTGAGTTGGCCTTTGTCAAGAAGTTTGTTTTTTTCACCCAGAATGACTTTTTTTTATTCCCCCCCTCATGTTAGAGATGCCTCTGCACAGGAAATCAAGAGCATTTTTTCTCCTTTCATCCCTCGTGTTCTTGTCCTGGAACATTTGCCATGGAGGCAAGATTTTGATTGTTCCTTTCGAGGGAAGCCACTGGGTGAACATGGACATCATGATCGGAGCTCTGCACGGTCATGGACACTCTGTTGATGTGGTCCGCACCGATAAAAGCTGGTACATCAGGGATGACTCTCCGCACTACAAAGCCATCACGGTTCCTGTCAGCAAAGCCTTAACGCAAGACTTTTTCAACCCCATCCTGAAAAATACCTTTGATATAGAGAGGGGGAACCTTTCTTTTTTTAACTTTGCAAGAACACAGGTTGAAATGTTTGAAGTGATGTTTAATCTGCATAAAATGGCGTGTGACATGGCTATGATCATGTTTAATGATAATGACTTAATGCAAAATCTGAAGGAGAGTAAATATGACATGGTACTTACCGACCCAGCATGGGGTGTAGGAATCATGTTAGCTGAAGCCCTTAAGCTACCTCTGGTGTATAATGTGCGGTGGGTAGCGAGTGATGAGGGACATTTGGCCATCGCACCTTCTCCTTTATCTTACATCCCAATGACTGGCTCAGGACTGACAGATAAAATGACTTTCATACAGAGAGTCAAAAACCATATTTTCTCTATCATGTGGAAAGCTAGCTATACATTTCTAATCTACCCTCAGTATGAGGCTGTCTGTGAGAAGTTCTTTGGACCAAAAGTCAGATTCAGTGACTTATTACAGGGAGCGGACCTGTGGCTCATGAGAGTGGACTTTGTGTTTGAGTTCCCTCGTCCCACCATGCCTAATGTTATATACATAGGAGGCTTCCAGTGTAAACCTGCCAAACCTCTGCCTCAACACTTGGAGGAGTTTGTCCAGAGTTCAGGAGAACATGGAGTCATCCTCATGTCAATGGGAACTTTTGTAAGTGAACTTCCTGCAGACATCACAAACGAGATCGCTGCAGCTTTCGCCACATTACCCCAGAAAGTCATCTGGAAGCATAAAGGTGACAGACCAGCCACTCTGGGCAACAACACTCTGCTAGTGGACTGGATGCCACAGAACGACCTGTTAGGACATCCTCAGGTCAAACTATTTGTGGCTCACGGAGGAACAAACGGAGTCCAAGAAGCCATTTATCATGGAGTTCCAGTTGTGGGTTTACCTATGTACTTTGACCAATACGACAACCTGCTGCGTCTGAAAGAGAGAGGAGCAGCTGAGATTCTAACACTTAGTACAGTGGACAAAGACAGCAACTTCCTGAAGGCCATACAGGAAGTCCTGAATGATCCGTCCTACAGGAAGAACATGCAGAGACTCTCCATGCTGCACAGAGACCAGCCAGTGAAGCCGCTGGATAACGCCCTCTTCTGGATAGAGTTTGTCATGAGACACAAAGGTGCAGCTCACCTGAGAACAGAGTCCTACAGACTGCCCTGGTATTCCTACCACTCTGTAGATGTCATCTTAGTTTTACTTACAGCTGCTCTTCTTCTTCTGTTCATTGTTGCTGTGTTGGCACGTTCATGCTTTAGACTGTGTTTCAAAAGAAAAGTGAAATCTCACTAACTGATAGAGATGCTTCATTGTTCATTTTCATATTGGTTAACATCTATTTCAGTCAATTTGAAATGGTTTGATTTCTCTTCCCTGGCAGCTGTTGAAGTGACTTCTTTTCTCCCTTTTGTATTTACTATGGAGCTAATATTGGGTCAAATATTCTAACCCTGATTTTCAGTCAATTAGGTTGTGATCTATAACAACATTGTGAAAGGAGTAGATGGTTTAATTTCCCTTTCCTGCCTAATGTTGAAGTGATTTCTTTTCTCCCTTTTGTATTTTACACTTTTGTATGTCTTGAAAACAAAACAAACATACTAATCAAATGGTAGACATTTTGTTTAGAGGTTGTATTCAAGAAATTATAAAGGGAAGGTATGTGAATATTTTTTTGTCTCGTGATTTTTAAGCATGGATTATAATGCATTTGAATAAAAAAATGTTGGTTAAACACATCTAAAATTGCATAAAATACTAAAGTACTTGGTGATGAAATTTGTGACATTCCAGGTTTAGTTTCACCAAATTAAGAGGCTGTAAAAAAAAAAGAAAGAGCTCAGGTAAAAAATGTAAGTCATATTTTCTTGTTTTTTTTATGTTTTGTTTTTATTTAACCAGACTGAGATGACCAAGATGGATAAAGGGAGAGAGGATCTATGCAAAAAGACCGTATGTGATTCAAAGATGGTGGAACATGTTAAAACATGCAATAATGTGCACAGAATCTGATAAATAAATCAAATAAAAGTATATAAGATAATTAAAGTCCAGAGTTGCACATTGGGACCAAAATGTGCTGTTCGAATTATTTTTCATGTCAATAGAAAATTTATTTGATAATTTTGATCGTTTTTTGACTCTTGAGATACAGATTGTGTGAGGTTGGGTGTCAGACATGTATGACCTGTTACTTCTAATATTAAATAAAACATTTTAAGTCACTGTGAAAGTTTGAAATGACACATTTGAACCACCTTGTCACTTTCCCAAATGATTTGCATTTTTTTTAGAGATTCTTCTTCTTAAAAAAAAACACATTAAATTGTTGACTATAAATATGAACCACTTTAAACTGAATGCTAAATAAAATATTATGAAGATCCTAAAGGAAGAATGGAATTCACACAAAGCAATTAAAATGAGTAGCTGTTATAGCTTTGTGCCCACAGCTCCTACAAAAAGACCATGATTTTCTCTCCATTCCTGAAAAAAGCTCAAATATCAGCTTATCAGTAATCCACTTATGTAAGATGGAATTTGTCCTGGGGCTATGCCTTCGCTGGTACTTGGCAAATGTTTACCACCAACATTGAAGGATAACTTCACCCGTGTCAAACCTGGAGCCACTTCATGCACAATAGGTATGTTTCAGCTTAATCTTTCACTGAGTTTACCTTTATCAAGGACTTTATGCATTTAATGTTTATTTTTTCATCTAGAATTACTTTTTTAATTATTATTATTTCCCATTTTCATGTTAGAGATGCCTCTGCACAGGAAATCAAGAGCATTTTTTCTCCTTTTATCCATCCTGTTCTTGTCCTGGAACATTTGCCATGGAGGCAAGATTTTGATTGTTCCTTTAGAGGGAAGCCACTGGGTGAACATGGACATCATGATCCAAGCTCTGCACGGTCATGGACACTCTGTTGATGTGGTCCGCACCAATAAAAGCTGGTACATCAGGGATGACTCTCCGTACTACAAGGCCATCACGGTTCCTGTCAGCGAAGCCTTTACGCAAGACTTTTTGAACCCCATCCTGAAAAAGACCATTGATATAGAGAGGGGGGAGGTTTCATTTTTTATCTTTGCAAGCTTGCAGTTAGAAATGTTCAAAGCGATGTTTAATGTGCATAGAATAATGTGTGACATGGCTACGATCATGTTTAATGATAGGGACTTAATGCAAAATCTGAAGGAGAGTAAATATGACATGGTACTTACCGACCCAGCATGGGGTGTAGGAATCATGTTAGCTGAAGCCCTTAAGCTACCTCTGGTGTATAATGTGCGGTGGGTAGCGAGTGGTGAGGGACATTTGGCCATCGCACCTTCTCCTTTATCTTACATCCCAATGACTGGCTCAGGACTGACAGATAAAATGACTTTCATACAGAGAGTCAAGAACCATATTTTTTCTGCCATTTGGACGGCGCAGTATATATTTCTTATCTACCCTCAGTATGAGGCTGTCTGTGAGAAGTTCTTTGGACCAAAAGTCAGATTCAGTGACTTATTACAGGGAGCGGACCTGTGGCTCATGAGAGTGGACTTTGTGTTTGAGTTCCCTCGTCCCACCATGCCTAATGTTATATACATAGGAGGCTTCCAGTGTAAACCTGCCAAACCTCTGCCTCAACACTTGGAGGAGTTTGTCCAGAGTTCAGGAGAACATGGAGTCATCCTCATGTCAATGGGAACTTTTGTAAATGAACTTCCTGCAGACATTACAAACGAGATCGCCGCGGCTTTCGCCACATTACCCCAGAAAGTTATCTGGAAGCATAAAGGTGACAGACCAGCCACTCTGGGCAACAACACTCTGCTAGTGGACTGGATGCCACAGAACGACCTGTTAGGACATCCTCAGGTCAAACTATTTGTGGCTCACGGAGGAACAAACGGAGTCCAAGAAGCCATTTATCATGGAGTTCCAGTTGTGGGTTTACCTGTGTTCTTTGACCAATACGACAACCTGCTGCGTCTGAAAGAGAGAGGAGCAGCTGAGATTCTAACACTTAGTACAGTGGACAAAGACAGCAACTTCCTGAAGGCGATACGGGAAGTTCTGAATGATCCGTCCTACAGGAAGAACATGCAGAGACTCTCCATGCTGCACAGAGATCAGCCAGTGAAGCCGCTGGATAACGCCCTCTTCTGGATAGAGTTTGTCATGAGACACAAAGGTGCAGCTCACCTGAGAACAGAGTCCTACAGACTGCCCTGGTATTCCTACCACTCTGTAGATGTCATCTTAGTTTTACTTACAGCTGCTCTTCTTCTTCTGTTCATTGTTGCTGTGTTGGCACGTTCATGCTATAGACTGTGTTTCAAAAGAAAAGTGAAATCTGACTAACTGATAGAGACGCTTCATTGTTCATTTTCATATTGGTTAACATCTATTTCAGTCAATTAGGCTGTGATCAATACTAACAATTTGAAATGGATTGATTTCTCTTCCCTGACACCTGTAGAAGTGATTTCTTTCCTCCTCTTCTTTTATATTTTACAGTTTTGTATGTCTTGAAAACAAAAAAAAGAAAGAAAACAGAGAATTAAAAACAAACTACACAAATATTATATCATAATTAATATTATAATTATATAATATTATATAATTATATTACACATAATCATGTTGTTTGTAGATGTTGTATTTCCAGTTATTGGAAAGGGAGGAAATATATAAATCACTTTTTTCTCATGACTTTTAATGCATTTGATTAAAAGATTTTGGTGATTAAACACGTCTGAGATTGCATGAAACACTTGGCTGTAGATGTCTCTGTGTCCGCTGGCTCTTCTCCCCACTGAGGCCTAGCTGCTGATTTATGTTCTGGCTTCACTGAACAACTGAATTAGAAAATGAGAAGCCTCACCTCACCTTCCAATGAAGGGCAGGGACACAGTTAAAATGTCCAGACTAGAAAATAACAGAAAAAATGTAACATAAATTGACAGCTCCTCTGAATAGAAGAGCTACGTGCAGAGTTGACCATTTATTACTTCCAGTGGTTAAATAAAAAGCATTGTGGCAATCAAATGTAGTGGTTTGTTGTTCTTGATTGGTAGCTCATCAGCTGAAAACACAATAAATCATTACAGGAAGTGCTACTGATGAAGTGACTTTGAAGGTCATTGAACTCTTTGATTGCACTCATAAGGACACATTCTCATTAATAGTGGATGCAGACGAAGGCTGCAAACAGTGATCTCATGTTATCTAGTGATTACATTTGTTTTAACAAAGCAAATATGACTTGTTAATTTGACAATTAAAATGTTGCACTCTCACAGAGCTGCTGCCTCAGTTTCTATTATAATTAACACTTGTCTTGTTTTTCTCATTAAAGTCTTCCTCTTGTGATCGAAAATGAAACACATTAACACAAGATTTAAAAACAAATCTGCAAATGAAGCGTTTGCTGTAATAGAAAGGTTTTTGTTACCATAAATACACTTTTAGATGCATTTTAATGATATAGGATACAGAAACATTAACTCAATAAAATTGTAAGATTTTATATAGACAACAATGAGATTGACATTTCTATTCATCCTTTATTTGTTGGCTGCAGGTAACTATAGTTTTTACATAAATGCAAAAACTTTAATAACACATTCTATTCCAAAATGCAAGGCAAATTTATTTTATATTATTATTAGTATTATTAGTTTTATCTATTTGCCATTAGTATTAAGATGTTTTAATTATAGAAATTATTATAGAATAGATGTCAGCCTATTATATTGTGTATATATATATATATATATATATATATATATATATATACTGTATGTCTGTCATTGGGTCTACAAAAAAGAGAGACAATGATATTGCAAAGGTAAATAATGGAAATCATCTGCATGTTTTAACTGCTGAATGAACTGTAATGAAAAGTAATAAAAAAAAAAAATCAAGAATAAATTTATGACAAACGTTTTAATTCTGTTAGCATGTGTGTTACATCATACAACAAGAATAGTGTGTGTCTGGTTGTTTAACATAAAATTAAAAAAATAAAATCTCTTCAGTCAACACAATATTTACATCAACACTTCAATAAGAGGAAGGTTTTCTAAAGGGTAGGGACACCTGCTTTTTTCATTAAACATTCTGATGCCTTGATGGTAATTGATTTGACCAGTGAAGCTTCTAAATAGAGATGCAGGTTCAAGAGGAACTCAAACTTTAGACTTAAAGGTTCATATTACTGTAATTCATTCTAGAAACAAACATTGCTTTGCTATGAAATAGAAATGATCATTGTTAAACAGGCGACCAACACAGGGAGGCGTTCCACTTATTGTGTCAGTTGAGCAGTGAGTCTTCTGTTGGTTCTTCTTGAAGAGGTGGCGTACCAGCACTCTTCTACGGGACATGCAGGTTCATCATCTGTGGTTGGAAACCTCAGTTAAATAGCGTGACAGAATTAGTCGGATCAGAAACGGCAATGTGGTTTTCCTGTGAGCTGCTCTTATTGCACTAACAGATCAAACTCATCAATGTGAAGTGACAAAACACGTATTATAAAATAGCTTCTAAATGAATGATTTCAATGTTTTATTCATTTAATATTCGCATTTTTCTTTTCATATTCTTTGTTATTGAGCGGTATTTTTTTCGACCTGATGTAGACAATACAACAATAAACACAAACATTTTAAGCACTTTAATGCTACTTTGGCATTATAATTATTACTATACATTACAGTATCTTTAGTTTGGCATTTGTTCATTGAACACATCATCATTCTTATCCTGATGAAATGAGGTCATCTCTATGGCCATCAAATAAACTACTACTTCTGTATCATATAACATGTCAGAGGTCATCATTTACCTATATTATTGTACAATGGCTCACAGGAAGGGTCCTCGAGAACCAGACCATTGTGAGGCCTGATGAGAAAAATATTTTCAAACGTTAAACGTGAAACACAAATATATTTATTATTTCACATCTGAAGTCACACTTGCTTTTTAATATCAAGAGTCAGTTTATTACTTCTCATGTTGGTTCAAATATTACACATGTGCAATGACATGCTTGAAAATAATCGTTTAGATTGTAAATGAGGGTGAATATTCTTACCACTCTTCACTGCTGTCAGATTCTTCTGATGATGAAAAGAAATCTTCTCATGAAAAATGTATATAGAGAGAGAATTTGTAAGAGCACACTAGTCACGTTAAAAGAAACAATTATTTAATTATTATATTATTAATACATTTGAGGTTTTTATCAATTTGAATAATGAAGCAGGAAGAAATAAAAGAAGTTGCTTTGAAAAAAGGCGTTTACAAAAAAGAGATCCACTTAACATTAGAGAGTTGTGTGTGTGTGTGTATGTTTTGTGGATTCTCTGAGCAATTCCATTTTGTATTGAAACAAAACTCAATGAGATTATGTTTTCAGTCAGTATGGATGTTTTTGTCTTTAATGTAATTTCATTCTCAACGTACCGTCTTGACCTTCATGATCCGCTCCCTGTGTCTGCTCCTCCTCCTCGAACACTGTATTCACCTGCTGACCGTCTTCACTGTAAAAAAAACAAACAAACAAGTAATAACTTATTACGTTTGACGTTTCAGCACTTTATATTATGTTATTGGACAGTTATTACGTTATTGGCCTATTACATTTTAAAGAGAGCAAATTCATTATATTATCGGCTGTTATTACATTATCGGCCGCTACAAATATGAAAGTCCTTCAAGTGTCTCAGGATTGTTTGACACAAATGCCAGGCAGATTCTCTTTGGGTAACAGTTAACTACAATATAATTCAGTTTCTGAGGGTACAGGATCAACTGCTGTATCAAAACTCACCGTTTGTTCCCTGAAGCTGTGCATAATCCTAAAAAAGAAACATATTTAAAAAAAAATATATATATATATATATATATATTTGAATAGGAGAACCAACTACAATATATGACCTCTGACCTTGTTTATTGATCCACCACAGACACAGAGCCACTAATAACATCTGGATTATAATTGCACATGAGACAAGCACTCGGAAGACCAACTTCTCTATAAAGTAGAATAGATATGTCAGCCTCAGCATGAAGAACATTATTGTGTATATATATATATAAAACATTGTCAAAAATGATTGGGGATCTGGCCCATGCTAAAATATTTAAGTAAAAAAATCTATAAATTCTTCTCCAGATATGAGATCACAGATGTTGCCTCACCTTTGACTTCTACAAACACTGCATTATTTCCATGGAGTGTTTCCTCATTCTCTCTGATGCACTTAGATGGCATCAATACACAGCTGTAATGCCCCGAATCCCTAATGACGGCGCCGCCAATGGTGAAAGTCGTCTCCATCCGCGAAACATCAAAAGCTTGCATTTGGAGGATGGTTTCGTTCTTCCTGAGGTAAGACTGGATGAGTTGACATCCATCAAAAGTTTGCAGAGCGTCAGAAACAGAGCATCGGAATTTGACATCATCTCCCTCATTGATGGTGGAAGGCCCGGTCACTGAAATATCTGCAGGGAGAAAATTGGCTGCATGGGCAGAAGGAGAAATTAAGTAGAACGATGTGACACTGATAAATTGGTTTTGTAAGAATAAAGCTTCTTACCTATAACACGAATCTGGATGATGTTGCTTCCTCTCGTGGCTACCTGTATATTGTTCTTTTTGGAGTAAAAACAGCTGTAATTTCCACTATGCGAAGTTCTAACTTTGCTTATGGTGAAGTGCGAATCATATTGATCTCCCCGCTGGTTCACTGTCTGCAAAATGTGGCCGTCCTTACATAAATAAATAAAAACATCCCAGCCTTTCTTCAATCCGAATGTGCTGCAGGTTAAATAAAGTTCACTGTTCTCACTTAAAGTTTTCTGTGGGGCGAGAATCTTTGCATTAGATGTATCTGCAAAGAAAATTTGTTTCAGAGTCAGACCTTGTACTGATAAATGATAAAATTCACAATATATCATGGTATTGAGGAATGAAAGCTCACCATTAGTTTGGCTTATAGCTCGATTGGCCAGAGCACCTTGAAGAAAGAAAACGAAAATGAACACATCACATTCAAAAGGTTCAGTTAGTTGTAAATGCAGATGATTAAAGCGTTGAAGAGGTTACTCACACAGCAGAAGCACGGTGATTGCATTCATTTTCATAAGATATGTGACACCTATACCTGTGTTCTCAGAATACGATGTGAAACCCTGCAAAGGCACCTATCAGGGTCTCACGTCTACAGAAAGATAAACGTATAAACCATAAGGCAAACTAAAGTAAACCACTTCCTGTGTGTGACGCTGTGGCTTCTGAGATATATCGGAATAAACATCATCAGTTAAAAAAAAAATTCATGCATGCTTTTACTGAGCATCGGGTCGGTAAATGCTTTAACTTTTTATTTAATTTGGTTTGGACATAGTTGTAAACATAGTCTCAGGATAGATTCATGCTATGTAAGTCAATGGGACTCCATTAGGTTGTATTAGTATTTTCTGTTATATAGACTGACTCTTTTTTTTCCATTTTTTTTCCACATGGGCTGTGTTTTCTTTGGTTTGGAGCTTCTGACCCTGCCCACTCCTTTGTTTGGCTTCCTGCCATTGTTAATAGGCACACCTGATTTCTGTTGAGTTGTTTGGCTTGTAGGTAATTAAGCTTAGTGTATCGCTCAGTCTGTGTGAGATTGTACCTGAAGTTGCACTGACTGTGTTGCAAGTCTAGTCCTCAATCTCTTGCCTCGGGAGATTTCTGAACCTTGCTTGGTGTTTTTTTGACCTCTGTCTGTTTTTTGACTTGGACCTGTGGATTCTGTTTTTCTGATACTGTGGTTCCTTTCTCTGAGCAATCCATGTTTGCAATTTTCCATGTTTGCATATTGTTGCCATATGACAACTAATCTATTTTAGTGTACTAGAAAAAAAACAACTTTTCAAATTCAAGTTAAAGTTTTTATTTTGGTGAAAATGTTCCCAAATTCTGAATAAAAGACAACCTTTGGTTGTGAGACAGTGATGCTCACATGTCAAATGTTCATGAGCAAACAGAATATCCTGGTCATGTGACCTCATAAATTGTATGTCCTTCAAAAATAAAAGCCCCCTTTTCACAACTTACTGTAAAAACATTTTATATCATATTGGCATATGGCAACACTATGCAATAGAGGGTTAACACCTTTTGCATGTATTTTACTATTCATAGTTTTTGCAACACATACAAAAACACAGCTCATTCATTTTTGTATGTTCGTCATATAGAATCTGTTTGGGAGATCTCCTGCAAGTCATAAGTTCTGAGTGAGCTTTAATTAAATTCATTAGTCAGGGGGTTTCTTATCAGATGTGACAGCGAGTTAACAAATTTCTGTCTGTACTTCCCTGCCAGCATTCAATTAATCGGGGCTGGATTTCCTTGTAATCAAATAGCTCGCCATCTGCTGTGATCTGTGCTTGTATAAAAAGAATCAGTGACATCCTGGGAGTAAGTCCCCTACATTATCCACAGCCACACGCTATATCACTTTATGCATATCAGCGGTGGATGAGGAACAAAATAAGACCACTACTGGAGATTCAGTATTGACTGTGACGTAACTGCTATATTCATCATAGCAGGAGCAAAAAGAAAGGCAATCAGTGGCACCATATATTCATTCATGAGTACATGTCAGAATTTGACCTTTTAGAAAATTGTATTCTGGCCAGGAAGAGCGGTTAGTCGAAGAAAAGAGAGGAAGCCAATAAGGCCCTTCATCACTTGCTTTCTGTATTGATTGTGATCCAATAAGCTGAGTTAGCTCCATGGGGGCAGAGAGGATATGGAACAGAGTAATAAACAGAGCCTCGGTCTCCTTGAAATTACATCTACTGTACATCTCAGAGCTCTCTGTTTCCAGTCGCAGAAATAAAGGTATAGTTCACAGAAACCACCATCTCACATACAGGAAAAGTCCATCTTACATGATTATATGCATGTTTTGAACATTTATTTACATAAATAGGTGAGTACAACTGGTCATTTACAGTTTGTCTTTGCATGTCATGTACTTGAAAATGTAAATGTCCTCCATATGGTCAAATAAATTCCAAGCGATAAAGTCTCAACACTTGACAGAAAAAGGTGTCACGATCCATCATTTCTTTATGCATGTGAGCCATTTAAATAAAGTCAAATGTGCACCTTATATAATTTTACAACTGCAAATATTTTACAAGAGAGATTACGACAAAATGGTTGACATATCCCTTTAAAACTGCCAGAACGCCGTTCTGTCATTTGTAGTAGCAGAGCTTTACCACATGATGTCAGTCTTTGAACATTGTCATCAACATCATTTTTGGTTATGACTCATGGAAATCCATGTCAAACAATTTGTCACACATGGAGCTAGGACATGGCAGTCAGCAGTATTACTATTGTAAAGAAGAAAATATATTAAAACATGTCTTGTTCTGGGAATGGATGGTAAATCAAATACTTGCCTATCCAATTCATTTTATGAATTCAAACTTTCATAAAAATCTATCACTGTGCCAGTTATTTACTCTCATAAAAGCTCTTCCATTTTACAGATATTACCTAATTATTTGGGGATGCCATACTACAAAACTATTTCAACACAGTGAAATAACTAATGGCAACTGTCTTTGCCATTGTTTGTTAGCCCTGTCCTTGGCATTAAAGACTCCTTAAAATGTTCTGGCTGAACCCTTCAATGAACCTTTCAATCAACATTTGCCAGTCAGTCATTATTTCATCTTGACTTTGGATTCACGCTATATTTTCTCTCTCTGTGCCATGGCAAGAATCTTATTTGTACCCAATACTGAGCAGATCAACAGTCTGGAATATTAATTTTGTCAAATTGATTCAAATGTCCTCCCCAAGTAATAGAGGCTGGAGGAAGAGGCCAGCTGTTCCCAGGATACACACAAGGACAAATACCCAGAGGAAGATCCTGTCGATAACCATGGCAACATACTTCCAGTCATCCTGAACCTGTGAGATGATCAAAGTGAAAACATTTTCAATGCCATGTCAGAGGTTGTGACACCGTCACGGTTTCTTTGAAAGCACATACCATGAAAGGGTTTAAAAGTTGGTCATAAAACGATTGCGAGCACTCACCTCCTTCGCTTCGTTCTGTAGCCTCATGTTCTCTGCGATGTATTTGACGCTCTCAATGGCCTCCCTGACCTCAGGGGAGAGTGGCAACAGAGACATTATTCCTATTTCCAGGGAATCGGAGCTGGAGCACTGACTCTCGCCTCCGACCCCAACAGCGCTGCCTCCAGTCAAGGCCCCGAGGCTGCCTAGTCCTCCGCTGCCTCCCCCAGAGTCTGAGGGCAATTTGCTGGATCTCTGGTGCCAGCAGCAGTTGCAGCGACCTTCGTGGCACAGGAACCCGGAGCCTGCGCCTTTGGCAGGCTCTCCGCTTAAGTTATTGAGATTGGTGAGCTCTGTGTTGTTGAAAAGCCGCTGGCGGTTTGTCAGGCTGGACACCACGCTGGACGCCAAGGCCTGGGGTTTGTGCTGCTTTTGTAGAGAACCCGAGGAATGGATGGTGCAGTGCCTCGAATTCATCGTCTGAACAGTCTCTGCCACCGCCACCTTCTCGGGGTCCCGCTCCGGCCGGGTCATGAACATCACCCTGGGCAGCAACCCCAGGAACACACTCCGAACCCAGCAGGGCATGGTGTGGGTCTTTGGCGTGCGGTAGTGGACGTTCAACACAAAAACCGTGATGACGATGGAGAGGGTGACAAAGATCATGGTGAAGAGCAGGTACTCCCCAATGAGGGGGATGACGAGGGAGGTAGAGGGGATGGTCTCCGTTATGACGAGTAGGAAGACGGTCAACGACAGCAGGACAGAGATACACAAAGTGACTTTTTCACCGCAATCGGACGGCAGGTAGAAGACGAGCACGGTAAGGAAAGAGATGAGGAGGCAGGGAATGATCATGTTGATGGTGTAGAAAAGAGGCAGGCGGCGGATGTACAAAGAGTAGGTGATATCCGTGTAGATCTCCTCACAGCAGTTGTATTTGATGTCATGCTTGTAACCAGGAGCATCGATGATCACCCACTCGCCACTCTCCCAGAAGTCCTTGAGATTGATGGTTGTACCGATCAGCACCAGATCGATCTTGGCCTTGTCGTAGGTCCAGGAGCCAAACTTCATGGTGCAGTTTTGGTAGTCGAAGGGGAAGTATGTGACATCAATTTTGCAGGAGCTCTTGAATATGGCGGGTGGGATCCAGGTAACGTTGCCGTCGTAACGAAGCAGAGCCTTTGTCTTGTCATCGACCTGGAAATCTCCAACTGCACTGTAGAAACAGAGAAAAATATAATGAGATAATGAAAGAGAGACAGGGTGGAGGTTGGTGAGAAGGACAGATGAGTCACTGAAGATTCTCATTTGTAAATGGAATAATCAGGGAATTTGAGCCAGACTTCGAATTTGTTGTTACACTTACTTATTATACAGCACAATATCTGGCTTCCATATCCTGTTGGACGGGACGCGGATAAACTCAACGCCTCCATACTCTTTTGGATTCCATCGGAGTTTGTAGTCATTCCAGATCTGGAAAACAAAACGGACTGATTCATTTACATTAAAGACAACAGACTTCACTAAAGATAATGAAAATAAAATAAAATACAAGGTTTACATCTTAGGTTTTGTAAGTGTCAGACTTTGCAGATTTTGATATCAAACAGTCAGGTTGAGACTTTAGGGATCTATCATCCAGCTGCACTTGAAAAACTGAAACTGAATAGATGACATTCTTGTGTATAAGGGAAAATAAATATGTTATTTCATGTTAATCTAAATTTAAACTGAAAAAACATCACAAATAAAGTTGGATAATCTAAATGTTTAACTTTATTACCTTAGTGGTAAAGGCACGATCTATTCATTCATAAAAATCATCCTAATCAAATATAAATACCTTAAAATCACATTATAATACAAAATAAGATATAAGCAGCAGTCAATAGTGTAGAAAGCTACATGCAGTGTGTTTGAGCTTACAATTTGTTTCAAGCCATGTGGTCTAAACAAAACAAGTTGTATTAAACAGTTTTATAAAGCTGTAAAACAGATATAAAAGCACCTTTTTGCTTCAGGACAACCAGTAATCCTCATGAGACTCATAAAGCAACTATAGTAAAACCTCAGAGAGCTTTAAAGATTTCACTTAAACAGTTTCTTGGTCTATCTAGAGTGTATTAAAAGATTTGGGTTGCCAGGGGGCTCTCCCTGTTGTTAAGTGCAATGCGTAAAAAGACTCTAAAATAACAGATGGTATTAAAACAAATGATGCTGCTTCAGCTCTCAGCACCTAAGGGCGATTACAAGTCAATCCTTAAGCATGAACATAGCTCTAGCACTTGTAATATTGGACCTGGAGACCTGGCCTGCTATATTTAATTCAACACCAGTTCACTGCACATGGCAGCAGAGGAACCATGGGACCAATGATAAAACCATCAGGTCATACAGAAGGTAACTTGTTTTATTTTTGCTGCATTGTTCTATAGTGTGATTCTGAAATAAGAATGAGGTTTATTTGTCCAAATTTAGTGTACTGCAAAAGATTTGAGGTTTCTGTGTCAAAAGGAATATTGAGTATATTGGCAAGTATGATGAATTGCACACCACTGTCAGATGATTTCAAAAACTATTTAAATTGGCCATGAAATCAAAGAGCATTTAATTCATAGGGTGTTTTTTCAAGAACCACGACTACAAAGATCAATGTTTTTTAAAAAAGTCTATTCCAATGAATAATTCAACATGTCAGTTTAGTCCTTAAGAGTCATGTATGGCAGAAGGCAAGATCCATACTTGATGTCCTTGCTCAAGGTCCATTTGCACAGTCATGCACCATGAACTTACATGTCTCAGCCACAGATTTGTCTCCATGATCTGATTGACTTCATCCTGCAAAGAGAGCAGAATCGATCCTTAATGAAGGAATTTTAAGAAAAGAAAAAAACAAAATAATAATCATATTTTTCACCATCACGGGTGATCTTCCTGTTCACCACTGAGTTCACCACAGCTATATGTGTTGTCTGCAGGGTCAGAGAGTCTGTGTGCCCTGGACAACAGGATTCAGAGAGGCACACCTGAGTCCTCCATGCCTGGAGGGGGAGAGGATGTGTGGAGGCTAGATATGTATGTGACTTAGACTATGAATGAACCTCGATCCAGTGCAACATTATCCATTCATATACTATATATCAGAACAGCTATATCATCTGTAAGAGATTGGTCATTTTCTATAACTCTGAAAGCCTTGATAAAGAAAAGCTCCTTATCACCAAATCAGGCAGTACAGAGACAGAAAGGGAGCGTCTTCTGGTTCAGATCAGATGGAGATTCACTTATAATTCCGTCTCTTTTTTTACAACATGAAGTGCACTAGAAGCATTTGACTTTTGGAATTGTAAAATACAGAAAAAGCACCATTTCACTAGATAAGGTGCTAAATCTTCAGAATAGACTTTCCAACATGGCTGACTACTTATGTGTGATTAAATCTAAAACTCAAAGGAATAAATATTTATTTAAAGAAAAATATGATCGTTCACTTCACTTGCTGAGAGTTAGATAAGAAACTCAATACCACTCTCGTGCTTGCACAGTAAATATGACGCTACAGCCGGCATCTAGCTTAGCTTAGCACAAAGACATTGGGAGACAGCCTGTTGTTTACTGGCCAAGAAAATCATCCAGCACATAAACCCTGTAAAACTGCAACATGTTTTATATATATGTTAATTTGTGAACTTTGGAGGTTTAATATCCCATTGAACAGAGCTAGACTATCTGTGTTACCCTGTTTTCAGTGTTTATTTTAAGCTAAACTAACTAGCTTTACATATGAATTTCACATTTACTATACAAACATGGGGGTGCTATTAGTCTTTCCATCTTTCATTAAAGCAAATAAATATGTTTCCAAAAATGTTGAACTATTCCTTTTAAAGAGCAGTTAGCTTTGGACCACGTGATCTGACACCTTCAATCAGCACAAAGTGCCTGTGGTACATTCCATTATTGTGACTTGATGACTGAACCAGTCCAGCTGATGAGCTATTGATGCTTTAAATGAGCTCATATAGCCCAGCTGCTATAATCTGTGAGGACCCACCAACAGCAGGTGAGGAGCATCAGGTGTGGTGAGGGAATTATAGCCATTCATCAGCACTGAGACCTCAGCAGTCTGATAGATCAACTGTATTAAGAACAAGATAATGAAATAGTTCTCATTTCTTTGTCTTTTCTAGACTCAGACAGGTCTTGAATACTTATCTATCACCAATTAGGAAAAAATATGAATGTCTGTTATTACAGACAAAGGAAACGTGTTGCGTTGGGCTGCGAGGTGTCAGACATTATCCATTCAAACCAGAACAAATCTCCTCAATACTACAACAGTGTCACACTACAATGTCAATCAATTTGACTGACCTAGAATAGTAATATAAAAAGCTGATGTTAGTTATTAAATTGGATATTGTGATGAATGATTTCAGGGACTGATGTGACCCAGCGCAGTATATCCCCCATGTGTCACAATCACCCCCCTCCTCCTCTATAGGCTGTCATTGCTTTTTGCCCCGAGCTGTTGTGATTGAAATCATCCTCCCTGTCCAATGGGAGCCTTTTTATTTAATTATTGCTATCCACTCAAGACCTGTCTGAGTCAAGTGAGGGAGCCGTGTCTCTGCCCAGCCAGTCTTGCTCACAATAAGCTCCGGCAAAACCTGCCATTAAATCCCCAGAGGTGCTCATCTGAAGCGTCAGCGATGGAGTGATAGAGGCTGCCTAAACTGAGAGGCTCTCAGACAGCTGACATTTCCTATCTTGTCCTGGCCAGACAATGAGCCACGCTGACCCTCTTTTCACCTTGTTTCCTCCTCAGGGTTCTGAACCTGGGGCAGCTGTGCACCAGCAGAGAGCATCCCCGGTGTCTCAGATGGCGTCATAATCCTCTCAAAACTTTGTTGTCCAAAGTCCACAAATGGATGCACAATCTATTTCTGTACATTGTTCCTTGCTTTTTTTCACTCTCACAGGAGAGTGATACATGTGTGACTGTAGCTGCCCCATAAATTACATGTACATTTAGATAATATAAGCATTTGTGTCAGACATTGTGGAAAAAAATCCCCTGTACTCACCACTTTAACCAGCTGCGACATGGACACCTCGAACTGTACAACGACCGGGTCAGACACGTTCTCCACCGGCCGTATGTACTGGTTGTAGTTGGAGAAAATCACAGAGAAGAGCTTGTGTTCTGCGTCCGAACACGTCCCTCCTGCATTAGAACAGAGGGTCAGACATGGATCTGTCACCGCACATGGTTAATAACAGCTTGCTTTCACCATGGAAAACTGCCAGATGACCATGTTTGTTGGCTCTGAATCCAGGGGAGCAGTGATTTCTCTTATTTCATTAAAACAGTGATTAAGATGGTAAACTCATATGAGTGCTGCCTTCAAGTTATCATGCAGTGTTGTTTTAATTTATTTAGAAATTCCCCTTGAAGAAAATAATGGTGAAATACAAATAACCTGCATTGATCCTTTTACATAGAATGTTAAATCAAATGTTAAGTCATTTAGATTTAAATGTTTGTAGTAAACTATTTGAACATATTTTATTAATGATTACAAAAAAAGAAAATAATGCTGGTTCCATGTTCTGGTTTTGTGCAGGTTTTTCTTCTTAATTGTGGCAACATTATTTAACATATGTATGCAAAGCAGCAATTAACAAGATGTAATATTAAATAAGTTACTCACCCCATAGAAGGAACGGGAGGAAGGAACAGGTGTGCAAGAGGGAGCGAAAATTGTCTTTCATCCTGTTCCACCTGGCAATCACGATATTAATCCAGGGTCAGAGGCAGCAGCGCTGCGCGCAGCAGACAGCAGGAGAAAGGGGGAAGAGTGAAAGCGTGTCTGCAGCTGCCAAGTATGGAAAGCCCAGAGAGCAGAGAGAGGGAGGCAGAACCACACTGAAACACACAGCCAGTCACGGCAGGATGCTCACTGCACTGCAAAAAAAAAAAAATGTGTAAAGCCTATGGAAAAATAATCCAGGGGGGTGTAAGTGAAATTGAAACAGCTCCTTTGTTTGAATAAGCTTATTTTTTTTTTGTTTGCATTATCAGAGTTTTCTCTATAAATCTGGAGCAACTGCTATAGAAATAAATATGGTTACGCTATTGGCTATGAGGTGTAAGTTTTTCTTACATTAAGGGAATCTAAGAGGATCAGATTCCAGTCCAAATTTGAATCTCTTCCAAGAAAACATTTTGTTAATAATGGCTTTCAGTTAATCAAGGATCAATATTGTGCTTCCCTGTGTTGGGTTTGAGTGGCCCTCAGTGGTAGTTTGGAAACATAACAGAAATTGACCGATTGATTTTTTATTGATTCTGTCAGAACATCCTGTTGTTTTTTTGTTGTGTTTTTTCAAAAATCATGTTAATAGCTGTTGGTAATCCCACCTCTAATTGGAACACAGCTTTGTATTTGATTCAGTGCAGACACGTAAAAGCATTTGTCACAGCAGATGGAATTTATAACATCGGTTATGGCTGCTTTTTATTTAGATGAGTTCATGGGATCTGGTATTGTGCCTGCTCACTTACTGACAGTTTATAGGGACAATTAATGGAATGGAGCCATCGTTAAGATTATTATTTCCCCCTGTGCTTTTTTTCTGCTTTGACATGTCATGTCTGCCATTAAGTCCATATCAATAAAGCTTTACATTGCATAAGTAAAGTTTATTTATAGCACCCTTTACAGACAACGCTCACCAAGAGCTTCACAGTCAAATAAAATAAAACCATTATAAACCACACATGAAACACACAAAGGGAAACTACACAAGGTAAAATATAAAATAACACATGGACCTCAATGACTGTCTGGACATTATATTCTAAAACAAAAAACAACTATTGATTTGACCTTCAGAAAGTTTCCCTTACAATGAAAACTTTATTTGTTGTTTGTAAAATCAGCACATAAAATGCTTCAGCTGAGGCTTGGATCATTTAAAGGTACAATGTGTATGATTTTTTCCTTAATTTGAGGTAAAACATCCTAAATAAACTCAGTATTATGTCACAGCGCTCTGTGAGCTGGGATGAAGGTCCACCTACTGAAATTAAGCATGTGATATCACTTCTTCCCTAAGAGGAGCTCTAGTTTGTAGAGGATCGAGCCTCCACCTGCTAACACAAAGCTACTGCGATCAGCCACTAACTACACCGCCTGCAAATAGTGATCTCAATATCAGTGTTACAAATGTGTTTTACGTATTTGAGGGAGAGAAGTGTGGTAGGAGGTGAAATGCTGCCCCCTGCTAGTTAGGAACAGGGCCAAGAGTGTTACATGTTGCTCCTTTAACATCATTTCAATGACAAACGACCTCATGAAAAACATTCATTATCCTGTGGACTTAATACTGATTATTAATAATTATTTTTATTCAAATGTATTATTTAGTCTGACATGAGATTACATATATTTATGGTATATGACCCTAGTGAGAAATAGATGGGTTTAGAAAATGGAATGGAATTGTAGATCAGGAGTCCTATCCTGTAAATAACTAGTAAATAATTGTTTAAAATAAATAAATGACTAGATATTGAAATGAGAAGTGGTTTCTTCATTCTCAGAGCGAATCTCTTATTGGAAGCTAATGACGTAAGGCTGCTGACGTTAATGTTTGTGATTTATGGGATGTTGCATTGATCGCTGAAGGAAATCTCCTCCAGATTTGTTTGACTTGAAACAGATGATCAGTTATTGGCGGGCACGGCGCTACATTTTCTCTCTTAATGATACGACGCTAACAGGTGGGCGGAAAATAAATGAATAATCTTTAAACCTGTAAACAGACACTAAAACAAAGCAAGTGCAGCCATTAAGGTAGAAGCTGAGGACTATCTCTTGATTTAAATAAAGGTCTCACAAAAGAACCAACAGTCTGCAGAATCTCTAATGAGCCCACTCAGCACTGTTTATTGAGCAGTAAATGTTGTGTATGTGCGTGTGGGTGAAGGTTCAGCCTGTGTTTGTGAGGCTCTGTATTTTGTGTGCCGGTGCACTTGCTTGTCTCTGCAAATAAGAACCTAACAGAAATTAACTCGGCTGCAAAGACACACATTTAGCCAAATTCTGATACATTATGAATTATAATTGTCCATTCAGCCAGGATTTGAAACCTATTTAGCGAGAACTGGGCCTCAAGACACACTCAGCTCTGTTCTCAACTGTTTTGTTGCATCAACATATTTTTTTTTTGTTGATTCCCACATTTAACTTCGCCTTATCTATGTGATGAAATGCTCTAATTGGCACATCTTCAGGAAATGTATTGGCTTTGAGGACAAACTTTATCACCGACATAGATTAAACCGAGCACTTTGGCAACACCCTGACAATTTTAAGACTTTATTAGGGGTTTCATGCATTTAATCAAACCGAAAGAGGAGACGGGTTGACCTCCCGATGCATTTATTCTTTCTTTAATCACACATCACATTTCAATGACATGGTAATATAACTTAATTACAAGGAGTCAAACAACATCTGACAGCGTTCCTCATGTCAAATCGGGTTTGCCCAGCAACAGTTGACCAAGTATATATTTGCATACTTCACTGCAGAGGAAGCTATAATCAGTCCAGTGCAGCTGATTTGTGGATATGAAGAGGAGGTGAAGAGGGTTGTATTGCTCTCAGGTACTTGGTTGGTACTTGTTTTATTTTCTATGGTTTTAACTACTAAGGTGCCTTATTAGTCAAATTGTGCCATTGGTGTCAGTGTTCTCAGACCCCACCAATATGGTTCTTTAGGCTTTAATCAAGCACCAGAAATAATTTGCAAATACTACTTGCCTTCATCTGTTGTATGATAATTACCCTAACAGTTCCATTTCTAACAGACAGTTTAAACTTGTACACTATTCCATGTTTCTCATCAGATGCGAGGGATCTCGGAGCTGGGCTGCTGGTTGGGGATAATCTGATTTTGGAAGAGAGGCTGGAGAAACAGGCCCAGGGTGCCGACCACACACACTATCACAAAGATCCACAGGAACATACGATCCACCACCATGGCCACATACTTCCAGTCCTCTATTACCTGCGGATACACAGAAATGAAGTCTAAATTATTCAGTGTGCTTGTTTCACAGACGTGTCACAACAGATCATACAAAGGCATGTATCAAATTAAACCGGTTATATTGCAGGGTGGAGAGACTAATCCTTAGACTGTGTGTGTTTTCACTGTCTTTCCTTTGCGCAGCCACTCGGGGGCAGAGAGAGCAACCGAGTGAATGAGTGAATAAATCTAAACATAATCATAAAATCCCTAATATATGTCTGTATGTTTTAGTTGTGTGGTGTTTTGGATGTCTTGTAGTCTACAGCAATTAAACTGGAGTAAATAGTAAATTTGACTATGGATTCCATTCATGGTTTACCTTGATGTTTTCTGATCACATTAAACCAATAATATTTAGAAAACATAACCCTATTCATAGGATGTAGTATAGTATGCCGCAATAAATGAACAGGGAAGTTATATCCTTACAAGGATCTGTCTCTATAATGCTACAATAAAATAGCTATTGACCCTTTCACCTCATTTTCAATGCTGTCCTTGGTCGTTTCTCATTTCTGCTTCCGTCACTATTGATTTGTCACAAAAAGCGATTGATTACCAAAAGTCTGCCTTCAATTTGTCGGGTACAGTCATCACTTAAGGTTAGTGGTGTTTCTTGCTGTACATCAGAGGTCACAGGATATTAAATGTTATTATGCCAATACAAACATCTTTGATCCAGTCTATTGAGATCAGAATAGATGGAAGAGGGTGGCAATCGCATTGGAGCCTGATTCCATCCAAAATTGCAAATAGCTAATTAGCTTGAGCCTTGATAGCGAAACGATTCCAATCATATATTACATCAAATATTGTCCATTCATTGAAATTCAAGACAGCGTCTGTACCATTTTATGACAGTGTTGGACAAAAAATGTATAGGGAATTTAATGCATTCTTAAATTCTTAAATTTCAAACCTTTATGAATGATACTATGGTACTACACATTTAGCTAGAACAAGAAAAATGCTAGCAAGGATGTAAACTAATAACTAGGAGTGGGAAATTAATTAGTTAAATATGATTAATTAATTACAAAGAATATAATGCGTTAAAAACATTTACGCATTTTATCGCAGTTTGTATGCCAAACAAGGCGGAACTTTTTTCAATGCACCACATTGTGATAAACTGACTGATTCTCCGACTACAACAATGAAAGCACTCTGCTAGATGGTAAATTGCTGTTCAAAGTGGAAGTGTTGGCAACGGCGTCGTTTATCGCAAACTGCAGAAAAGTGAAGAGCTTGCATATCACAGACGCACCAATACTACGATATCATTTAAATTCAAAAAAATGTCACAGCGAGCACATAAAAGTCTGGAACTGTTGGCAGTTCTGCTTCTGGTTCTGGTCTGACTAGAAACAAACAGCTAAACCCCAAACAAACGACTGGCTTCATCATATGGAGAATGAGTAAGTCAACATTGGAAACACAGGAATTTCCCAGGACTGTAGACCACTATCAATGGTTGAAGATAAGGGTTTAGAAAATATGCTACACTATAGGGACTAAAATTCATTTACATAAAATAAATGTTGCTTTTGGGGCAATGTTTTAAATTGCATTTAATTAATTACAAAACCTGAGTTCCACCCCTACTAATAACAATTTAAAAACATTAAAAGCATGGCTGTGCAAATGTTTATGAGAAAGGAAATGTACTCAGTACAATTGGTGGAATTCACAAATACCAGAGATATATTTTGGTGAGTAATATTGAATGTAAGCATACAGAAAACTCCACAGTGTGCATTTCAGCATGCACATCTGCATGTCAGGTTTATCAACAGATTGACATGGAGATGATATGGAGTCAAAAGTTTGGTACATACACTCTGATCATCATCGTCTCCCATCATGTGCTCAGCCACAAAGCGCACACCATTCACCGCCTCCTGAACATCGGAAGCCCAATCCGAGTTACTTCTCTGCTGGAGGTCCTGGGTGGAGGTGAACCCACTTGGGAGGTAATCCCCTTTCCTGCTGGGGTTGCTATACCCCAGCGGAGGAGCTATGTTTTTGTGTCCCGGGGTGGAGAAGGCAGAGTCGGAAGACAGCAGGGCAGAGGACGACATGGTGTAACCCGCTTTACTAGCAACCGGGTAACCCAGGCCCATAATGGCTCTTCTAGCCCGTAGACAGCGCTGCTGACGTAGCCTCTGGCGTGCAGAGTTATTGTGAGGGCGTCTCATGAAGAGCAAGGTCGGCAGTTTTACAAGAAATATCAGCTTGACCCAGGAAGGCATGGTGTGAGTGCTAGGAGAGCGGTGGTGCACGTTGAGCACGCACACGCTGGTGATGATGGAGAAGGTCACCAGCACCATGGTGAACATCAGGTACTTGCCGATGAGGGGCACATCCAGCGATGTGGGAGGAACAATCTTTGAGATCAAAAGGAGGAACACGGTGAGGGCCAAGAGGACGGAGATGCAGAGGGTCATCTTCTCCCCGCAGTCCGAAGGCAGGTAGAAGACCAGGATGGCCAGAGAGGTGATCAACACGCAAGGAATAATCAGATTGATGGTGTAAAACAGGGGCTTCCTTTTGATGATAAAGTCATACGTGAGGTCTACATAGGTGGGATCCAGAGGGTTCACGGTCCGTCTACCGGGAAGCGCCAAGATGTCCCACTCCCCACTGGGAGTAAAGTCATCCATGCTGGCCACCTCCGACTTCAAGATCAGGTCGATTTCGGTGTGGTCGTACGTCCAGGAGCGGAACTTGAGGGTGCAGTTCTGCTGGTCAAAGGGGAAATGTTTGACCTCGATCTTACAGGCGCTTTTGTAGATGGCCGGAGGGAGCCAGTTGATGCTGCCGTTGGAGAGGACGATGGCGTTGGTGAAAACTGTGACCTCATAGGTTCCATCAGCACTAGAGGAAGAAGGAGAAGGAAAACTGAAAGAGAGCCTCTGAATCGATCTCAGAGGCTTGTTTTATCAATCCTGCAATCATAGTTCAGTTCAGGGAATACTACTTCTAGTGAATATTCCTATTGCTACACTTTTTTTGGCAGACAAGCACAATTCTATTTCTAATTGGGAAGCTTGATTTGAAAAAGAATGTAGGATAGGCATATGAGTATTGAGTTTCAGTCATTGACTGGATAAAAAAAATACTACAGATTAATCAATATCACAATTAAAATATACAAAGCAAAGACTGACATCACATATGTGCTTTGGTGGGGCTTCAGAGAATCTGTTGGAAAAGATAGTTAGGATGAACAAAGACAGGGAGAATGTTGTTGAAACATTGTTTGAATTGTTGTACATAATAGAAAGAACTAATTATTTATAGTGCCAGAAACAACACCATGACATTTCAGTGCTGCTTACTTGTTGTACAGGACAATATCAGGGAGCCAGATGTGTCTGGAGGGAATACGCAGCTTGTCGATCCCTTCGTACTTGGCAGGGTCCCATGACAACCTGTAATCCACCCAGTGCTGGGGACACACAAAAGGCCTGGCTATCAAGTCTGAGTCCTGCTTCTACACACTTTCTCCAGACCAACTCGTATCCTATTACATGCTTCATTATCAGCGAATATGTTTGGAGCACAATTACAGCAGCAGTTTGTTCCACATTGAGAGACGAAGAATGGTTATGGTCTAATTCAAGTTCAGGGGGAAGGGCGTTTGCTGAGAGAGTAGATGACCGAGCTTCATGGAACTTACCTGAGTGAGCCAGACATTTGTAGTCATGATCTGTTCTCTTTCATTCTGGAAATGTGGACAAACGTGACAGAATTCACTTTTAATATGCAGAAAGAATATGCAGAAATACAAACATTTGCACATTTCTGGTGTGAAGGACTTTGACAAACTTGCAATGATTTAAGCCCTGAAGTATTAGGGTTCCCCTCCATTAAGACATTAATATTCACCCTCTGTTGCATAGTGTTGCCATATGGCAACAATTACTTTATCTTAAATTTTTTAAAGGCTATGATATAAAATCTGTTTTTACAATTAGGCGGGAAAGGGCGCTTTTATTTTGAAGGACATACAATTTATGAACGTCACATGACCAGGATATACTGTTCATGAACATTTGACATGTGAGCATTACTGCATTTTTTTCTAACATCCTGAAATAAATTTGTTGTCATATGGCAACAATATGCAAAATATGCCAAAATCCTAGTGCATACTACCTAATAGAGTCCTATTGACTTACATAGCATGAAACAATCCTGAGACTATGTTTACACTATTTTCTTACATTTGTTTTAATAAATCTATTATTTAGGCAATTTTAAGTAATAAAAACATTCCAAAAAGTTTTTACCATGTCTAAGTAATATTTCACACAGTAGAGGGTTAATGGCATATAGTATATAGAATATTTCTACCGACATTTAATGCAGGTATAATAAAGACAGTACAGCTGTTTTAGTTCCAGATGAGGGAAAAGGTGACAGAAATGTGTGAATTATCATCTTACTCACATGCACGCACACGCACACACACACACCCAGACACACACACACACACATTTGGAAAACATAACTGTGTTTAAACACTCTACTCTTGTCAGATTACTTGTTACATTTGTTGAGGGCACTGTCATCACACTGCCATGATATAGTAAAAGATTCCAAATGCCAATTACCTCCAAGGGTTACAATACAAACTCATAAAGTGAGACCGTGAATGAGCTTTGCTGCCTGGGTCTGCAGCTTGAGGAGCTTCCACTGTAAATCAGAGGAGAGCCTCTATCGCTGTGGATAAAACAGCTTTATGGCCCCTTTTAATCCAATGTGCTGAAGTTTCAATCTGGACATGACAGAGGCAGAGTTCACAGCTGACCAGATACAGTATATCCTCCTACTTCATCCATCCATTTACAGCTATGGCCTTTCAGCAGAGGCCGGTTTGTAATTAACTGCTTTCTCAAAGCTTCGTGGATTTCACTCTGTCTCATCCTCTTTCGCTATATTTCTTGCTTTGGCCTCCCTCCCTCTCTCTCTCTCTCCAGCGCATCTTCCGCCCCCTCACATGTACTAACAGATGCATGCACATCCTCCCGGTGAGTATTTGATGCGTTACCACACTGATCAGTTGAGCCAGAGAGACTTGCAGCTTCACTATGACTCTCTCGGTCCTGTTGACAGCTGGCCGGATGAGTGGGTTGTAGCGATCTTTTCCCAGCATCCAGTTCATGAGTCGCTCCTCTGAGTCAGCAGAGTTGCTACCTGCAGACACAATTTTCTTTAATGATTCTTTTAATGCATAGTATATAAACACATCCAACTGCAGGATACTACATTTATGTATATACACAGCACTTGCACACTAATGTGTAATATAAAGTATATTTTTACTCTCACTCTTATTTTTTTGGTCATGTTTATCACCTGCACAACTAACTCACTGAGGAAAAGTGTTTAGGACAATATTGCACCTCCTTTCACCTCCTGCAGATTGTATGAAGGCAGTGTATTGCATATATAAGGAGATGACAATTAAGAAATCCAAGGGTGACCGTGTTGTGGAAATCACATTAAACGTGATGAAATCCCTAAAGCTATGTCTAAACAATAATTGCATTTGGGAGGAGAGACATTTCTACAGCATGTTAATAATGTTGCTAATCATATTTGCCTTAAGCCAAACTACTGGTCTTATAAAATGAGACTAAGCGATAGATACCAATGCCTTAACTCCCCCTCATTTTCCCCCCCTCCCTGATTAATGAAGCCCATGTCCACGGGTGAAGATGTGCCTGATTGAAACTGATGATGTGAGCCCTTCTCATCTGGAGCTGAACGGGTGTGTGTAGCACCTCTTCCATTATTTCGGCATGCAGCTGCTTAATAATGCTTCCGCTACTGGAATAGCTGAGTCGACTTGGTCTATTCACAGAGGTGAGATTTTAACCGATGGGCCGATTCAAGAAGAATCACTACCGTGGTTAATATTAAGTCAGTCAATCATTTTCTTTACACGCTTATTCCTCACTGGGGTCACAGGGGTATGTTGGAGCCAATCCCAGCGTACTTCACCCCAGACACACACACAGCATTCACTCACGCACTTACGGGCAATTTAGAGTCTCTAATTAATCTAAGCATGTCTTTGGACTGTAGAAGGAAGCCGAAGAACCCGGAGAAAACCCAGACATGCAAATTCCACACAGAAAGGACCCAGCTCAAGGACTTGACCCTCCTCACTTGCTGTGAGGCAACAGTGCTACCCACTGCACCACCATGTCAACCTGGTTAACCCTCTATTGCATAGTGTTGCCATATGGCAATAATATGCAAATATTTTAAAAATTGCAATAAAAAAATGCATATATTGCATAATTGTAAATATATTTTAAATATATCTATTATTTAGGCCATTTTAAGTAACAAAATCATTCAAAACACATTTTACCATGTCCATAATAGTTCATGCAATAAAGGGTTAATATTCATGGCTGCAAAACCTCAGAAATTCATCAAATGTGCTCACTTTGAAGCTATGTGGTGACATGAAAAGTAACAAATGACATTAGACCAACTGCAAAGCTCACTTCTAAAGCTCTGTAATGCTTTTCTATTCTTGTTCAGTATCAAACTGTGTGTGTATTACCAGGCCACAGACTCCTAGAGTTTTTTGCAGGGTGTGGCATACACCACAGTCCACCCTGTGGGTCAGTCCCTGCTGCAGCGGCTGTGCCTCTGTCAGCCGTTTGGCTGAGATCCATCCAAACACAGGAGGACCTCTGCAGCACTCTGACAGATGGTGCCTTGTCAAAGCCCTCGGAGACCAGTGTCAAACAAGCGCTGCCTTCCCCAAAGGTGACGGCCGCTGGCAAACCACCCAAAACTTGGCAATCATGTGCTGTGAGCTGCCATTTGTGTGTGTGTGGGTGTAGATTTAATGTGTATAATGAACAGCATCTCATAAGGGTTGTTTTGATATCCCATTGATTCAGAGAGAGGTCAGGCGTGTTAATACAACAGTGGAGTCAGCCCAGTGGAGTTGATAAGGTCACTCTGCACAGCACACCCACCGAAAAACATTATTCTACAAAAATGTAATCTGTTATGCTACTAATGATGTTAGAGAGGGTCTCCCTCACATAATAAAAATATGTGAATGAACCAGGTGGAACTTCAGCTTGGTTTTACGCTATAGGAATACCATTTCCCTTCTTCTACACCTGGTTATTCCACATGATTAGTTTTAAGGAGACATGTTCACATTTTTCTGATTCTACTTCACAATCTTCTTCATATTTATGTGTGTAGGCCTCATCTTTGCGAACCAACAAATCTGTTTACATACTATGTTGTGTAGGATCCTTATTTACTGGCAAAGTTCTTCTTTTACTGCATGTTCTAGTCTTGAAATAGACTTGACTATAGACTGAATCCCATTGATCTCCACCCCTCACCGTGGTCATGTGACATTGTGATGCTGAGGAGGACATTTTACACCCAAAAGTTTCTGGTAACTGTCCAATTATTATAATTAGGAAAGCTGCAACTATTCTAAAAACGTTCAGCCATATAAATGTTGACTCTAGATGCCACAACAGGACTGACTCATCAAAATGCAGATCATGTCATATGAACTGTATATTTCTATTGTTCTTTGTCAGAAAGATTTCTTTAAACATTGTTTCAATTCCAAATTATTTAATTCCACTTACAAATATAATCGTATCTCTTTTCTCTATAATCGACCCTCTGAAATTCACATAGTGAAGGCTGCGCTCAAAATCAAAAGCTGTGATGCAACTTTGGGACGTAAAAAAACAGCTCAGAGACTCGCTGCCCGCTCTGATACATTCGGAGGTGGCACAGACAACTTACAATAGCCTAAGAGACACAAAATGTAAATGAAGACACACTTACAGTGAACCAAAGACAAAAAGTAAGCGAGGAGGAGAGCCCGCGTCATTTTTTCGGCACCATCCGGTCTCAGAGCTGCGGTGTTGAGCGCGCCTCTCCTCGGACATGCCGGACTCTACGCGCCCCCCTGTCTGGACACTTTCCCAGCACCGTGCAGATCGATCCCTGAAAAAGGAAAGTCAGTCACCGAGCAGCCAGATGAGTTGTTACGCGTTGTTACTTTACAACAACCCGCCCGATCCTTTTTTTCCTTCTTTGCGCTTCGCCAGCGCGCGTCAGACCGGACCTGCAGGACGCGCAGCTGCCTCCGTCTCTCACAGGGCTCTAATCGGCTGCTGCAACTTTCCAGCAGCTCAGCGTCTGTTTTAGGTGGTGGGTTTCATATGCTGTATGTCACATCGAAGATGCTGCGCTGTATTTTGCAAAATTAAAACGGGAGATGAGGTTTATTCACTAGTTTTTAAGAGGCGTGTTTTACCCGAATGAAAGGAAAGTAGGATATTTGGGCGTAAAACACTTGTGAAAAGTCCCAGTTTATTTCTGGGATCTGATCCACAATAATAAATGATTGTACCATCATCATTTATTATTATCAACGTTAAGACACATAACAACTGAACTATCACCCTAACTTGCTGTGGAAATTAGGGTGGAAATTCTTTTTTTTTTTAAACTGGGAATGTTTACCAGTCTAAAAGTAGAGTTTCTCTCACTTTTAGTTACTGTCCCAAACCAGATTTAAGTCCAATTTCAGGATAATTGTGTCCATTGTAAACCTGGAGGCTATAAATCCCTCACAGAATCTTCAGCCGAGCCCAGATGTTGACATCCACATCTGGGCTTGATTCTTTTCCCACCAACAAACATTAGTGGGCAATCCCAGTGACTCGTGAACATTTGCTGAATTCACACGGCTCAGCGGGAGGATGATAAATGATTCCGTGCTGCTGGATGTGAGATTTACAGTCATGAAGAGCAGTCAGTCCAGGTCACATCAGATTTACAGTATGCTTGCTCATGCTATGCTGCTTAAAGCCTCATTATACTGGCCAGTAAATGTACTGTATCAGACATGAAGAGGAGCCGCCCCAAGGATCCACCTGGGGTTATAAATTTGAACTCCAAAGATTTATATTCTGGATTATTGAGGGACGGTCAATAGGGGCTAATTAGGTTTTGACCTTTACTTGTTCAGGTCAAAGTCATTTGTTTGCAAAGTTGTAAGTGTGTCCATGATATTTGTTTCCATAAAAATTTAAAGCAACATTGCATTTTTTAAAATCAGACTCAGTAGCTTTGTTAAAGGACTGTAGTGTTTTTGCTCCTTATATTGGTCTTTTTTTCTTTTACCACAAATGATATAATAAATAAGTTCATATGACATTATTTTCCATCAACAAATCCATTATCAAAATGTATTTCCGTAGAGAAAAAAGGTTAAATAAGGTAATAAACGTGTCAACGTGAAAGGCAAATGCTAATGAAGCCGTACCCTGACCCTCGTTTCTCTGCACTATATGAAGATCAAATTACTTTCTGCGTTGGCACTGAATAACTTGCTGATGCAGTAATATCACTTTTGGTTTTGAATATAGAGAATATTATATAAAAAGCCTAAATCACTGCAGCGTGTCAGCCAGTAATGTAAAGTTTACATCTGTAGTAAATCAGCTTAAACATGGAAGGTCTTATCGCGATAGCAAATTGTTGTAAATTGTGACTCGTCCTTCTGTGGAAAAGAAAAGACACTGAAACTGCACCGTCTGCACTGTCTTCTTTCTCCTTCCTCACTCCCCCCAACGCTTGAATGAAATGCCTAAACTTCAGAGCTCGGCATTCGTTTTCATTATCACAACCCAAATGTGCAGAATGCCTCAAATACACTGACGTTCCTAACGCTTTTAAAAAGATCCCGTCAACCTGAGATTTAATACTAAATGGCAGACTTGACAATATTCTCTGAATATGAAATGAACTGCAGTACAGACATGAGTTGTGAAACATAACTCCTCCGAAATGATCCATGAGCCAGTTCATTTCCTAAATGGCTGCCCACTTCATCATGCTGCACGGTGATGACAAATTACAGGAACACATTCTGTGAAATGCTTAATATCAACAATATATAATTCCTGATTGGAGAGGAAGAAGGTGGTTTGGATTTTGGATCAAAGCCACTGATGCCATCACTAAGAGGATCCCATCCCTAATGTATCAATGGATCGATGGATAAATACATTATTTATTCCAAAAGGTGGTTTGCTGAGTACTTGTCACCATTCTACTATTCTTTATTCTTAACCCCCTGCTTAATTGAAATTTTGAATTACCCCCAGTGTTAATGTTTCCTAAATGATCAGGATGTTCACACACACACACACACACACACACACACACACATTCATTCATTTTCATGGTAAGCAGGCGCACAAACTATTCAGTGAGATATTGGCGGCTGTCTTTTTTTATTAACCCCGGTGACGAGGCCCTTGGGAGAAATACTCGCTGGCCTTTCTGAATCATAAAGCGCGAGCTTTCCTTTTTCATCAAGAAGGTGCAACATTTTAAAGGTTTAAGTGGCAGAAAAAGAACAGCTTTGTCACCCAAGGTTCACTGCCGTTAGCAATGCACTGAAGTAGTAAAAAAACCCATAAAAGCTGACAACTTGTCACAAATTCTTAAAAACATAAGACATTATTTTAAATTTGATGGAATTTGGGTTTGTTTAAAAGATCCTGCTTTCATGCCCAGTTACCCCAAGTAAAAAAAAAAAACACTGTCTTGGGGGCATCTAAGAGAATATAAAATATGATACTTCCCTAGGGTCATCCACTGTGCAAGAAAACTTGATAAAATGCCCTCTGGGGGCTTTTTTCACCCCTGCCCCTGAAAGAGTGTAAGTCCACCACTGATACACATGTGATTGTGTCAATGCAGCAGCAAGATCCAATTCATGAATATACTGTAAATTTTTGGCTATGTATTAACTTACAAAACCAGTGGCTCTCCCTTTATGTTGTTATGCAAGGAACACATTAAGTGTCAGTCATGATTATTTAATAGACTAAAGACAATAAGTCCACATTTTTGGAGCCTTAAGTGAGACAGTGGATTTAAATCTTGGTTTATTAATAATGAAAACACTCAATGGGGAAGTCAAGGGTCACAGCATAAATCATTTTAAGGGTGCAATGTCTACATTTCTGGGCTGCTATCTTACATTTCTGCAGTGACTTTGCTGTTTTGGCTTGGATGTGAAGTGCTTTAAATTATCGTCATTGCTCACATCCCTTAAATCAAATTCCCTCGAGTGACCCTGCCTTGACTGTCAGTGAATACAATAAAAACAGGAAACAAGCTCCAGAAATGATTAAAACAACCTCTCAATGTTTAACTGAAGCAAAGTTCAGCTATCTATTCTCCAAGGATGGATACAGGGTTGGCCATGCCTTTATTGTTCTCCTCCTTTAGATTTCTCTACTCAGGTATTACTCACGCCTCCTTCTATTGCCTCCAATTGGTTCAAAATGCTTTTTCTAGAGTTATTACTGGTTAAAGAAAATGAGATCATGTTACTCCAATTCCTGTGTCCAGTTCCTTCTGGCATTGATTTTAAAATCATACTGATATTTTATGGTTGGCCACCAAGGCTTTACATGGCCAGACCTGTAAAAGATCTACCAACCACTTATGCGCTGGTGCTTTCTTGGTTTTCAGGGCTTTCAATTCTGGCTGGTAAACAGGGGTAGTTGGGATTTACAGACTAAAATTAGGGTTATTAAATCTACCACTGCTGTTAAACCCTTATATAAAACGTTTTTAGCTCAATGTCATGTTCAGAGACAAACGGGTTCAGTTCGGACATCGGGAAAAGACTCTATGTACAGAAATGTACAGGTTTCAGGGCAGGGGAATCTCACACTGTGATGCTGTTACAGCAGAACACCAAACAGCCACAGGACAGGCAGGCACAAAGCAGGAAGTGCTGATGCAGGACACTTGGTCGGGGACAGAAGGCCGAGGTGGGTGGTTACCCTGACAACGAGGAGGCAGGAAGGTCAGGAACAGGCAGGGTCAGGGTGGAGATCAGACCAAGGAAGAGTGCTTGGAGCACTTGGTGCATCTATCTATCTATCTATCTATCTATCTATCTATCTATCTATCTATCTATCTATCTATCTATCTATCTATCTATCTATCTATCTATCTATCTATCTATCTAACAATGGATGGGTTTTTTGGGGTCTAAATCAACCTTATTTGAATCCTACTCTTTATGCCCTATAGGACAATGGCTTAAGTGAAGACAGTGACAGTGAAGTCAAACCTTTTAGAAAAGAGATTTTTTTTAGGAGATTATAAAATAATATGCCTTGACTTGGATGATTTCACAAGCTTTCATAATATATAATAGTGGCTACTTCAAGAAGCAAGATAATCTATGGTGCAGAACAATGAAACAAGCACACAGATCATATAGTGGTAGGTGACCATCAAAGCTAATGTTCAAAAGAGGAAAGTGCTTACTATAAAGTGCTAGTGTATGTAATATAAAGTGATGCTGCATAGATTAAAATATGTATTACACAAATAAAAAGTGCTAATCTAAATTGCACGATGCCCTTGTAAAATGCTATTGCATTTTAATATAAAGTAATGTGCATATCAATATAATCAATATGTAGCCAAATATAAAGAAAGAATCTGAATAGATCTTCAGTCTATTAAAATCTTGAATGTCATAATTTTATTTAAAATCTTCCACATTTCAAAAAGTGATCAAAGCTGGATAATGGGTTGTGTACAATTACAAAACAGGCAAAGAAGACCTGGAAAAGTGATGAAAAGGGGGAACTGTCTCTTAATCACTTTGATTTAGGTGACATGGTTAATTTAAGTTTTGAGTTTGCACTAAGGAATGAAAGGACAGTTTAAGCCAGATTTAAAGTTGTCTAATGTCACACTAGAATATTTTAAAAGGCCTAAGTCACTTTATTATTTAATGTTACATAAGTGACACACAGTCATTCACTGTCAAGGCCTTTTTGATTGAAATGATTAATAAATAATATATTCTCTGCATTTGAAAAGGTCAGTCAATCAGTCCTCTTCTCTACCTGCTTATTCCTCATTAGGGTCACAGGGGTCTGCTGGAGTCAATCCCAGCACAGGGATACACCACAGATGGTCACCAGCCTATCATGGGGCACAGACACCATTCACTCACACATGTAGACAGAGTTGACAATTAACCTCACCATATATTTTGGACTGTGGGAGGAAGTTGGAGAACACATGCAAACTCCACAGAGAAAGGTCCCAGACCCAGGACCAAGGAGGTCTTAAACCTGCGAAAAGGTATGATATTTCAATAAAAATATGATATAATGATATAACACAGAAGAGAAACACTAAATAACATAAAAACAGAAAAGGCATGGTTTATGAAAACATTTCATTTTAAAAGTTACCAATAAAAGAAAATAATCAAAGAAAACCAAGCTGCCTTACTGACAAGTATGTAACCATACAGCTGGCTTTTATAAATCAAAGTGATCTAAACAGATGCAGATTCTGCCACAAACAGAATCCAGCCGTCCCAGGTTGACAGTGGACAGGTTAATATGTCAACAGACATTTACTGTACGTGTGTGAGAAATTTTCCTGTGTGCCAGTGTGATGGAAGAGAAATGGCTAATCAAATATTTGCTGCTGTTGCAGTACCATGTTGCACCAGTGCAATCCCACCCTGTGGAGGACATATATCAAGCAGACAGTTCATTACCTGGAGTGCTTGGCTCCTGTACCGGAGAGCCTCATGTGAAGTTATCAATTACCCAACGTCCATTGATTGTAGAGGGAAATTAACCCATCTCATTGGTTCATGCAGGATGTTGTAACATTATGATAATCTATGGATGCAACTGTGATTTTTTTGGCCTGTGTAGTTAATTTCAGCCAGCGAATTAGTGAATTAGCAATGACGGACACACTGTTACACATCGGATTAATATATTGATTTGTCGAGTGACTGAAAATATTTAGTTTCACCTTTCCAGCAAAAATGCCAAATAGTTGCTGGGTTGTTTTGTCTTGCATTGTCACATTTTGTCACTTTAAAATAAAAAATGTAATATTCAGTTTTGGTTTGTTGATTGGTGTCATATCCAGGTGCTGTTTTAAGTCTTGTCTTTACTTCCTGTTTTATTTTGAAATCTTGCCCCGATCATCAGTCCTATGTTCATGATCCTCACTTTCCACCCCTTGTTCAGGTTTTATATTTTATTGGATACTAAACATTTTTTAGTTTCCTCATAGAGTGGTTTTCAGTTTTTCCACAGTTACTAGTGTTTTGTTTCCTCTGTTTAGAGTGATTTTTATTTTCTTAGGTTGAGTGTTTTTCGTTATACCTCATTATAAAAGACTTTTATTTTGATACTTTGTCTTTGAGTTGTGGATTTTGATCCAGAATCCTTATCCAGTCGTGACAGTTGGACACTATGAGTCATTATAATATGTTACCTTGGACTCCTTGGGATTTTTTTCCAAATTTATTTGAGATTTTTAACTGACAATGAAAATATATCTAATATCATAAACATACTGATATTTGTGGATGCTTAGAGGCCACTGGCAGACATCTGATTTTATATGCACCATATGTCTGACCACAAACATTTATTATGCACTGACCACAAAATAAATATATATAAATTTATGAAAGCAATCACTTTTGCTCATTGATTCCTATTACGGTCAGCAAAACATTTTACTACGGTGTAATTCAGATGGCAGTGTGGTTCCAATTTAACTTGAAAAATGATCGACTTTGTGTCAGGGGGATGAAATTACAACTTTTGCAACTTTGCCTCATAAACCTATTTGCGATGTCCAAGTAGCCGGTATTCTTGTATTGTCAAAACATCTGCACTGAGCTGATGGGGAAATATTATTAAGGGAGATCAAGCATGTGCCTAATCGCTAGCTTTTTTAAAATTAAAAAATAGTAAGAGAGACAGGAAGGGGAGCAAAATGACATAGAATGCAATACTCAGCTTATCTCAGCAGTCCATATCTGTTGCGTCAGGCTGAGCGCTGAGCAATAAATATTCTCTGGAGAAGACAGATTAGCCTGTTCATTAATGTATTCAGCTTCTCCCTCATAGACAGGAAGGTGAGACCGCTCCCAAGTGCAGTGTCCAATATGTCATACAGCATGAGTGAAGAAGATATATGGGCTTACGTGACACCAGCAGATAGAGCAGGACTTTAATGTGACCTCCTGAATGTACTCTGCAGTGCCATTTTTTACAGCTCAGGGTGTGTGATATTAAACCACACCTGTCTTGAGGCGGAGCCCCACAAATCCTAAAAGGATCGATTGGTCTGGGCCATCCCTGATTTCCTCTTCCCCCCTCTCCCCACAAGCTTGATTTAGAGGTGGCCTTCTCCTAATATCCACAGTCAGGGAGCTTGTCTGGTCGTTTTAGCCATCAAAGCCTTCGCCGCAGTGGATTGAAAGTTGAAAGGCCGGTTTTACCAATTGTAGGCCACAGATTACCTGGACCTGGAACTAGAATAAAGAGATGTCACGCTTTGCAGGGCGCTGCAGTGAAATAAAGTATGTCTTCTCAAATGTTGCACTGGAGACAAAATAGATGATAAATTGAGGGAAAAGGAAACTGAGACGGTTGTATATCAGTGTACATTCGAAATCTGTGTATGAACATATGATGTACAGTTGTGTTCAGAATAATAGCGATAAAGGATTTTATATCCTAAATCAAAATGTGAAGAAAAAGGTGTCATTTACTTTACAGAAAACAAAGGAAAATTAGGCTGTTAAAAAATAGCAGTGTCTGAGTTTGTTTTTTTTTACAAACCTTCAAATCTTCAGGATTTATCATTCCTGTGAATCACTCAAGTAATATTTAGTTGTTCTTCTGGCACCTATGAATGGATATTTCAGCCTCACAATTCCTCTGAATTTCTTGTTTACCTCAGAAACAACATTTTTGATGTCAGCCAGTTATGGTTTGGGGATTGGGTTGGTCACTCCAGAACTTTAATTTTGTTGGTCTGAAACCAAGATTCTGCTGGTTTACTGGTGTGTTCTTGTTGAAACACAAGGGCATTTCCTCCAACATGGTCCAACATGACCTCTTCACTTGTTTTGATATAGGCAAACTGATCCATGTTTCTTCACATTTTGATATTGATTTAATTTAGGATATAAAATGCAATGCTATTATATAGAACACAACTGTGCATGAGTGTGTGCACATGCACTCTACTCTGACTGAGTACACACATTTTTGGTATGTGTGTAAATGACAGAACACTTTGCTACATGGTTCTCCTGTGTTAAGAACTGTAAAATTGATCCCATTTGTCACTGTGAGGTCTTTTACATAAGCACTATTTACTGACAACCATTCCCACAATCACAGCTGACTGGAATCAATTCTTTCTGCCCTAGATGAGATCTTAATGTGCTTAGAAAGGTGTGTCTAAGAGCTCCTAGACAACAGTGGGATCGATGCAAAGCCATGCACAATGTTATCTGTAAATCTTTTCTTTCTGCTTCTTTGGTCATTGCAAGAGTTAAATGTCAGTAGCAAAACAAATGCAAGCCGAGAGGGACAGAAACAGTCAGAATGGAGGCAGGTAGGTAGGTAGATAGGGACAGAGCTGCTTAAAAATACTTAGCTCATAGCTCATAGCTGCATAACCTCAGCTTTCTGACGAACTGTGACTGCCTCATAAAACCCATATGATTGAAAATCCTTGCCATCAACGTAAGATAAAAAGGAAATCACAGCAAGAGTAAATTTGTGATGCCTCGAGAGAGAGAGAGATAAAACTTTTACGATTATAAAATGTGGGTAAATTTTCTTCATAATTGACAAATCTAACAGTTGTGGTGGAAAGTATTATTTATATGTGCAGTATGTGAGTCGTTTAATGATGGAGATTTGTAATAGCGATCCTGTTTCACACACAAAACCTGAAAATGGTATTAAATACAGATAAAATACACCACAAACAAATAAAACATCTTCTAATATTAAAACAAAACATCAAAGTCATTACAGAGCTTCTTGGCATTTATGTTTTCATTTTCCAAATGTACAAACAAGTATCATCCAGTCCATCACATAGAAGATGTTTGTCTTTGCTCAATCACGTTGTTTGGGAGATAAAAACTCCCTGTCTGTTGATTTCACAGCATGAAACAAATATTGCGACATCAATGATATAATAAACATTCAGTATCCTGAATTCATTTGTGTTGGAACAGGAAGAACAGGAGACATGGGGCCTGGCCAGACATATGATTAACTATGATGAAGTGGAACTGACAGTGCAACTCTGGTGTTATTGGACCTTGGAAGCTGAAGCCCTCTCCTGGGGCTCATACAGTAGTAGGGATAGAGCTGTGCACATTCAATCGATGCCTATCAATGCTGGACATGTAAATGACCAACCTGGACCTGGGCCTGCTGGGGCCTGATGAGGTGGTTGATCCCGCTGGGTGGAAGCATCTTAAGGAGCACATGATTGAACCCGATGTTGGATAAAGTGGAAAACTCACCACCTAGTTGTTGGTGTTAGAAAATGAAAAACATCTGGTCGGAAGATATACTAGCTTTGAAAAATAGTTCAAAGCTATTGGTGAGTTTTAACAGATGTCAAACAGATAAGATAAACATTCTGTTTATCATGATTTTGTAATGAGTTTTCTCCATATGAATCTGAATCCATTTGTGTGATCAGAAGAGACCCATAGAGATTGTAAACAGGCGGTTGAATTACCTGGAAACTCATACTTACAGAATGATCAGTGACTGATGTTACTGACCTGTATGTGACTGGAGCTTTCATGTTGCCCAGTGGATATCTTAATGACATCTCTACATTTGGCCAGGATTATGCCTCTGTGATTCAATTCAGTGTCTGTGTTACCATCAAACCAACTCTCCGGGGAGTGTGATGGAGAGGATGAAGCCACTCTCATCGTCAATGGTACCCGAGAGACCACAGAGACCCTCGGCAGAGATCTCATCCTGGGAGGATGGGTTCAGATGGTGAAGTGACTGATTGTCTGTCTGCACCGGCTGCTAATGATGCAGGGCGGAGATAATCAACTAACCACAAGCAACGTGGCTGGAAGTTACTCCAAAATAAGTGAAACGGATTGGATTTGAGGCTGCATTTTCCACATGGAAATCCGACCATCCATCAATTAGCTAAAAGCAAATAGCCTCAGGCCAAGGAGGATGCAGTAGTTTGTTAATGGCTATGTATCCACATAGCTGATTTCCATCGGGTGTGTGTGTGTTTTGCATAGTGGAGCAGATAATGCAATCTTGAATTATGCGGTAATATTTTGCGGTCATATTTTTGTCAACAATGCTATGAGGTGTACAGGTTGTCTTTACAAAATGATGTATTCACTGTTTGAACAGTCATTAACATGTACATGTTAGAACATTTGTAACCACTATTTCAATCAGTGCAAAATTAAAAAATGAAAGACAAGAGCAATAAAAATATATAATTTGCTTGAATTGAATGAAATTTGTATCCACAGTGGTCATGTTGAGCTACAAAGGAAGAAAGAAAAAAAAGAAAGGATGTGTATATATGTAATGTGAGTGTTAATTAGACATCTAATATAATTTTTAAGTGATTTAATTCTTCAATGTGACATTTTATTGCTTCCGTTTTTGATATAAGACATTGTTTGAAGAAAACTAAATGATTTGTTAGGAATCTTCCTGTTATAAAACATGACAATTTTTCATTCCGAGCTTAACGACCAAGTTATGCAATGATATGAAAGAGCCTTTCCTTGGCCTTAGATCAGAGAGCGAGGTTAGGGAACTGGCCTTCCCTTGATTAGATGTATGTTATAATCCTTGCATTGCATAACATAGTCTACACTTAAAATGAATTATGCCCCTGTTCGTTTACAGCATAGCTGATGCGGAGGACATCCATTGAAAAGTTTGTCACAGCCTTGGCTCAGGGTAACAAGGACCTTAGTGAACAATGCTTTCAATACAGCAAAGTTAGCAGGATGTAAACAGGGTTTTCTGGAGAGATCAATACAGGCTGTTATCTAGATAGTCAACTTATCTGTAGCCCTGATGACACCTACAGATCGGTCACTGACTAGTCCACAGGTAAAGGTAAATTGGATGTATCACAGCTTCTCAGCACAGCCCTGTTCTCCACAGCCCTAAATACTCACAGGACAAGCAAGGCAGACAGCTGGACAGGTGCAGGAACTTTTATTGTTTCATAGTGAAGTTATGAAAGTCAACTTATCTGTTGACTAATCTTCCTTATTCTTAGGAAGATTAGATAGTTTTTTCCTCCTTGGTAAGTGAAATTTTGTTGGTTAGTTTTTATTAGATATTCCTTCCCACTTTGGTGAAGCGCGTTTTGTTCTAGTTTAGCTTTTAGGGGGAGGCCTGTAAATAAACTACACAAACCTGATCATTCTGCACCTGAGTCCTGTTTGTTCTGGGCTTGACATTATACAGTTAAGAATTTTTCAGAAATAGCTTTGCACTCAAAGAATAGTACCATTAGAGAACTGGTCCCCCTCAATACACATATGGCATTGGATCTTAGTGCAGTTAACAATAAAACATAGCACATAGGCTGTAGGAACAGGTCAGAGTCATGAAAGTAGCTGTAACAGCTAACAGCATTGGCCTGGGGACAAGTCCCCAACATAGAAGCCACTGAAAAATGTCAGGTTATGAAAGCCACTGTATTCACTTATATGACTATGACTGGAAGATGCTAGCTGGCAGTTAAACAACAGATGAAAGACCCACTGCCAATGATGCTGAAGCATGAACAAAGCTCAAGTTAGCGATAACGCTTAGTGCAACTTAATCTAGAAAAAATACTCCATAGTTTTCATGTTTCAGGTGCTACTGTCCAACCTCCTCCCCCCCAAAATACAAGCCAAACTAGCAAGATAACAGAAGAGATTGACTAAAACATGCAACTAGCCTAAGGGGCTTTCATCAAGATGCAGGCATACTAGGATGTAGGCAACCCTAAAACTGTGTTGGACTTGGTCCTTTCTCTTGTATGTCGTATGACAGGTTCATATTAAAATAAGACTAAATGGCATCTTGTGGCCATTGCACAAGAATGAAGAGCTTGGTACCTATGTACTTTCACACCTCTGCACACCTGGCCAAATATTGAGGGCTGCAACTCCTGTGATTTTTCTGTTAAAATGATTTTAGCACAAGCATTCAGATTCTGTTAAATATCAGCGTCAAGCATCAAGTGTTCTGTTTCAAATAAAAGTTTCACAATGCCAGAAGGTTTGAAAGTGGGTGCCCTGTACCCATACTCTAACGCAGCAGAAATGAACAGTGTTGATTGATGAAGCTTGTGATTTACCTCAAGTGCTATCTACAGTTTGACTTTGGTTGCCTGCTCAGTTCTGAGCTAGTTGATACAGTAAGTGTGTGCTTTAGCACCTCAGTCATAACTCTGGATGGTCAGGATAGAGTAAGTGCTACTCTTTGCCTGCATATGCCTCCTATTTTCAGGCCCATTGCCCATGGCCAGGCAGGGTATGATTTAGATGATATTTGTCCTCTTAGCTAATTGATTTAAGCCGGGCCTCCTTCCCCCATTGTCAGCCTGTCAGGATCTCTCACTGGCCCAGTAAACTGTATTAGCATTAGGATTGGCAATGGTGCGCTCATTTACAAGACCCTTCCACCAGCCCTCTTTGCCTCTTGCCAGAACAGCAGTGCCCCGGGAAGTAAATAGACTTTGGCCTGAATGTGATTAGGCAACAGTTTACTTAGTTAGACCACATGAGGAACAACAGATCCCACCGAACAGTGATTCCACAGATATCCAATTAGATTGGCTCAACACAGTCCATTTATACCAGTACACTGAGACTCGTGAAAAATAGTCTGCATGAATACAAAATATGGAGACTGCCATCCAACAGTTTCTCTTTATGTCCCCTGCTGCTGCTATAGTATAGAGTATATCAATGTGCATCATGGCTTTTGTCTGGATTAATGCTTGGTATCTTATAAAGGAAAGAACAGAGTACCAACTGTCCTTATCTCAACCTACACAGTTATTAATGTTGGTCTTGTGTTTATTGCTAGATTTTGTGTTGTTGCTTGTCACTATCATTGTTTTTTTTCTCAACTCAAAGTAATTTCATCACCACACAGACTTGTTATTAACTTGATAATGGTCAATTATTCTCCTGGTGTGACGCATCTGTTTACATGCGACGTATCGCCTATTTTAGGACTCACACTTCTCCTTCAAATCTGACTTCATGTAGCTGTTAACTTTGTAACTAATGATAAAAAGCGACTGCTCAGACACTTCTGGCATTACCACTGCAGTTCAAGGTGACATTTGCTCTCTTTTAGAGTAATGGCCCTCTGTGGGCTCATTGGAGAAACACTTAAGCCGACTAAGACCCATGGAATTGACAAGTGCCTTTTTAATGTAATTATGTTTTGGAAGACTCTGGCATGAGAAGAAACTAATTTGTATTTTATATCATGATGCACAATGTACAAATTGTAATATGTTTTTACATCATGTTTTTAGATTATGATGTATTAATGTATAGTGACATAGTTATAGTAATTGTGGCTCTTTAGAATCATTAACCCTCTATTGCACAGTGTTGGCATACGGCAACAGTTACTTCATCTTTCACAGTTAGGTGTGAAAGGGGGCTTTTATTTTTGAAGGACATATAATTTATGAGGTTTCATGACCAGGATATCCTGTTTGCTCATTGATATTTGACATGTAAGCATCACTGTCTCACAAAGGTCTTTTATTCAGAATTTGGAAAAATGTTCACCAAACAAAAAAAAAAACTTGAATTTAATTTGATGTTATAAGTTTTTATTTTCTAATATGCTAAACTAGATTTGTTTCCATATGGCAACAATTATGGAAAATTACCAGTGCATACACCCTAATGGAGTCCCATTGACAAAACTATCCTAAAACTATGTTTACAACCTTTTCTTATATTTCTTAAATATATAATTATTATTATTATTATTCAGGCCAATTTAAGGAATAAAACATTCAAAACATGATTTTTATAGGAATATTTCATGCAAGAGAGGGTTAACACTTTCATGTGGAGAATTAATAAATGGAGTGAACTATTTTCATGTCTTTCATGTCTTTTGTTACTCATGATTTATTTAATGAATAGTTGTCCTTAGTTTTACGTCATATCCAACTAGCCTATTTTCATATCGGGAGATATTCTATGATATAAATGATGGTACATTGGGCTTTTATCACCCCTTGCAGCATACTCAACATGAGTTAAGCTCATGTGAATCAATGGTTTTATAGAAAGGACCTTATATTCCCAATGAAGAATATAACAGATGCTTTCCATCACTGGGTGCGAGATAAAGAGTTTGTGGGTAAGTGAACTTCCATCACTGTTAGTTGTATGAATGACGCAAAGACATAGAATGTGCTGCAGTCAGGATGAGGGCTGTGCATGAACCTTCCGCTCTGCCTTTGCTTGTATGGTCACTGTTCGCCAGGAGAAAATTGAATATTGCTCCTCCTTGGTGGGAATGGTGCTGTCTTTCCTGACAAACTGCTGTGCTGTATGTGGTGAATCAGCAGTAGAGGCACTTGAGGAATGGCTTTAGTAATCCAAAACTCAACATCTAAACACCTCGGGATCCTTACAAGGCATCGGTTTGACCCCATAGTGGCTTGGACACACCTATTTTTTTTCCTGCAGTGATGAACTTTAACAGTTGTATTGGCCATTACGTGATTTTTGTGAAGAGCTATTGGACAAAAGTGGAGTTCAATTGATTCAGTTTCACATCTGCTGTACATAATCCTACAGTTCATGAAGCCTTAATTTCATGCTTTAATTCGATGTGAATGTTTATTGCTCAGTGTGATAGCTATAGCTATGGATTAATGACAGCATTGGCATTTAGACTGGTTCCCAAGTTTCACTTTCACTACGCAATTCTGTCTGCTACCAGACTCAAAGCCCCCGGAAAATGAAGGCTGGATTTACGGCACAAAATTAGAAACGATTATATTAGGCAATTATACTGCCAAGACAAACCAAAGTCACAACCATTTTGGTCAAAATTGAATTATGGCTATGTAACTTTTAGAAGTTTGTTTTATCTTGTGATGAATTGTGACAATTTTTTATTGCATACGTTTTTGCATAAATTGTCAGTGTGAAGACTGTAATATTTCATTCAAAGTCATTTTTAACTCATTCATGACCAAAGCAGTGATGATGAAGGTGGTGAGGATGATGACAAGTGAATATTGTAACAAAATAATATTTGATTCCTTTGTTTTTTCTCATACACACCAACTTTTTAAACATACAAATAATAAAATTATTAAATATAGATGTAGTGAGAATGTCAAGACAGGAAGAAAAGACTACAAATTTAGTTACTGCAGTTTGTCTTTGTGCTACCTGTATGCATGTTTAAGCTATTAATTAGAGAATTATCACTTAATTAATCTCACTTTAATAAGCACATTACCACTGTTTGTCAATAAAACATTTGGCTGGACAGTCTAATGACTTTAAAGCCATTTTTCTCAGTTTTCATAGTTGGTAGGGCAGAATAGACACAATGAATGAACTCCAAATGGTTTATTCTTACATTAATCCCACCTCCACTCCAATGCCAACCCCTGCTGTAGCTACTTGTTTGTTACTCAGACTGTTATTATGGGATATTTCTTTTTATTACGACACAGTGCAAATCATTACAATAGCTTTTGCCTCTTGCCAAATTCAATACAAATAGGGACAATTTCAATTCATCTCTTCAGTGAATGTTTCTTTCCTCTCTCTTATTTCCAAAGTAGTGTGATCATGTCTTCATGGAGCTCTGAGGAAAACAGTGACTGATCAGGTCTTGTTGTTGAAGTTAGTTCTCCCTTCAAATAATGTTCTGCTCCTGTTAGAATTGTGTTTTCTGTAACACCAGCTCCACAGCTGGGGTTAAGCTTTAAGTTATCCATTAAGTATAGTTTGGTATAAGGGAGATAACTGATTGGGGTTGAAAATTAGGTTATAGTTATATCTAGGCATAGCAGAGATAAAGTGGCTGTGGTTAAGATAAAGTTGGGTGCAGGACAACATAAGAGGAAACACATATCAACAGAGGAAGAGACTTTGACACAACACCTGGTTGTCTTGGTAACAGTAGCATCGACAATAATAATTGCAAACGCCAGTAGGGAAAAGTTGAAAAGTTATATACTTCCACTTTAAAGATTTCATTAGGAAAGCGGTAACCTTGCTAAACCATAACAATTTGATCAGTGTAAAATATTATTTAAATGGGATAAAAGGTTATGCATTTACATCTTATAATGAGGTTTAAAGTCAAAAAGACGGCACGCAGCCTCCGAGCTGTTGACTTTTGCTCTTGTTCATAAAAAAATAATAAAAGCTTGTAAATGGTTTGAGATGATTTGTTTGCACTGTCTAGGGTGGAATGAGGAGACAAGGCAGGGTTTTAATTAATTTTTCATCTAGTGCAGATGGAGGACTGCAGAAGAGCAGGATAAATCACCAAGGACAACAGCAATCTGCCTCTTTATTAGTGCATACACGGGCACGCCGTGATAAACTACATGTCAGCTGCTCAATCATAAAGCAAGGCTGAGAAGACAATCAGGATCAACCAAACACATTCCTTTTAGTCTTTCTCTGACCCCTGACAAGCTCTGCACATGCCTTTGTGACATCTCTGAAGATATACTCTGCCAAGAATGTCTTATACACTCTCTGCCAAGAATATATGGAATATAATTCTAGTATTGAGGTCTACCATCCATTTCTCAGTTGGCCATTTGCATGTCTTGCACATGAGTGAAATAGATGAAATACAGCATGTGCAATCACTAATGAACTGCAATACCTTTGCTCTTGCAGTAATACACAGCATGAAATATGGTAATGGTTGATATACAGTATATTTTTGTGTTTTTGATAAAACATTTAATTAAATTGCTTGTCAAGATTCAGGAAAAGCACAAATGCGGCTGTAATTAATCCGTTTCAACTTCTCAGCGGCTGTCAGTAGGAAGATGCAACACGTTGGGCAGGTTGGATTAATTGCTCTGGCAGGATGTTATACAGCGTCTATAATGTGACATTGTGAGCTGAAGACACATGTGTAGGACAGTCGCTCCACACAGTATAACCAATCAATGCGGAGTAATTACATACTACCAAGAAAAGATAGTATTGATTTAACCTGCAAGTGAAAAGTCGACCTGCATGCACACAGGTCAGCACCTTCCAAATCAACCTGGCAGCCAAATGAAGTACTTAAAGTAACCCTTAAAATGCTCTTTAATAACAAACATTCTACTTCATTCTTAATGGTCTTAGACATTTAACCTATAAAATGAGTTGTATACAGAGATAGCCTTAAATGAGTGAGGAGTTTTGTCTTTTTTTATTAGGAAGGATAGGATAGGATAGGATTATAGGAAGGATTTTTCTAAGCCCATTATTACGTTCATCTTATGTGGGGCATTAATAACCATTTTCGGGTCTATTGTTGTTCATGACTAACACAGTGAATTGTGTTAGTTTTGTATCTCATTCAATGAGCCTATCTTCATATCTGGATGTATTATGTGACCCAAATTCAAATGGAAACAATTTCCCTGCCTAATTTGCCAAACCTTTGAATTTCATAAATCATTTATTACTAAGATCATAGCCTGGCATGTGTGGGCTCAGGAAAAAGAAAGTGTAACCCCACGTTGTGATCTACCCTTGTGGTTTTTACAGCCCCACCCCCACTCTTGCTATCCAAAACCCCCCAAAAATGAATTACAATGTGTGCTAGACTGGAACCTTGACCTTTCCTGAGGAACCATTACATTAGCAAAGCCCCTGACCTCGCTGCACACACTCAGTGAGTTCAGGTAGATTGTCAGAGTTTATTGCACACAGTTGCAATATTCTGCACAATGAATCTAAGAATGTGTCATATGTAGAGGTTTTCATATATGTGCAGCTTAGAACACACCTGTGTTTTTCCCATTTATATACCTGATTGTCGCTTTTCATTCAAGATGCTTCACAACTTCACCCAGAGCATAGAACAATTCAAACTCAGGTCCCTTCTTTGTCCAGTCTATTTCAGACACAGCTGAGCTCAATTGAACATTTATATGATATTATTTTTTAGCTATTTTTTTATTATTTAGCTATTTTTACAAACTTAAACTTAAATTCAACTTCTGAAAAACAGCCTTCCTGTTATCTGAGCCTGATCTTTATTTTAGATCTAAAAATGCTCATTGTACTGATCTTTATTTGTCTGAGATAACAGTAACATCCAAAATGAAGAAAACTAAAATAATAAGTCTCCACAACATCAGAAATTTGTCTCATTACTCAGATTCAAGTCTCAACTGTGTGTATTTTATGTCTTCTCTAAGGTGTCTCACTTGTATCCATCATTTATTTCCCATTGATTTACATTTCGGGGCGACACGGTGGAGCAGGGGTTAGCGCTGTTGCCTCACAGCAAGAAGGTCACAGGTTCAAGACCTCCTTGGTCCGGGGTCTGGGACCTTTCTGTGTGGAGTTTGCATGTTCTCCCCGTGTCTGCGTGGGTTTTCACCGGGTACTCCGGCTTCCTCCCACAGTCCAAAAACATGCTCAGGCATTGGCAACTCTAAAAAATTGCCCGTAGGTGTGAGTGTGTGGGTGGGTGGTGTGTGTGCCCCACGATTGGCTGGCGACCATCTGGGGTGTGTCCCTGCCTCTCGCCGTGGCGCGCTGGGATAGGCTCCAGCAGACCCCTGCGACCCTAGTGAGGAATAAGCAGGTATAGAAAATGACTGACTGACTGACTGATTTACATTTCACATGCCATTATTTGCAGAACAGATGGTGGCGCTAGAGGGAAGTCATTGCCAAGTCTTGCGCCAAAATAATAGCTGCCACAGTATTTCATGGTGATCCAACAAATGTACTTAGAATCTAGCTGCCAACAGACACTGCAAAATGTCAGAAGAAGAAGCTGAAACCCTTCATCACATTAAGTTGCTCATAACATTTTCCATTAATGAGCATGAACATGTTGATTGTAATTGGCAGATTCCTTTAACCCTATATTGTATAGTGTTGCTATATAACAATATTTACTTAATTTAAATCTTTCGAAAAAGCTATAATATAAAATCTATGTTTTTACAGCCAGGTGTGAAAGGGGAGGCATTTATTTTTTACCAGGATATCCTGTTTGCTCATGGACATTTGACATGTGGACATTATATAGGCTAAGTAAACTCTATTTAAACTTTTTTATTTAAAAAAAAAATTAAAATTGTAAAATTTCCAGTGCATCCAACCTAATGCATTCTAATTGACTTACAAAGCATGAACCTATGTCTTAAATATATCCATTATTTAGGCCATTTTAAGTAATAAAAACATTCAAAACATGTTCTACCATGTCTAAGTAATAATTCATGCAATAGAGGGTTAATATTCTCAATAGTTTGTCTCATACGTTAATACCAGTTTGTCCATTTTGGCAGTTTGCCATAGGATGAGGAAAATAAGGGCACCGGGAGACCCTGAAGTCCATGTTGCAGCCATCCCTTTAATTGCACAGATGTGACACAGATTCTTGACCTTGTACCATGTGTTGTTTCATGGTCGGCATGGAGATGTCCACAAGGGTAACAACATTAAACATGTTGATCTGCACTCTCATATTTATTAACAATTGCAAAGCACCTGTTTGATCCTCACATAAAGTACAACTCCTCCATATGACCATATTTAATATATGTCCCATTCTAATGAACACCAATGTTATTTATTTCCTGCTCTATTCACCTGAGCCATTTTAAAATGTTTATCTTTACTGTTTTGTGGGTGACCCAGACACATTAACCACCTCAAGTTGAAATGCTCTTGCTGTTATTACACTTTTCTGTAAACCTGCAGTCATTAGACAAGTGTAAGTGTGTGTGTGTGTGTGTGTGTGTGTGTGTGTGTGTGTGTGTGTGTGTGTGTGTGTGTGTGTGTGTGTGTGTGAAGGGCCACATTTGCATTCCTCTCCTCTGGTGCCATCCATCTGCTATGACAGGTCTGAGGTAGAAATATACAGATATGACTAAATTAGACACTACACACTGGACTTCTACCAGCAACGTTCAAGGGAGTTGTCTGTCTCTTCCACTGTCTATCACAGAATACTAATTTCAAGAGGGCAAAGAAAAAGCAAGGTTATCCCTGTTGAAAGGAAAATCTTGTGGTACCATAATTAGAGTTGACAGCACAGCATTCTGGACCCAGTCAGCCGCTCCCGAATCTCTCCTGATAACAAGCTTAGTCACAAAAGTATGGCTTTTAAAATTTGCTACTGAGGTTTGCTGTTCTCCCTGAAACCTTGCCCTATCTGTCTAATTCAATTTATGGACTAAAAGGACTGAAGGCTTTGTGCCATCTCCCCAATGCTGAACCTGCCCTGACTCTCGACCTGAAAGTCAAAATATTTCAAAGTTTTCATTTTTTTAGTTGGAAGTGTTCACAGTACAGCTCCTCAGAAATCATTTTAATGATCTCGGCATAGGTTTGCCCTTTTTTTCCCATTTTTTTAAGTAATTATGCCAAAATGTACCGAACCTGCCCTGCAAAGAAATATATTATACTAATATAAATGTGAGCAAAATATATTATTGGAACCTGAAAGACCTATACCAACAGTTACTAGAGAGCACCGTCAGTGAGTTTTCATGGGCTTTGAGAGTTTATGACCAAAGGTTAAGACGATACTACCCCCTATTGGGCACCAAGTTCTACTACAGAGATAATTGTATTTCATGAATGTTAAAATACACCACATGGATTCTATTGAGGAAGGTGCAGAATGAGTGTGTGGCTGAGTAGAATTTAATAATGTAATTTATATTGCAGGGAGTTGGACAAAATACTGGTAGAAATACATTTATTTGGTATAACTAATCAGCTTGACAAATTACACTTGCAAGCATGATTGCGTGCACACACAAAAACACACACATGCGCACGCCATACACACTCAAGATTATGAATATTGGGCAATTGGCTTTTTCCGTTTATCACTGGAAGAAGAACATGTCCTGATTAGCAAATTAACCAGTTTGAGGGCTCCAGCCAAAATTTTGCATTGGCTTCCAAGTTCACATCAAGTACAGTGCACATATATCATTACAGCTGGCAGCTTCCTCATCTTTTTCACAAAGTAATCAGTAACCATATACTTGAACACGACCTGGACATTATTTCTGTGTCAGAGTAATTTGTAGTCATTTAATTAAGTCTAAGGTGTTAGACACAGAACACCTATACGACAGAGGCTCACGAGATTATGTGCTAATCCAGAACCCTAATTGATATTGTAATTTTGTGTTGAAAAATCCCAAACAAATACAGCATTTCCAAACAACAATCTGACACATGTGTTTTTAATTTTTTTTTCCATTCTTTAAGCTTCTTTCAAGGTTTTTGTTGAAATGTTTAGACATACATCATATTAAACAACATTTTACACTATAACTTTCTATAAATTACAAATATAGTGGTTATTATTGTGTATCTATCCATTGCTCCACCTGATCATAACCAAATGACAGACAGCTTTTTTTATGAGCAGCCTGTTAGCCCATTAAGCAGAGAACATAATATAGGCCAGAAAGAGTATTACAATTATTTATAATAAAAATAATCACCACAGCCTTATTCAAACATGAAATATGTCTGTTTATGTTGCTATTAGTATACAGCTAATAATCTACGTAGTTGTAGAATTCAAGGATGATGCAGGGGTTATGCCCCCTTCAATATTTAGACATACACACATGCATTTGTCCCCCCACAAACAGAGGACTTTTATTTTGAACAATTTTGTAAATCTCACCTATGTGCGTTGACTAGCAGGGATAATTTCAAATTAAATAAGATGATCGACAGGAGAACAGATATTTGAAATACAGAATGAGCGCTTAACTGTATTATATCCCATTATATTTTGAATTATCATCAATGTTGTGTTTTCCTTTACATAAATAAAGATATTTCCACTATAAATTGGTGTAACAAATTTCACCATAATGCAAAAAGTGTTAAACATTATGCCCTAAACAAAGCTGACTCATAATGGCCAGTACAAATCAATCCATCTCTCTGACTAACACTGCATAAATCATCAGTTCCATCATTTAAATAGAATACAGAAGTATAGAATGTATATTAATATATAGATTTTGTATTGTATATATAGATTTGACTTTAGTCAAGTCAAGACTTTAGTCTATATATATATGTATATATATACTGTATTATACATTATATATATATATATATATATATATATATATATATATATATATATATATATATATATATATATATATATATATATATATATATATATATATATATATATATATATATATATATATATAACTTGCTATATATATATATATATACTGCCCCCCCAACTGCCCGTGCACACACACACACAGACTTATACACGTACACACACACACACACACGCACACACACACAGAGTCAGATAATTGATTAACTCCAACGATCCAGTGTGATGAACTTTTCTCTTCGTGCTTCAGACCCAGTGCTGAGGTCGCACTGAATGCTGGGACATGCGGGAACAGGGAGATTGCAGAACGCCATCTTTAAACCCCACAAGAGGCCAGCTACAGTTGAACACCGGGATGAAAAACACTTTCCCTTCATCGGGATATAAGTTCACATCGTGGGAATTTACACACGCCCGTTTTCCGGTGGAGTAAACGACCAGGAGCTGTCCGATGGGACGGAGCGGAGGCGAGCACGGGACACGGCGAACGCGTTAATAACATGTTGTTATCATAGGCGGACAACAACAATAGACGAAAAGACAACAACAGCGGACTAGCATCGCCTTGCTAACTGTGCGCTAGCTAACGATAGCTAACGCTACTTCATCAGCAAGTCTGATATTTGGACTGGACGCTGGTTTGATAGCTGACACCGGCTATCCGGCTACACCCAGCAGGCCATCCCGACACCACTTAGGTCACTTTTAAAAACAGATTGACATCTGAAATCTGTGGCTTTAGCTAGCTAAAAAAAGCTAAGTCCCGACTTCTCCCCCTCCCCAGCGGCCCGGCCGGAGATGCGTGGAAGATGTCGGTGTCGGGGCTGAAGGCCGAACTGAAGTTTTTGGAGTCCATTTTTGATCCAAACCACGAACGATTCCGGATCATTGACTGGAAGCCCGACGAGCTGAGCTGCCAGTTTAACGTAACCGGGGATAAGCTGTTAATTATCCACTGTAATATAACGGTAAGGGGTTATAAATACGCGGATTTAACGTCATACGTGTGTGGTTTGGCTAAAGTTAGCCAGTTAACTTGCTAAGTCAGCTAGCACCAGGCTAATGTTTCCTCCAACAACCGTGCGATCTGATGCTATGCGGGTGTTTCGGTTTAAACAGTGACCGTGTTAACTGGTGTCTTTCGGCCAAAAACGCGAATAGAACACACATTTGCCATTGTAAGTACATTTTGCATTTTCCACTTTATACTTTGAACAATTTTAAATACACAACGATACTCATCTGTGTTTAATACCTCCACCAAACATGTAGGTAAGTTATGAATCCTTCTGCTTGGTGACACCGTTTCATTTACATAATATAGGACAAAAAGGACCAGATGAAAATATAAAAACCGCATTGCACCTTGAATTTAGGATTATTTTAAACAGATTAAGGCTTTTCACTAGCTGCCGTCACCACGACAACCAGGGACGCGTCCAGCTGAAAGTCACCAGTTAACACGGTCACGCGTTAAACCGAAGCACCGGACAGGGTTTGCGTGGTTTCATTAGCCGGTGTGAATTGGAGCTACGCAGTAACTTAGAGGCTGTGGCGTTTGTTGGTTTGACATTACGAAGTGTTTATAAGCAACATTACCTGTTAGCTAACACTGCACTCTGGATGCTAATGTCGTCAACCCAAATATTTACTGACACTATTAAACTAGCCTCATATGAGACTCTCCAGGCTACGCACTCTGGAGAGTCTCGGTCCAACCCTCTAAATATGAGGAACGGGTGAGTTCTATTTCGCTCCTGCGTTTTTATACGTGTACCAATCATAAAAGAACGGGGCTTACCAGAAAGCCAAGGTTGTTATCCGAGGCAAAGGAGGGTTCGCTTTCTTAAATTGTCCGTATTTTTTAATACAAAATAATGCTCGATCTCGCGTGTGCATCGATTTCTTACACAAATTCTGCTCCGTTGTGTAATTCAGGATTTCATCTTCTGCACAGTGAACCAGAAACGCGGCTCTGTGGCGCACTTTAAAGAGTTCTAAGCAAAATGCAGCAATATATAAGAAATATTTAACCTTTTTTATAAGGAATTCCAGATCAAAATCTCATTTTTAAGTAAACACACAAGACAATGTCACATCAATCACAATAATGACTATACCAAAACAGAACATTATTAAAACACAACAGCAATAGCAAAGGTAAATACATTATTCATTACTTTATGCTACATGGACAAAGCAGCAACTCTTGTTAGTGAACATGGTTGCAGCTCATAGTGATCACTTCTATTACTGAATTTAAAATCTTTTAAAGAAACAAGTCTCAAGTTTGTGTATATCACAAATAAAACACTTTATTACATGACATACATTATGTCATGTTGGTCTAACATTATGCTAACTGTCTTTGCTTTTACTGTTTAGGAATCGTATCCATCTACGCCACCAATATGGTTTGTGGACTCTGATGACCCAAGCTTGACACAAGTATTGGAGCGTTTGGAGGATGTGAGAAAAGGCAGCACCCTGGTAATGATCATGATTCACCCATTTCCCCGTGTGTCACTGCAGGAGAGCAGTTTTATAACAGCACATGTTGTGAGAATCTGCTGACACTTTTATGATGCGTTGTAAAGGATGAACTTAAAACCTGTTATCCAACATTTTGCCCAAAGACACATACTCTGTCACTGGAACTCTGCAAGGCAGAGTTCATCTTGTGATATAGTGCAGTTTGGGTTAACAATTTGCCAACAATTATAATACTCAAATAAGTTTTTAAAATACCCTTATAAGTCAGAACAGGTTTGATGTAGACCTTTTTTCCAAGTGTGTAATATTTGGCCTATGACTAGTTGAAAAGAGAACATTCTATTTGACTTAACTTAATTGCTCGGCTTAACAAATATTGACCAGGCTGCAATTCTTTGCATTATTATAACATAATGCCTCCTTCTGCTGTGTCAGAAGGAGGCAGATAACGGCATGCTACACAAACTTTTGGCACTGGTCCTTTTGAACTGATCCTTTTAATCTATGAGTCATGCTGATTATTATATAGCCTAGAAGTTTAAGATACTAAGTCTTAGATTTTATTTCAGTGTTTAAGAGTCTTTCATACAGTTTTGTCCTGTATTTTTTTTTCCAGTAATGGACGAGTTAAAGAGATAGTATTTTGGTCAAGATTTACCAAAATAGGAGCTTATTTCAACTTTCTTACAGTACGGCTTGCATGTGCTGCATGGCTGAGTCATTGAATCATTTGGACAATCTTTGAGGTCTAAATGTGCCGATGTGACCATATGTAATCCTACGTATGTGGTAACATCCTGTGCTTAGCCTACTTACTCATGCTGCATGCTCTGTTTGTAGGACACAGACTAAGCTTTTTGTAGAAGTGCCGTTTTTTGCAAGTTGTTTTGGAGGGAAGAAAATGATCCATCGCTTAGTCTACATTCATTCAATTATGCACGGTTGGGTTGTGTGTTAGGTAAGATAGAGATCTTTTTTTTTTTTTTTAACTGTTGCACAGATGGTTTAGCAGCATGCGATTTGAATTGCACCAAATTTGCAAACGCAGAACGCACAGTTGTTGGTGGCAGCCTAATGACTGTGTAGTCTTTCTGTTCAAGTGCAGTTTTATTTTTGTTTTACATGAATTTACTATACTGCTACTACTACAATTTGTATTTTGTTAATTAATCTGAACTCTTATTTCAATACATTGCTCCTGTGATAGATTTACAGCACCCCATGATTGCAGGTAGAATACACTGCAACCCTTTGCTTGGTGATTGATTAAACATTACTTTTCTCTGCTTCACGCAGTCATGGGTAATAGTATTTTCAGCAGTTGCTCTTTGCCAATATGATGTCAAAATCATGTGTGTTTACCTTAACCCTCCTTCCTGTGGTTTGTCTTTATTAGCTTTTGCAGCAGTTAAAGAAGCTCATTTGTGACCTTTGTCGACTGTACAACCTGCCTCAGCATCCCGATGTGGAGATGCTAGATCAGCCCCTGCCTGCAGGCCCTGTGGGACAAGACCGAAAGGCAAGGCCGACATAGTTTGTGCTTGACAGTTACCTTCCAAAGGCAAAGTATAGTATGGATCACACAGACACTGATAAGAAAATATTAATTTAAGGATTATGCAATTTGTATTAGGCTTTTTATGTACTTGAATCACTGAGATGATTTACATGAGTTTGTTCTAAGTTTACCAGTAGACTCTGGCTCCTGTGGTCATACAAAAGGAAGAAGGAGGTGTACAAATAAAAAAGACCAGCCAGCTCATTGAATCTCCTGCACACAGCTTTATTCACTGCATGCAGCTTGACTCTGTGTCTCTGTGTATATATAGCATGGAACAGAAGAGGTCACATCTGAAGAAGAAGAGGAGGAGGAGATGGGAGAGGTAATATATATCAAAGTAAAAGCTCCTTAATATGATGCACTAATCTTAGGGTGTTGTCCTTAGTGACAATACTCACTGCTGTATTTTACTCCCATTATAGTTAAACATCATTTCAAGAGCAATGTGTTATATGCTGTTATATGTTTCGCAAAGAATAACATGCAATAAGAATGCCATAGGTTCAGTTATTTAGTGTTAGTATGTCATATGATCATCTTTCCCTTATATGTCTAAATAAAATAGACGGGGTGGCACTCTGTCAGTATTTGTGACTGTCCTTGGCTTTTCTTGACAACCATTCATCCAGTCGACTTCACACTTGGTGGGTGTATTGCTGACAACCCAAGGAAGTGCAATGTCGAGTGTGAAGTTGTTTGGATGAGCAGTTCTCCAGAAAGCTGCATGCAGCATTATAAGAGGCAAAGAAATCTGCACTCGTACACATGATTGTTGAATGTAGTAGGTTTTATTATGAATATTTAAATAAAATTGGGTTAATGTTAATATTTTCTGTGTTACAATATGGTGTCACACATTTAGAAACTGGGTTTGATTCTTAAACTCTTCTTTTGCCTGCATTTCTGTTTTTTTTTTTTTAATACCTAAAATATTAAATCTCAACCATCAGGACATAGAGGATCTGGACCACTATGAAATGAAAGAGGAGGAGCCTGTAGATGGCAAAAAATCTGAGGACGATGGCATCGAGAAGGAGAATCTGGCCATCTTGGAGAAAATACGCAAGAACCAGAGGCAGGACCACTTGAATGTAAGTCTTTATTCAGCAATGTACACACATTTTAAAAGAAACAAATTCTGCATGTATGTTTGCGAACCAAATCATTTTGTCAGTTGTTTGTTATATGGTAGGTGGAGATTTCTCATTTTCTCATGAGAATTATGCCTATAATATACCAAAACAGACATACTTGAATTACTTATTTTTGTGTAGCGGTTCATTAAAAGTACCATATTCAAACCAACAATTCTCATGCAACCAACATAGTCCTCCCTGTAGTGGAGGGCAGCTTTCATAGGACTATAAAAAAGTACCTGACCCCCCTATTTCACTGACTTGGTGGAGTGGAATGAGTGATATAGTGGATGTGTTATTCCAAAATGGAAAAAAAGAGTAAGTTTAGGAGAAAGTGTCAGAAGAGGAGGATAACATTGAGAAAATAAAGGAAAGGGACTTGTGATTTCTCTAATGAAGAGCGAAACTACTTTCCCACACAGCAGCCTCAGCAATACAAATCTGACCTGATCAGTTTCCAGTTCCACAGTCACTTACCACAAGGGACAAAACATCAGTAGAATAAAAAAAAATACTGTAAAAAGTAAGGAAGTTTTGTCGGTTTGAAATTTGCAAACTATTTTGTTGTTTTGTTTTATGACTAATACACTTAATGCAGTGTTAATTACGTTCAACTGACAGAAAAGGAGGTCATGTGATTGATGGGCAGTGTTCTTTGATGGTTTTAATGGTTATAACAAATCCTGATTGAAAAATGTCATTGCATTATTTACTTTCAAAGGAGTTAATAGAAATAATTACAGTTGTTATGTTCTCTTGTATTAGATGACATAACATCATTAGATATAGTCACATTGTGGATGTATTTTTTTTTTTACATAAACGAACATTGTCCATTTTAAAGACAACACACTGCTGTCTAAGTCATTTGTTATTGACGTAATATATATGGGTGGAAATCTAAAGTTGGTATATGTACTAATTCTTAAACAACACTTGAGCCTGGTCAAAAATTACCCACTCCATACTGTGGGGTCTAACAAGGGTCTGAACATGATGTTGCATGTAAAGGTTAAGATAGTGAATGATTTTTGATGACAAATAAGAATAGTCTTTAGGTTATTTTCAGCTTCCAGGCGGCATAAACTAGTGAAATGATTTGTTTTGCTCTGGCTCTCAGCTGGCTCATCATTCTGTTCAGTGGCTCAGCCATGAGCCTGTCCCTGTGTATGAAATGTGTCAAAATACAATTATATCCTTTAGAACTGTGCAGCCAGTGATGTAAGCTTTTCATGGACTTCTTTCAATTTTATTCTTATTTGTTTTGGATCAGTGAAATAGCCCCAAGGGGTATGGGGAAATTCATATTGACATCTAGCAGGGTAACAGATTCTCTTTGATGTGGGCCTGCTCTGACTACAGATGACAGGTTTGTCCTCACAGTGAATCGCAAAGCACGGAGTTCTTTTTTTTCCTTTTTATCGTTACATCTGTTGTTTTGGTTTTGTCATTGCAGGGAGCGGTGTCTGGTTCAGTGCAGGCCTCTGACCGACTGATGAAGGAGCTTAGAGAGATCTACAGGTCTCAGAGTTACAAGACAGGTAAACATCCGAACAATTCTCAGCCGTTGGATTCTCTTTAACGTGACAGACGTGTGTCAGTGATCGTCAGGCATTGCATTACAAGAGGCATGATGCATACTTGAATGAAGAATTTGAGAGAGAATTTAAAAAGCACCTTTACAACTTGTCCAGATGAGTCTATCCTTATTGTTATTTGCAAACAACTCATGTATGCTTCAATAATGGCTGTATGTTGGCAGGTTTTTCTACTGAGGCTTAACCAAAACACATTTTTATGCAGTAGGCTGTAGACTTGTTATGTAAAAATTCATCATTTTTGAACAAGGCATCAAATAACTGCTGCGGAGTTGGCTGACAGTGGTATGATACTGGAGGCACCCGTCAGAATATATTTAAGCCTTTGCCTCACTGCATTACACTTTAGTTCATAGAGTGAAGAAATTAAATTATTACACTTGTTACTAGGTCTTGCACCAGGAGACATCTAAGAACTCAAAATTGAATCAATTTCTGTTGCAGGCATCTATTCAGTCGAGCTTGTTAATGATAGCCTGTATGAATGGCACGTTAAACTAAGGACGTAAGTATCCGTGGGATCTTTGATCCATGAAAAAACCACAATGTTTTTTTTTTTTTTGTTCTTTGTCCGAGCAAACATTGGCTGATAATGCAATTTAATGACCAACAGGGTGGATCCAGATAGCCCCTTACACAGTGACTTACAAGTCTTAAAGGAAAAGGAAGGAATGGATTACATTTTACTAAACTTCTCATATAAAGTGAGTAAAACCGACTTTGCATTTAATGAAATTGAAAATGTATTTTGGAGCCTTTGAAGTCTATAAATGAACCATTTCTGCTGGTTGTCAGGATAATTTCCCCTTTGATCCACCTTTTGTCCGGGTAGTTTCGCCTGTGCTTTCTGGAGGGTGAGTTGCACACTTTGCAGTTTCTTCCATCTCCAGAGTCCATTTTCATGTTGTGTCACTGTTTATGAACAGAGAGATTAGTGGCTACATAATAACAGGAAGAGACTTAATTTTGCCGTTCTGATAACCCTTCCTCTCATAACTTCTCCATCCTCACTTTAGTTACGTTCTCGGAGGAGGTGCCCTGTGCATGGAACTTCTCACTAAACAGGTATGTCAAATGCATTTTTTTCCCCTGAAAGATAAAATGAAATTCGAATTCACGCTGCATAATATGAACTGTTACTTTGGATTGTATTTGCATCTGTTTTACATGTTGAGACCCACTCTTATTGAGCTAGGCTTCCTGATTGCAGGGTTGGAGCAGTGCCTATTCCATTGAGTCTGTCATCATGCAGATCAATGCCACTTTAGTCAAAGGAAAAGCCAGAGTGCAGTTTGGAGCCAATAAAGTGAGTGAAGAAGCACCAAAGGTTCATTCCAAGTCAGAAAATGTCATGTAACGTGTTATCACATTATCATTCACATCTCATTCATCCATTCTTAGTCTGGTAATGGTTAGGAGTTTATTTAGAAAAATCATGCTTTCTCTTTTCTTATATTTACACCTCTGCATCATTTTATTGTAGAGGAAGAGCTGTTTTAAGCCGTAGACTGGGTGCCGCTAATAAAAGCTACAGAAATTGTTTTTTCTTTGGAGACCAAGGGCAAACAGATCACGGTTTCTTTTTTAAGCTCTTATTGCATAATACTCACATCATAATGAGCATTGGAATTTATTATTTTTATCAGAGAGTATTCCCTATGATTTTTAATCCCTTTGTTTTAAACCCTATCTTAAATTTAGACCCTTAGTTTTCACTCTTAACAGGAGTATTGATAGATGCGAAAGCTGTTTAGAGTCCTATAGAGTTGCTCTATAGGACTTATAGCATTCCTACAGTCTTACTGTAGATAATGTATTGAGTGTTTTTATTTCTAAAGATACATATGGTCGTAGACTGGAAGTGGTTATACATTAATTTGTCAAAAAGTGAGCAAGAATGAAAATTATGACACATTCTTGTTTAATCCTATGGTTAAGCAGTGATGTGTGCAGAGCCAGGTCTTATGTGAATGGTGATAATAACCAGGCGTGTGTGTCAAAGCAGTCTGGTATGAACAGTCAAACAAAGGGCGAGTGTTCAGTCTACTGCACCATACATAGGGTTTTCTTTTTGAAATTGAAGATTGTGCGATAAGCGTTTTTTTTTTTGCCCATAGAAAACAGCTGTCAGCACCGTTTCCTGTTCCGTATTGTCATCATAAACGCAGTGCACAATCAAAGATTGACTTCATTTTCATCTTTGAATGCAGAACCAGTACAATCTCGCCAGAGCACAGCAGTCCTACAAATCCCTGGTTCAGATCCACGAAAAGAATGGTGAGTGTTTTTTGTCTCAGATTTCATGCAAAGTCAATTACTGACCTTATTTACTGAAACCAAATCCCACCCATGCATCTAATCATAGGTAAATGAGTGCTAGGACAGTTGTGACGGTGCCAAACATGGACGACATTTCACACGATTGCAAGTGATTAGTTTAACTTGTGATTCCACACCAACCATTCTCCATCCACACTTTAATAAGAACCTTGTGGCTATGCTGACAGACATGACTGTTACTTATTGTTTATTGACAACAGCGATTAATTCATAAATTAATAAAAAATAAAGATGAAGCAGGTGCCAATCATCTTCTTCCCTTGTGTGAGATTAGTAGTTGAAAAATGAGAATTAGATTTAATAAAAAAACAAAAACATGAGATTAATCTTTTACTTGTATGTAACAAATACAGAAATGATTCATAGCAAAATGTTTAAAATGAACAGAACACTTTTGATAGTATGAACCAAGCTGCACAATGAGTGAGATAAAAAAAAAACAGCAGGTATAATTTAAATATGATGTGAATAGATAATTGACAGTTCATGTTAAACTGCTTTACAGAAGCTTAATGGATATCTGAAATTAATGAAAACTGTCATCAATAATGGTTCGGACAGCTATTTGGAATAAGATGTAATGTTGTGGTGAACAGCTTGAAAAACCACAAATAAGTAACGCTAAATTAGGTGTGAAGGTTTTGTTCTGAAGTGGTGAATATAACGGAGTGGTGTTATTTTCTGGTAAATTGCTAAATATCATCATTTAATTCCACTTGCGTTGCACATAACTACGTATGAAATCAAACCTTTGGGATTTTTCTGACAGAGTAGTATCCTCTGTCAAATTCAAATCATATAAACTTGAGGAAAAAGGTAATATTTTTTTCTACTTTGTTTCAGTTAATTTTATATGCAGTTTTGATTTAAAAAAATAAATTTAGCAGACCTGCAGTTTTCTGGGAGTTAGTTCCAGGTTTGTGGAGCATAAAACTGAACGCTGCTTCTCCATAAACTTTTATATTACCACACAACAAGGTACATTGTAGAGTAAGCAAAGTAGTGAAATGAGGCTTGGAATCGCAGCAGGGAAGACTATGCAAATCTGTTAAAAAATTTAAATAAAACAACATTTCAAGATATATTGAAAATGGGCCTATTAGTTCATTTCATTGAACTAATGTTCTGGTGACTGTCCAACACTTTCCTATATTTCACTAGTGGAGGTCGAAAACATCAAACACCTTGTCCAGAGGTTGTTTTAGCTGTCAAAACAAGTTAATGGAATTATAGTCTAAGAAAGTAGTGCTCTAAATCATTAAAGGAAAGAAACAATGCTGGCCAAGAATCACACAATTAAATTGTAATCAGAAGTCCATTTTTCAAACTGCACTTATTGAACCAAGTAGTAATGTGCAGTAGCTGTAGCTTATGCTCCTCTTTAGTCATCTTTCTTCATTACCAATGACTGGTGGCTGTGAGTTGCTGGGAGCAGCTGACACACTTGCACCCTGAGACCAAATGACATCAAATACTGTATGTTTTTTCAAATCAGAGCTGCGCAGCCTTAAAGGTTCGGTCAGATTTGAAGCGTCAGCTGACTTGCAGCGATTAAATGTCCCACATTTATTGCACTTAGCCTCGTCATCACTTTCTTTGACAAAGCAAAGCCACACTTTTGTCCATTTTCCCCCAGTTCATCTTTCACACACTGCAGCTGCCATGTTAGTCATGCACGCTAACAGCTAGCTCCTATCAAAACACAGGCGCTGTTTGATGCGTGACACACGCAGACTGGTCCTGGCAGATGAATGAAAAGGTTTTGGCAGATAGCCATGATGACGTACATGGCCTTCATTTGCAAAATTACAGATGTATATCTCTTTTTAGAAACTGATCAGCAGAACTGAAATTCAAGTTTTTGTATGGCTACGCATTTGCTATTTGGTTTTTATATGGAACTGAGCTTCAGTTTCCAACCCCCCCACCCCCCAAGCCTCGTCAGTAGAAGAAATGGTTGATGGATGTTTCTCAAAAGACCTCTCAGTTTGTATCAAACAGCTGACGTTAAACAGTAAGTGGATACAGCTACATTTTTGAACTGATCTGTGCAATATTTAAACAGAAAAGGTCCATTTTCATCATTTTTTCTCTATTTATGGTTCCTGTAGATGCTAAAAAGTATTATTTTCAGAGTTTAAGGTCATGGAAAAAAAAATAACAGTAGGTCTTAAATTTTTAGGTAATACCTAGTCGTGTAAGAAATATCTCCCCATAGGATTCCCTAATTTTTTAGTGTTTGTGACTCAGTCCAGTTTTTGATTCTTTTTTTGATTTCTATTTCTTAGATCTATTTCTTTTTTGATTTCTATTTCTTAGATTGGTTCTTCAGACACCACACCGTTAAAGAAGAACCACAAACCAGTTATGCAGGAGCCTTCTAGGAGACATAAACCTCTCTAGTATCTCTGAGAGTTGCTAGAATCCCTATAATGTTTTTACTGCTTAACCTCAATGGGCCAATATGTGACATGAAGGAGATGAGCAAACCTCTAATTCGGTGACCGCTTGGCCACAGTTTACAGCTTTAATGGGCTCTTAATGTGGATGAAAAGTAGATAGACTGTAATGTTGCGGGTGTGAGAACAACCAGAACTGCCTCATTGTTTTGTTATAGTATTGTTTTAATGTCCAGCAAATTGTAATAAAAATTATACAGTCACACAGATCATTGCATTGCTAATAATTTAATAACGTTGACTAATTTTACAGGTGGTTGTTTTATGGAGATGCAAATTATCCAGAAAAGCATCCTAGGAATGTCATTAAATTCATTTCAGACAAGAGCCTCAGGCCTAACATGGATTTGTTTGGTCTTAAAAAGCATAACACAATATTCAAATTTCAAAAAGTGTGCAGCAACATTGGCTGTCGATAAACTCCTGTTATTAGCTATGATACTGTTACAGTGGTGTGGAGCTTTTTTTCTAATGTATAATAATTCTCTGTTGTTCTTTTTCCCCAAAGGCTGGTACACACCCCCAAAGGAGGACGGCTAACACAGACTCTTGCCTTTCCTGCACTGGGACCACATGTTTTAGATTTTTTTTTTCCCTCCCTTTTTCCTTGCGACCAATATTTTTTTTTTTTTTAAACCTTACAACCATTTTGTTCTCTACATGAGTTTGAACTCCAAACCAAATTCCTCATTAAGTGACCACCCACGAACTTGCACATAGACAAACACACACATGCACCTGAAATTTTACATCCAAGCCCATCAGCTGCTCGCAAGGTTTTCCCCCTCTCCAGATATTTATCTCTCTGTACATCCGTTGTCTGATACAATCTCATTTTACTCTCAAAACATTCATCCCCATCCTCCAGGAAAACAGTGGACTAAATATCGCGCAAACTCCCCACTCGTTTTTTTTGGCAGCGAGCATGCCAAGGTTACTCACTGGCTGCGAGTTGAAAGGTGCGGCATGGCTTTATCCTCCCGGCAGCGGCCGTCTGACGCTCCGGTCACCGCGCGCTGCCTCCGCGGTCACAGAGCGGACCTGAGAATGGCATGCGACGTTCCCAGATGACGCAGTCGGTGGCTGGAGTGGACACGCAAATGCCGGTGGTGGGAAGAACCACCGCCTCAATCTCCACGGACGGCCTCTGTAATATTGTGCTCATGTATTATCTTTGTTATGCCAAGATCCCTCATCTGGAATAACATGCTTCTGAGGCTAGCGCGCTTTCAAACCTCTTATCTTTTTAAAGCTTGAAGTCCTGAGGTGGGGAAGAAGATAAAGAGACCTCTGCAGCCTGGGCGGGAGAGAGAGAGAGAGCCCTAACAAAAAAAAAAAAAGAACAGTTGGAGACCACTGTCATCACAACCAGCAACTGGAGGATTAGTGTGTGTTTGGGGGGGCTGGAAACAAAAGGAACATGACCAGGAGAAGCAGGGCTGTGTTGGGATTGGCTCACACTGTAATGTAGATGATTTTAACTCCACATGTAAACATGTAAATTTGTATTTCTGCAAAAAGGATTTAATTGTTTATAACGTAACCTTGTCTGGGTCTTTGGCTGGGCAGAGACTGTAATACTATATACCCTTGACTATTAACAGCAGGGGCACTGCAACTTCTCGAGACCCGTTTAGAATAAGAAAAAGTTGCTTCATGGATACTCTTGCAGAAGGAAAAAAAATTACACGTTCTTACGTAAGCTTAATGACTACTGCGGTTTTGTTCTTTTTTTTTTTTTTTTTGATATATTGATTTATAATCCTCTTGTTATTGGCAACAATGACACTACCATTCCCCTTATTTGATGGCACCTCGGCGATGATGGCGTAGGCCCAGCTGTTTCTGGCATTCCAGAGGTTCTGCTATTCATATCTAATCACTCAAACCGGATGAACCTCAGTAAGGCTATGCAGTGAGGACACGGTCTTGTGGAGTTCTGTTGTACTGGAGAAAAAGTAGTCTTAACAGTGTAGTCACCTGCTTAGTTCTCGTAGCTGGTTCACATCCCGACCACTTTGCCAATCCCACAGTCGTAATAGTCTGGGAAAAATTTTTTTTAAAAAGTGACCTTTAACCTTCTGAATTTTCCTTGACCTCACGGCTGTTTGAGAACGCAGCCAGAGTTTCAAATTCACAGCAATAGTTTTGACCATATACCTACTGGCTTCACACCTGGGGAGATCGACTGGAGTCTGGTCCGTTTCCAGAATATTTCCATGGGTTTGCTAAATATTAGCTCCGACCCACTACAGGAAGGACCCAGCTCTTCCCATTACCACCTCTCTGGTTACTATTCATAACCACTCTCAGCACTGCTGTACCCCTCAGCGCGCCGAGTCTTTGATGTAATGTGAATAATATGCAGAAAACTGTGTGGAGCATTCCAATTAATGCAGTTACACGTTTGTTGTGGGTGTTCTATTGTGTGGTTATTTGCATTGTTTTAAGTATATTGTCCTGAAAACCAGCATAGAAAGCTTTGTTATGCTAATTCATACAGTCATTCCTCATTTTTATTTTTTTTTTGCGTTCATTTAGAGTTTTCTCAGTACTAACCTCAGTCGCGTCACCGATATTTTCATAAACAGGCAATGGGTACAAAACACACAGCTTGTTCATGTCCGGCACATTTAAGATGTGCGACACGCGACACTCCCACTCTCTTCTTGTCTCACCGCAAGCAAATTTTCAAAATGACTATGGATTCATTTGGCATGGTTGTTAGCTGTTGTGATGCCATTGGTAACGTACTAATCACTTCATTCTGGTCACTTTGTCGAGCTCACCCCTGCATCCTCTGGAGAAGCAAACTCAGGAATACATACTGCACACTTGACTTTGCAAAGGATCGCTTCAGAATATCATCATAAAAATGCAAGATTGAATGTGTCAATCTTTTCTTTTTGGGGTGCCATGTAAAAACGAAGCCCCTCGTCTCACCGGTAGGCATCGCAGTGCGTTTTGCTGTCGTATGGCGCACACTTGGTTTTGACTCTCTGAACCCCAAGGTTAATACGATAATTAAAATTTTTCGGGACGATATCTGATATCAGGAGCGGGGATTTGATCCCGCCCTCATATCGTCATGACCTTCGCGAGGGGTTCACAACACGTTGACCCCTGTCTCTTTGATATTGCTGTATTTTGCATGTCAATATATCAATGGGTGTTTTTCTTCCCCCAAGCTACTGAAGGCAAAGTGTGGTTGGTTTGGGTGGTGAAAAGACAAGATGTATCCATTTTTTTTCATGAATCGTTTACTCAAGTTGTGGTTTTCTATCATAGTGCAGGGTCATTTTCTTCCCCTGCGTGTTGCTTATTGAACCAGGTCAGATACTATATATGCGACACATGGACTACCTTTTAAAGATGCCAGGATTCCCAACAAAAAGTAGCAGTTTTAGAATTTTGTGCCATCAGAACAATTATGAGCCTCCATCTTTAATCTTTACATTTGGAATAACGGTGTACCCGAGTCTGTTGTGCACTGAATAACAGCTTCTCTTACACCGACATACGTCTGCCTAAACGAAACCTTTTTCTGCTTTGGCAAGCGCCATATGGATCTGAGGTCTGAACTAGCCTGATTCTGGGTTCCTTACCTTGCTTCATTAACTGCGGTGGCCGGGTTATAAAGTTATGCACTGTTAGCATGCTTTGGTTTGGTTTCATTTTTTTTTTTCCATTGCAAGGGTGATTTTGACCATGTAAAGTAATTTGTAAACTTGCATCAAGTTTATGAATAAAGAACTTTATGAAATATCTCTTCATTCTGTTCTTTTTAAAAAAAAAAAAATCCCAAAGAAAAACGTGAATCTATAGTATTTGCTATGTGGAATCTATGGAAAATCTGCCTGGATGAAGATGTACATGCTGGAACAGGAACAGTATTTATAGACTGGGAATAAACACCAATGCTACCTGCACGCACTACTACAAGTATGACACCTCGTCTTGGCCTTCGGCTTAATTTATTCCTTGTGTGTTCCAGTAGATGGTGTTCTTTACAAAAAGATTCAGGTGATTGCGTTTGAAATGCAGTAGTGGACTTGAGCCGGTGGCCTCTGGTTTGTTTCTGACTGAAGAAGGAATATTTAACCCTTTTTTTTATTTTCACTCCCAACCCTAATGCATATATGAATTTATTAGGACATTTGGTCTAAAAATGTAACACACTGAGTTACTTACTTTTTGATTTTGAGCAAGGTTTATTTATAATTTTTCCACCCCTTCAGTACGTTATTCAAAATAATGCAACTTTCATTACATTAAACGTGTGTGTGTGTGTGTGTGTGTGTGTGTGTGTGTGTGTGTGTGTGTGTGTGTGTGTGTGTGTGTGTGTGTGTGTGTGTGTGTGTGTGTGTGTGTGTGTGTGTGTGTGTGTGTGTGTGTGTGTGTGTGTGTGTGTGTGTGTGTGTGTGTGTGTGTGTGTGTGTGTATGTATGTATGTATGTATATATATATGTATATATATATATATGTGTATATATATATATGTGTATATATATGTATGTATATATATATGTATGTATATATATGTATATATATATGTATGTGTATGTATATATATGTATGTATATATATGTATATATATATGTATGTGTATGTATATATATATATGTATATATGTATATATGTATGTATATATGTATATATGTATGTATATATATGTATATATATATGTATGTGTATGTATATATATGTATGTGTATGTATATATATGTATGTATATATATGTATATATATATGTATGTGTATGTATATATATGTATGTGTATGTATATGTATGTATATATATGTATATATATATGTATATATATGTATGTGTATGTATATATATGTATGTGTATGTATATATATGTATGTGTATGTATATATGTGTATGTATATATATGTATGTGTATATATGTATGTGTATATGTATGTATGTATATATGTATATATATATGTATGTATATATATGTATGTATATATATGTATGTATATATGTATGTATATATATGTATGTATATATATATATACATATGTATATGTATATATACAAACTTCTATAACTTCTACTTCAAAACTTCTATTTCAAAAGCAAAGCTTTAAAAAGATGTACTGTTACAAGTTTTATATTCTAGGTGGATATTTAAATTTTGTGTTTAAAAATCATCACAAAATTGTGATTTTTGTAGAGATGAACACAAAATGTACATTTCGAGAGACCCAATGAATGCTTCCTAAAACTGTATTCTTTTTTTTATGTTTTTGACTTTCTCATCTTGCTAAGTGTTATTTGTCACTGACCCCTGTGATCACAAAATAATTGCAGCAAATACTCCAATCAGAGACGGCCAGTCCTGCTCCTGGAGATCTGCTGCCCTGCATATTTTAAGAATCTCCTCACTCCAACACACCTGATTCTGATTATCAGCTCACAGATGAAGCTCATGAAGAGCCTGATAAGGAGTTAATAATTACAATCAGGCGTATTCGACTGGGGAGATTCCAGGAGGAGGATTGGACACATTGGTCCCAGGATTGGTCCCAGTAAATAACAAAAAAACAAAAAAGCATCAAATTTGCACATGAAAACCCACTTATGTCGTAATTTACGCTGAAAAGCTGGAAGGTTTTTATGAGGTGAGATAAACTTTGACCTTTCAACATGGCGGAGGATAGCGAATGCTAAGCGTTGTATTCTGTTAAACATTCTACGCTGCTTATAGTTGGTTAGTGTGTAGCTTTCATAATCACCATCTACACTTATTGTCATGTTTAAAAACACTGTTATTTGTCCAGCATGTTTCATTTCACTATGACAACAAAAGCACTTGAACACAACATGTAATTTCCACTTCAGTGCAAAGGATCATTTTTCCCATAACACATGAAGGCAGCATAAACATCCGGAAACATCACATATACAATATGAGAAGAGCAACAGTTTTTTATTGCTTAAATACAAACAAAACTGTAAAGGTTTGTCTCTATACAATATTTGACAAATTGCCTTCTCATACTGACACATGTGGAACCACTTTACGATAATGAGTTATCTTAAAAGTCAGAGCTGTAGGATCACATAATGGGACATTACACCATATTCTAAAGCGTCAACAGGGTGATTCACTCGTCTCGTCCACTGAAACACAATAGAATTAGGATGATGCAGCTGTAAAACAACTGAGATATGAATATGTGCAGGTGAGCTGTTCTATACTAAAAGAAAAAACCTTCCCTTTTTTGTGTTGACAGTTTACACATTTGGATACATCTGTGTATGTGAGGCTGTGGATCAGGAGGTAGAGCCGGTCTTCCGCTAATCACAAGGTTGTTTGTTTGATTCCTCTGCTGCTCTTCGTGTCCTTGAACAAGGCACTGAACTCCAAAAGCAAATACGTTTTCATTCAGTCTAGCAGTGTGTAGTGGGCGCTTCATAAACTTCATGATTTGTGTGTACTGTATTGATGCAAAAATGCACATTTTCTTTTCAAAGAGATTTTAGAGGTAGTTGCATAGTAATATTTTGCATGATTTTTGTGTTTTAGTGTGTAGAGTTTTGCAAAAAAAAGAGTCTGTAATTTCAAAGATAGATTCTAAGCAATCAGAAACCACTAGTAAAAGTCATACAGTTGAATCAGAGAGCAGTGGGTGAACTTGTGCGTTAGTAAGCAGTGATTTATAAAACCTTATAGTGACTACAACAGTGTAAAGTACTGAGCCGGTTGAATGAGCAGATTTTGATGGCTAACATTTGTTATGACAGATATTCTCATCTTTCCCTACAACACAGAAATTTCATTGGCTTCTCCTTTCAGGGCTGTATGTACTAGAAGTCACCACTAGATGGAGGTGGAGCACTCTTATATCTGGGGCATTGTGGGGTTTTTTTTTAGTCACTGGTGATATTCAAATAATTCTGTCTGCTTGTAACATTGGGAGTCATCGCTACATTGAAACTCATTTATGCTCTTCTCATCTCTCATTTCCTTCAAGGTTGAATGAATAAATAAAGGTGAATGAGGTCACTGGTAACAGTGGGAAGTGCTATTGATGAGATACGCTTCTATAGAGGGCTCATATTCTCTATCTGATGTTGTTACAGTGCGCTGCTCTCAGAGATGTCAGATTTATGATAAATAGCTGAATCAATGCCTATCAGCTCTTATGATGAGCAGGAGAGCGAGCAGGGAGAGACGACCTGCCCTCTATTGAGTGTGTGGTCAATCACGTCATCACAGCCTGGGTAGTTATGTTACGTTATAATTTGTGTGGGTTTGGCCGAGTGGCCTCTTGGCTGAAGAGGAGCAGACCTCGTTATCCAGCTCCACTTGGTTGATTTGTCCAGGCTGTCGTTCGCCTTAAGACGCGACGCGGCTCTTGGGGGCCCGGAGGAAAGGGAGCGCGTGCATCTCTGTGATTAACGTGCTGGTGCCCACACTGAGACGGCAAGAAATAGCCCACTTTCTCCCAAAGCACATGGTGAGCGGCATTCAGAATCAGCTGGAGCTGATTGATAGCCTACAGCAGAACGGCTGCGTCCATCGGAGCTTGGCTTCCTCTGCTTTGCCTCCCATTAATAACGCACTCAAATATAACCCCGGATTCGGATTGAATTCATAAGAGAAGCTGCAGGGAGTTTAGCCTCTTCTCACCGGCCGGTGACAGCTGGACTTCCACTCACTAGCTTTTATTGCAGATAAGTCAGCTGATTCGTGTGAAATTGGCATTGACTATTGTTATTTGCAGTGTTGGGCAAGTTACTTCAAAAGTGTAATGTGTTATTACTTGTTATTACTGTCATTTCAAAGTAATTCATTACATTGCAATATTACTGTACTTAAAATGTAAGGCATTGTGCTACTATAGCATTACTTTTAATTTACTCTTACCTAAATAACTGGACATATGGATTTGGTGATCTAAATATAGCTCACCTTGTCATTATTGATAAAAGCTGGTGATTCCTTTGTTGAAAGTGGGTTTTCATGTCAAAAATGTCCTCCAACACAAGACTTCTAACCTCTTGATGCTGAAGAAGCAGGAGAAAGTTAACTTTGTCTGTTTTGTGGTTTTCCGTTTGCTTCCTTACTAACTTTGTGTTCCTATAGAACCTCTGTAAATGTTAAATTACTGCTGCTATTTCAGGAAGTGGACAGTTCTTAAAGTGTAGCACACAAACTGCATTTGACTTTGGCCGTTCTTAAAATCCTCATGTTTCACAAATGTAAAGTAATGAGCGTGTGACCATCTGGAGAATATGCTATCCATCGTTTATAGGAAGTGAAAAATTGTTTGTGCTGACATTTCACTGCTGCTGATCTTGCAGTGATTTTACCAAATTTGTATGAAGAAAAACAAAAAAAAGACATGACCATTTCAAAGTTAAAAACGCATTGTAATGCCCAATACTGATATTTGTACAGAGTCAAATATTACCATTATTTCTTGTAATGCCTTACATTACTGTGTTACAGCAAAAATCAATGCATTACAGTAATCTATTACTTTTGCATTGCATTACTCCCAACACTGGGCGTTTGATGCTTATAATAAGGATTTGATAACCTGATCTAATCAATTGGAAGGTACTATGAGAGCATATACTTTCACCGGGGCCAATGGCCAGTCTTTCAATATGCGAATGTGTAAGAACAACCAAACGATTGTTTTGCAAAGAGAGATCTGCCCCCAAATTTAATGTGTTTGTTCTTGGATAATTCTAAATCCTACCACCTAGTTTCACAAAAAATCAGCAGAGTAGTTTTCCATTATCCTTTTTACAGTTAAACAAACAGGCAGGCACTCCGGCTTCCTCCCACAGTCCAAAAACATGCTGAGGTTAATTGGCAACTCTAAATTGCCCGTAGGTGTGAGTGTGTGAGTGAATGGTGTGTGTGCCCCACGATTGGCTGGCGACCATCTGGGGTGTATCCCTGCCTCTCGCCGTAACGTGCTGGGATTGGCTCCAGCAGACCCCTGCGACCCTAATGAGGAATAAGCAGGTATAGAAAATGACTGACTGACTGACAAACAGGCAGGCTACAGCAGTGGCATCAATACCTTCTCACAATGGTAACGAAAATGCAGCGGCATGTCTGGTCTTCTCATAGACTCAAACTGTTCACTCCACTTTTCATTACTCTCCACTGGCTCCCTGCTCACATTAAGTTCGAGTCACCAGCTCACCCACACAGTGGCCACTTGCACTGCATCCACCTACATCAATATCGGTTTGTGCCCTTTTTATTCACCAAGATCTGCAAATGAGCAAAAACTAGTCCTACTGTCAATGTGAGGCAGGAAATCACAATTTCAATCCCCCCCCTTGAAACTGTAGTGATTATTATTCTTCTTAGTCATAATGAATCTTTAATTTAAGTTTCGTCAAAGGGACGATTTCGGCAATTTCCACTCCTTGCATCTGAACGAACTTGTTCTGCAGATTTTATTGTATCGGCCTCAAATTTGGCCAGTATTCTCTTAAGGCTTGTGTGATTAAATTAAATTTATTAAAATATTTTTGCTGAGTCACATGGTTTGCCTGTGGCCCTGCCATTTTCAGTCATTGTTTTGCGCTTCACCATCTGACTTTGGATGGCTCTTGTGCTCACATACTTGATCAGCTTCAAACTTACTGGACATGACCATGGCTCCACCCTGTGACTTCCCACTTTACTTTTGGTGCCCCCTGGTGGTAACAGGAAGTGACCTGTTTTCCTTTAACATGTACTGATGACATGTCGTTGACCTCAACTTTATTCCACTTCTTAAACATGCAGAACAACTTGATGAAGCTAACTAGAACGAGTAAGAAAACGTTTGGCTTTTTTATGACTCTTTGATCTGATGGGGGCACCCATAGGTGGAGCTAAATGCTTATACATAGGGTTTTTTATCGTGAGAACATGACATTCGTTCTTGTCCAGACACACAAAAGTCTCTGGCACCAATGGCCTATGCCAAACAGAAAGTCTGCTGCCACCTGGTGGACACACTTTTAATTTATCATCATAATCCGACGTGTTCCAAACTTCACACATGGGATGAGACTCTGCTCCTGACCCAGACGCCCATGCATGTCACACTGACAGCGCCACTTGGTGGACGAACATGACATTGTGTTTTTCCGCTCTGTTTTTTCTTTTCTTTCTTTCTCCCTCCTCCCTCTACACCTTATCCACTTCCAATCAAAGGCTTTCTGTCTTCATCAAGCATCGCTTGGAGTAAGGAAACACCTACAGTACGGAGTCTCATTAGTGTTTAACTGACTACAAGAGCCCGCAGTTATCGTCTTTTCAATTTCATTTAATTAGTGCATTCTCTTCATGTCAAATCCTCCATCAGTGTCCTGGAGTCATATAAAACTACAGGTCTACAAAAAAAACCACTTGCCACACTTTGACAGTGGTGACTTTGAATAAGTAGGTGATAGTGGACTTTAGGAAGAAGAATTAGGGAGAGAATTTTGTCTCCCTAACATCAGTGGGTCCTCGGTGGAGAGGGTGGACAGCTTCAAGTACCTTGGTGTCCAGAGCGGTTCGTTGAGCTGAATATACAACCAGCGGTGCTCTTCCTGCCTTAGAGACATTTCCATCAGGTTTGAGAACCAGGCACAGAGCTGCAGTAATTACGTCCGGCTTTGAAAGACGTGGCACGATCAGTGGCTGGAGATGCAGTCCTACTGTGACCCTGAATGACCTGATTTTAGAGCAGAGCATCTGGAGAGCAATAACACAGGTGTCATCCCCACAGCCACTGTTACTAAACAGCCATAAAAAGCCTCACAGCTCACGTCTTGTTGCTGCTGGAACAAGACCCTGAATCTTCATTGCACGTAAAGAGCAGACCAGCTTTTGATATTTAGGTCCGTGGCCATTGGTTAAACAACCAGATGAAGTCTGAGTTGAATAAGAAGCATGTAAATTGTTCATATCAGAGGTATACATGTTCTGTCTGTGTCTGTTTCATTTAATTTATCTCAATGCCCGCAGGTTTTTCCTTTGAAGGGAGTGATGCACATCACCAGTCAGTGCCAGATTTACCTTCAAGGACTTGAAAATAAATTGGAGCCTGTGTTAGGGCACGGAATTTGAAATTAATCATAAAATCTTTTGAACCAAATCTCTCTCTCTCTCTCTCTCTCTCTCTCTCTCTCTCTCTCTCTCTCACTCTCTCACATACACACACAAATGAGCAAGAAAGAAAAATGGTATAACTTGAAGAGAGGAATAAACAAAGAGAAAATAAGTCATGGAGCTTATTATTCATTCAGCACACGTGTGTGGCTTTAATAGGAACACAAATGCCTCTTTTGCTGGAAAAAAGATGCATAAAGATAACAAGAAAACAATGTGCATCACCATGTAATACTGTGTAATTTTGGTGTTTTCTAAGTAATTGAACTTATGAAAGTGTTTAAATCTTATTTGTTTGTAATTGAAGATATTTTAGAAAAAGCATATACAAAAACAAACATGTGGCATTCATCATCATTCCCAGAGCAATTTCAAGCGATAGTATCATTACATCCACATGTCTAGCAAGGCCAGCATCAGTCCTCCATGATAAAACATACGCTGAACATTAGCTGCTGTTTGATTCATCCTGCCAACTTTTCAATGGTCCAATCAAATTCTTCCAATGTTTTTTTTTTTCTACCTGCGTAAAAAAATGTCACAATACGAAAATGTGATAGTCTCGAAAGACCGTTTCAGGTCCATCATGAGGCAATGTTTAGGATCACCTGGCTCAGACAAAACCTCAAACTTCATATTTCTACTGGTAAAAGAGAAGCCTGCACACTTCAGTCGATAGCACTTTTAAAGCAAAGCCAGCCTTTTAATTCACTTTGAGTGACCCAAACATTTTCACAACACAACTGCTGGCAGTGGCACTAAGAGACTTTCTCGGGGCCTTCTTTCATGTCTCCATTCAACGATTTGCTTCAAATGCATTCACCGTTTGCCTCTCAGGCTGCAACGACATCACAATCAAGAACCAGAATAAATTACACTAAAAGGCCAGCCTCAAAATTCAATTCTCACTGGCTTGAAGTATATGTAAATATTAATGATCTGTGCATCTGCGCTTTGGTCCCTATTCTGCAGCCTTCACACTTACTTTCATTCAGATCAGATAACTCCTGCAGTGTGACCACTTTGGATATTCCTCCTGCTCAGTTTTCAATCACCTCAAGACTAGATGCCTTTGAGAATACATCATTAGTTCCTTCAGGAGTTTGAACATATTGTTATGCAGCGAGAAACCTCTACAAACTAAGAAAAAACTAAATGTAATAAAGATCCAGTCAGCTGTAAACACATTGTTCTTTTTCTTTGTTAGATCTCGAGATTAAATAACCTTTTGGAACTAACCTTTTTTTGATGATTGTTTAGGATGGCTTTTCACCTTGAACATTGCTTGCTTGTCCTGCCATGCTGAAAGATAGCCCGGGGTCCACTTCACTGTGACGATATGCTTCCCTGCGCAGACTTATACTTCAGACCAAGCTAAATGGATTTCCATTAGAGGGGCTATGACTCATTCCAGATGCTTACTCAATACTGTGCAAGCACTGTAGCAGAAAGTTTCCTCCAGCGAGAACAATAAAGGACAACAAAGCCAAACACTCTTGTGTTAGATAGTGTCCAGAGAAGGCCCTGGCTCGCACCATTTGCATATTAATAAATTGTGGTGTAAAGACTGAAAGGTGGATGGGAAAAAAAAATGGAGGTAACCAGACAGATCGCTATCTAGCTCCTCAGCAAGCAATAAAGAACAGCTCGACAAGCTTAATGGGAATTAGCTCAGTTGAGTTGCATCTTTGACCCATCAGCTCGCTTATCTGAAACTACCCATTATATCAACATCTGTTTGCGTGGGAGAGCTCGGGGGCAGTCGGTGCATGTTCTGTAGCTGTGCCGCGAGGTACACGTCTTCCCCAGCGCCGCGTCTGGCCTCGGGCGAGACCTGCATCGGACGATCAATAGGAAAAGCAATGATCTCAGTGAAATGGACCATCCATCTTACTGTGATTCCCTTATGCAGCCCCCACCCCGACTGCAGAGGAGAGATGGAACTGAATTATTGTCTGAGTATCGATTTGAAACTGTCTTAAAGAAGCAGCGCTCTCTTCTGAAATGTTTATGAATTTAGGAAATATAGAGACAAAAAAAAATGTTTTAAATCAGATTCCGGTGTGCGTCCTTTTTTCTCTGTAGATCAGAAGAAAAAAAAAATACATTTAATTAAAAATATATATATATTTTTTGTTGTCTGCTTAGCTCATTTTTATAGGGCCCTAAAACCTCCTCCCCTGAAGTTGGAACTCCACCAGCCTTTACATTTTTACAAGTTCAACTACCGAAAAGTGAAGGTGCACAGTAAAATATGTGAAATTTCAACAGTATTTTTCATGTCTTGTGCTGTTGTACGTGATTCAGACCAGTTCCTGCTAGATGGTTAATTATTTTTCCATTATATTAAGTGAAGCGGGATAATCCCTTGTTGTGTAGATATTATCACAAGTCATGCACAGCCTTTCAGCTCTGAGCCCCTTAAATGGTGTTTTTCACTGAGTGCCTCCGCAGGAAAGGGAACAAGGCCACATTAACTACATGCAGGGTCCGAAATTAAAAAACCACCAAGTGCTAAATGCAGGTAGATTTCAGAAAATCTCCGAGGGCTCCCTGGCATACTGGAGGGCAAATGTTTGTACCAAAATAGTCATGTCATAAAACATCTGACATTGTGGTTCAGAGGAAACCCAGTAGAGGAGCCTGGTCCTGCTCCTGGAGAGCTACTGCCTGCATGTTGCAGGAATCTTCCCACTCAGACACACCTGATTCTAATTATTAACTCATGATCAAGCAGAGAACTCGTTTTCAAGCAGGGTAGTGGGAAGATTTCTAAAATATGCAGGCAGCAGCTCTCCAGGAGATTTGGAGCCTCAATCCATTCATATCCTTCATTCTGGTGAGTCAAAACGGCTAGCTAAAGTTTGCTTAGCTAGTAGCCTACTAGTTAAAACCTCTGTCCAGTGTTCTAAGAAAGTGAGGCTGCCGCTTGTTTTCCCTTTCCAGTTTCTTGCTCTTTCTGACTCATTTCGTCCACACCAACAGTTTCGGCCTTTCATCCACACGTAACTGCAGTTGTGGGCTCCGGATTTTTCTTTGTAACCGGAGTACAGGGTGAACTTTTTTTTTTCAAAAGCCTGGTTTCAGCAGTCATGTGTGAATGGGGAAAACCACTTCTTCTCTTGGGGTTTTAAGGCAGTCGACATCCAAAAAGTTGCATTGCTGCCATCTACAGGACTAGTACTTTTTGGTACTATATAATGTTGCACCGTTTGATCGGCTGCCGATCATGATCGGCCGATATTTCCTAAAAATAGCCTGATCGTCGATCGGAAAAACATGCCCATAAAAAAGCAGATCACGCGACGTAAATTATTAGCGACCACTTTCAAACTGACAAACACGCTACAAAACAGCAGATCGAGTTTTTTGGTGATCGGTATCGGTGATCGGGCCAAAAAATGCTGATCGGTGCATCACTAGTACTATATCCTAGTATATAATCTGGAAGAAATATCGTCTTCCCCTTCCTCTCACTTGACCCTGTTTCTAAATTGCTTTTCAGAACATGTACCACAATTTCTTGTCAATATTCTTTGACGTCACACTGCGTGACGTAAACAGTAAGTTGTATCCATACATTTTTTTTTTAATGGGGGGCTATAAAAGTTTGGTTTGAAAAAATACCAGTGTTCATGTGGACTAGACCTTAGCTACACATCAATAGAGGTAATCTGTCATTAATCAGTAAATTCCATTCCCATGGTGTGACAAGTGAACATGTGAAAAAAGTTCAATTAGAAAAAAATGTCTGTTATAATCCTGTGTCACATATTACTGCTTTTACAGTAAGAGTGAGACAACTCTGTTACAGTGCGTTCACACCAAATGCAATGAACATGATGCAAGTATCCATTAAAAATCTATGGAAACATTCCAATGACGTTTTATGCAACATGATGGATTGAAACAGGTTTGAGGAGAAGAAGATGAAGAAGAAGTGGACAAAGGAACAAGAACAGCAGTGCGAAATGAAAAATGATGGAGAAAGTAAGTGAACATGTTAGTGTTTAATGTTGCTATGTGAACTTGCCTTTTCTTCTTACCATCTACTTATCTTCATACTGGTGCATCGACACAGAGTCCTGGTAATCCACTTCTGTTGCAGCATTGTATTTGCAGCGATGGGTGAAGAAAATACTGGGAGGTGACATCATCACGTGAAGTGTTGGTGAAAAATGTGACATTTTGTGATAAACGACGCTATGTTCGCGTTCAGTGTGAACACTATCGTCTCCATCTAGTTTTAGATCAAGACATGTATAAATCATCCATTAATATATTACTCAGGAATTCACCGAAAGACTTGATTCATTTGACACATTTGATGTATTTGCTTTTTCTGGTGGTGTCACCAAATGATCAAACATAATTCACACTTGTTCTTTTGACATTTATTTAAATAATCAACTGTTCCCCTGTGTGTCACAGTTTCCTTTGTGAATAAATGTGGTGTTTGATGCAATGTGAAGTAACAACCTCTAAACTGTAAAATAATCTGACATATGAATAAAGAAGGAAACAGATGCTACAAAAAAGGAGAAACTGTACAGCACTTTGATTCAGCTAAAGTGTCCAAATCCAAAACCCCTCAGATTGTGTCCTGTGAAGCTGCGACCTCTGACACCTCAGGTGTTGCCAGAGGTCTTTCACACTGCGTAGCAGTTGTCATTGTCCATCCCTGTCCTGTTTTTGTTTTCTTGTGTTTTGGGTGTTGTGGTTGTTTTTTCTCTGTGGTGTCCCTTCACACCTGCGCCGAGTTACCTTATTAGCCCTGCGCCTTGTTTCCTGACAGACTTCTTTCACCCTTTCCCTTTCTCAAAGGTTACAGGGTACAACCGCTTCATCCTTACATTTAAGTTTCTCCAGGACTCGCTGTACTGATGCGTATTCACATTTCCAAAAAGTGATATTTTCTGCCAGCCCTCAACACAGTTTGCTGCATTTTTATTGCGTTGTTGGCAATTACCATGTCAACACAGGCAATTTCCTGCACATCTGAAAAGGATTTTCTTTTCCATCCTGCAGGATGATTCACAGTTTGATCCATATAGACTTCTGTGTCTGACTGTGTGAAGAGTTTTGACAATGTGACTTGTGATGCCTTTTGAAAGGAAATCAAACCCATGGCAGACAAAGAAAGCACAGATTTAGTTTGAAGACAAATGTTTAAAAAAAAAAAATCCTGACTGCTGGAGCCCAGAGTGCTGACGTTCTAACCCAAATTAGTAATTCTCAATTCCAAAAGTTTTTTTTGGCAGTGTATTTTACCTCAGTAGCCAGTTAATATGTATCCTTTCTGCTGTGTGTGTGTGTGTGTGTGTGTGTGTCCACATGTGTACTTGTGTGTCTGCCTGTGACTGATTGTGCCCTCGCGAAGCACATCTTCTGGACAATGATTTCCCTTGATGGCTCCATCAGGTGAAGATGCTGGAGGAAATGGGGAGGAGGAGGAGGGGAAGGGAATGAACAGAAGAGAAGATGTTTAAAGGACGGATGGGGAATGGGGAAAGTATGAAGGGGATGAGGGACCTCCTGGATCTTGACTAAAATGCTCCCTTCTTCCTAATCTGCTGCTCTATTTTGAGAAAGAGCAGGAGGGATGTCTGAGAGGAAGCCAGTGACAGATGATCAGACATGAAGGCACTCTCAGACCTGATAAATGGGATCTCTACATTGGCTAAATGGCTACACCGCCATGGAAACGACAGGGGGTGAACAGAAAAGACAAAAGATTCTCCATTACCCAGGAACAATTGCATTAACAGAATGGGATTTTGCCATGAAGTAATATTTAAATCACTATTGGCACAAAGTGCTGTGCATCTTCAGGATTAATACCATTAATTATAGAGCCTCCTCCAGATGACAAATGATAGAAATCCTGAACTAAAGGTATATGAGTCATAGTAATTCACAATATGTGTAGGCATATAGTAGATAGTGTTGTGCCACGCTGATACCAAATAAAATGTGTGATTTATTTAGCCTCACACGGACATAAATGTTATGTCTTGCACTAATTCTAGGAGGATTCAGAGTTCTAAAGTAGAGGCTGGCATAATTCATTATTGTAGAACATCATGTATGCATGAGGCAGCATGTATTACTCAGACGCATTTATTCACAAAAATACAAAAGTAAAAACACACAATAAACAATCTAAACTAAATGTGTCTATGTACATGTGAATGTGCGTGGATGGATGCTGCGTGTGTGCGTGCGTGTCTGTGGGGGGGGAACTACAAAGATGGCCGCTGTGGTGGCTGTTCTATGTAGTTCAGGCTCTGTGGGGCTCTTTGTCTGTTGAGAACAAAGGGAAAATGGCTGACCGCCATTTTCCCTTTGGTGTGTGAGGGTGTGTGTGAACTGAGTGAACTGTAGCCTATGATCTCATCACACTAGCAAAGTTCAACAGTCTTGCTTAACCATGTTTGCTAATGTTCTGTTCTGCCTAAGTCATGTTACCAGCGGAAAGGAAGAAGAAGGGTTGTTCTCTGGTTCTGCTTCCTTGAGACGGCTGGAGATGTTGTTGCATCTGTGGTATTCGTTGTGGAGTAGATCCGTCGTGTAGGTTGCGTTGCTCTTTGTCAATCCTTGTTTCTGGTTGGAAGAACCAGGCCTGAGTTTCTTCAGTGGTGCTCGCTGGACGTCTTTGAGTCCTTGGTCACTTGCAGGTCTGTGAAATGCTGAAAGCAGCTGGATAATCCCTTTGAGAGCAGAGAAGCTTCTGAAGGCTTCTGTCCTGCAGCTTCTCCTGCTACAGAGCGGTGCTCTGCTGATGAGCATGGGCCTGGGAGAGAGTGTTGAAGAGAGAGCTTGTGAGTTGAAGAGAGGCTGGAGTTTTTGAAGAGTGAGAGAGTGGGGCAAAAAGGCCGGTGCCTTTATACATCTGGTGACATCCCCTGAAGGTGTGAAACATGGTCTCCTGTCAGGGGAAGGGTCACAAGTTCCAGGCTCAGCCAGGCAGCTGGCTGAAGATGTTTATCACGTTTGTGGGCACAACACTAGTGTATATTAAGGTTTCGGATGCAGCCAGATAGAGTAACCAGGTGACAGATAACTGACATCCTGAAAACATGGCTGCATCTGAAACCTAAGACTGAACTGCCTCCTAACCAGTAGCTGCCACTCCAATGCTACAGTAGTACTTCTTTGTAGGAAGTTAGTAAAAGGCACAATTCAGACATACTTCAGCTCCAATATCTTGGCCGTCCTTTGACCCAGATGTTCAATGGGCGAAATACGGCACCGCTGGGAAAAGTTCTTCTGGTGTAGAGTCACATGTCACCTTTTGGCAGAACTTGTATAATTGGTTAAGCTCTACAATAGAGAATATGTAGTTACAATGTGGATAATAGGGTGAGAAGGATTGTCATTGCAAAAGACTGCTTGTATTAATTAGATATTTAATTTGTTATTTTACACTACTGGCAATAAGTTATATAGGGATAGGGATATTGTGAGAGACTATGGATTTCATATATTTTTGGGATAATATTAAACTAACAAAAATGGTGTTACTTCTCATTCATTATTAGTAATGTCAATGGGTTTTTATTTATTTCATTAAAATTTTAGACTAAATAGGAAAAGCACTTATGGAAATAACAATATCCCTAGTGAGATGATAGTCTTGATGTTAATTCTTCCTTTTGCCTTGATCAGGTTTATGTTTATATAAGATCGCAAAGTTGCAATTCTTATTTGAATTTGTAATTATTGTTTTGTTCAATAAAGTTTGGGGAAAGGTTCTTCTTCTACTGCAGTTATTGACCTTCCGGTCGTACTGTGGTTCTCTTGCATACTGCAAAATATGACCGGATGTAGTAAACCACCCAGGTACTGTTCATTTACTTGAAAGCCTAAGAAGGTATTTGGATGTTCTAGACTGTCTAGAAGCCTCTGACCTCATCTTTACCTACTATGCCTACGACATAGCGACTGTTTCCTCCACACACAGCTGAAATTCCCTCTGAGGGAGGATCATTGTCAAGCTGTGTGAAAGCCAAAGGTAAGGGCCTGTGTGAGAGATAAGTCTGTACAACCTCATTGATGATAAGTATCTTATCAGCCTTCATCTGCCTCCTGAACTCTCCGAGTATCACTGTTGTATTACAGAATGTAAGACAGCGACTGCTACCTACAGATAAAAGACTCTTCTGTTTTTCTACCTTTGCCATTCCTGCATTTAGGAGGAAACATCACCAGACAGTCTATCAATTAACTCATGAAACACTCCCACTACATGGAGACACCCAGACGTACATTATGTTGTGTTTTCTGTCTCCGAGTACACAAAGGTTACACAGGTTGTTTCACTAGACTGTGAAATATGTTGGCATTACATTGCTTTTGCAGCAGCCCGGTAGAGGCATTTCATTTTCACATACATATGAATTATACTCTCTAATAGATGTCCTCCAGCGCCCTCGGGCTGAATAGGACGGATGGGCTGATTTCACACGGCCCCGCCTCATCAATCTCCCAGTTCATTCGGTTCACAAAGGGGGTCCTCTTTCTCTGAGAGCAGTCGATAGAACACCGTTACCCGGATGAGAGCAATTCCATTAAGAAGGCCCTCCACCTTGGGTCTGGAACAGAGGGCTTATCAGAGGCCAGCTGCAAGGGGAGTGTTGCAGCCATCCATCCTGGGCTGTGAGAGAGGAGGGGGATGAACACAGCTGACAATCTCTCCACCTTCGCTGCTTTCTCCTGTCTCGTCCTCGACAAGAAAAACATCAGGGCCGTCCTCCCCGGCTGGAACATCTGCCCCTCCTCCCAGACACAGCTATCGGCCAGAAGCCCGGCGTTTCGGATTCACATGGCTGCGTTTTCGACATGTATGCGAGGTAATGATTACTTGAGCAAGAATAAATCAGTTCATTCTAACCAATAGATGTAGAGAATGACACATGGGCGGACAGAGAGACAGCTGGAGGGAGAGAAATAGTAGAAAAACAGTTTTAAAGTCAGCTGGTGTAGTAGGAAGTACTTAAGTACTGCTCTTCCATATAGTTTAGAGGTATTTGTAGCATCTCTTTTACCTGATATAACTTGACCTTAGTCAGGTCACGTGATCACAACAGAGCATCTGTGAAGAAAGACTGAGAATGCGTATGACTATGTTTGAAAGCTTCTTAAAAAGCCAACAAACAGACACCGAGTTACAAAATGAGCATCTCTCTCTGGAGCAGCTGACCTGGTCACAGCCTCATCAGCAACACAAGCTATAATTATCTGCTGCAAGACACAGCCATACCTTAAAATATATATAAATCAAATACTTTTCCCTCACTATTTATATTATGTTCAGGTTCAGCAGTCACTAGACTGTAAATTGGGTCATACCACTGAGCAGGATACACCGGGGGGAACATAAAGAAAACCTTTAAAAAGCGCTGTGTTTATATGTGAATTTTAAAGTACTGTTGGCTTCTATGGAACTGATATTTGCATTCCATGATGTATTTAGAAATAGTGAATATTTTCCAGAAGTTGGAGGGGACGTGTCCTTCCCCCTTCATCCCCCCAGGATCTACACCCGTGTCAGTAGGTGAAGCATAGATATAGATTATTTTTGTTCTTTTAATGTGTTATTTTCACAGCCTGACGTCTCACTCTCGCCCTGGCATGCATGACTGGCAGCCTTGAGCAGACCTTTAGAGAGCAGCAGAGCTGCAGTCACGCACATGACTAATAATACGGTCTTTCAATCAATTCTCAGGTCCCCGACATGACACTTTTCAGATCACTGTGCTGCACCGCTAACACACAGCTCATGCTATGGCAGCAACACGAAAAGCATAAACTAATAAAAGAATCAATCACAATCCGAGAAAATATACTACTTAAGAATTTTCTTCTCTTGCAGTGATGAAATGAAAAAAAAAGTATATTCATCAACTTTAGTCTAAATGCCAGCAAAGAAATGTAGAGGCACAGCATATTTCTCTTCAAATAATTCCCCAAAGAACACCTGCCGCTTTTTTTTCTTGTTAACGGGAATCATGGGGAAAAAAACAGTTATGTGGCAAACTGTCATCCAAGGTTATGAAATATTGTTGTAATATAATTGTATCTCCAGCTGCTTAAATATCACTTGGCTCTGCAGGTAAAGTTTGCATTCATTATAATATCAGTGCCTCAGCAGATTTATTTTTGGCATGTATCGCATTAACTTATTTTACAATGTTATCCAAATTAGACTAAGATGCATTATTCAGTCAGTTTAGCGTTAAAACATGTAGTTTTGGAGCATGTCATGTTTCTGTAGCATGTCTGTAACACGTGAGGATGCTAACATGCATCATTAAAAGATTTTAACGGCAGGAAACGGCAGATTGGAAAGGTTACGAGGGAAACGGTTGCATGCATATTTAAAAATACTATCACTCCACCAACATTAATTACATATTGCTTAATTAAATAGGCAATATTTTCAGTTTATGCCACTGCTCTGGAACTCCAACACGGCCTCCACCCTTCCACCTGCTGTGATTGATGTGCACAAACTTCGTCCCGCTGAAGGGAGCATGGACAGATTGTTTGATGGATGGGACCTGATGATATTTAATATATCCTGTATATAATGACCTGTTCCCAGTGATTTTTTATAATTAGATGAGCGCTGGTAGGGATCAGCGCTCCATCTATTGGGTTAAGATTTGCAGGTCTGCAGTAGTGTCAGTGACAGAAGCCTGTGGCTGGACACATAACTGACGCAGCTATCGTCTAATCAACCTTCTGTCAAACCTTTTATACAGGCAGGTTTAGGAAATTCAAAATTAAGGCACCTCCTGGCACTCTTAATGAATGAATCATATTATAAAAAGCTAAAAATCCATTAAGAAATCATTAAAACTTTCTAGAAATATTTTCCATTTTTGTTAATTTGGCCCTTACTTGAGTGCTGCAGAGCCTGAATCTGGCTCTAAATCACTGATTAATTGATCCAGTCAGAGTTTGGAGATGGAGAGATGGACTGGAGCCCGTGTGTCCTCCTTCTGTCACCAGGGCCGCTCTATTAGTCACAGAAAGGAAAAGGAAAGGAGAGCCACTCTAATTATCCACCACTCCCTGCATGCTACGTTAATGGCCGCTTCTGCCTTAAGTAGGCTATCTATATGCAAAGTCTCTTCTGATGAATTTCTTCATTATTTATTGTTAATGTGTTACAGTATTGCCATAATGAGGGGAGAAGTCTGTTGGTTCTGTGCTGTATTGGCCTGTGTGAGTGTGACAGGGAGTCAGCTTGACAGTTTGAACAAAGGCAGATCGTGCTAGAAGGTGCAGCGTCAGGCTGGGCTGTGTGGCCCAATTTGATCTAAGGTTTGAGTCACAATTGTCCGTTTCAATTTTCAGTTTAAATATTTAAGCAGCATGTATACAGTATGTCAATCTATCAATCTTTACTTGTCACATGCGATCACAGTATAACCACAATCACATTAATCCTGTCAGCGCCTTCAATTATGCAACAAATAACCTTAATAAATAAAGCTTAACAATCAACAAATAAAGTAGATATATTTTAGAATTATTCACTCAGATTATGCAAAGACTGAACTTGTCACATTGTGGTAACACAACTCCACCTATTATCAACTTAACCATCTACTTTTAGGTTCAATTTATTTTAGTGCTAGGCGATATGACGATACATATCTTGGGGATGTTAGAAAAGCATCTATTGTGCCATTACTCTTGTATTGTTTATATCGTTTCCAAGGGTCAAAAGTGAGCCGGAATGGACCGGAACAGCTGTTCCGTGAAGAGGCAAAGTCAGTAGTCATATCACAAACACGTTCTAAACGATATACTGGCATCACATTAACAGACACAAGTATAACCTACTAGTTACATTTATTAATAAAGTGCTTGTTAATTGTTCCAATGTGTTAGTGTCAGTGTAATGTTTGTGTTTTGCTGTGTTGATGTGCAGTGACTTGTCCATGTCCATAATGCAAGCGTATCTAAGCAACAGGAATCAACATGATTCTGATTGGATGAAAGTGTTACATGGATTTGAATCAAATCAACATTTTTCGGAGGAAAAAAAGGAGAGGATGGTGGAATTTGTGGAAACACAAAATTACCATTTTTCTATGAAAATCAGAGTGAAGACAATTTATACTGGTTTGCAAACTTTACATTACAAGATTATAGATTTCAAAAAGTTAAAAAAAATATTTATCTTTTATAGTTAAACTTTTGTGCAAAAATGTGTTTTCCTTCGCAGAAACTTGACGCTGTTGTGCACTTAAAATAGTCTATTTTGACAGTTTAATCTTACTACTGTACCTCTGCCACAGCTGTTTTCATCTGATGCATTTATATTGCTGCACTATGAAACTGTATGTTTCTCATTTGTGACAGTTCAGTTAAATGTCACTTCAAAAAAAAAAGTTGGAGGAAAGTAAGAAACATTAAGTGTTTGTCAAACTTTTCAGAGAATAACTGAAAATAGACTTTATTGGGGTATATCATGATCATGATCATGATTATCGTGATAAAAAATCATTCATATTGTGATATATCATTTTTTTTTCATATGACCCAGCACTAGATTTAATCTTGTTCATTTTCCCCAGCTCCTTGGAATTTATTTGCCTCATTGACTTCAAACCAGAATATACATATACAAATAACTTGTAACCTTGTTATTTTAGAGAAAATAAACTGAAAATCTAACAGATAAATATTGTTTATCCAATGCAAAATATGTCAGGTCAAGGCAAAGGCAAAAATTCTTATTGTTCTGCTAGTACTTAAAAATGCATTGTAATATAAAAAATAAAACACTGTATCACAAGTGATAAAACGAATATGCAAGTGAACTATAAAGTTAAAATACATTCTGCAGAGCAGAATTACTGAATACAGATGTGGATGAATATGCAGAATCTATTTTATGTGGATGACTGAGGCCTCGTTCACATGAACACGGGTATTTTGGAAACCAAACTTTTATGGCCCCCATTTAAAAAAGAAAAAATCCCGTCCGCAACACCATGGGTGATAAAAAAATATCTCCAACCACATGAAGCCACAGAATCTGCCTTAAACAGGTGGCGATGGCACTTCTGACAGGAAGGCCATTTTAGCCAATCACAAGGCTAGAACGCTCCACAAGTCTCCATGGATACAACTTCCTGTTTACCGTCAGTGTAATGTCAAACACTGTCAACAAGAAATCGTGGTACATGTTTTACTTTTTTGCAGAAATGATATCTACCAAAGACAAGAGTTGATCGCACCGTTGCAAGAAATTGGCTTGGAAGAGGAGTCTCTGAAAAGCATTTTAGAAACAGGGTCCAGCAGGAGGGAAGATGATATTTCTTCTGCATTACATAGTAGGATATAGTACAAAAAAAGCACTAGCCCTGCAGATGCAACTGTTTGGATACCAACTGCCTTTAAACCCCCCAAAGAAGAAAAAGACTGCTGAAACTGGACTGGCAGTTTCAGCAGGCGTGGACGGCGCCTGAATTCCTTAAGGATTACCGTGTTTTTTTTTCATGCGGTTGTTTTGCTCTGTTTTTCTTTCCCTCCACACCTGCCCTGAGTTTCCTTCTCAGCTCCGCCCTGCTTACCTGTTCTTATGCCCTGATTAGTTCATTCTGTATTTAAGTTTTCAGGTTTTTTTTGTTTTTGGTTTGGCGTTTGTCGATTTCTCTGTGTTTCAGTCAGTTTGATCCTGTCTGCTGGCTGTCTCTTGCTCTTGGGTTCACCTGCATACCCTGAATTCTGACAGTTTCTACCACAAATGAGGGATCAGATGTTGACAGTTTTGACTGTTACAGAGGCTGATAAAGACAAACATCCAAGTAAGATCGAAACGTCTTATTAAACTTTTTGTGGCAGGCTTTTCTCTTTTTTTTTTTTTTCAAATACACTCATAAGACATATCTCCCAGTTTTTCTCGTGACGAATAGTACAATGAGGAAATTATAAAGGTCTTATTTGGAAAACAGCTCTGTACTACTTTATGCGTAAAGTCCATCAGCATCTCTCAGAAACCTCCGTGTTCTGACTCAACAGAAATAATCCACATTTCTAATGCAGACCAACCCAGTCCAACCCCAGCACTTACGGTGTCTGTCACCTTGAGGCTGCCCTCTGCTCCACCCCCTTCCCCTGAAACAGGAGCTGGACTGTGGCGAGGCGAGCGCCACTAAGCCTCAGCTCTCAGAAACACTGACCTCAATCAAAGAGAGAACTTGATCCACTGCTCACACACACTGTAGCCCAGCACGAGCTGTTTACTCCATCAGTGCATGGATGTCTGTGAGTTTGTGTGTGTGTGTGTGAGCGCAAGGAGACAAAATCAGAAAATGATCTAGAATGTCAGGAAAGGAAATTTGCCTTCCCATTTTCCATCTATTCAAAGTTCAAGCAGTATTAAATCCATGTACTTTTTTTTCTTTTAAAAAAAGAGGCATTTCATCAGAGATTCATGAATTCTATTATGGATTTTGAATAGGTTTCATGTGCCCAAAGGTTGTTGAATACATTGAGAGCATGAGGCACCATGTCATCTGTCCGTTCAAGTGAAATCACGGAGGACTGCTGACACTGGAGTTACAGAGAAAGGTTTTTTTTTCCAACCACAGCGACGATATGCAGGAAGGTGGTGATTGGTGACACACTTATCTCGTTCCAGGTTCGATTACGGCCGTAATGTTTCCTCTACTCCATTAAGTGTATTTGATTACCCGCCGAGGGGGTAAGCTGGCAGGGCAGAGATATGACAGCAGCGCCAAGGCCAAGAGGGCAGCTCTTGCGAGCATCACTTCCACTGATGTGCCTGGGAGCGGACAAAAAGTGGCAATGCTTATACAATTAGAGTGGAGAATTTGTCAGACCTCATTTTTGAGAGAGGTTTGAGCCGCAGCCCTCAGAGAGTATTATTAATTCACTACCCTGGCCCGGTCTGCGGAGATAGAAGGATTATACGGCGCTGGATGACAAAATGACACGCACGCGCCTTCACCCTGATTACAAGAATGAATTTTACCATCAGTCTCAAGGGAATTATCTTGGAAGTTGAGGTCAAAGGGGTAAAAATGTATGCATTAAAGGGATAGTTCTGATTTCTTGACATAGGATGGCAAAGGTTGCGTGGACATGATACATCAAAAAGATGGACTGTACAATGCCAGAGAGAAAAAGAAGAAATATTCAGCAAGATATACCGTGTGTAAAAACCCATCCGCAGAATCCAGATTCATGTATTTGCTGTGGATTTGTAGTTTTTTTTATTTATTTGCTTTTAGAACCGAATAGCTTTAGTTTTAGATTATAGTATCCAATCGTATACCCTTTTGCTGATTATCTCGGTCGATCACCTTGAGAGCAATCACCTCCACTAGCTTTGTCAGCACTCGCTGATTATTGTGCCTGTGACTCCATCGCTGAGAGCAGGGCCAGACATCCTGCAGAGATTTGTCTTGCTGGATGCATATCGCAATTTCATTCTCATTCTCTCCACCCAACGCTCATGATTAAAGGTAAAGATCAGAACACTGACAGACGCCGCAATAAATTGAGTGTGGGTCAGCAGTCTCTGTATAATGGAGAAGTAACTCATTCCGAAAGCGTTAGTGAGGTAAAGATCACTATCACTTACCTTAGTGCATAAATATTTTTATTTATTTATTTTTTTTAACCATTTTCTTTCAGAACTGATGGTTTCTAATATAATAAGACTATGATATTGTTGGTACTTTTAGTCTGTTTTATGTAACTAATAACCTTTTATGTGTTTTTTTTTTTGTTTTTCCCATTTAAATTGTGCCTTTTATAGTTTGAGTTATTGCTTGTTTTTGCTTTTACAGGCACTCTGTGGAATGTATGATCACTTTCAGCACTATAGAGTAAGGTTTTATGAGGATACATAGTTTGTTAACCTGCACAAGGATGTAAATGTACCAATAGCTGCAAACCAACATCGTAATACACTATTCTAGGTCTCTTTATGAAAAGATTTTATTCTTAATAAGACTTTTTTTTTACAGTTATAAATGGAAAAAGAAATGCAATAAATGCAGAAAAGAAAACAGCTAGCAGGTGAATGTGAATAAAAACAATGCACACAAACAAAGAAATGAAATAGCAGGTCTTGCGAATTTGGAAGGAAATGCATTCAGACATATTTTATGCCTTGAAGGATAAACACAATGTGTTTGGCGGATGAAGAAAATGGATTTGTTTGCAAGAAAAGTCTTCAGAACAGTTTTTAAAGGTACAGCGTGTGGTTTCTGTCAGCATCTAGTGGTAAGGTTGTAGATCACAACATGTCAAAATATGGAGAAAAAAAAAGTATAGAGTCACTGCTTTCCATTAATTTACAAATAAAATGGTTTACGGTTACCACACATCAATAAAAACTTACCCTTGGCCATCAGTCACACCTGTCAAGACCGATGTGGTCTGAGTCTCAAAAACACTGTAGGAAATATGCTGTCATCCCTCTTCTGAAACAGGAAACTCATGACTCATTTTTGATTGATCTTTACATTCCTCAAGCAACAAGTTTGTTTCAGAGTTGATGAATGTTGAATAGGAGGAAAGGGGGAGAAATGGATTTTTTTGTCAGATGTATTAGGTAACACCAGACCCTCCAATTAGCTATATTTCACTTGTCAGTTTACATCAGTGGGACTTTAGCACTGCGTGATAACACAGATGGAGAGAAAAAATATGAAAGAGAGCAGGAGGGAGAGAAATAGAAAAAAGAGAGAATGAGAGATGGGGCTAAAGACGGAGACAGTGAGCTGAAAGACATGAGATGACTATAAACAGAAAGGCAGGGAGAGATCGGGAGTAGGGAGAGTCATTGAAAAAGAAATTGAAATCGAGGTATTAATGGAGAATTGAATGATCACAATATTTTAGTATTTTGTTAAATTAGCTCTGGTTTATCATAAAACTAACAACAGTTTATACTAATTATAGATTTACCGGTTGCTGCTGCTCAGATTCATACACTGTTGCTTTAGGGAAACACAAAATGTAAGTAATGCTGATGTAGTCAAGTGTCTACTTAGAAATTAGAGAATGTCAGTTTAATAGAAATGAATAAATAATTCAAGTATATTTAGAATTGTTATATAATGTTTCAATAACAGGATCTCATTGTTCCCAAGTAATTCCTTTAATATATTTATATCCTTGTTCAGAAACTTTAGCTGATAGTCTCAGATGTTTCTTGCGTTTGTCTTAATACAATACTCATATGGAATATACAGTATGTATGAGTTATCGGTTGCTGTAATCCATAATCCCTTCCCAATAGGGCACGGCACGACAAAGCTAGTATGTAGAAGTGAATTTGTGGTTGCGTTTGGGTGTTTACCAGCAGGAAATGTAAAATATAAAAGACTGAAACGACATCTCTGTCTACAGAAATGTGAAAATGAAACCGCACATATGACATATGACTATTGCCTTATAATCTGAACCGATATTTGAATTATTGCTTACATACTGGTTTGTTCTTTACTAGTAATGTATTTTCTTTCTGTACAATGCAAAGTACTGAAAATTACTAAAACTCCTACTCAATACTGCAAAATTTGAAATAAATGGATATGACAGAAATAGACTGACAGAAGAATAAATAAAGGCCAGAGCTGATGATGTGATAACACAGAGGTCCATAAGAGGTGAGGGACTGTGGAGCCGCAGGGTTTGACACAGAAGAATGACTGAACATGGCTCCATCAGTACAGAGGAAACAGATGGTATAAAAGATAACTGTAGCGCCTCATTAATAACTGTGTATAGAGCGAGGGATAATCAAAGTCACTCTCGGTACAACACACACACATATGGATGGCTGTCATCAATTTCAGGTTGCGGAACACATCCAGATAATATCCTGAATCAAACAGCAGACCAACAGTTTGTGCATTAGCCATGCATCAATTTGATATGAATCACAAATTAGATGACAGGAAAAGAGACCAGCACTTTGAACAGGTGTGCGTGGGCCGGAGCAACGCAAGTGAGTACGGAGAATGAAAAAAGCGCCTGAATTTTTTTTTTCTGTGGGTGCTTTGAAGAGGCGGAATTTAGCCAGACGGGTGTATTTCAACAGGTGCGCCTTGGCTTACTGGCATGGATTTGCATGTTTTACAACAGCTCTGAAAAAGGTTGAGTAGTAGCAGTGTGGTCTAGGAACTGAGAAAACAGGCTGCTGCTTTCGTTAACATAAATATTACAATGATCTGGACAAAGTATTATCAATCTTGATACATTCACATCAGTAATTCACAAATATGAGTTAATTAAATATGAAAAATAGGAAAGAAGGGACTGGATAAAAGAAAAATCTGCAACATTTTCATATAGTTAAATCTTCTTTCTTGCATTGTTTTCTATGCTCGACTGAAAAACCACTAGTGATTCGACCTATACATGGTCAATTAATTTGCAATTAATTTACAATTTATCGTAATATCCATTTGCATCTAGCAGCTTTGCGTTTTAGCTTCTTGGGAACACCAAGTCAGGCAAATCTCATCACTACATTAACAATGGCATCATAATTATGAAGCAGGAGTCAAGGAGCCAACTTTGTTTGGCATTTGGGTCCAATTTTGTCAACCAAAAAAAAAAAACAAAAAAACTGTCCAGCCGAATATCGCCCCCGCGCGTAACCATGTGTGGGCTGCCATGTTGAGATCTGGGTCTATGTGAGAGCCATCATCTAGCCCCTCAAAAGCCAATCAATGTGAGAATATTATTATTGGGCCAAGGAGGGTTACAAGTGGGACCCAAAAGTAATCATCATCAGGTCTTTAATAACTCTTTGTCTGTGTCCACCTCCTTGAGCTCATGATTAAACCAACCTTGGCCTCCATTAACAATGAAAATGGGCAGACAGACAAGGAGCCATTAGAGCTTTGACACTGATGGCCAATTTTTTCAGGCCCCATTTTATTATGTACTTCTGTTCAACTTGCAGTGCATGTAGAGCCTGCAGCAGGTTTTGAGGTCCTTGAACTGCACAGTAGTCAATCTAAAAATAACCATCTTGAGTCACAAAATCTTCGAGACACAATGAGCTCATCCAACAAAGTGATGTTTCTCCTCATCTCTATGGATAAGATATAGCTCGCCAATCATTCCCAGAAAATTGTGTTCTCATTAATCTATATAAAACGTGGGAGAGCAATTATGCTGTTTTAGAGGGGGAAGGCGACAATGTCCTCCACAGTTCCTTATCGTGCCAACTGATTCATGGTTTTTAATGGGCTTTTAAGCCAGATTAAAAACCTGATGCCCCCAGTGTTAGAGCAGCCTACACTTTCAGAGAATCACATTTATGAGATTGCCAATAAAAGCAGGGGACCTCAAAGGAATACAAATGACTTTGATGAATCTACATCAAATAGGCATATCCCGTTAAAGTACATAACATAATTGGAAAGGGCAGATACTGCTCTGAAATTCAGAAAAGCCAAGGAAGTTTTATGTGTACTTCTCTTCCTTTTTGTTTTAGTGAATTTATCTGCAACAATCTTATCTCACACATGAATCTCTCTGTTCAAGAACAAGTGCAAATTGATGTAATGTTAATCTCTCAAAGCAATAATAATAATGCAGTTTCTTTCTCACAAAGTAATACCAATAGACCATATATATACATATATATATATATATATATATATATATATATATATATATATGTCACCTGCTGTTTTTTTCAAAATGTAAAGTTAAAATTATAATTGTTAATTTGGAACACTAACGTTAAAGTTAGATTTTATCAAGACATGCAGAAATTTGTCTAACATTAGTGGGATTTTAATTTAATAACATTACATGTCAAACTAACAATTTAAAACAAAGAAATGCAGCCAAATTTATATTTGTACATAATTTAACGTTGCAAGTAATTTATTTGGCAGTTCTTTATTCTACTTTGAATATGTTAATGTAAATAAGATGGGATTGTAACATTGGGTGTTTTTAACTTACACGTTATATTGATAATGTGTTAATTATTAAATACATATTATTATTGCAGCTTTGACAATGGTAGAAGTCCACAGGATCACATCCTTCCCATCCCTGGAGATTATTATTTAATATGTGTGAACCCTCCACTTGCTGCACAGCAAAAGCTCTAAGTTCAGCCTTAAGTTTACTAAGCCTTGAACCAGCCTTTATATTTTTCATTACATTCATTTATTTTCCTCACACAGGCTCAGTGTGGATCATCAATGACAACTATGTCTGGCCTGCTGCTGCGTAGATCAGTCTGCTGGTTCGGCTGGATTGTGGTGGAAAACCCTTCATCCTTTCTTCTTCCTCTTCCTTAGAAGAAGAGCAGTGCTGAATGTCCATTTCATCCACTGTGGCAGTGTTGATATGGGGGAGATCAGGAGCTTCACCAAATGTATTATAGGGTTGCTCAGTGTTTCTGTTTTAACATTTAAACAAATTCAATTTGTATGTACACTGCTTTTGTCTTTGATTCAGGCTAGAAGTTAGATTTCTCATTCAAATCTCTATTTATCTATCTCTACCTATCTCTAGCACTATTGCTCTTTTAAAACCCTGAGGGGTTAGAAGTCTAGTTTCAGTATTAAGTAAAGCGATCCCACACGTCATTCTTCAAGACATTGTCAAATTTAAATGCTGTCTATTCTGCTTGTTGTGTGTAACAGTAATTATAATGATTGAACGTATGGATAAAAACAAGTGAATATTAATGACATAATAAAGATAACAGCATTACAGCATTTAACCAGAGTAGAGTTACAGTAACATTGTTGTTTATTCTTGGAGAAAGAAAGTGGAGGCACAATGGTGTTCCTCAGGTAAGTCCTTCCCTAATAAAAATTACAAGAAACAAAACAAATGACATTATTGCAGGTTAAATTGCTGTCATTCATAAAAGGTTTGTTTAAACTCTAGATATTTAAATACAAATATAACTGTATTAGGAGTAGAAATGTACAAGATGTAGTGCATCCACATTAAAATGATTGATAGTAAAATTGATATTATGTTTTATTATGAAAGTGGTATCTTTATACAGCAGAGACCTCACCTCCCACAGACCAGGATCTCCAGCATGTGTCTGACATCTGATGAGATGAATCAGCTGTGAGGAAATAGTTTCCCCAAATATGTATATAGATGTATAAGTTAATAAATGGTTGTAATTGCTATGTGTATCATTTATATTTTTGTGTTTTTCTATTATCTATATCCCCACAATATACCAGTAAACATCTGTAATACATTTTGTTTGTGGATATTTACCTTGATTGAAAAAAATGAGAGGATAGGGACAGATTTATTTCTTATGCTTATGATTAACCATCAATTTACATAACAACTCTTGGGACAAATTCTCCTGGCAATGTGAAAAATGTATAAATCGTGTGGCAGCATGGAGATGCAGTGTCTTGATGTTGTCCACAGTATTTCCTCTCTGTCTGTGGTCATCTCCTGACACATCAGGTGGGCTGACCTGCAGCTGGGGGTCTGATGGGGGTCAGGGGTCAGACAGAGCTTCAGCAGATGAGACTTTTCTGTAAATAAATACATGCATACAGGTCCTTCAAAAAAATTTGCATATTGTGATCAAGTTCATTCTTTTCCATAATGTAATGATAAAAATTAAACTTTTATATATTTTAGATTCATTGCACACCAACTGAAATATTTCAGGTCTTATTTTCAGGTCTTTTATTGTTTTAATACTGATAGATGATTTTGGCATACAGTTCATGAAAACCCAAAATTCCTATCAAAAAATTAGCATATCATGAAAAGATACTCTAAACGAGCTATTAACCTAATCATATGAATCAACGAATTAACTCTAAACACCTGCAAAAGATTCCTGAGGCTTTTAAAAACTCCCAGCCTTGTTCATTACTCAAAACCACAATCACGGGTAAGACTGCTGACCTGACTGCTGTCCAGAAGGCCATCATTGACACCCTCAAGCAAGAGGGTAAGACACAGAAAGAAATTTCTGAACGAATAGGCTGTTCCCAGAGTGCTGTATCAAGGCACCTCAGTGGGAAGTCTGTGGGAAGGAAAAAGTGTGACAGAAAACGCTGCACAACGAGAAGAGATGACCAGACCCTGAGGAAACTTATGGAGAAGGGCTGATTCCAGACTTTGGGGGACCTGCGGAAGCAGTGGACTGAGTCTGGAGTAGAAACATCCAGAGCCACCGTGCACAGGCGTGTGTGCAGGAAATGGGCTACAGGTGGTGCATTCCCAAGGTCAAGCCACTTTTGAACCAGAAACAGCAGCAGAAGCGCCTGACCTTGGCTACAGAGAAGCAGCACTGGACTGTTGCTCAGTGGTCCAAAGGACTATTTTCATATGAAAGCAAAGTTTGCATGTCATTCGGAAATCAAGGTGCCAGAGTCTGGAGGAAGACTGGAAGTCCAGTGTCAAGTACCCACAGTCAGTGGGTACTTTTTTATTACAGCTACTGCATTAGTTTGAAAGCATGTTGGCCAAATAAGGTAAAACTGACTGATGAGTGGATTGTATCTCTAAGGGAAATCTGCAGATCACCCAACCTCTCTTAATGAAGGTAAACCTCAGGCTAACAGAGGATCTGGAAACAGAAACAGCTCTGCAATTTAAGGAAGATTTTAAAGTAGATTTATGATGCATGTAGCCTGGAGGTATATTTGAGAGGATCTGGGAAACAGCCCAGGTAAATCCAAGTGAAGCTGTAAGTAATTATTTATTAGACGTCCAGATCCATCTAATTTCATAGCAAAACGTTAGGAATGAGATTGAAAAGTGGAAGCATAAGGACATGAAGTACTAAGTACATCCAACTCAGGGGGAACTGGGGGGAGCTTATATTATGAGCAAAAGTCATTTTGAGATTTACTTTGCTGTAAGCAACATCAACCCACTCCACCCCCGAATCCAAATTGATTATAAAACAGCTGACACTGACACATCTGTGAGTTTTAATGCATGTGAGAGAGTGTGTGTGGAAGATGATGGGAGCTCTACGTGAAATTGCATTTGCCACCAGGGCAACGTCATGTTTCCATACCTGGATTCAAAAGTTGTTTTTATGTTAAATGATAAATGTCTATATTTATATAGCACATTTATTCATATTTTAATCATTGCCTTCATTCACCCATTCACATGCACACACACTCGTGAGGATGTGCTGCCTTAACTATTGGCAGCAATTGTTTCAATATGGATTATAGATTCAGCATAAACCGGGTAGTAATAGTGGTAATGGTAAGAAACACCAGGCAATCTCCATGGAAACAAAGGTTAGCAATGGCAATTATAGATTGAAATTTTATACATAATGACTTACAAACAATTCAGTTAATGAACAGCCTCTCGGAACCTATCGTGTTCGTAAGTTGCATACTGTCTGTACCGAAACCCATAATTTAAACCAAATTGCAGTCCGATTCACTGAAGCACATGCAGCAAGATGATGATCTTGGTCCATCTTTTATCCAATTTTTAGCCACTATACTTTAATCTTTAACTGGTCACCAGATGTCTGCTGAGTAAATGTTAGCAGAGCTCACATCCCAGCCCAAGACTATATTAGACAAATACTGATTTGTAACGTGAGACAGCTTTCTTCAGTGTTTTTCATGGGTTTATTCATTTGTTTTGGAGAAAAGAAGACCGCTATGGATAATTTGGCTCCTGGTAAAACCCTGTGAAGAATGAACACTGAAGGAATCCTACCAGGGAGAAGCTGACTGATCCCACACTACTCCAGTCACAATAATTATAGTCTAATGTGGAACAATTTACCAACATACATGACAGATTATTATATTAATCTGACTAGCTGTGGGTGAACCAAATACAGACGCTGATACTGATGTGTTTATCTAATTTCTTTATAATTAGTTGTTTAAAGATGTAAAAATAAATTAATATCCTCATGTTTGTTTATTAAGCCATGTCTATATTGGTCTCCCTCATATTCAGGAAAATGTAGGAAGGCAAATAGAAGGCGACAACTTTAAACATGCCTAAGTAAATAATAGCCACTGGTTATTAGAGCCACTGCAGCCAGCATCATGTGACTACCGAGGTCATCTGAACCATGACCTATTGTATATTGACCTCTGTTAACCAATAATCAGACAGTAAATGCAGGTTACTCAGGAGAATCAAATGGGCTCATGAGACAACCAAAGCACCTAAAGGAGAAACTCTTTTCTCCAAACATGTACAGTATCGATATGATCCTTAAAACCAATTACATCAGCTCTTGTCTTAGGAGAGGTTTCTTGGTAATTCACAAATGTAAAGATACTTCAGCAAGAAGCCCAACGGGCACCATTGGATACTTCAGTTCAATTTCAGTTTGTCCTCCCTTTAGATTCATCCGTGTAATGTAAACTTTGTGGTGAAGAGAATGATATTATTTAAACTATATTTATAGTTTCCCCATCCAGCCTTTAAGGATTGTAGCCATATCAAGCAGGGTTGTATTTCATGCCTGTATTCAAGCACTTGAACGGTGCTTACAGCAGTAACCAATGGTTTCTCCGCCGAACCATGGATACATAATCACACAAAGCTCAAAGTGAGCAATTTTACCCATTTTGTATGTTAATATGGACATTGAATAGAGTATCAATAGTATCTGTGTTTAGAGAAAAAACAAGGAGCTGTAAGAATGCGAATGAGTGTTTGTGTGTGAAATAGAAAATAGTCACACCTGCATTAAAGACACCCATAAGATGCCAAATGGGAATAAGGAGAATAAATATAAGCACATGACTCTGTTGACACAAGAAAATGAAAAATAATTTAGAATATTTCCTCTAAAACATGTCTGTTGCTGTCCCCTGTGCACTTTTCAGAGGAAATTATTGTTTCCTATTTTACCAGTGTGAATGTTTCCTATTTTACCAGTGTGAATGTGTTGAATGTAAAGATGTCTGCTCCATCATGGCTGAATAGTGATCTGAATGATCTTTATTTGACCTTCCATTGCTTCAATATTTTAATTTCAAAATAAAGTACATTCCTAGTCATTTGTGTGACTTATAATCACAAATATGGTGTTATCTTTTTGATCAAAAATTGAAACTCAGAAAAAGCGTGTCTTTTCATAAATGAGACAAGATGCTGATGCAAGATAAGAATACATTTGTCCTATCTGTGTGTCTATTACGCAATGGACACTTCTTCGGTTGGTTAAAGCCGGGGGGGAGCTTGAATACATCTCATATAAACAAAACCACCCATAGCGCCGGGTTTGGAAGAAATGTTACAAACACGGACAGACTGTGAATGCAGAGGGGTGGGGTGGGGGGAGACAGAGGGGGGGTGTCTGTGGAGAAGGTCACGCTATAAGAGATGTCTCCTTGCATTTAGGCCTCGTTCCGGCAATCTGCGCACAAATGCCACGGACCTGAATATTAACAATTTAACAATTTGACAAGGAGCCATCCATCCACAGCCGCGGGTGAGCTGCAGAGAGAGAGAGAGAGAGAGAGAAAGAGAGAGGGGATTTTCAACTCTCAGCGATGGTGTCTCGACCAAAACCAGCAAGTCTCTGAGACTAAAACCAGAGCAGATTTCAGTGTTTTCAGGCATCAGTTGGAAGTAGATTACTGTGAGTTCATAAATACAGAGACGAAGATACAGGAAGAGGCAGTCAGCTTCTATTGAAATCTCAACACACACACGCATACGCGCGCACACACACACACACACACTGTGAGTGCTGAGAACACAGATGCCAAAAGAGGCAAAAATGTATCCAGCAGCTGGTTATGAGGTCTTTTGTATCTGAGGTAACCAGCAGATTTTTTTTTTACTCTCCCGCATGAATTGGATGCACAGCGTTGTTGTCTACACAACAACATGGAGGCAAAACTGATCGCAGCGATCTTGACAGCTACATGCAGGGACTAACATGTGAAGTGTGAAAGGTTAAAGCTGTGGGAGCGTTAAGGGGTGCTAGCTGTAATTGTACCAAAGTCTGTTCGGTGCAAAAAAAAAAAACAGTAGTCTTGTGTTCAAGCCTTTGTCTAGATCAACATAAATATGTAAACATCTAAATATACAGGAATATACATTTAAAGCACTGCTCCCTGTTAGTGTTTATTATTGTTAAAATATAAGATAGGAAGTGGTGGTCCGTCTCTCATTCATGTATCACTGATAAATAAATGATCAAATAATGAGTGGATAATGGAATGGAATTAAATAATGGAAATGCATTATTTTAAGGGGTATAATCTATCTAAAACATGAATGTGTAGTATTACTGGTAACCACAGCAGTCACAGATAAATGAAGAGGATGCAAATCCCTGCTGAAATATAATGGAAAGACTGTAAAAATTCCACTGTATGCAATATTTATCCAATGAAGGATTTATCCCTCAATTCTGGGTTAAATGTACAGTAGCTAAAATTAAACAACCTGCTGGTTATGCCTTGTGTTTAAAACACAAGCAAATGTCAACTATTATATATTGAAACACATAGTAGTATATTACATTCTACACAAAAAGCCATAATAAACATATCTCATCCATTTTGCTGCTGGTCTGACACATATGGATGAGTTTTATACCCTGAAATAACCTGAAGCAATAGAGAAGGAAACATTTTTTTTATTTCATGTTTTTTTTTGAGCAACAGAGGCTTTTGAAAGAGCTGATTGTGTGAATATAGGTGCATGAGAACACATGATGCGAAAAGTGCATTCTTTTCTTGCCCTTAAAAATTGATCCTGTGGGAGGTGTGTTATCCCTACAATGGACACATTTTTTTATTGAATCATTTATTTCTTGCAGCCAGTAAAAGATGAGATTTGCGGTGGAAAAAAAGGATTTGTGGTGATGAGCGCTGAGCCAAAGATAAAGTTAGCCAGTAGACCTCCTGTGGCACAAGCATCAACAGCCCAAAAACAATCCAAAGTGGTCACGGCTGCCAAGAGAATATATCCTATGAAGAATGTATGAGCTCAGACTGTAGATCTTGGGTTAGGCTGGTTCTTGGACCACATGCTTCCATACCTGGAATTACTTCAGTTAAAGACTCAGCAGCCAAAACGCAGAGCAGAGTGGGAGGACTGGGCAGCTTCCAGTCACTGCTAACCTGTCTTCCAACCATTCTTTGCAACAATGGATCATAGATCTAGCGCCCAAAATCAGACTGGAGGCTGAACAGCAGGTGTTTTCAAAGCTGTGAATACTGGATTGGAAACATCCTTCAGTCACGTCAGGAAAACAAATTCAGAGGGCTGTTATAGGAAGACAGGCAGGATATAAGTCTTTTTATCCATAGGCCTACCTGCCATAACCCTCTGGAGAGGGCTACAACTGTCCGTCTTTGATTACTTTTACCTTTGTATTTCACCATAAAAACTTTCCTTGCTTGGTATAATATTTTTCAGTACAACCTTACGTGTGAATATACACTTATTTTCCATTTTGACACACTATATTAAAGGGATAGGATTTTTGACATGACTGTATGGCATCCCTATCATCAGTGTCGTACACTCACACTGACTTAACCCCGACAGTGTCCTGTAGGCTGAGTTCTGGTCCAGTTCTGGTCCGGCAGGTTTACCGGGACACTAAAACAAAACTTCTTTATTCTCAAAACAGCATGTGTTCAAAAGAGCGATTGCAGCTTTCGATGTAGGATCTTTGAATGATTGATGGTGTGTGTTTTTCTGCCGATAGCTAAGGCTTTTTTTCCAATACTGTTTCACTCTCTTTTTGCACCAAACGTGCAGCAAATGCGTACAGAATGTAATGAAAATACTCAGACAATATATGGCATAAATGTTTTGTCTGAATTTACTTAGCATATCAGCACAATTTAAAAACAGATCTATAGTTTGAGGTCATTTAACTCCATGGGGTTAAATGTAATAGAAAGCTTTTCATTCAACTGCATCCTGCAAGCATACAGTGTACCATTTAGAGGTGTAAATGTTTCCCTCTTAGTGAGGTTCAGAGGAGGAGGCTGTATCTAAGGAAAAGGGGACTCAAGGGGTCTCTGTCTCTTCCACTTACCTCTCATTTTCTGTCTGGGTAATTACACCTGAAATTGGGGGAACAGAGAACACCTCCAGTCACACACTATCCAATTTCTCCACCAGCCCTTCATGTAGACACACATAGAGCGCATACATCCACACGCTGTCAGATGCACCGTTTGGTGAACTTAAATAGACTTTTTGTCTCCTCTCCCCCTTCCTCTTCCAGCTCCCTTTTCCTATTCCCTCTGACCAGCTCTGTATCTATTAGAGTGTGACATTCCATTCTGCTTTTTTAATCACCTCTCCCCGCTTTGTCCTAGAGCCTTGTCTGGAGCAAAATAACTTCATAGATGAGGGTCATAAAAGTCCTCCATTCTCTGTCAAGGACTGCACGCAGGCACAAATACAAATTCATGGTCTCTGAGTTCACGTCGTCTGCAGCCGCCTCCATAACCGTGTTATTCCTCTCAGTCTTCCTCACACGTAACTCCCATTACAATGATTTAAATCATTAGATGATTGAGTAATTCTTCAGGTCCAATGTTGAAAAATCGTGATTTACTGCGTTTTCCACTGGTGAATTCATACTTTGAGCAGCATGCGCATCAAACTCATAATTTATCGCTTTTCGAACGGTATAAAAAAGAAAACTCGACACGGGGACGGCATTAAGTGATCAATCATCGGAAAGACTTAACTCGGATATGGTTTGGATTATAAAAGCAAAACCAGAAGATTCACAACGCATTGTATCTCTGCAGATCATTTAGATCTGCCCCCATTCATTCATCATTCATGCCTTTGGGCCTCGGCTTCTTAACCTGGGTCGCCTTCACGCTACCAAACGTGTGACATGACAAACCCTCACACTTCGAAGCCCCTCAACTCTGCTGCTGATGAGGAAAGGCGAATGCGGACGGTTTCCGGCATATCTGCTGGTTTGACAGCCTAGTCAAAGCCTCGATCCCAGAGCAAGGCTCCACCAGTAACCAGCGACACCCCCACACGCTGCCTTGTTGTGTCGGGCGAAATCACTATCTCACTCAAGAGAATGTCTTTGGCTGTCCTTGGACGAGAGCAGTCAGGGATGGAGGGAGGCGGGTAGAGGGGTGGTGTAGATGTGGGAGTGGGAGGGGGATGGGGAGGGGGGCAGGGCTTGAGGGACTGCAGGCATTTGTATTCCTCTCTCATCTGTGACGGGGTGGAAAAAGGTGGGGAGGCACATGAGCAAGGCGCAGCGGGGGCTTTGGCAGGACTGTGACAGAGGTTCGGGAATCAAAGATGCAATGTTACAGAATCTTACCATCACTGCACGGCTCGGCCCCAGCGGGCAGGCACTGAGATGCACAGAAATAAACAATGTCATGTCACATTCAAACACCAAAAAAGGGAAGAAGTGTTAAAATGCTTGAGCCTCCTCGCATTTGCTTTGCAAAACAGATATTTTTAGTTTGCTGGTGAACCAAACATTGCATTTGTGTGTCATTCAGATTGGTAAAACATTAATCTTACTCTTATACCATCTCACTGCAGTCTGTTTGTAACCCTGCCTGTTGAAGCTGTACAATTATAAGGAATCAATAGCTCAAAAAGAAGTAAGATGCTGCATCATCATGCACTCAAATGACCTTCATTTATCTCTATTGGATAACCACTTTTCAAATGTTTCCCTTGTCAACTGATTGTAAATTCCAGAGTCCTCGAGGATGACTGTTCGCTCTATGCTTTTGGTTGTTTCAAAGAAATGTGATCGGTGTAAATAATCCATAGACCACAGCTGGATCTAAGAGAACTGGTGCTCTAAATGTGAGCGCACACTTCTTGTTCTCTCAAAGTGGTCAATAAATTCCCTGCAGATTCAGGTCTGTGTTTGCTTCTATGTATCACCCCACTTAGCTGATGATTTCAACCAGAATGACTCGAAAATCAATACCCTAATAGACACCCACTATACCTAATCAGGTTCATCAAAATGGTTGTTTGACCCAAACAACTGCTCTATTCAGCTGGCATCTACAGAAACATACATTTAACTGTGAGTGATGAGTGAGGCGTAACACTAAAATGAGATGTGGACAGTATAAATAATCCCACAGCTACACTATTGATCTGGTTGCGGAGCTAAGTGGCTCAAAAAGCCTCTCTGACATCATTCCGCCATTAGTAAACATAATGCCTTTTTCTGAGTATGCACTTTCATCATACAAGCATGCACTCAAGCATACACATGTATGCAAGATACATATATATACACACAGACACACAAATATATATATATATATATATATATATATAAAATCAGAAAATAAATCATTGATAAATAGGAATGTTTCTTTCATAGCAATTTTATTGTTCAGGTCGTTACTTGCTGGTTACAATTGAGATGTGAAGACTTCCTAACCAGATGTTCATGAATTTAATTAGATTTGATTTACTATTTTTCCGGTTAATTAACAAAATCCTGCAGCTAATCTAGCAGCGAGGCTGCAGCCTACTAATGACACCTTAAAATGTTAAGATGCTGATGTTTAGTGGTATCTTTATCATGTTTGCCTTCTCTGTTTGGCTTATTAGCATTTGCTAATTAGCGGAATTAACAGAACTTACAGCTGGAATTGATGGGAAGTGTATTATATTCTGCAGGTGTGTGTCTGAAGTATTGGACAAAATACCAGATGGTAGCATGAGAGGAAAAAGTCATAACCAAAGACATTGGAGTTCCTCCTGAGGGAGACATACATGTCTGGATCACATTTCATCTAATTGTGTTGTTGAGATATTTCACTCGAAAACAAAGCTATCAACCTCATGGTGGTGGTAGGACAGAAAAAAACAGGTCAAGTCAGTAGAAGTCTGTACAGATTTTTCATGACAATTCGTCCAAATTGAGATGTTTCTGTCTCAATTCACTGACCCAAGAATCACACCACCAGAATTTTGTATTTGTTTCAGTTCTAGTGCAACAGCTTTATTCAAAACCAGCGGTTATACCCTAAAATGAGGTAATCCCATTTTCTGTTCACTCTTTGTACGTCATGCTCGATAACACTGAATATAATAAAATCCTCCTGTGAATTTAAGTGAGTAATATGTATTAGAGCCTTTGTGAATGTGCCATATTGAAGATACCTTCCCCTTTCATGTTTCCTCTTTTGTTCTCCTACTCTCCCATTCCTTCTCTATCAGTCGGCTTTCATAAATTTCCCAGCGCTTCTGCCACTTGAGCTTTCCCACTCTACTCCCCTCATTCACAATCTTTATATATATGCTATTATATCAACCAATACTCTTGCCGCTTTCTATGAAGGTTCTGTGGATTCTAATCATAAAAAATATATTGTACTCGCAAATGTTTCATGCTTTTTCACCATTGAGTTGTTATATTCACATGATCCTGGATGATTTGACAGAGATGGTCTAACCATCCACCTGCAGTGTCTTCCCCACAATCACTGTCTAGACTGTCAGGGACAACCCTTCAGCCACTCCTGCAGTTTCTTATGAGCCTTCATTCTATGAAGATGAGGACATTTATGCAGTAATGTAGTCGAAATTACAAATGTTTCCCTGTCACTTCGTATTGAAAATCTCATTAATTTCAATTTGTTCTCTCCTTATTGAACAAATGTTGCACAGGCTTTGTTGAAAAAGTAAAACAAGTTCCTCAACAAAAGCAAACTGCCACGGGTGATCCGAAGCCAGGGAAAGCAATTAGGAAACATACTCTGACGCTGCTTTGTCTTGTCGCTGTGATTGCTGACAAAAAAAAACTAATTTACCTGGCAATAAAATACAATCTGTGTCTGTAGCGCCTACCTGCAGAATGTTAGAGGTGAGAAGATGCAGATGCAGTGACACAGCTGCTGAATCTCTTTCTTCCGCTGTGATTGAATTTTGTTTAAATGACATTTTCGCTCATCAGTCAACTTGTGTTTCTTTATGATGCTCGTCAGTGGATCTGCGATAAGCCCTGACCTCTGTGATGTGGTGTCAGGGGTCTGATCAAATCTCCTTTTATTAGCATGAATAGATGCACACACATTCACACTCAAGCACATGGGAATACACACACATAACATGTAGGTAGATATGTAGTAAACACACACACACAGTCTTTTTACACACTCAAACACCCACCATTTGAATCCCCACCTGCTATTCACTGCCTGGAACCATTTTATTAAATGAATGTCCCAAAGAAAATGAGTGCGCCTGTATAACAGTTTATGGTTGAACCCTTTGGTCAAGCCTGCTCAATATAACGTACAATTCACCCTTTTATATCATTTACTCCAATTAAATATATTGTGAGTGGACAGCTCCCCTGGGGCTGGGTTTTATCACCAGGTGTTAATTATGCTTGCTAAGATAGGACAAGGCTCACATCCATCCGAAAGAAGGATAAAATGGGGTTCTGCCAGGGAAGAATAGGTAATTTCAGCCGATGTGTAATGTCTGCTTGGTCGTGGGATAGATCCAGTCCAGTACTGTACTGTGTAGGTTATTGTCTGGTCACATGTCTGCAGCAGTAATTGGCTTGCAGCATTATTCGCTCTTCAGTAGCGGTTATCTTAACATAGATGTATTTCCTGCTGGTTTCAGATGTATTAAATCAAGCCATGAAAGAAAATGCAAAAGGTCATAACCTTGTAGCTGTATATTACTGTGGTACATATGGTAAACTTAGTTTTTCTCTCTCTCTCTGCCTGTCAATCTGACTGACTTTCCGCTGTTCCCAGGAAACTGAAGATACAGACTGTCCTCTGGGGGGGGGGGGGGGGGGGGGGGGGGGACTGTCACAGAGATTGTGTCCTGGGGGAACATAGAAAACGCGTGCACTGCTCACTGCGTTTACAACTCAATTCCTTCCTGTCATGCTAAGGCTGATCCATAAAAATGGTAGATAATCCCGATTTGTTTTTGTTTTATTTGGTTATTGGTTATTTTTATTTTTCTAAAAAGCAGTAATATAAAATCTATGTTTTAACAGCTAATTGTAAAAACATGGCTTTTATTTTGGAAGGACATACAATTTATGAGGTGACCAGGAGTTTCTGTTTGCTCATGGACATTTGCCGTGTGAGCATCACTGTCTGCAAGCAATCAAATGTCTTTTATTCAGAATTTTGGAAAATTTTCACAAAAAAAAAAAAAATGTTCATATGGCAACAATATGTAAATATGGAAAATTCCTTATGCATACAACCTAATGGAGTCCCATTGACTTACACAGCATGAAACTATCCTTTATTTACAACTTTTTCTTATTTTTTTTATATTTAGGCCATTTTAAGTAATAAAAACATTCCATAATGCCTCAAATGGAGAAATCTAATATTGCAGTCAGGTCAAAATCTAATCAATCACTCTCTTCTTGACTGTGGAAGGTAAACTCCTGAATTCAATGTGCTTTTGTATATATATATATATATATTTTTTTTTTACAAATGTGGGTTCAGTGGTGTTTATTTAAGATCGAGACTAAAGGAAATGCTTCAAATCAATGTGCTTGGTTAAAATTATTGTCTGGGATAATGAATTTCATTAACAAAAGAGGACCATGAGGCAGGTTGATAGCATTTTACTTGAAAAATGTTTAGAAAAAGTAAAGTGAGTAAGTAGTTAGCGATATTTTACCTATTTATTTACTTATCTGTATTTTAACTTATAATTTAGTAATGTTAGTAACTTATCCAATTATTTAATAATTCATCTAATATTCAATGCCTGATGGCAATTTTGAGGTATTGTGGGACGTTTTGGGGATACAGAATATTTGAATTCAGCACCTTTGATAACCCTAAAAACAATGTATGCCAAGAGTTAACATGCAATGTCCCCAAGACATTAAATAACCACATTTCCCAAATCCTGCCTAGTCTATAAGCCCCTGTAATGTAAATCATTACATTTTAAGCCAAAGACTTGCTTATTGTAGGAGCTAACACCATTGAGGTGAAGTGTTTCCTAAATTATTCCAGAGATTCTCAACCTTGGTATAATGTAGTCTCCTAAAAACCATTGCAGGTGATATTATATACATAAATGTCGAGAAAACCTCTCAGTATCCATATATTACACACACATATAATCAAGAACACAGTTTGGTTTTCATCTGAAATCATTTTCATCATCCGCTGTAAATCACAACTAGGAGAAGGCCGTTATGACCGTGACATTACATTTTTGAGTAGACATTACGTCACTTTTCCCAGTCAGTCTTGGATTTCAAACTGTTGAACTTGGGGTCAGAGACTCACTGCTTTATCATCATACAACGCTGCCAAAACAGCGTCAATGGTGACTTTCTGCTGGTGATCACTACACGTGTCATAGATTTGCTGGCAAAAAATCATTGTCTCTTTCCACAGTCAGCCTGGAATTACAGCTGCTTCAGGAGAGTAGTGAAAGAAAAGATGAGTAGAGAAAGACATCAGCCTGGAGCTGTACCGGCATTCACAGCACATACAGATACACATAATAAACTACTGCTGGTTATTGCCAAGGTGGCCGTTTCCCTGAGAAAACAAGTCTGGGCCTTTTAAAGGGAATATATGTTTGCCTGATGTGTGCTTTGCCATCAGGTTAACAGACTCAATGATTTAATCAGTGTTCACTGGGGGGTGGGTGTACATACTGGATGTCATACATATACATTATTTTAAGACTAATCAGACCCCCTGGAACACGTGTGTCAAACTTAAGGCCTGTGGGGCAAATCTGACCCAGTACTTTATTTTTTTTTTCCTATGGCCCCTCAGGAGTTTGCACAGACTTGTGAAATTTATGGAGAGATTGGAAAGCGAATTAACGTTTAAACTTTACAGATAGAACCCGGTCACATCTTCTTTGCGTGACTTCGATGTGTGTTCAAGCACACCTAATTAACTCCAAAATCTATTCTCCATAGGACACAGAGGTTGTGGCCAACGGACAATGGAGAAAGGAAAGTTTCCATTTTTCCTCATTTCCCTTTGTCAAAATACATTACTTTCTTGTTCTTTCACTGCAGTATCATATAGCGATGCAAAACCATATATCCCAATCTTTTAAAATCCAAAACGTAAATAAATACTAATTGTCAATAGTGGTTATCAGCATATTCTTGTATCTCTAGACTCTGTATTAGTTTTCCATGTTTTTCTGCAGCATTTTTAATAATTAGATGCTAAAATCATAACAATAAAACATTAATTTCTGCATCTGTATATTTTTGTAATTCTATTAAAAAAGAGCAAATTGTCTACAGCAATAATTAACATTTATAATGATTTAGACACTATTATGAATAGAGACAGTTATATAATATAACAAGTAGAAATATTTATATGATCTTTACAACTGGCTCTTTAAAGGGAAACCATAATACTGATGTGGCCCTAGGATGAAACAGACACACAAATAGACATAGAAATACCCCGCTATAGAGAAACAAACCCTGAACCAGCCATCCAGCCTTTAGCTTTCTACCTATTCTATATATTGACTGCATCATATGGCTGAAATTTACACCAATAGTTGGAGATTTTTAGCTTATGAACTCTCAGAAAACGTAAAAGAATGAGCTTCGCATTCACCAAAAAACCCAATCTTATTATCCAAAACCAAAGTATATGAAATGACAATAGTTTAAAACAGCCAATTGTCACATAATATTTGTAACCAGCAATGCTTTGGCATTTTTATCAGGTTGGTAAAGTCAGTCCATTGGGTGACTGACGCAGCTTTAGGTCCAGACTGAAATATCTCAGCATTGATCATGTATTGACATCACATTTTGTAGAAACATTCGTGGTTCCCAGTGGATGAACCCTAATGATTTTGGTGATGCTTTGACCTTTCCTCTAGCAGAGGAGTGGCCAACCCTGGTCCTGGAGAGCCGCAGTGTGTGCAGGTTTTTGTTCCAACCAAGCAGGAACATACTTGATTCTGCTAATGAACCCCTTCATTAGTAGAATCAGGTGTGTTCCTGCTTGGTTCCTGTTCTAGCACCACCCAGGGGGTTGATGTTTGTAGTTTCGAGCGACTATTTTAAAGATGTCAAGAAATTCTGTTTAAAGACTCAAATTTCCCTCAGGATGTAATCAATTTGGTGATCGACAGCCACATTCATTAGAATCAGCTTCACCTGTAACATACCAACACTTTACTTTCTAGTCTAATATACGCTAACAGTACACAAAGACGGTTAGCATGTTATATTATAAATGCTAAGCATAAGCAGTTTTTAACATTGTCAATATGAGCAGGTCAGTGTTGGGCAAGTTACTTCAAAATTGTAATGCATTATTTTTACTTGTAACTGTCATTTCAAAGTAATTTGTTACATTACAATATTACTGTAAAATATAAAGCATTACTTTTAAGTTACTCTCAACAAAATAAGTGGAAATATGGATTCTTCAATCTAAATATATCTCATATTTGTCATTATTGCCGCAAGTTGCAACAAGAATCTTGCTGACAAGTTTTTTTTAAAAACTGGTGTTTCCACTGTTGAAAGTGGTTTTCATGTCTTCAACATCCTCCGACACGAGTCTGCTAACCTCTGATGTTGAAGAATCTCAGAGCAGGAGAACATTCAGTTTGTCTGTTTTGTGGTTTCATCTCCACTCTCATGCTCCACTTGCTTCCTTACTAACTTCATGTTACTATGACAAATCTCTGTAAATATTAAATTACTGCTGCTATTTCAGGAAGTGGACAGTTCTTTAGGTGCATTTGACTATAATGTTGTTCAGATGTAAAGTAATGAGCGTGTGCCCATCTGGAGAATGAGCTATCTGAAATTTTCTACAGGTTCACCCATCTCCATCTTCAAAACGGAAAAGGAAGTGAAATATTTTGTATGGACGTTTTACTGCTGCTGATCTTGCAGGGATTTTAGCAATTTGTATGGAGAAAAATAAAAAAAAAAAACACTTCAATCAGTAATCATATTACGGACCTTTTCCTGAGTAAAATATTATAAATACCTGTTTTTTTCTGCAATGCCTTACATTTCTGCATTACAGCAAAAATCAATGCTTACTTTTGTGACACGTTACTCCCAACACTGGAGCAGGTTAGCAGGCTGATGTAACCTTTTTCTAAGTCTCTTCAGATTCTATAGGGTTTTGTCTAATCACTAGGTTCAGGTAAGGAGATTGGCAGTAGCGCTGAACATTAAAGGAACTGACTTCCAACCCACACAATATGCAACAGTGTAGTCAAAACATTTATGTTCAAAGATGCAACTTTCTTTTCTTTAGCTTAAAGGGTTCAATTTCACACATTAAACACTTTTTTTTGCATTAGATCCACAGCACAACTGAAATTTACTTGACTCGGTATTGGTATAGGTGAAAATAAAGATAAAATAAAACAAATGAAAATATGTTTGTTCCCCTTTAATATGTAAAATTGTCCTTTTAACTCCCAGTTTCCCATTGTCTAATCAGTTTATTTATTGTCTTTCAGGTCCTCCAATGAGAAACAATAGTTCTTTTGAATTCCTTTGTTAGTTTTTTTGGGGGGGGAAAAATAGGAAAAAAAAATCTGAGATCTCAGGGAAAAAAATAAAGTGCAAATAAATATTTCGTCCCTCAGGAATCAGCCTGTCCTACCACACTAGACTTCACATCGGGTTCTGATGGGCCCCGAGCCTCCTTGCAGTATGGTCGTAGTTGGACCTAGAGTCCCACGTGGCAGTGGTGTAGAGTCACAGTAGAACGAAGACTCGTCCTTCAAAAAAAAAAAACAAAAAAACAAAAACAGCAGAATTATTTATCAAATTAAATGACTGTCAGGGCTTTCCCCCAATATCCATTAACCATTATAGCTGCATTACACTAAATAACAGAAAACACTAACATATAAATCATATCATCATATTGGCATCTTGAGCTACAGTAACGACAGCAGAGCCGTGCTAGGCCAATTGCTATTAGCCATAGCAGAGCTAACGCTCGTTAACCACCCGTTAACTCTATACCCGTTCGTCACGGTAATGTACATAAACAACACATCATGGTATCATCACAAACACATATTTCAGTATCATTTAACATTTGTTAGCTATTCTGACTGTTTTTTCCCTTTATATACTGAATCAGAACAACACTGCAAATAGAGCTAACAGACTGTTAACTCACCAGAATAGTCCAGAATGACCGGGCAACACTCGTCCGAGTTGCTCCCACGATTAATTTCACTTCAGGTGAGTTTCGCTTCACCCTCTGTGTCTACCGACAGTTTTTAATCACACTCCAACACAAAGAATCTCCACGCTTGGTCAACAACGATGGCGCTTTTCTCTGCCACTGCGCGAAGTTTTTTCTTTCTCTTTTTTTCCCTTTTCCCTCACTTTGCACACCCTACGAGCTGCAGGTGGTGCGTTCATGCAAACTCCGAATTTCTACCACCAAGCGAGAAACAACAATGAATTCAAAAAACATTCAAAGGGTTCTGGAAATCCCAATGCAATAAAAATTAACAGGGTTACACTGACATTAATATTTAACACATCATTGTGCATCCAGCATGGCTTTAGTTTAGTTGTGTAGTATATGACTTAAATAATGAATTAATTATGAAAACCCTCATTGATTATTTGTCAACGAAAGATAGAGTTTATTGGATGAATTGGAGTTGAGAAGTGCTGTTTAACTGATTGACCAATTAGTCAATCAGCATGACTGGACTCCAGTTCAGCCAGTCTGTGTGTTCCCATCATCTCTGTTTGACAAAAGCATTTTACAAAGCTGGACACCTTTGTTTCTGAAACAGTTTTCTCCTCAACCTGTCTTCTTCCTCCTGCCACTGAACCATAGTAGCTGACATAATATGCTTTGGATTGTTTGGGTCAACAGCTTGAAACAGGTCAGTGCCTCTGCAGGGTTTAACTCTGGCTGCCAGTTCTGTTCCAAAACCATATGCAGATAAGACGTTTGTGTACTCACATAGGAATGAGCTGCTGTAAAATATCCTCCAAAGTAAGACGAGTTTCACTTTTAGATGTGTTGAATATCTTTATATCATTTTTCCCCATTTCCAAAGTGGGACATTTATCTTTCTTTTTGCCTGTGCACCTCAAAGCATGAGTGTCTGCTGCAACCTTCGCAATAGATTCCAGGAATTTCCTTTTATAAGACTCTCATTATAGTGTGGGAGTCTTTAGCAGACTCCCACCTCTGCAGGATGTGAATCGTGTTGCTTAATTGAGCAGGACTATTGAGATCACCTGTCTACTGTTCATGCCACAGGATAAAGAGTTTAGCTTGTGCTATGTGTGTAATGAGGCTGTGGTTATGGCTCCCAGCGGCAAGTCATCAGCCACTGAGCAGCCTGGACATCCTCCTGTCTCCCACATTACCCAGCACACATCCATCATCTTCAGGATGTAATCATCCCTCTGAAAACAGCACTTCTATGGAGTCTCTGGGATCCACGCTTGTGACAAACCCGCAAGGAAATTACTTACATTCACAGCTCTGTGATTGTCGAATACTGCCAGTCCCTCCTGTTTTTATTTTATTTTTTTTAAAGGGAAGTCTCAAAACACTTTTTTTCTTCATTTCCCCCCTCAGAACATAAAGGGAAAATGAGAAGGCCATTGTTTTGTGATAATTTCCCAGGGGTGAAGCCCATTGAGTGCTACTGAGCTGTATCTAATTTGTCTGGGAAGGTGTTAGAGAGGTACTCAAGAATGGTGGATGTTCATGTTTAGTGGCATGTGAAATCTCACAGTAGATTCTTTTTAGCACCCGCACTTCCCAACAACTTAGGCATTGTTTTGCATGTAAATAGTCTGTAAAATATCTGTGTCTCCCAGTGCTCAACAAATTGCATCATCTACTAATAACAGGGATTATGCACCTGAATAAACGTTTTCATTAAAAGAAAAGGAAAGTTGATCTGTTTTTAGGGTGGAATTTACCAAAAGGAAGTTACTCTCTAACAGATAGATTGGACTTACTGAATCAATATGCAATTACAAGTTAGTGATATACTGAAGATTCAAATGCGAAGCAGAGATCGATATGCAATTAATTAAATCATTGGTGTGGTCACAAAAAACGTAATATTTCGGACAATTACATGTGAAGTTAACTTATATTAAGCATAAAATATGTCATTTTCTGCCTCAAGAAGTCTCTATAAAAAAAAAATAACAAAAGATGGAGCGTGGGATCATAGATTGTCGCCGCCTTAGAATTCCTTCAGTGTTCATCATTCAAGAGGTTTTACTGGCAGCTGAATTATCCTCAGAGGTTTCTCTCTCCAAAACAAACAGACCTGGTGATTAAAGGTAAAAACACTGAGTGAAGCAGTTTCGCTATGAAAATCTGTGTTTCTTTCAGGCAGTTTGGTCCTGCTACCTGAGTTACCTGATGCTAATGTTTTCTCAGCTTGTTGCTGGTGATATCTTAACATCCAGATATCTGATGACTGAAACCCTTCATCCAGATAAAGATAGTTAAAAAACTAATGAGATGTGAAGAGTTTAATATGAAAAAGTGGCTTAAAAACCATCCCCTGGTTAAAAAATATTACAAAAGCCTTGGGATAGTTCAAGCAAACATCACGAAAAATCATGATGACAAGTTAATCTGAATAATTACACACTGAGCCTAGCACATATATAATGTATATCAGAATTATCACCAAACTATTCCAGTTTTCCAAAGTTTATAATGCAATATAAAGCAATCTTATGATATCAAGTGTTTTTGGAAATCTTAGTGTCACTTTCAACATGATTCTCCATAAGACACACATCATAAAATACAGTACAGTTATCTGAGTATCAGTTTCCCAATTAATTATCAAGTAGAAAATTGCCTCCTAACAATCTGTGTGTGTGTGTGCAACATGCGCACGTGTGTGTCTGTGTGTGTGAGGGCTGCATACAATACTCCGTTTACTGCATAAGAAAATAAATGAAATAGACTTCAATTACAGTAAAAAAAAATATGACAGTCAAGACATCATTTTTAGCCGTGGTGTGGTATATAAACCCCAATCAGCCTGTTATTGGTTATGACACACACTCAGTCATTGCTGAACTACAGCAGTAATGCAGGGGGCCGCTGGGTAACATTTCTCATCTGTTACACACGCTCTTTACAGCTCTCTATGGCTCCACCATTAAGCATAATTCCTGCTCTATACTGTAGCCTACAGGGTTTGGCAACCTGTTTCACTGTCTAACACAACACTGGCACTAATAGGTTGCTATGAGACCAGCTTTTAAGATCGCCAAATCCACCTTATCATATGTCTGCCACACTTTACCCGCACAGTTGGAGACAGAGTAATACATTAGAAATTAGAAAATGAAAATGAAAAAGAAAATGAGGATGGTTGAGATCGGAGGTGTATGTGTGTGCATGTGTGTGTGTGTGTTTGTGTGTGTGCATGTGTGTGGGGGGGAGGGTGTTATCCAATCACTGCACCCTCCTGCAGGGCAATCAATATGAGTTTAACTGTTGGCAATTCTCAGTTTGGCACTTGTGCTTTGGAATAATGAAATCGTATTCAAGGTGAAGCATGACTCACATGATAATCATTTTATTGATGTGAGAACTGGAGGGAGAACGGGAGAAAAAAAAAGATGATTAGTAGATTGTAAAAATCCTCCATTTTGGAAAAAAAAAAAAATTTTCAGCAATCAAAACAGCAACCTCTATTGTGAGGAGTCCATCGTGTGGATTTCGAATTAAACGTTGGGTTATGAGACGACCCTACGAATAACCCAACAATGACAACTGCAAATTACAATAAACAAATCAACCAAACTGGACTAACCTGGTTTCCATCTCACAATAGCATGATTCAAAACCATTGTCAGCATTATATTAGAATGCATCTCCCAAAGTGGTGTCCAAATATGATGTTGCATGCAGCATAAAAGCGACACATGAGACAGAAAGGAGCGAGCAGTACATTTTCATTCGTCAGAGGCCATTGAGTGTCACGCTGAGTGAAGAGACGAGACTCCAGAACTATGCTGCTATGATCCATCACAGTCACATTCAATACACTCACACCCCTTAATATGATACTAAACAGCTGTCATTGCCATGCACAACAGTAAGAAATGTCAACTTCAATTAACACAGGAAACAAAAGTCGGAAAATAATTTTTCCCTCCATTTTAGCTACAAGACTAATATCTTGTAAACTTATTTTAGTGCAAACACCATAAAAATGTGAAGTTTGTCTTTGGAAACTGGCACATCGGCGGTTCATTTGCGCCCTGTCCTTTCAAGTTCTTTGTCAAGGCCATAAATCATTCAGGATATATGACAAATATTTTGCTTCATTTTCAGAAAGGATGTGTGCAACATCTTAAAGATTATAGCTACATTGTTAATAGGCAGCAAATCCTTATTTTGTATGGGTTAGCAGCATGGATTCTCGCAAACTGTGTGACATACTTAGCTGGGTTCAAAAGGTAACATGTTGACTGGAGAGATTCTCCTGCCAATGAATTTTAAATTTCTACAAGAAAGAGAAAGAATAGATTATCACTGGAATAGAGCCAGCAGAAAGAGAATTAGGAGGAGATGCATCTATTATATAGTTGACAACATAGTTACATGATGTTAGATCTGCAAAAAACATACAAGAGGGAGAGCCCAGTGAGACTCGGAAATGATTAGATGAGACGATCGTCTGATGCTGGCTGCCAAAAGGAAGAGAAGCTGCCCCTGCTGTGGGGTCACCCTCGGCTAACATCAAACACCTGAGATCAGATATATATTTCCTCAGTGAGCCAGTCTGCAGATGCTCTGTTTACCCTGCAATAACAGAGTCTTATGATTTGTACAAGAGTGATAGGAATGATCCTTCAGGAGAACCAGAGAAATGAGTTATTCCATAAAAAGTAGGCCAACTCAGCCCGAGTCTTTGTCTGACATATACAGTACATCAAAAAGTAAATATGTGAGTGATTGGGGTTTCAGCGGTGTATGCAAACCAGCAGGAGTAAAATTGAATGCAGTTGTGGGTTTTATATGGAGAACATTAATGGTTTCTGCTGAAGGTTCCAATGAGCACTGCAGTGTGATTTAATACCACAACCAAACCAAAGTAGAACTGCACACACTAAACAAGAATGTCATGATCTCAGGAATACTCTTTCAATGCACAAACCGGTGAAGTGAAAAGCCAAGAAACTGTGAAATCTAACCAGCTATTTAGTACTTTAGAAAGTACTAGAGTACAAGAGATTATTTATCTGAAACATTAAAATGTGGCTTTCATTCCCCCTCTGGAAATTAGAGCCAATGACTAAAAGGATTTCAAACTGTTGACTAGTAAGTAGTAAGTGATATGATTAGTTTATGGTTTCTCTGGTGGGTGAGACAATACTTTAAATGTAGACTGAACCAGAAATGTGCATGGTAAGTAACCTGGTATGGCAAATCTAACTAAACCCATTTTACCTGGAACCTGAGCATGGAACAATTAGTAGCACGGCTGATATTTCAAGATGAATAGGAACTAAATTATATATATATAATTATTAGTGCTGTCAGTCAATTAATTATAGGATTTTGTAATTAATTAATCAAATTAATCGCATTTTAATGTCATATCTGCTGAAGGTCTCCTGATAAAGAATTTGAATTCTAGGATATTAAAAAATTGTAATGCACTAATCAATTGAATACAGTAAGAAGAGAAGATTTGAAATCAGTTTTTTTTATTGGTGAACTGTGCTTCATGAATTAAATCCAAAAGTAAAGGTCAAGCACATTAAACCAGTTAGGCCAGGTGCATTATTCAAAAACAAATAAAATAAAGCTGTCTTCAAAAATTTAAAACAAATACAGCGATTCAGTTACATAAGTACAATTTTGGAAAAAATAAGGCTGTCTCAAATAGGCACTTAAGTTCAATATAGCAATTAAAAAATGAATAATAGAAGTATAATATGCCTCTAAATGAGGCAAAATGAAGAACAAGACGCCAACAGGCATTTCTTTGAAGCCACATGTGCTGCTGACACAGCAGGTAAGTCAGGAGAACATGACATAGTTTGCTAGAGGTTAACAAAAATCAGAGGCTACAATATCTGGGACACAACACCTCAACCCCAAAAGAGGATCCGTGGTTTAAGTATCAACGTCTGAAATCAAAAACCCACAGGATCTAACTTGCCATTGAACATGTTTCACATTGAAACGGTACATCAGACTGAAGTTGCTCCGGTGGTCAGAGAACTCCTTTTTGTTGTTATTTATCGTCCCGTCTCCGTTCTTTTTGTAAATAAACTTTCTGTTGAGTGATTGAAGACACACTTGCCTCATCCTCCTGAGTCTTGTCCATGTCTGTTATTGTTACATTAGAGCCAATGACTAAAAGGATCAATGGGCCAATGATCCTCAATGGGCCAAAATTCAAATGTGCAAGCATTGGCTCACCACCATTGATACTCATTATTAATTGCGTTACACTTTTTAACGCGTTAAATTGCGGCATAATTAATTAATCGAATTAACGTGTTAAAATGACAGCACTAATAATTAATTTAAATATTTTAAGTTCAGTTTGTGCAACACAACACGTATGTATAGTATATTTGGTATTGTGTTATTGTCTCAAGTGATTTACAAAAGGTGGCACAATTTACCTTATATCATCCTACTCCTTTTAATTTATGTACATTTTACTACAATTTTCCTACTAATATTCCTCTGCAGATATTTGTACTCTTGCTGAAATAAAGGATGTGAGTATTTCTTCTGCCACTGGCTGTCAGGGGAGTACAGAATGTGTTGTAATGAATTCTTTTGACTGAGTAACTAAAGGACACGTACACAGACCCACTAGACTGGAGGTCAGGCTTCACTACGCAGCTATATACTGCACCTGTTTCCACTGTCGCCATCAAAGTCTGTATTATAACAGCGAGTGTACGTTCAGCTCATATCTATGCACACCTGCATCCGGGCAGATGGCGGGACCACACACATAAATCAGATTAGTAATCTGTCCTTGTCCTCCTTCTCAGCAGAGGCGCCCATTAATACTTCATTTCATTTCTGCAGCGGCGAGCTTTTCTGGAACAAACAGAGGTGACAGCCACGCGGTTGCTGGAGGAGAGGCTAAAGGAGCATTCCATCCTGGGCTGCTGGTTAATTGACAGAGGTGCAGCAAACAAAGCTCCACAGTCAGACTAAAGAAACAGAAGGGATTGATGACTAAAACATATGATGGAACCCCATAATGCTATAACCTCTCCTTTCTATGTTTTGTTGTGGATATCATGGATGCCAATTTAATATTGACTCCTGTTGTTTGCTCAGTGATGGATACTCAAACACTTCCTGTCCTGCACACTCCAATGAACCGGAGTGAAAGACTGATCAAAGTGAATGGTTTATAAACCCAGCGGTGAAATGGAAGTGGTGCTGGAGATGAAGGGAGGAACACTCTCGTGGCCTGGTGCCCTCCCCCCTGTCACAGTCAGGAGGTGGTCGCCACTTGACTTCTGAGTATAAATCCAATCCAATCCAATCCACTTCAGTTATATAGAACAAAAAAAAAAGCTGTATCCAGAACTTAATATAGAAATGTAGCATAACAAAAACAGATTTGAAGTTGAAATAAATCATCTTTTGTAAATATAACCACATAAATCACAATAATTTAGTATGTAACCCATTTAAGGCCAGATTTTGTTCAAGGTTTTCATGCATATAATTACATCAGTTGAGTCAATTAACAATCATGCTATCTATTTTTTCATTTTGAACTCTGAATTAGGAAACAGCATTTTAATGTCTTGACAGTTTTATTTTCCGCTTGCACGAATATACCAATAAACAAAAAAGGGGGGTCATAGAGACTTGAATGATTAAATAGATATATACATGTCAGGGTTGTGAATCATAATAATTTAAATAAAATGACTAAGGAGGAGGATATTGAAGACATTATATGATAGGAAGCAGTAGGAAAGTGCTGTCTATTTTACTATCATGTCATTAGAAAAAAAAAAAGCTGTACAAGTTTGTTTTTTATTTTAAGTATAAAATAACAGTCATAGACATAAAGGCTTATAGGCTTAAATGGGTTAAATTAAAGGTATATTCTTATATACAATATGTTTATAGTTTTGGTTGCAACTGAGATTGAGAGACAATGGGGTTGTTGTTTTTATATTCTATGACTTTATTTCAGGGCGACACGGTGGCGCAGGGGTTAGCGCTGTTGCCTCACAGCAAGAAGGTCGCAGGTTCAAGACCTCCTTGGTCCGGGGTCTGGGACCTTTCTGTGTGGAGTTTGCATGTTCTCCCCGTGTCTGCGTGGGTTTTCACCGGGTACTCCGGCTTCCTCCCACAGTCCAAAAACATGCTGAGGTTAATTGGCAACTCTAAATTGCCCATAGGTGTGAATGTGTGAGTGAATGGTGTGTGTGCCCCATGATTGGCTGGCGACCATCTGGGGTGTATCCCTGCCTCTCGCCGTAACACGCTGGGATAGGCTCCAGCAGACCCCTGCGACCCTAATGAGGAATAAGCAGGTATAGAAAATGACTGACTGACTTTATTTCAATTTTTAAAAAGTAAAGAACACCTTTCCACATATGTAGATTTTTTCCTCTTATACAATTTACATATGTAGTATATAATTATAGTATATAGTTTCATGCATTCCTTTTTTTACTAAAATTCACTATAGTTCTTAGATCATTGCACAGATATATATTCTCATACACCAACATAATTGTTTCAGCATTTCTTAAAGATTATATTCAGCTAAGTAAAGTTACATCATCGGCCATTGACAGAATATAATGTATTAGTATGTTGTTTGCAACACTCAGATCTGATTAAAATGTACACGACCAACTTCATTGGTAGCTGAAAAGGGCTCACACAGTGATGTAGTTTCTAATTTCTGTCTACCAGTTAAAAGAATACAAAAATATAAAACAACATTATGTGTATTCTTACTCCTAAACAGCATAAATAAACATAAATAATGTACTCCTTTCCAATATGTTCTTTAGAATAGAATAGAATACCTTTTATGTAGTCTTTGAGTGAGTGCCTCTGTCTGGTCCCCCATTTTAAAATATTCCTGTTTATCAGCACTGCTTCTCTTACTGTAATATTTATATAGGCCCCTACAGTACGTTCACACTAGGATCTCTAAAGTGAGAACACCATCTGCTGCAGAGTTCAGCAATTAAGTATTGATTTCCCTGCTTTAGAACCTACTGGTCCAGGTGTTGACAGACAGGAAACCATTACTGCACCTTCACAGATGTTTCACCTTCCTCAGTCTGGAGAACCAAATCAAAAACCATCAGATTGAATGAAAGGGAGATGATGAAAATGCACATTGCATGGTGGTGTGGGAAAACGCCTGTGTGTGTGTGTGTGTGTGTGTGTGTGTGTGAGAGAGAGAGAATTAAAGTGAAAAAGTAATTCAAATAAAGACCTCTTAAAAAATACAGTATGCAATACTAATTTAACGGCACTTTCAAGAGTGAATATTGAAAGTGTTAAGAGTGATACCTGCTGTGGCCACATACACACACACATATACACACATACACGCTGTTTAATGGCTGCCATTTATACTGCAGGTTTTATTCCCATCAAACACCATGGCAGTTACAGGCACAGTCTAGTTCTTCTTGTTTGGTTGAAGGTGAGATCATTAGTGAAATTGGCTGCTGTAATATTTGATTACTTTGGTTTTATATGTGCTTGCGGGTGGTGACATCATTATTGCATCTTTCAATATAGTGCAATTACAGTAATCGGAAGCAGGAGGTTTATGACTCTGACCTTCCGCTGCATCGATGATCCCACAAAACCTTAAGCACGTCAAGTGTTTTATTTTAAAATGATTTGTAAAAACTAATGACTATGCGTGAGAACAGTAATGCTGTATCACTGTTGTCTCTTAGGCCACAGATTTGATGTGAAACAACTAAAGATGCTGTAGTTTCAATGCGCATTTTTGGTCAGAATACTTGTCGTACAGATGTTTTTCGAATCCTCATTTTAAAATGTTGACTTGACACAACGTTATTATGCAATAATCCAGGGCATTGCTGTACTGTTGGGAAATGCATCAGATAAATGGGACATAAACGTACTGTATTAGTACAAAGTGCTTCAGTTGCGTGGATAGCAGTTTCTCACACACACACAGTAATTCCTATTCAACTGCACCATTTTGCACGGTTACAGCCTAACAAATCACAAGAGAGAGGGGTCTAAGAGAGAAGAACATTGTAGTGAGACAAAACTAAGACTGTTAACATGCTAACATATTACACAAAATAGGCAGGTCACATTGCTTAGATCTTAGATTGGAGAAAGGAATGCAGCTCATATTCTGATCAGCAGACATTTATGTCACTGACTTCCCCTTAAAAATCGGGTTCATACCGTGTATCCTGACAAACTGTTTCTCGCATTTCATAGTCCTAAATATGCTACTTCCTGCTGTAGAAAACTCCAGCAGTGCTCGACTGATTTAAAGAGCGAAATAAACCCATGTCCTGCACAGCACGTCAAAATGTGCGAGCAACCGCTGAAGCCATTAATGTCGACCTATGTTTAACCCGAGCTGTCATTTTATACCTCCTACTATAGACTGTACAGCTCCTTTCACACAGAGACAAGCAGGAGAGAAAGTTTGTTCGTTGGTTTGTTAAACCAGGTCGCTTCGGGGTCAGCAGTTAATAGGTTGCGGTGCAATTGAAGGTCACAGTGTCACAAGACGGCAAAAACTTTCTAATGACTTTCTACATTCAGTGCCGGTTTGGAAAAGTTGGAAATCTACTCGATCTGGTTTTCATGAAACCCTGTAAATGTTCCTGAAATGCCTGATTTGAGTATAACTTAAGCAGAATCTCATGCGGTTTTACATAAATTCTTCCTGGCAAGCAGTGCGCCTGCACAGGTTTTTATAAGAGGACTATTGTGTCCTATGAGGTGCTGGATTACAGGATTTGCATTTTAAAGGAATGTCAGTGATGGCAGTTAGAGGAAATGTGTGATGGAAGTCAAGCTCGGCAGCCAAAACGATACACCTGCAGATCCTTTAATACCTGCAGCATGAGGCAGGATACTCCCTTTGTATACGGGTAAACCTGCACACAAAGCTTCACCTACAGCATGCATATAGCTGTCCCTAAAGTGGAACGTGTGAGCATTATTTAATGTGAGCAGTGCATTTTGCTCCTTTCTCTGGGAGCTTGTTTTTCCTGGCAACATGAAAGAGCAGTGCTGCACAAAGCTGAGGGCCATCAGAATCCATTTCCCTTGTCCTTTATTTTAAAGCTTTTATGTATAATACACTAGTTAAACAGATTAATGCCCTGCCAGGGTGATATTATTCCTTTAAAGTGCGGCGAAATTGCACTAGTCAAATTTCTCTTAGTGTGCCCAAAGTGCAGCGATGGCATAGATTTCAGAACAGAAATAATAGATTTAGTTTTGATCTCCAGAGCATGGAGGTGTGTCTCCCAGGAACTCGCCAGGGTTAAACTCTGATCTGTTCGCTGCGACTCGCTCAAGGCTGTGTGCTGTTATTAAAAAGAAATATCGCTTCATAAAAATCCTGCTGCGCTACAGCCATGACTCCTTGCTAACACAGACTATTGCTGGAGTACGTCTCCGGTAAGGGAAATGGGATTTATTTAGTTTTGTCCTCTGGTTGCAGAGGCAATTAGTGTTCAGCACGTGAACCCATGACCCGCTGCATCACAGAGATTGAAAGACACCTTGGAGAGAAATGTTTACTCGTCTCGTTGCTTTGGACACATATACTCATGGATTTGTTTAATGAACTTAGCTAAAGCCCTCGACTGGTCATTTGCAATGCAAGGTGCAATTAAAACAGTCTGCTGTGGCCATCTGGACACGAGCGCACTGGAAATGAGCACAGGACGCTTTACCCTTGAGTCCTATTGGTGGGAAAAGAACACCTGAAGTGTTTTTAAGCAAAGCGTTTGATTACTTTTTCAAAGTCAAATTTCCTTGGCATGGACGGCGGGAGTTTGTTCTGGAGAGGGAAGAAAAACACATTTAGCCAATTAAAACAAATAAAACAAAGTAATCATTTTTAATGAATCATTTTAAGGGTGCATGAAATATCCCATAATCACTTTGTCTGGGTTTCATTTGAGGTGATGATTTCCCTAATAAGACGGTTTCGCAAACCCACTGACTTTTTATATTTCTGCACGTATGTTGAATGTCAAAGTTTCATATGTATCATATTAATGTTTTATGATATGTGTGTGTTTCCCAAAATACTGTTTTATGATCTGACAATGCTGCGGTTGAGGTGTGGTTAGGGTTAGGCACAAAAAAAACACTTGGTGAGGGTTTGGAAAATGCCATGGTCTGCGTTAAAATTAGCTATGACGGGACAAACGTCCGGTAAATACCCGACGTGACCCAACACTGATGTCGAACAGGCGTCTCCTGCTACTTTTCCAACTCCAGTCCAAGGAACAAAGTATAGAGCCAAGTGAAATATAAAAGGAATGTTGTCTAAACTACGTCACCGCGCCTGAAACGTTGACATTCAGGGTATCAGTGGTTTCCCTCTGGAGTCTGAGTGGGTTTTAAGAACCAAAAAATCATCTTGACATAGTCTCACCTCTCCTCTATGAAGCCTCTTTCTGTCAGTTTCTATCTGTCTCATTAATATTAACAACTCTCTCCTCTCATTGGCTTATTTGAATGCCTCAGAATTAGGAGGAGGGCAGATGGTGATTATAGTTGTGACATCACAACTACAAGTCCTTTCTTTTCATTTACAGGCATGGTTTCTGAATAGTTGCTGTGTGCAATTATCAGTGTTTTGTAACATGGGACAGTATTTATATAACATGTGAGCGTCCTATAATAAAAAAGATAAATCTCGCTTTCTATGATATGACACCTTTAAAACCACAACTATATCTTGTTAGGGATCAAAATGTCAAAATAACATCCAGGAAAAGTGGATGAGACCTTTAAATTATCTAAAGGCTACTTGAGAATTGTAATTTTAGTTTCATTTTACTTTACGCTCGAAACATAACAAAACCTATAGACTGCTCTTTCTAATCTGACTGGCATCATATCACATCTGCTACAGTGTCGGCTATAAGCTACATCAGTGGTGTAGATTTCAGGGAGGCTATATATATAGATATATATATATATATATATAACTGTAGATTATATTACATGAGAAAAGTTGATCTAAAGGAGGATAAAGCAACACAGAACGATCTTTACTGCCCCTCTGGACATTAGAGCCAATGACTACAAAGGATTTCAAAATGTTGACATAATTGTGCTTGACAAGTAGCAGGTGATTTGATTAGTTTATGGTTTTTATGGTGGGAGAGACAATACTTCAAATTTAGACTGAACCAGAAATGTGCATGGTAAGTAGCCTGGCTTGACAAATCTAACTAAACTATTATAAGGATGATAAATCTATTAAAAAACAAACATGCGCATAAAACAATATGCATATCTATATTGATGGCATCCATCAGAAATAATGCTGTTAGGTAGATGTATTAACATATTTTCTGGGGGAAACTGATGTTTATCTTGGTGGCCCAATTTACCATAACCCCAGTAATCTAAAATGGGCCACATGGTTTGAGCTAAAATGGGCCTACCCTTCTGTCACTCACAAACATACGTGTATGGCATTTAATTCAACTAAAACATGTACAGTATGTTGGTTGTCATGTGAAATTAGTGTCTCAAAGCACTGCACTACTTTTGCCGTGTTTTAGCTTAGCTTTTAGCTTAGCGTGTCTTAATTTGTTACATATGACTGGGTGCTAGCTTTTGTGTAGTGATTAAATTAGCTTGAACACATTAATTTGCTAGTGTGTGTGTGTACCACACATAACTGGTTTGTTTTTGTTTTGATAGCAGCAATATGAGTTTGTTTAATTGATTTTAAAAGTTATGTAGTTCTGGGAAATTGTGTTGATGATGATGAATTAATCTTGAATTTGAATTTCCTGTTGTCATTTGACTGGCCCATTTTACCTGAGACTGCTCATGCAAAAAAAAAATGGCACTGCAGATGTTTCAAGGTTTGTTAGGGCTTAAATTATTGTTTTTTCCACATACTTACAGTCATTATTAATCATAAATATACATGGAAAGGGCATATCTGGTATGGCCCAATTTACCTGATATCACACTACATTTTATTCTGTGATTTCCTTTGCAAAACTGAAGACATTTTCACCTTGACCTGAAAAGTCAGAAATTCACCAGAATGAAACAAATGAAGCGTTTAACGCTCATCGTTTCCCGGTGGAAGGACCTCGGACCCTGCACTTGTCCTCGTTCATGCCCGAAACAAGAAGCTGCTGCTTGCGCATTAAACAGACTTGTCTGCATGCGGCGGTTCCCGGTGTTTACAGTAGAACAGTCGGTGAAGTTCCACTGTCCGGTAGGTGGCAGTGAATGTTCTCAGGTAGGGAGGGCAGGTTGTGTGTGTGCGTGCGTGTGTGTGTGTGACGAGGAGGGGAGGGGGGGCGTGTGTTCCTCTTGCACAAGCGCTCCCATGTTGCGTAGTCTGGAAACCTGACGTGGAGCGCAGCCGAGCAGGCGTGAGTGTGAGTGGAGAGAGAGGCAGAGAGAGAGAGAGAGCGCGCGCGCGCTTGTGTGTGTGTGGTGTGTTTGTGTGTGACAGATCTTACAAAAGTGCCTGTGGCTGCGAGACTGGCGACGCGCTCCGAAGCTGCTGCTCCGGAGCCGCTCCGCTGCTGGCCGCCGGTGACCCGAGGATCCCACTTCACAGGCGAACGCGCTGGGGCTCCGCTGGCAGGAAAAGGTGGAACTAAACTACATTCATTGACTTGTGAGCGATGCACTGGCAGCATGGCCAAGTGGTTCAAGGAGCACCTAGGATTCAAAACTACCAAAGCCCCCCCTCCGGCGCCCCCGAAGCCGGACTACAGACACTGCCACACCGGTGTGCCCGGTGCGCCTGGATACCAGCCGACCGGCTCCGGGGCCGCGTTCCCGAGCCCCGCGCAACCGGACATCCTCGCTGCGTACAAACTACAGAAGGAGCTGGACTTCGAGGACCCGTACACTCCAGGTGGAAACGTTCCGTTCGGCTCCGCGCTGAACGCCGCGGGGACGTCGCCGGACGTCAAGTACGTGTCGCCGAAGCACCGACTCATCAAGGTGGAAACTATCGAGAAGAGCAGCGCGGCTCCGGGCGGCGGGATCACGGTCACCCAGGCCGTGGCCGTGGGGAGCGTCAAGTCGCCGACTTCGCCTCCCGCGGACCAGGACAACAAGGAGAAGGTGGGTCAACTTTCCGCGGACGTTAAGTGCGCGCGCCTGAACTAAAAAAAAGTCCAAATTCGCGTTATCAAAACCCAAACAAATCACAAAATGAAAGTTTTTATTTTTCACGACACGTTTTTTTCCCTCTCTGTGCGTAAAAAAACGTGACTTGACCCGGTCCCGTCAGGAAGGAATCGTTAGAACCGGCAGAACTTGTTATCACATCCGCACAACGGCTGTCCACACGAGTTGCGACACATACACACATTCTGTCTAATAACTAACCTACACTACAGGGAGGAGGGGGAGGGAACACACACACACACACAGCCCAATATCACAGAGCAGATATGCCTCAATACTGTGAACTGCATCTCTTTTGCTGACTTTGTGACTGTTTAACTGCTGGATCTGTAGACTTATTCACAGTGACTGCAGTTCAACTTTAATCTGATCATATTTAAGCAAGCCATCAAGTTGCTGAATGTTCTTCCTGCAGTTATTCTGAGTCCTGGTTTGTGGGTTCTGATTCCTCGTATAACAGCATATGACTGGCTGCACCTTTGCACTCAGCCCTGCAGCAGCAGCAGCTTGTTGCACAGCCATCAGCACACAGCCGATGTTTGGATGCAGACAGGCAGCGGAGAGCCTGCAGGAGGTCGCTGTCATCTCAGGCTTCTCAGGAATTCACACACACACACAAACACACACACACACTGGCTTCGTTTAGAGAAACCCGAGATGTCGTCTGTCACCGAGGCGACAGAGACTCTGATTCAAGTGTCTAATTCACCGCTTCCTCCTGATGTGCAACAGTGAGATCACGTCTCGATCTCGCCTGCATTCTGGAGATGTTTCGGGGCGTCTTGATTTGCACCTTCGGGTTACTTCCTCCTCCGGTGTTTGCTTTCCGACTTGTGTGACGGGTCCACGGTCGCTTTGAGTTTTGACACAGATTCCACAGAGTCTGCGACCTGTGACGAGAGTTGCGGGACAAAAAAAAATGCCCTTTTCACCCCTAGTTTTGATCGCAGAATAACAACTGTTCCTTTCCGTCTATATTTCCCAGCAAACAGTGGAGCCATACGTGAAGCGCATTGAAATGTCAGTGTGTTTGTCAGCAACTTGGTATTCAGGTTTCACGCAGCTCTGTGTTATCAGCAAAACAACAACAGCCAAACCGGAATTTATCGTCCTCGCACAGTGACTGCAGCTGTTCAAGCTGATCAAACACATTATGGTTGACTCTTGTTAATTGAAGCTTGTTTGGCTCCTCCACCAGTCAGGACACAATCACCCCTCTGTCTCTCCCCCGTGTGCACATATGGCTTTAATAGACAGGCAGATAATTGTATATGGTTTTAAATACCCCACACCTTCCAGTATGGATGATTTTATGGACAGAACTAAACCAGACAGCTGCTGGGCTTAAGCAGAGAGCAGAGAGATGGCTTTAAGGGTTTCTAGTCAGTTGCCGAAGGTTTATGGGCCGGTGACAAATAACATTTGACAAGAATCATTCATCAGCTCTCTCTAAATGTACATTGTGTACAGTGTGACGACCATGCTGCTGTATTTTTGGATACCATCCAGGTTGTCCTTTCCCCTTCATGCCGTATGGAATCTTGTTTTCCTGGTTATGTTCCGAATCTTGTCCTCCCTTAAAATGAAACCTTCCAGAAACTTAGGAAATTGTTTGTGCAGTATAATCTGTCACCGGCAATCATGAGTTTCTCTGTGTTGGGTTCAATTCATTGGGCCGAGTTGAGTGTTTTTCTTACATTATGCACTGATTACTGTGAGTCACCTGACACCCTCAGGAGGAAAAGGGCTGCAGCAGGAATAGTGCCCCAAAGTGCATAATTTCCCCAAAGTGGATGGGTACTTTTTTTCTTCTTCTTTTTTTTGGAAAAGCCCTCCAAATAAGTCCCTATGCTACTACACTGTTGCTTCAAAGAGAGCAGCGAGGCTTTATGTTCAAACTTTCGCGAGGATTACCTTTTTTTCTTTTTTTTTTCCTCCCTAACTGCGGCTGGCCATGATAATTGTTTGTAAATCCTTGTTAGAGGAACTCTCCAGGTGAGGATTTAGAAAATGCTGTGAATGTAGGATCCAGTGTTTTAAAGGCCTCTGTGGGAGGACACGCTCCGTTTCACACACTCTCCAGTTTGAGCAGCGTTGAGAGGTTGAAAGTGTGCGGCGGCGTTCACAATCTGTTCTTGTTTTTTTTTTCCCCCACATAGAAGCCAGACAGAAGTGGGAGAAATGTATCCTGTAGCTCACACACACACACACGCACATCAGTGTGTAATTGGACAGACTAAATGCTGACTGCTGGAGACACAATGTGTCTTAACAGCCCTGCTCGGTTACATTGATGTTTTAATTACTTGACTCGTGAATGCTAATTATATCACTGCTTACCTAATGCCTGAAATGCCAATAACGGCATCAAGCGTATTTTCTCCCAGTCCATTTCTATTCATCCAGCCTTCGTGAGGGGGAAAAAGGCCAGATGACGATGTTTTTATGTGCAGTGATGTAAATCACATCTGCAAAATATGATACATCTGCTTCACTTTCATGTATGTCCACGCCTTCAACGCCGAAAAAACAGAAAAGTCAGTATTTTGACGCAGTCTGTTGTTTCCTCTCTGAGATTTGCGTTGAGCGATGTTTTGTTTTTAATGATGCCAAGCCCTTCATGGGAGGGTGAGTCGAGAGGGGGAGAGAGGGATGATCACTTATCATCTTGCCTTGGAGCCAATTAAAGGCCTCATCTCGCAGCTCATCGCTCAGCTCAGCACTGAGCTGAACTTCGCTCAAGGACGCCTGAAAGTGATGCCGGCGAAAAGCTGCAAAAAACAAAAAGCTGCGGTGCAGGGCTGACAGGCTGCAGTAAGATTGGGAACTGACTGTGGCTCCTTCAGGTCTCGGGTCCCTTTAGATCTTTTGAGCTGGTTTTCATATCAGTCTATGTAGTAAACTTCAGACAGTTGTTAAAAAAATGATCATGATGGAAGTGACAAACCATTGTTTTCTATGCCAAGAAATATTGTATTCTTTCTATTTGTTTGTTGGAAAGATTTCAATTTGGTGTAAAATTCTTAGAATAAACTTAGAATAAAAAAGACCTTAAGTTTTGAAGCAGAGCCTCTATGACATTGGTTCCATAAAGTGGGTCCCCTTGCATAGGAGGAGTCCTAAATGGGAATGATTTATTTTCACTATAATTCCACAATGTCAGAATATAGGACCATTTGTATAGAGGACTGCCATAATTTAAAATCAATGTATTTAATTTAGTAGCATATATTTGTGTATTATGAATTTATTTAATTTTAAGTTGTATTTTCTATTCTATATATTGAGGTGAAAATGAATGGGGTAAATGAATAAATAAATACATACATTAATAAATAAAAAATATATAAATAAAATGGAAAATCAAGTACATGTGAATATAATACAGATATAAATTAATTTTAATTTATTGAATGGAAAATAAAATAAATTTGGACATTTACTGGTATATTTATTATTCTTGATTATGGCAGTTTCATTCCTTTCATATTTTTGACCTTGGGGTTTCTGACACTTTGTTTTATAAAACTTCTTAAAGCGTAAATCTTATCCGATGAGTTTGTGTTCTAGTTTTTGAGTTTAGGGGTCCTTGATGTGAAAATGTTTGAGAACCACTGCTCGACAGGGCCATTTATAAAGCACTTCATATTTTTGCTCACAACTCTTGAACTATAAGGTCGAGAAGTAAAGTTCCTTCTTTTCCTACATACTTTCTTTGAAGACATGCTCTTTTCTGAGCCATTTATCTGCTAGTTCTTCACCACTCCTCCAGGTAAATGTTGTGTTTCTCATTTATTCAGTGACATCCCTGAAACCAAAACATTCTATTTCCGAAGGGTAGCGGTGCTGTTCTTGTCCGATTTTAATGACCTCATCCTCAAAACCAACGTTACAAGTGCCTGTTTACTGGACTGTTTCTTGGCCGAGTCCAGTAACTTAGTGTTGTCATCATCGTGAGGTTGCCAAGCAACCAGCGGAGAGTCCGGTAAACCACTGCCTGTCCGAGAAGAAAGCGGTGTTGTAAACTCAAGTTGGGATAATAAGCAACCTTCAATTCTCGGATTAAAACAATCCTCATATTATCATTAAAGAAACATGACTAAATGGAGCTGTAGTAAAGTCCAAATATTAGTCAGAAGTCCTTTGTAGCAGCCTGTCCTGGAGAAACAATCAGTCATTGTGTTTCATAGCAAAAATATCTGTCAGACTAAATAAGATTATACAAAGACAGTGATCCTTGAAGGCAAGTTGCCATAATTGAATCTCTGATTATTTCACAATGTTACAAAGAACGGTTGTTGGCTCCCTTTCCTTTTCTAGTTTTAAGTCCATTCGGATCTGTAATGGCCAGATTGGACTTGAAGTGGTGCAGTGCAGCATGTGAAAGAGTTGAATTATAGCTGACACACCTTCCCAGCTACTGTCTCCCAGCGTGGGCAGATCAGGCCTGTTTGACTGGACTGCAGATTACGGCGCCTGTGGTGCACGGCTGAACTCTGCTCGGCTTCATTTCCCCACAACCTGAATATCTTGGCCCGGCCTTTCACCCCGGCACTCCAGACATCACTGGAGTCTTATAAATGCATCCCTCCGGCCTCTCGCACTCTTATCTCTGCCGGTGATAGGACAAAATGTCGAGCACGGACGTCAATATCACCCGACTCTTCGAGAGTGGTTTTCTTCAGGGGGCCAGAAAAAAGGGATGAAAACATCAGAAGCCATCACGTTTTGTTATAGCGACGCTTTTAAGTGCATTTGGCGAGGTTAGAGACGAGCTGATTGGATGTCAGAGTGGTGCAGATGTTTGGCCTAGTAAAAGGCCTAGTGGTGTACAGAATATTTGTGTAACACTATAAAGGATACTCATAATAAATCGGAATACTTATTAATTATTAGTAATTATTATTAAATATTTATTATTTTTTTTGTTTTTTGTCTCTAAATAATTTAAAAATACTAATAATAGGCCAAATTTTAAGAAAAAAATTCTTTTTTAGCACAATAAAATTGAATAATTACCAAAGTAGTAGTCAAACTGAACAAAATGAGTTTTTTAAGCATATTAAAAATAATAAAAAAGCACCCCTTGGCTCTCAATATTGTGCAAAGATTTTTTTTACTCAAACTAAAAAAAAAAATCTTTTGAAAAATCAAATCAATTAAAACAATTATCCAGTTCTAATCATCACACTTATGTGGAAGATGTGTCGTATATTTCTTGGATTTTGCAGCTGATGACATCTTAATTCAGTCATGACAGGTCTCTTGGTGAGTGCCGGGCAGATTGTCACACATTTTGAAGCAAAGTGGCTCATTATTTAGTTTTATTTATGTTAAATAGCTAAAGATCATGTTCGTTGCCATGGCTACTCAGACTCATTACTGTAAAGTCTAGACTGTGATATTGTTGGCATGATTGTAAGATTTTTTTTGTTTCCAGTTTGACCCACGGCTCAGTGAGGTGTCAAAGAATGCCGCACATTTCCTGAGCTATTTTAAGAATCCAAAGAATTCTCTCAAAGTCAACCTGGCTTGTTCAGGTTTTTAATTAAACACTGTTCAGGATATAACAAACGATTCTATTCATGCCAAACCTACATGTGTTTTTTCCCCTTTACTGTCCACAACAAAAGAGCGCAACCATGGTTTCATATGACCTAAACAAGAATCCTGGAAGGGCGCTTTGTGAGGAAGGAAGGAGCACAGTGCTCTTTGGTCCACAGCTGAACAGCGTGCTGAAGCCCCGCCTCCTCTGGAGCAGGAATGAGGTCATCCTGGAGAGGAAGAAACACAGGAAGCCATAATGTAATGGTTCTTCAATTGACCATCTAAAAGTTGGGCTTTTCATCAAGATATCATTTTGGTGAATCTACAAATCCCTCTGCATTTCCATCACGACGGTGTAATCCAGCGTCATTGAGTGTAATAACTAGTCCCAGTACAGTACAACCGCCCCGCATGTGCCCTGAAAGTCGTCGAAATCATGGCCTTTAGCCATTGTTTGCTTATTTTCCTCTTCCTCACCATCTGAGAGCTTTCTTCCCAGTTTTAAAGAGTCCCGATGGAGTCTGCTGTGTTTGTTGCCCGATTTGCTTTTTTTTTTTTTGAGCTTTTGCATGGGAACATCAGTCACATGGTTCCACCAGGTCACAATTAGCCTGCAGACTAGCGCTGCAGCCCTGGCCGCTGGGGAGCTGCAGACACATGGCTCTGTTTTGTTTAATGACAGTGTGCGTATCTTAGTCTGGAGGGAGGGAGGGAGGGAGTACTGGTGGGCCGGCAGGTCGTCGCACATGGATTAAAAGGAAGCAAATCGAGCCCTGAGCTCGCAGAGGGAGTATCTGCATGAAGCACTTTTCACTGCTTCTGCAAAAAAAACAGTAGCTCTGCTGTACTCTACTAGTACAAACTATACAAACTTCAGCTGTACCTGGATAGTTCTAAGTGCTGCTGCAGACTTCATTGAGATCTCATTTTTCTTTTTTTTAATCCTCTGCGTGTGAGTGCAGGCGGGTTGTTTTTTGTGTCACACCGCAGGAGGCAGCCAGACTTCCATCTTGCAAACAGAGCTTCCCTGTGATCTCTGTGCCCGCCAGGAAGCCCAACGCTTCCATTTCATCTTAATGGGACTTCAAGACCTTCAATACTTTAGTGTTCTGTGAATGAGAAATGAGTCCAGTCAATAATCTTGACTGTGCTCTTGACTATGCTTTTTTTTTTTTTTTTTTTTTTTAAACGGTTAAAATTAGCTGTTATTGTGACAGGAATGTGGCTAGAGAAAGCGGGCCACTATCTGCAGTTGTTTGGTGGAAAAAAATAAGGAATGACTTGGTTGCTCCAGGATTAAGGAAGTTCTCCCTTCCTGACAGGAAGTGTTTACAACTTGGTGACATTCCCTTTTTAACTTGACAAGTCTGTGCTCGCCCCTCTGAGCCGAGCAGGCCGGGGATTCTAGCTGCTGCCTGCTCGCTAAAATCTAACCAGGGTTAATGTTCTCAGCTGTCTGAGCGGTCCAGATGTCGGAAATGGTGAGAAATACTGACGGCACGGAGCTGTCGCGGGCTCCGCTGAGGGATGTTTGTGGTAACAGATTGTTGATTGTCTCTCACCCCTCCTCATATAGCCTTTCTTGCCCATTGGCCGTTGTGAGGTGGGAAGCCACATAGCAGCAGCCGCGGTGGTATGGGACTCCACCCTGTGCACCCGCTCCATTGTCAGTCCAGGCAACCTGCAGGCTGACCACACAGAGGCTATCTGAGGCCAAGGAGCCTCCAACCGCAATCAAGACGTCCTCGTGTCAGAAAAACCTCTTTGCTTCGCTTTTTTTTTTTTTTCGCTTTGTTTACAGCCTGACCCGGGGGATTGTTTTTCTCCCCGTTCTGTAATTCACTTTCCCCCCCCAAAAAAATCAAAGCCTCCTTCCCGGTGGATTTCCACATGTTGTTTCCTGAAGCTCTGGTTTCCTAATTGCGCTGTTTTTTAATCTCATAAACCACAATAAATAACAGCGTCTGTGCCAAGTGTGTTTTGTGTCGTATGTCTTAGAGCAGCTGATCCCAACCTTTTCAAACTCATGGCTCAATTGAAATATTCATGGCCCTCATTAGGGTTGCTCAATTCTGAAAAAAAATCACGATTCAGAAATCTTTCAGAAATTGTGTAATGAAAAATGTCAAATAGTGTTTAAATTCAATTATATAATTTTGAAGATTGTTTGACACACTAATCGAAATTGTGATTAAAATTCAATTAGTTGCACAGCCTTAGCCCTCATCCAACCCCATAAACAATACAGAGGCCAAATAATGTGTTCTCATTTTTTAAATGATAAAGATCAAACATTCAGGACACATTAACCAGTTAATGCTGGCTTGAAAGTGAATTTATGGTGTCAGCATTTTTTTTTTTTTAACTTTCATATTAATATTCACAAAACATTGGGCCGCCCACTTGCAATAACCTTGGCTGTGGCCCACATGTTGGGAAACAGTGGTTTAAAGTAAATGTCAGAGTACTTAAGTGTGTTTGGTTGGCAATCAATGTAAATTAATCCTCTTTTCAACCTCCAGCCCCTTTTCCCAAATTAAAAATGAAATAGCGTTTCCGTTACAATAACCGCTAGCTGTTAACTGTGGTGATGAGGGAAATCGATGTAGCCCATGTTGAGGACAAATCATTTACATGGGCACAGGATTATCATATTTTATAAAACGCCAACATGCCATTGTAGCACCTGAATTATTCACAACTCTGGCGCCGCTACTGTATGTAGCAGAAACACTGCCAATAAATCTATCACACAGGGATAGGGGCAGAGGGAAGAAAATTGGATTTTGTCAAGCGTGTCGTCAAGTACTTAATCTTGGAATATCTGTTGCATATTAAGAGCACCTTCGCAGGGTGCAACCCACGTTCCCCTCTGCTTTTCTCCACTGGAGGTCTAAATGGCTGTGGAGTGCGTTTCAATGAAGAAAGTCCTCCGGGACGACTCGGGGTGCTTTTTTTTTTTTTCGCTTCAGTGCCTGGGGGTACTGAAAAAAGAAGTATTCATTCCTCAGGAGACGCCGGAAGTTAATCTAGAAATTTATTGAAAAGTGAGTCTAGACAAACGCAGATTTAAAATTGTAATAGCAAGCTTACTCCCTCATGGGATGTTTTGGATGTTTAGAAAGAAGTAGCTGAGCAGTATGTTTTTTTAAAAAAAAAACACAGCACTAGGAAACCAACTTTAGCTCTTTACAAATTATATATTATCCAAGTTAAAACCTGAATTCTCAAGTTGCCAAACTTGAGTTTACATAGGATGAACCTGGGGCAACTGTACAGGGTGAGGAGCCATATATGCCAAATGAACAATAACCAACAAAATCCATTTTATGCCATCAATATTTTCTTTCAGCCCGCTCTTTCTATTGTATAAAACTGCAAATAACTGTGCAGCACATGTCATGTTCTGTGCAGAAATTGTGGACTGGATGTATCGCTAGCTTACTTGCTAACTAAATTGACATCTATTTGTCATCTTTTAGACAAGGTCCTAGGCAATAATATAGAACATGTCTGTTTGGGTTAAAGATTATCTACATAGAACAGAATCATTTAACCTAACAAAAACCTGACTAAAGGTTTTTGCATTTTACGTTTGCCTTAGCTCCGCCTACTTGCGTTTAGAGGTGGCTTGAAAAAATGTGTTTCAACATGTTAAAAATTAGTTTTTTTTATTAATAATTTAAGTGAATAATGGCTGTAAAAAGTGTGGGGGATGGAGGGCAAAGATAGAGGAAGTGAGGGGGACTTGTACCACCCATGGCAATACAGTCTGGCTCCTTACACACTCAGTGTAAAAACCCTGTTCCTCCTTCCCTCCCTAGTGACACGCCCACTCTGTTGTGATTTGTTCAGCATTGTTGGGAATACGTCCCGCCCCTCTGGGCCTGGGGTTGGTTCAGAGAAATAGAAGTCAAGTCCAAACACTCTGGAAGTAAGGGGCGACTACATTAGCTTCTACTCCTGTTGTGATGTAACAATAGGAGCCATTTCTAAACTGGTTGTATTCAGCCCGATTTCAGAAACATCACAGAGGAGGCCAGGTGAAACAGAATGAGAGGGTGGTCTTATTTCAGTTTGTGTGTTAGCAGCAACCAAAGACATAATAAGACCCCTTCAACACTTTTGTATACTACTTTTTACTACAGTCTTTTTTGGTTACTTACAGATTGGGATGTTGTGTGTTTAAAATATAGTCAAAAGCACAGCGTAATGTTTCCATTCTCTAGGTGTATTTAAAGTACAGAAGGCTGAGATTGGCCAGAGTAACTTCCTCAGATGCTTTAAGTTAGTTGAAGTTTTACCACAGCAGGTTGAGGTTACAAAAGATTAACCTGTCTTCAACTTTTTTTTTTTTTGAAGCCAAGTGAAACTTTTGAGGGTTTCTTTGTGATTGGCTGGGAGCTGATGGTTATCATATTACATGTATTTATTCACAGACATATACACAAGTCCTATGTATATACAGGGAACTCTCCAGCTGTTGTTGTGACTCCACTGTTTCTGATGTTTGCCACTTGAACATAATGCCTGGTATCAGAGTCGTAGTCGCCGCATCTGGAAACGTTCCCATGCAAACCATGATCAACAACAGACTAAATCACTTGTGCCAAAAAGAACGGGCTTCACCCCGACTGCCGTGCGAAAGCCGCCCCACGCGGGCAGAGAGTGCAAAGATCTGACGAACCAACATTTAATGTGGTCTGAATCTTAAGGGGAGGGGGAGGGTGCAATAAAAAGTCAGCACCCGAGATGAGCCGTTCTTTTGAACAGCACATATGTCTCTGAGGGCTACACATGTGAAACTTGATGGCTGAGCACATAGATGCTCAAAGAGTGATGGTACATAAAAAGAAAAAATACATGTTGCATATAGACTCTTAACCTTCTATTGCAGGAAAAATTACTTAGACATGGTAAGAAATGTTTTGAAAGTTTTGTATCTTAATAATAATAATTATATTGAAGAAATATAAGAAAAGGTTGTAAACAGAGTTTCATGCTATGTAAGTCAATGGGACTCCATTAGGTTGTTTGCACTAAATGCCAACCAAATATACCAAATATAATCTGTTATAGCATAAAAGATCATAAAATCTAAATTTAATTAAATGTAAAGAAAAAAAATATAAGTTTACTTACCCCAGGTGGTGAGTTCAGTTTTTCAATTTTCCAAATTTTGGAACATTTTCAAAAATTCTGAATAAAAGACAACTTTCGGTTGTGGGACAGTGATGCTCACATGTCAAATGTCATGGAGGATGATAGGAGGATATCCTGGTCATCTCCACCATTGCATTTCCTTCAAAATAAAAGCCCCCTTTTCACACCTAACTGTAAAAACATGTTTTTTATATCGCAGCCTTTTAGAAAAGTGAAGATAAAGTAATTGTTGCCATATGGCAACCCTCAATGCAATAGAGAGTTAAATCCTGGGTTTGCTAATGGTAGCAGTTATGGTTGAGAAAAATGTACTTTTGTAGCTAAGTGGTAAGAAGGAAAAATAGAAGAGGTTCTTTTTTTCCCTTATGAGCTTGTTTTTAAACTGATCATCCGGATATAAATGTTGTCATAGGTGGTGGTATTAGAATGCTTTCATCTTGCTTCTTTTGAAGTCACTATTAGTGACACTGAAGTCACTGAATCACAGCTCCTGGATGATTCTCTAATTAAATTAAAAAGCAAAGCAAATTCACCTTGGAAAATAAAAAAAAAAAAAACAGGGTGTAGCTGGAGAGAAGTGGCCTTCATTGGTGTGCAGACCACAAGGAGCTTGTGACTGATTGTGAAAAAGCGCTTTTATAGCAAATCTAATAATTTGATTAGCTACGTCTCCTGTTTCCTAAGTAGACCTTTAGAGGAGGCACATAATTCTCCCTCCAGCGCACAGGGGCAGAGTGCCCCAGCAGCAGCAACCGCGTTTCTTAGGAAACATTTCAATAAAGTTTCATTAACGTCAGGTCCGTACGGTGGGAAACGCTAAGCCACTTTTTTCCGTAATCTGTTTGGGAGATATAGAACCGAGTGGAGATCACAAGTCTTCACAAGGGGCCTTCAGTGAATCGTAACTGGATTTTTTTTTTTTTTTTTTTTTGCTTGCTTCTTATAAAGTTAGTGTTTTATTGATAGTAATGGCATTATGTCAACGAAGAAGCTGTGATCTTTTTTGCTTAAATAAATTGCCTTGGGGGGGAGTGTTTCTTGCCAATATGCTCCTTCTAGAAAAGTGTGGCCAAGTTATCTTCAGATGGCTGCACACTGCACACACAGCATTCAGCCTGTGTTTATAGTCGGAGATAAGGTGGAGGAGCTATCAGCAGAGCCACTTCAAGCAGCTGCAGCTCACTCACTTTGGCTTTCGCTTGAGTATTTGAACATGTTTCCATCCAACTGGGGCAAACACCGTTTGCATAGGAGCAGCGTGATCACCGGCTCTGTAGAAATATAAAAAAATAGTCCCGCCCCCAACCCTCCCACCTTTTGCCTTCGTTTCCCTTTTTTATGTGGCTTTCTGTCCTTACAATAGTGGCATGTTTTCTATTGTCTTACACTGTAGATCAAAAGAGCCATAGCTGCAAAAAAAAAAAACCTTTTGAAAAGCCTTAATGCAATTGAGCTGCTAAGCACTGAGTTGTATTAGGTTATCAGTGGCTGAAATCCCTCGTGGCGTGAGACATAAATCACAAACGTCAGTCCTCTTTTTTTTTTTTTTTTTTCTCCCTCCTCTCCCCCCTCGCTGCAGCGAGCTGCTGACTTCTCTGGTCAGCTCAGAGCACAGCTTCAACCTTGACTTGTTCAATCCTTTCCTGGACAAAGCCATGATGTTAATATCATATTCCTGTCAGGACTCATTCAGCAGGTCCGAGTCTGGTCTGTTTTCATCAATTTCAATGTTTTTGGTTACTATTGCAATGGCCGAAGCTGACAATCTGCTGTTATACTGCCAACGTTTGTTCAAAATGTGGACAATTTTGACCGTTTCCAGCCGTGTGCCCAAATTGCGACTAATGTAACTTTTAAAATGTTTATTTCCTCATTATCTGATGGGTCAGCCCTAGACATTCTCCCTGCACTAGGACTGCAGCAGGAGCCCGTATTTTCTCACTTGTCATGGAGCCCAATCGAATTGTAATCCTAGAGGCTCTAGCGTCGTTGAATATTGAACCAAAGTGGCAGGTGCCTGTTCCAGTCTGCCTCCTTCGTTAACTTTCTCCCTTTGTTCCCGCTGATTTGAAGTCGGCCTCGTTGTTTCAGAGCCGCAGTGCATTTTGAGAAGACTGTCGCTCTGTCTGCAGCGAGTCGCAGGTGTAGGACATGGCCGGACTGGGATCTCGGCTGTGGAATGAAAGTAATTGCATGATGCCACAGACGGCGTTAGGCAACATGGACTAAACCTGTGAGGTGGCGTCATGAGATTCATATGGACCCGTATAGCGGCGTAGCAGAGACCTGATATATTGAGGCACTGCGGTCTTTTGCTGAGGGGGGAATTTTACTTTCATGACAAGCGGAGCTTGGCTGCAGTCCTGACACACCCTGGCATGCCACAAGGCAGATGGTGTGTCCCCAGGCACGCCGCCGCTCTCCAGCACCCCCTCTCCACGCAGCCCCCCATGCTCCTCCTGCTGTCGAGTAGTCATTAGTGCACCGGGACTGGAGGGGACACATTGGAACAATTTGGAAATATTAACCACCTCCTCCACCCTGACATCAAGCAGGCTGCTGGGGCAGGGAGACACTGCCGTAAAGCGGCTGTTGATCTAAATTGTTGATGGTTCAAATCCCCACATGCCCAGGAAGCTTTTTGTCGACTAAAGTTAATAACACTGTTGGCTGCCAGTGGGTTTTGTCAAGGTAGGAAAATGACACCGTGTGGACGATGGGTCATATACGTCTCACACAACTTCCATCAGTCATCTACAGTATGTTACTGTGGTATCTAGAGACATTTTGGAACATGTTTGTTCAATGATTCAAAAGGAAAGTGAAATAGCTAGAGACAATTTTGTCATTTGTTTTCCTTCTCTTGTATGACTGTAGGAAGGGTGGGAACCGGTTTGTCATTGCTTTCATTTGCTTTGGGTGGGAAAGAAACGTTGGGTGTCTCTCTAACCAGTGGTGGGAGAAATACTGAGATTGTGTAGCAATACTGCAGTGTTGAACATATTCTTTACAAGTAAAAGTTTTGCAATCAAAATTCATACTTTAGTAAAACTACAGGAGCATTCACTGCAAAATGTACTTGAAGTATCAAAAATAAAAGTACTCATTGCACAAAACGGACTGATATATGGATTAGATACAGGTTTTCGGAGTGCAGGGTTGCAAAATTCTGGGAATTCTCAAAGTTGGAAAGTTTCCATGTGAATTAATGGGAATACATGGGAATAAACAAGAATAAATCCAAAATGTACACAATTGAAGGTTGGCAACTTAAATATAGTTGGGGGGGAAATATATTGTAGCATAATCTTGGTCAAAACATCCAGATTTAAAGGGATATTTCAACATTTTTTCAAATTTGCCCATTGTCATAATTCCTATAGTTATAGCAATAGGTGCTTTACCATTTTTGTTTGATAGAAGCTGTATCCAGGCCAGTGGAGCAGAGCTGTGAGCTGCTCAGCTACTACTATGTAGCTAATGTTTTTTTTGTTTTTTTTTCCCCTTATCAAACTCAGTAAATATACAATCCAGCAACTCCCAGTTTGTATCTAAACAAAAAAAGGTAAAGCACCTATTGCTATGAGTATGGGAATCATGATAATAGGTGAATTTTCTAAAATCTGGTTGTTTTAGCCAAGATTATGCTACAATATATTTTTAAGGGCCAACCTTTGATTTTGTAAATTTTGGATTTATTCCTGTATATTCCCATTTATTCCAATATATTTACGTTAATTCCCATGGAAAGTTTCCAATACTGCAACCCTAGTTACATCCCACCACTGCTCTCTACTGATTGAATAAGAGCATGACCAAGTGTTTAAATGTGTTTTTCATTGCTGTCTGTACGCCGCTTCATTCATATTTTTTGAGGAGCTCCAGCAGACACGGACATGTTCCACATGTGACACGAGTAAACAGTGCTGCGGCGTGATAAATTTCCAGACTTGTAAATCCCAGTCTGTGTGTATTTAATTACAAACCACTGTGCAGCGTTCCTCCGATCAGCCTTTACGCACAATAATCTGTTAGAGTCCAACCGGACTTGTCGGATCGTATTTCATTGTCTCATCGGCACTTTAAACAACATAACCACAGGTCCCCGGGATTGTTTTTACACTGAGACGCTTTCAGTCCAAGTGCAGCTGACGAGTTCCTGTGTGTTGCAGAACAAGAACAAGGACGACAGATGTGACAGGCATTCCTGTTTGCTTATGTAGCACATGCCTCATCGACATGCTCGCTATGTACGATACCCTCACAAGCATGGCTGTATGACAACATGTATGTCAGTGGGACCCTCGCAGCCACACGTACACGGAAAGCATGAACTGGCCTTGACCCTATTGCTAAATATAAGCTTGTGAAGTATATGTGGAAACGTGGGCTGTAATTAAGATGTTCACGACAGCTAAAGATGTATTCCTCACATCACACAAATGATATTAAAAAAACAAATGTGGAACAAACTCACAGAAAAAATACAAGTTAAATCAAGGCTGCAGAGAAAATAACTGAAACAAATAAAACACAACAATACGATTATATTGTTATTGTTTTCTTTTCAGATTTTTTTTTATCCATCATTGCATTTAATCCGAAGTCATCATCAGTGTTCCTGATGCTATCAGAAGTTTTCATCACATAACTGCACCCCGCCTTTTGTTTGTCCTACATTATGTCAACAGGAAAAAGCAAAGATGATGTCATGCATCTGGCTTCATGCATAGCTCAATAATTGATTGCCGTTATTTCCTGAAACATGCCCCAAACATCCTCTTTAGCTCCTGTCGGTGCATGAAGTGGTAAGGTGGTGGAAACTGGAGGTGCGTGAGCTCTGCCACAGTGAAACCGCGCTAATGTCCACACTCACATGCGGACGTCAGCGGCTTCTGTAACATGAAGCTGGGGAAGTCCGGGCTGGGGTGTCCAGCCTCTGAAACCCAGTTGTGTGATCCAGCTGCTGTCAGTGTGAGAACAGAATACTGTGTTTATGAACAGGGCCTAGTTCTGACTGTGGTAATCACTCACTGATAAAACACTTTTTTCTTCACCTATAGGAAATACCTCCCTCCCTATGAAATGTACAGGTTTGAATCATATTAACTGTATGAATATGTAAATGGTGGATAAAAAACAATTGAAATGGCACCACTGCGTAATTCTTAGAAAATGTAACATGCTCAGTCTTTACAGTCTAATTAAATTCTCCTTAATCAAATTCGTTTTTAACATGTTAATGATCTTGCCCCAGCTGTACCCTGTGTTTGCAGGTGAAAGGGACAGTTAGTAACAGTAATAGAATCAGAAGGGGATCAGTGAGTGGAAACCTCAGAGTTAGCAATGTGCAACACCACATTTGGCCAATCATCTTCCCCGGTACGCCCTACCAACTGAAATAAAACAAGAAACTGATGGAAAAAGTATTCAATAAAAAGGTTAAATCCTGGTTGAAAACCAACCAAATGTGTGAACACAAGTCTGAGCAATTCATTTGTTGAAATTATTATGAATTTGACACTGTAACTCTGTCGTTGTCATAGCTTGCATTCGTAGATAGAATCCTGAATTTGTCACTGCAAACTTGGAATTGTGTTTGCATAGAGCTTCTTTGTAATTTCTAAAATTGTATCTTTAGGTAAACCAGGGACTGGGGTTGAAAACTAGCCTTGGCTATACACCGCATTTAAAATTCAACAGTATCCTGTTTTTGTAAGTTGGTGCATTGTTTTTGAATTTTCCCTGACAAATAAACCTAAATAAATAAATGAGGCTATGTAATGTTACCGTGTAGAGAATGCAAATTGCACCATTTAAAGAGATTTATCATGTTTCTGGGCTATGGTCTCTAACCTTGAGCAGCTCTGCCTCAGTACATGCACCACAGTCAGATGGGCATTTAGGTGATTCATTGTGTGTTCTTTTTTTTTTTTTTTTCTTTTGGGAGGGTTGCTTATTCTGAGGTTTGGTGTGTGTTAGCAGCGAGTCTATCTGAGGTGGATCTGCCACACGTTTCCATGCAATAAAGGTACAAGATGGTAACGACACTGCGGCCGCAATGCGTAATTTCCAGAGAGATTTGGGGTCTCTGGGGCTGTCGCTTAGCTGGTTTAATTAAACTCATGAGTGAAATATGTATATTTTGTGTGGCACAAAAACAAACCAGGACAGTGTTTGTATTGGATTTTTCCCCCCGCCTTGAATTCACAGAAGCAAAAAAAAAAACATTTGAGGAACCCATAATTACGCTGCGGCAGAAAAAGTCCTAGTTATTTTCCCCAAAACAGATGGAGAGGGAATATTGAAGAAGGCGGATTTAACACAAAGTAGCTGCTCGGAAACACATCCGTAGGACTTAACTTCCTTTGCTATTATTGCCTAATCCATGTATAGCGGAGATGATCTGTGCAGGAACATACCTGCCAGTATTTCTCTAGTCACTTAGCGGCTTTACAAATTATCCCTGTTGAACTTTCTACCTTTCAGCATTTGCAAACTTTTCGAGATATATATTTTTTTAAATTTAACATACAATTTGTCCTCATCAAATGTCAAATGTCTTGCTTCCTAGCTGAAGAGAAATCCCAAAGTCAGCAGGTTATTTATGTTTTTCTCGCTCCCCTGAGGCTTGACAGGTGTGTGTGTGAGTGTGTGTCTGTGGCCCTCTCATGGGTGGCCTCCTGCATATCAAGCATGCTTTTTGAAAAGTGTGTTCTCACCACGGCAGAAACGGACAGCGGTTCAGCGGGTATTCTCTGGGAAAAAAGCTGGCGGAGGTGCAGCGTGGCAGGCGTGAGGCTCAGTCCACCTCCGGAGACACCCCGCCCGGTCCTGTCCACCAGATGAGTGATGAGCTTGTTTATAATGAGACCAAATCCCTTCCTGTCACACATGACTCATAGGGAGCAGTGCCGGCCGTGCACACTCTTACACGCTCGCTTAGGTGTAGGCATAAGTGTTTCCTTATTTGTTTGGAACCCGTCGCCAAAGCAATTCCAACTTCCCAGAGCGTGCAATGCCCTCCTCGTCTGGCCTACGTGCCCACTGATTGGCCGGACCAGACAGTCCAACAGCTGGCCCAAACCAGCGCAGTCACACCCAATCATTAGATCCAGTGTAAAGACAGGCAGATCAGAGGGGAGTTTATTTCCATTCAAATGGTAGATCTTCACTTTTCGATGCAGGGGCCTGGCAGAAGAAACAAACATTTCTAGGAAACAAATATCTCCCTCTGAGGCAATATAGATGTGGACAATTGCTCCCTTTCCCTAAAGGTTTAAGCCAAATTTCTAGGCCTTCAAGATGTCCACCTAATTGCCATCTACTGCACACACAAAAAAAGGGCAAGACTGCAATTAGCCGTGGCTCACTGCCAACTCTGTATAAATCTGCCAAATAGTTTCTCTTAAGAAAGTTGAGCAGTTGCGGTCTTCTCGTCTACTTTTGAAACGGCGGCCTGTCGCTGGGCTACGGTATAATTAGGCAGCAGCAGCAAAGAGCGTGCTGCAGGGCTGGAGCTGAGGCATTGTGGTGGTGTGCTGAGGCATATGGAGGTGGGCTGTTATTTATGTGCTTCTCCCTTTTATCTGCTGGCCTGCCTCAGTGGAGATCACCTGGTACTGTCCTGGGCCTCAGCGGTATCTGTCATTGCAAACCCCCTGACACATTCCTGTGTTGTAGTGCTCAATGGAGCAGCAAAATTAATTCCCCTTTTGCCATTTCACAGCCCCCCTCTCCCTACCGTCCATCTCACCTTTCTTTGTTTCCTCCTGCAGCTCATTATCCTTGAAGACTACGCGGACCCTTTCGATGCCGAGCAGGCTGGCGGCGCTCAGACCAGCACGGAGAAAGTCACGACGGAGAACGATGGCTACATGGAGCCGTACGAGGCCCAGAAGATGATGGCAGGTACAGATCAACCGCTTTTTTTTTTTAATCCCTTACTTGGTCGTCAGTGTTGTAACAAGAAAAAAGAACTCCCGCACACTGTTGACCACGAGCAAAAGGATGAATTTAACATAACAACTAGAGATGCACCGATCCGATACCCTGATCGGATATCTGCTCCGATACTGACCAATCAGCTGGATCGGATATCGGATGAAAGATGCTGATCCAGTGTTTTGATCCAGTCACGCATCTAGTTACTTTGATTCTATATTTGCAAGCCGGTTACATCATCACGCAGAGCAGCACAGCATTCAAGCAAACAGTAACATGGAGCCACCACTGGACCAAGTCATTTGGAAACATTTTAAATGTAATGAGATAACAAATCTGACCACTGTGTGTGACATCTACAACGTGAAAATTGTGAGGGGAGGTAATAACATGGCTAAATAAACACCACAAACAACAACTCCGACGTGTGTCCTAGACTCTGAATGACCCTCTCACAAGCCGCTAATGAAGGATATGTTTATCACAGCAAGAAGTTGGTCTGATGAATCAATGCTTCCTCTTCACAGTAGCAACCGTACACCAGGTAAAAAAAAAAACAAAAAAAAACGAAAGAAGGTCTGGCACAAAAAAAGAAAAAAAACAGGCAAAAAACACCTAAATAAGACATATTCAGGTCTATATGTAACTACCTTTTTTTTTTTCTTTTGGCTGTTTTTTTCTTTCATTCTTGTACCAGGATGCAGCGTGTGCGTTTGGAGCTTATTGATATCACGGAGCAAATGCATTTATTGCATATGTTAAAGCGTGAAATAAAACATACACCAGACTGTATGTAGCAGAGTTTTTTTTCCTTTTGCCAGACTTTCTTTTTTCCTGGTCCTAATCCTCCTTCAATCAACTGGATGTAGCACGTATGTTTGGAGCCCATTGATATCAAAGAGAAAATGCTTTTGTGGTCAATGTTGAAGTGGAGGCGACTGTAGACCACCACGACTGGACAACTGACCAATCACAGCCCTTTTTGTTCACGTCGACGTGAGGCGCACCTACGCGACACGCCTGACGTGAACAACAGCGTGGTGCGTCCCTAGCGTGGACCTGCCAGTTATGCACATGTTTAAGTGTGCCCCGTTTGTATCACTTTAATAAATGCTCTGTTTGTCTATCAAACTTCTTATTGTTAACGATGATTAAAGAGTAACAGCACATAGTAAACTAATGATCACTTTGATACGGTGGAATTGTTGGTACTGTTCCAAAAAGTCATTGTCAAATTATTCATCCTGGCATAAAAAAAGAAGCAAAAGCATATTTCACCTCTTTAGTAGACATGGAAAATAAAGTTTGTTGGAGCTTTACATATGATTTTAGCTGAAAAGACACTCATCGACCTTACCATCCATGCTAAAGGGAGCTGTGCGGTGATTCCGCCTCATGCCCACACAACAGTTCAGTATTGAATCGGTATTGGATATTGGCTGATATGTTCAGCCCATGGAACGGTATCGGATTGGACCGGAAAAACCTGGATCGGTACATCACTAATAACAATGTTACGGTTCTCAGACTTTCATCAGGCAGATTTGACAGGGAAGACGGAGAGCACAATTTAGGGTACACATGGACCAATCACATCTCATTCTGTTGACCGGTAACCAGCACAGAGATGATGGTGTTTTTTTCACAGTTGGATAGAACATTTTCCAGATGGACACATGCTCATTACTTTACGTTTGTGAAACTAGAGATTTACAATGTTCTTTAAGGATTTAAAGAACATTGTAGTCAAATGTATTTGTGTGCTATTGTCCACACAATTTAATATTTTCAGAAGTGCCACAGTAACATGGGGTTAGTAAGGAAGCAAGCGGAGCATGAAAGTAGATATAAAACCATAACAGCCTAAATTAACATTCTCCTGCTCTGAGATTCTATAGCCTCAAGAGGTTACAGCATTTCAATGTGTCAGTGTGTGTTGCTGCAGACATGAAAGACAATTTTTAACAGTGGAATCGCCAACTTTTTGAAAACTCGTCAGCAAGGTCCTTGTTGCAACTAGCGGCAATGACGACAAGTTAAAGTTTTATATTTAAATTGTCAAATCCATATTTCAAGTTATATTGGTGAGAGTAACTTAAAAGTAATGCTATAGTAGTGTAATGCCTTACATTTTAAATGCAGTAATATTGTAATGTTTACATGAATTACTTTAAAATGACAGTAACAAGTAATAACGAATTACAGTGTTGAAGCAACTTGCCTAACACTGTCTGCTAGTGATCGACAATGTGCAGTTGTTTTTTTTTCTTTTTCCTCTCCTACACACCTGTCCTCTGCCTAGCTGTGCACAACCTCCTCCTTTGAGCTTCTACCATTTCGTCAGTGTTGTAAAACTTTCTATTTTTGTGTCAATTAACTACCTCTGTCTAGTAATTTGTCTTTTCTTTGACTTCATATTGTATACCTTAGAGTAGTATAGAGTATTATGTAGCGTGATTTGCCCATATGTTTCCGAGCTGGGGAATTGCTGCAGGGACTCAGATGGCCCAGCGCTGCTTTACATGACAGGTGCAACTGAGCAGAAATGAAATGTGTGTCATCAAGGATGTTAAAACATTTTTCAAAAGCAGCGACTTTGACCCCAGAAATCACAGCGGCCCAGAAGTGATTTTAAAAAACACACCTCAGAGGAGTCGGACCAATAAAGGGAGAGGTGTTTTTATTTATTTATTTATTTTTAAAAAGCCTTTTTTCTGCCGCACGTGGAGAGACAGCCACTTGCTGGGATTTCCAGGAAGACGATTCCCCCCCCTTCTCTTCATCGAGACAACAATAGCTGTGTGCTAACATGAGAATACAGCTGAACCACATTCTCCACACAGCTTTGTCAGCGCACATTCACCCTGTGGTTTAGCGAGCAGCAGCAGTGACAGAGAACAAAGAATGTGCTTAAAGCGGAGAAATGATGAAAAATGTGAAGAAAACAAAACATGTGGCAGCTGTTTTCCTGTCCAGGACAGACCTTGGTGCTAAGAGAGGGGAATGTTTGTATGAATGTCAGACCTCAAGTGGATGTTTTCTGGAAATTGGATGACTGCAGGATATCGGTATTTTGGCCTTGATATACTGACACAGTCATATTATCTACCATAAACCGCCACCTCTCACCTTCCCACACACACACACACACACACACACACATGCGCGAATACATACACACTCCTACAAGTATTGCTCCCACAAAGACAGGACATGAATGTCTCTGTCCCTCCTCAGCAATTTTCTTTTAATGGGCCTCCAGACAATCTCTTGTTTTCATCTATCTTACTGGTTTGACCTCTGGCCCATTCGTTGCCTCGACTGAGCAGGAGAACTCAAGATTTATCGCCTCTCTCAGGTGGAGGAAGCTGTAAAGGGAGAACAGAAATCGTAGCAAAGCTTTTGTGCTGTCACTTGAATCTTGAATTTGTTCCAAGTTTTATTGTGCGCTTCTCCTTGCATTTACCTAGGTAGGCATGCTTGGCTGTAACACTGAGCAGCAGTTATTTATCTGCTCTGATGAAGTCCTCACTCACTTTTTTTTTGTAGTTGTTTCTTGTTTCTCCTGTCTCTGAAACATTTGATGGTGTGTTTTTTCTTTTATTTTGGCTCCTTGCTTTTATCCATCAGATGTATTGATTGATAATTCTCCTTGCTTTTTCTCCAATGAGGCGGGTGTTTCTGCAGCTCTACTGTCATCCTTTTAATATTAATATGCCCTAGTGATGGAAGGACAATTTCATGTTTCTGAGTCAAATAATACTCTACATAATTATTCAAACATATGGACTCACAGGAGAGAAACCACAATATTGTGTTTTAATACTTGTATTGCAATTCATTTGTAATTCGATACACCCACAAAATGTCAATTATGTTATTGCAATTTTGTGAACTATATGTATGTGTGTCCCTAAAAACACGGTACAAGATAGTTTAACTCTTGCCAAACATTCGACACCGACCTTAGTGTCTTAACCTAGAAGCTGGGAGATCATGTGAAATATCCACATCATTATACCGTCTTCAGTCTAAAAGTTGTAACTCAGACTGTGAAGACAATTGCCTGTAAATGACATGAATCATTATTACAGCAGTAGTCTGGGATATAAAATTTAACGCCTTAATATTAAAAGCGACTACATCAATTGTCCAAATGTGACATTCTGCTGGTGCATTAATGGTCATATACAGCTCCAGTCGAAGCTTTTCTTGAGTGCCTGTGCACATTTACATCAATATACTGACAATGGCTGTAATTTTGTAAATCTCTTATTCATTGGTCACACTTTGACTTTAGTCGGCTGCAAATGAGAGAGAGGATCCGCAGTACTCGCCACTGCAGAGGAATGACCAAACCACTCATGTGACGCTCGGAGCTTTCTTCTCTGTCTCATTCTGTCATTATTTCTATCTCATCTCTTGTCTCTCCAGTCTCCAGGAAACCTGCACTGTGAACAATACTCGAGTGCAGATGGACCCCAAACTCCAAACATGCTGCCACTAACAGCAAATTCTCTATTTATGGCTGTGCAAGTTTTTCATTTACCACTAGTCAAATTTTTATCATCTATAAAACACTTCTCCTACCCGCTCGTAAAACAGACTTTAAATGTCTGAACCTGTAGAACGCGCAGGGGTGTGAACGATGGCCTCTTCTTGAGTGTTTCCGATTAATTCTAAGCAGCAGACTGAAAATAAATCTGGTCTGTTGTAGTGCGTCGTCACACCGATGTTAGGTTTCAAATTTCAGCACATGTAGCAGTGTGCTGATTTAAGATGATTTAATATAGAGGATCTGCTGATACTGATATTTATAATTTCCTACATTAGTCTTATCAGTCTTGCATAACAACTGTGTTGCTCATGTTTTCTGATACACTGAGTAATGTGGAACTGGCCACCTCATAATAGTCGACTGTACCTTGTCAAGGCAGTTGCTACCTTGTGAGACACATAACTGATATTCACATGATGTGGTAGAAGTTATTTACAAAGATATTTCCAAACCTTCTGGTCAAATAGCTCCAGGTGCACAATAATTGAGCAGTTGATTGTTTTATTAAAGGCATCTGATATTTACACCACAAGCAGTACAATCCAGTAATGAATGGAAGACTATTCTTTTTCTTATTACTATATTATACATACATATGTACATATATGGCTCAGTGGTGTAACCCTGAACACTTGGTACCAGATAGATTAACTTTCATATGGGTTATGTTTTCTTATGTATTTTTAAGGTAAATTTAAAGGTTATCAAAAATGTATCATTCTTTTTTCGGCCAATCATTATTTGTCACTGACCCATATAACATTTAAGAAGCTTCTTAGACATTTCAGCCCCTCTGACCTGCTGTAAGAACTCCAGATTCCATCAGAAGTGTCATGAAACAGCACAAAGTGAACAATATCTTGTGTGTGTGTGTGTGTATATATATATATATATATATATATATATATATATATATATATATATATATATATATATATATATATATATATATATATATATATATATATATATATATGAATAGTGAAGTCACATGTTTCACCTCAAAAGGAACCGGATGTGCACTTCTCAAGTTATGGGTCTATTTCCTTGATCACGCAACATCTTCTTGCAAAATTCACACCTTAAATACACAAACACATACGCTCCACCACATAGTTGGAGGTGTGGCGTGTAAGGCCTGAGGCGAAAACAGTGTTTACATAACAAGACCGTGCACTCCCGCCTGTTTGCTTGTGTGTATGTGTGTTTGCCGGTGTGTGCACGGGTCCGTGACTTCGTGGATGTGTGTTTGAGCTGAATGGGCTGCATGGCACTCGTGTGTGTGTGTGTGTGTGTGTGTGTGTGTGCGTGTGCGCGTACTCCATGTCGCTCTTTCCCAAGAGCCCTCCTTAGTGCTGTGGATTTATGATCCTGTTGGAGGGGCATGTCACCAGTTCCTTTAACCTGAAAAGCCAGCCCCGCCCCCACGTGAGCTGCAGGCCGCCACTAACAGCCTCTCCTGCAGTTATGCACAGGCATGTGCGCGGCCTCTTTTTGTGCGTGTTCAGAGTGCCGTGCATGTTTGTCATGTCTACACGCGTCAGCTATTGCATGTGCTATCTGTATTCTTGTGTGTGTGTGTGTGTGTTTGGGGGAGTGGACGGTTTTCCCCTCATTGTCAGCTGATGTTCAGGCATGTTGAGTCACTTTTTATATGGTCTGTGTTTTATTATGTTCGCAGGCGTACTTGACTCATACAGTTGTGTTCAATATAATATCAATGTGTTTAAAAATGTGACTAAAGCCAAAATCCTCATAGTAGCTATTACTGTGATGCAATGGGAACACTACATTTTATATTCTAAATCAAAATGTGAAGACAAATATGTCAAGTTTTAATTACTTTAGAGAAAATTAAGAAAAAAAATATTAGGCTGTTCAAAAAAATAGCAGTGTCTGCATTTTTCTTTTCAAACTTTAATATTTACTGCATAAACTTCAGGATTTAGCATTCCTGTGAATCTTTAATAATCTTTAGTTGTTATGACCACATTTTCTGAGACCTGCTTCACATCTGTGTTGCATGATGTCAAACAACTTCTGGCAGCTATGAATAATAATAATAATAAATTTTATTTAAGAAGCACCTTTCAGGTCACTAAAGGACACTTTACAAAAGTTAAAATCAACAGTAAACAGCAACACCAAACACAAGAAAAAACATTAAAACATTGGTAAGTATTAATAGTATAAAATAAAATTAAAAAAACAAATAGAGATGAATGGGTGTTTCAATTTCTTTGAATTTCTTGGTTTTGCCTCCGAAACAGTGTTTTGTCATCCCACAAGTTTGTAATGGGATTAAGGTTTGTGGATTGGGTTGGCCATTCCAGAACTTTAATTTTGTTGGTCTGGAACCAATATGCTGCTAGTTTACTGGTGGGTTTGGGGTCATTGTCTTGTTGAAACTCACATTTCAAAGGGCATTTCCTCTTCGGCATAAGGCAACATGACCTCTTTAAGTATTTCGATATAGGCAAACTGATCCATGAAAACACCTGTTCATAGGTGCCAGAAGTTGGTCGACTTCATACAACAGAGACGTGAAGCAGTCCACAGAAACCATGGTTATACAACTAAATATTACTTTAGTGATTTACAGGAATGCTAAATCCTGAAGATGTTTCAGTTCATACAGTTGAGTTTGTAAAGAAAAACTCACACTACTATTTCCTTTAGCAGCCTAATATGATTTTTTCTTAATTTTCTGTAAAATAATTCCAAAATTGACACATTTTCTTCATATTTTTATTTTATTTAGGACATAAAATGCCATGTTCCCCATACACTCAGGGTTCTAAATACACTGATATTTTATTGAACACAACTGTATGTGTACAGGTTTATGACACATTTCACACTTATCTCTTGTGTCTTTCTGTCTTTGTTGTGCATATAAATGCACACGGGTATGTTCACAGCAACTACCACACACACACACACACACACACACACACACACACACACACACACACACACACACGCGCCTCCTCAGCTGTCATCGTGGCCCATTCCTGGCATACCCCAACGAGAGCAGCACCTAAGTAATAACAGGAGAAGCTGTCGGAACAAAAGCCAGAATCAACTTTTTTTTTTCTTTTGCGACGTTACTTTATCTCGCTCTGCTTGAAGTCTGTTCCCTCATACAATGTTGTAGCTGTTGAGACTTGTTATGCTGACGAGCACGAGGAGGGCGGGGCTAGTACCGCCGGGCAATCTGTGTCAAGCCATTTCTCAATGAACACACACTCATACTCATACTCCCCTGTCAGCCAGGCAGACGAGCATGTGAGAGTTTTCCCACAGTGCAGAGGAGACCTGTTGTGCAAACAGCTCGCATGATTGAGCCCTCTCGAAACAAACGCGCCCCCAGCTCGGCCCTCGAGCCAGGCCACGACACCCACGGCGTGTGTGGAGGTGTGTGTCGGTGTGTGTCGGCGGGTATCGGACCAAAAAAACCCTCCAGTGTGAAATAGTTTATGCCAGCGGTGGATTTATTACCCACTGTGTCAAAGTTGTAACCTCATTTGTCCTCCCCCTATCTTTCAGGTCATGCTCAGTCATTTAGTGGCAGGAGAGTTGTGCAACAGGGCCAGAAATGCCCGGAGGGGGAAAAAACCTTGATGTTTTCCATAATGGCTGACTCACGGTAGATGGGTGTTTTTCCGATTTCTCCCTTCTGTGTCAGAAATGCTCTGGGAAATGTCTCCCAGCACCCGGCGACTCATTGCGCCGCACACCTGACGACGTGGGGATGTGCATCCAGTGCCAGAGAGAAATGAATCATTTGCAAGTGTGTTGATTATTTCAATTACTCATGATAGTGTGGCACTAAGCCCCCTGTTGGCTCACAGGATAAATGCCAGGAACGTTAGCAGCTTTGGAAAATGGTCTGGGTTGGGTCAGAACAGTGACTCATGGACAGTGTTGGGCAAGTTACTTCAAAACTGTAATGTGTTATTTATTACTTGTTACTGTCATTTCAAAGTAATTTGTATTAAATGACGGCATTACACTACTATTTCATTACTTTTAAGATACTCTCAACAAAATAACTGTAAATATGGATTTGGTCTGCTAACCTCTTGATGCGGAAGAATCTCAGAGCAGGAGAACATTAATTTTGACTTTGTCTTTTGTTTTATCTCCTCTCTCATGCTCCACTTGCTTCCTTGCTAACTCCATGTTACTATGGCACCTCTATAAATGTAAAATTACTGCTGCTATTTCAGGAAGTGGACAGTTCTTTAGGTGTAGCACACAAAGTGCATTTGACTTCAAATCCTTATGTTTCACAAACGTAAAGTAATGAGCGTGTGTCCATCTGGAGAATGAGCTAACCAACATTTCCGAACGTTCATTCATCTCCACCTTTCGATGAGTCAAAAGGAAAAGGAAGTGATATGTTTCTTTTTACCGCTGCTCATCTTGTGGTGATTTTATCGAATTTGTATGAAGACAAAAAAACGCTTGTAATGCACATTACTGACATTTGTACAGAGTAAAACATTACCCTTTTTTTCCCCTGTAATACCTTACATTACTGCATTACAGCAAAAATCAATGCATGACAGAAATTCATTACTTTTGTAATGTCATACTCCCAACACTGCTCATGAAAGAGTTAAGGCAGGAAAAGTAAAGAAAGTGACAGTGGAGGAATACAGAGGCTGAGACGTTGGGAAGAAATTCATATTGCAGCACCTGTGGCTGGGTTTATGAGAGGAGGAATGGCAGCACGGTGAGCTAAATGGTTTCCATCTCCTCCTCACTCACTCACAAGAGTGAAACTCAGCCCCAGGCGATGGCAGGTACATGTGGCGGCACATTTCTTGGCCCGTAACCCTGCTTTTATCGCCCGGGGCCGTAACTTAAGGAACATCCGGAGCATGTACCGACAGCGGAGCTTCCCGAAGGTGAATTCTGTTTCAAATCGGTGTCATTAGCATGGGAATTTGAGTTTAGCGTTAGTATGCGTGTAATAATCCTGCACTTATCCTCTCACCGCTGGTTTTCTTTTTCTTTTCCTTCACCTCTATCTTGGTGTGTTTGAAGCAGCTGATTACAGGCAGCTATAAATAAGCATGGACTGCATGGCCAGTAGCTGATAACGGGGGAAGTGAATAATTATCTACCCCCTCCTTCCCCTCACGCCTCACAACAACTATTGTTTGCGGGTATTTGAGCCATGCAATCAACTCCATGCTGGTGCTCTTTTTACCAGCTCAAATTGTTCAAAAATGTGAACTTTACTATGAATTCTATCACATTTTCATCGTTGGCTATCTACATGCAAGACTATGGTCTGATCACCTCCAAGTTGAGGTTTCTTAACCCTCTGTTGCATAGTGTTGCCATTATGGCAACAATTACTTTATCTTAATTTTTTTCTTTTAAAAAAAAGCTAAGATATAAAACCTATGTTGTTGCAGTTAGACATGAAAACAGGGCTTTTAGGACATGCAATTAATGAGGTCACATGACCAGGATATCCTCAACTCACTATCTAGGATAAGTAAACTTTATATTTGCTTTTTTTCTAATATGCTAAGAAAGATTTGTTGTCAACGATATGCAAATGTGTGAAAATTCCTAGTGCATACAACCTAATGGAGTCCCATTGACTTGTACCTTTTACCATGTCTATGTGAGACTATACATGGTAAAACATTGCATGGTAGACCATGTTTACAGCTTTTACTTGCATATTTTTAAATATATCTATTATTTATGCCATTTTAAATAATAAAACATTAAAAATGTACCATGTATAAGCTATATTTCATGCAATAGAGGGTTAAATAATGGCTGACAAACACAATATTCGCATTACAGAATTATTTTAAATGTTAAAAAACATATTTAATAAAAAAAATCAAATGAAACAAGTGTTGCAAAAAGCTCTCATATTGAAGCCGTAGGATAGATTCTAATGCATAAAATGTGGATGAAGTTTTTAACAGGAAACTTGTTTTGCGGTTTATCAAAGGTGGAGCCTTTTAAACGGCTAAATTCACAGCATCCTCCCAATCAACTGCTTTGTTTATCACTGATAAACATGACCAGGGATCAGCAAAAGCTAAAATCACATCTAAAGTAAAGAAAAGTATAAAGGCACTTGCAGAGCAGGCTTCTATCTGATATGCAAATGTGAAGCACAACCAATAGTTGTGGTTATATTTTTCAAAAGGACGGTGCTGAGCTCAATCACCGGGGCAGAGTTCTGTCAACTGCTCATTCTTCCACTAAAACAATCCCATTTCGCTGCAAACTTGAATTCATTCATGAATCATGGCCAATTCTACACCTCTGCAAGTTTCATGAAGAATCGGCCTTGGAGTTTTTCTGTAGTCCTGTTCACAATTAAATAAACAGACAGATAAACAAAATACCTCCTCACAAACCTAAAAGTAACATTTGTCCTACTGAAGTCAGTAGTGAAAAGGCCATAAACTGTTTAAGGCCAAAGGCAGACACTTAAGTTCTATCATCACAGTGGAATCCAAACTGTATTTGGGCTGTCAGGATTTGTCGATATGCACTTTTTGAGTGATGATGGCTGTTTCCTCAGTTGAGTGATGATAAAAACCATTTGCCTCCTGCTCCATGGTTTGGTGAGTTAAGGCTGCAAAGGTACAGTGATAACTTCAATAAGAGTTGATATTAGACACCTGCAAAACAGCAGGTTATTAATCATAATGTTACCTTAATGAAGTTTGTTTTCTACTTAATAAGGCTTCCTTTTAGGTACAACAACCCGGCTTCAAGAAACAACTTGGTTACACACTGCAGCTGTGATCATTTAATGTGTAAGATGTTCTGTTTCCTGCTGGGCTGCAGCTTTTGTAGGAGAAAACAGAACAGTGGACTGTTCCGCTCCCTCACCAGTCATTACATCTACGCCCCATTCACTGGTTGCCAGACTTTGTCCGGAGCAACTACCCACTTATGTCACATCTACATGATCGCATGAGAAATGACTGACAGTTATTACACACAGATGTGACAGGGTGGGACTGAGTGATGCAACACCAACACTCTACAAAGCCAGAGCTGGTGTCAGGTGGTCTTGTTTTTTTATTTTTTATTTTGGCTTGGTGCTATTTTTGGGCCTGTATTATTGCAACTTTTAAAAAATGGTCCTGTCAACAAAATGCAGTGTATTGACAGCAGAGGCGGCTTTTATTTCTTCAAAACAGTAACTGGATCCCTGTTAAGTGAACCACAACTGCTGAGTCTTGGGTCATTTTTTCACAGTACTCTGCAATGTCAGGGTTGCAAAAGTTGGAACTAATGGGAATAGATGGTAATTATTGAGAAAATATTAGAATAAACACCTACTACTACACAGCTAATTGTTAGTATTTTTTGATTTCCTTCATCAAAGTCACCAAATACACAATCCAGTAACCTGTGACATGCAGATACACCACACTATGATATAGTATAATATTATGGGGTAAATATATTTTATCTATAATGGTATGAATGCCTAACTTGCGATTAAATATTAAATAAAAAAGTATCTTTACAGTAGCTTGGTCGGTAAGTTAAATTCCAAACGTTGAATATTTCCAAAATTCCCCAGCTTAACTTCCCATTGAAAATTTCTGGAAATTTACCAGAAATGTCCCCCTTGCAACCTTAATGTCTGCTAATGTGAATTTTTGCCGCATATTGCTTAAAATATCAAATCAATAGCATATATATTATACTGTTCGCCCTGTCCTGATATGAACTAAGCTGGTTATATAATAAATGGCAGTTTCATGATATTGTACAACTTATCTATACTGAAAGTTATTTGCTTCTAGTTCTGCAGATTTTATGATTTTATGGGAATAAGGTCTCAGCCAGGTGAACTTTTTCTGTATGTAACTGTGTGGTGCATGAATCAGCCCACCTTTCAGCTAAACATGCCCTGGCTAAACTGATATTTTTTTTAAATAGATTGTGTGTGTGGTTTCTACTGGGTAATGGCCAGCAGCCTCTGTGGCTTGGAGGGTCATTTGACGGAGGTGTAGGAGGTGGGGGGTGGGGCAGGAAGACTGACGACTTATTGATGAAATGAGAAATCTCCGGCTCCAGCCTGATAACCTTCCTCCTCCCCCTCACTTAGTGACGAATGGTGCCCAGCAGCACTGCGGCTGAGGCTATTCATACACAGCTCTGCACACTAGTGTTAGTCAACTGTCGATATGGGGATTGACATTTTCATAATACTTATACATGCAGTGCTTTACCTGCTGTCATTGTGAACTATGTATTTTTGTGTCTTCTATTTTTCATATGGCCTTCTCCTCCATATCACAACTGACTGAGCTGCTGCACAGAAAGCAACTGTATAACCACTATGGGTTTTACTCAGTGACTGTTATAAACTCTGAATATAGATGTACAATTATAAATTCTAATGAAATTTATAAAAAATCTAATGAAATTTTAGACTTGCAGAATCGTGACAGCTATAATAACCACATAGATCCAACAGCTGGCATATAGCCTTAATATGACTCCAGAACATTTAGTCAACAATAAAGGCGGTTGGTGGCAGATTGGAAATTCTAATCCACAATATCACACAAGGCCAATATTTGTGTTGGTTGGTTCCTGGGCCTGTTAATGGTGTAATAGAAGAGGCAGCGTGACATCCACAGCATTGTTCTGCTGTGGAAAACTAGTTTATAGACTCTCCAATCTGTTAAATGACTGCTCTGCAACCAGAACAAAATTCCTAAAACTCTGAAACGTCACTGCTGTTTACCACACTTGATCAGCAATGATTGATTTATTTCCTGCTATACTTTTCATGACATCGTCTTCCATCGTGATCCACAAACTCCCCTGTCTAGGGGAACTTCATTATATAGAGACTTTGAGCTGTGTTGCATTTAGTAGCATTTGAATCCTGCCATCCCTGCAAAGGGGTGGCAAATTTCTGGTAAATTTCCATTAACTTTCCATAGAATGTTAAGCTTGGGAATCTTGGAAATATTCAACATTTAGCTCCTACAATAATACAATTATAGATCAAATTTACAGCATAATATTATCAAAACATACTTCACTATGCTATGAGATAATAACACAATGTTATGAGACGCAATTGCTGCATTGTGTATTTGCTTGAGTTTGATGAGAGAATCCAAAATATACCATGAGCCTTTTTGTCAATTTTGGATTTATTCCAGAATATTCCCATTTATTCCAATATATTTACGTCAATTCCCATGGAAAGTTTCCAATATTGCAACCCTAGTTACATCCCACCACTGCTCTCTATTATACAACTATATTTAAGTTTGCTGTTAAGGGCCAACCTTCCAATTGTGTAAATTTTGAATTTATTCCTGTTTATTCCCATATATTCCCATTATTTCCCATGGAAAGTTTCCAACTTTGAAAATTCATAGAATTTTACAAGGCTAATTCCTATTGGGCAACAGCAATTGAACAACTCCTTTTTCTAAAAGTTACTTAAATGTATGGATTTGCTTCCAGTTTACCCAGAGTAGTCAAACATTCCTCTGATCTGGTAAGGACGCTCTGCGTTTTTTCTTAATGAACCAGCTCAGTGTATACACACACACACACACCCACACACCACCACAGAATGAGCAGCAAGACCGAGAGGAAGCGGCGTGCGCTGGCAGGAGCGTTCCTGCTGGCCTCTGATGTCCCGCTGTGCCAGTCTGTGCCAAGCCAAAGACGGATAGGGTGGCAGACCCACTATCCATCCCTTACAGCTGAGCAGGGGGGAGGGGGGGGGTCTAGTGAGGGGGGAGGGACAGAGAGGGAACTGGACAGCTACTTTGGCGAAGGTTTGAGGTGCTGAAGTCATTCATTTTAAAGGTAAGATTAATGACACCATTAATCCATGTCTGGGCCACTGCAGAGGAGGACAGGGCAGGATTCATACCCGCTGCTGGCTACAACAGGCCCTGCAGCATGCATGCATGAGGTCTGTTAGCACACACACACACACACATACACGCAGATGGATGCGTTCACAGCTGCTGTGCACACAGACATACTTTCCTGTGGGTCATTTGATATGCCAAGTATCCATTTGCCCCGAAGTGGTGATGGAACTTCAAGCCGCAGCTTGTGTCTTTGTTGCAGGCTGCGACTTGATGGAGGTTATTGGTCCGGAGAGAGATGACAGACTCTGTGAATTAGTAATAGAGACGGAGATGGCTGGCACCGATCTGATCGCAGGCCTGCGTGTGTGCGTGTGTGTTTTTTTCGGTACAGTCGAGCCAGAGAGGAAAACAGGCCTGTTGACGCTCTGGTGTGACAGAGAGCTTTTAGGTGTGAGTGAGAGCGAGTGGGCGGCAAGCACTCTGCAGCTGTTGAAGGACACGACAGGAACAGATGGGCACCGAAAAAAAAAAGGAGAGAGAGGGAGAAGGGAACAGCAGATACGCACTTACAGGGACACGAGCGGTCGCTACTGAAACCAGAACAAAGCACGTCATGGTGGAGTGTGTTTGATGCAGACACATGTCTGACTTACCAGACTGTTGCCTAGAAAAAGAACAACAATAAACAACAGTAAAGCGTGGTAGAATAAACAAAAAATCCATTGTACCCTACTGAATAAACAATAAACACATTAATATTTAGCTGTTTATTTCTGTTGTTCTTGCCTTACACATGTTGATTTGGTTTCTTAAACCATATTGTGTCTTGAAATTGGAAAAATATGCCGTTTTCTGCTGCTAGGGACCGAATAAAGCAATTTCACATTAAAAAACCTGCTTTTCTGAGGCTGTTTGGTGCTGCTACCCAAGCTGATGGTAACATTAGCTCAGCTTGCTGTTGATATATTACGATTCAGGTGTTGACTAAAAATATTTAACAAACATCTAGTAATTGTTCGATATTTTAATTTGGAAAAGTTCTATACTGGGCCTTTAAGTTACAGTAAACTAATTGGCTGATCTCAGTGTTGCAACAGACTTCACTAACCTTCCACAGTAATGAAATGATGATTTGAAAATCATTTGAGATGATTCACATTTTAAATAATGCTGAACCTTCAAACTGGAAAGAGATCGTGTCTATGTGCGTTTGTGTGAAGTGTGTGTGAAGTTGTGAACTGTAGTCCGGAGAGACTGGCCTGTAACTGCTGTTGTGGTGTGAGTAATGTAGCTGGAGATGTTTGTTGACAGCAGGGCTGGATGAGGAGGGCTTCAAGAGCCCGTGTACGGTGATGAAGTTGTCATAAAGCAGCACCGAATCTCTCTGCAGACTTTCTGTTGTGTGTTTTCTCTCCCCGTCTGCGTTTCTCTCTACACCTCCTGCACCGTGCCTGTTAACATTTTCTCTCGTCTCTAGGTCTGTTTTGTTATGTTTTGCTCTCTCTCCTCCACTCTTTTTCCTTTTTCTCTACCATATCTTCATCGGCTATATTTGACTCTGTCTTCCTGTCATTTTTCTAGCATATATAGGGTGATATCAGGTAAAATGGGCCATTTGAGGTTTGGGGAAATTAGAGCCAATGACTAAAAAGGATTTTAAACTGTTGACATAACTGTGCTTGACAAGAAATGGGTGATCTGATTAGTTTATGGTTTTTATGGTGTTTGAGCCAATACTTCAAATCTAGACTGAACTGGAAATGTATATGGTAAGTATCCTGGCATGATAAATCTAACTAAAGCCATTTTACCCGATGAGATTGCCCATTTTATCTGAAACCGCTCACGCAAAAAATAATTGGCACAATGGATATTTCAGGAATTCTAGGCCCTAAATTATTATATTTTTTCAAAATGATCAGAAATGTTCATTATTAATCATAAATATATATGAAAATGGTGTATTTGGTATTGTTATTGTCCCAAGCTATTCACTTAAAAGGTGGCCCATTTTACCTGATATCATGCTATATAAACATGTATATACACTACTCACAATAGGTTAGCAATATTGTTATTCACATGAGTGCTTTTCCTATTTGGTCTGAATTTTAATTAAATAAGTAAACGTTCCATTTGATATTACTATTAATGAATGAGAAGTAGCACCATTTTTCATTAGCTTAATATCCCTAATTTATTGTGAGTAGTGTGTGCGTGTGTGTGTGTGTGTGTGTGTGTGTATATATATATATATATATATATATATATATATATATATATATATATATATATATATATATATAAACTTTTATGTTTCTGCCTGTTGTGTGTTGTTGTTCATTCCCTCGCTGGGCTTGTGCTCCTCTGTGTCAGGAATCAGCCAGGAGCATTGCGATGCCAGGGGCCAGTTATTAGGGATTCGTGTTTTCACTCTGATAGACTAGAGACTAAGCTCTTTTATAGGAGCCTTATTGTCTTGTAAAATAACCTGAGGGTCTGTTTTTCCTCTCTGGGAGCCAATTTATTGGTGATATTTATTCAGGGATGACCTTCCTTTTGGTTTTTGTCTTCTAGAGACACAGGTTGTTATCTCTCCTTGCATGGCAATCCAACCATTATTACGGCGTGATATAAACATTTACCCTTTTCCTTTTAAAATAAAATATTTATGTCCATCTCTGTGCTGAACATTGAACATGCATGTACCATATAAATTATTGCTGTGTCACTACTGTAATTTGGACAGCGGTGTGTCTGTTTGCTTACAGGCGGCCACCGTGTGCCCTGCTCCTGCAGCCATTTGAAAAGATGCCATGCTCACACTTGAGGACTCATTCATTAAAATAGTGAACTCCCACCATAAAGGCACCAGGGAGATTATAACCTTATCAGAGCATGTCAAGTGTGTGTTCCAAGATTTGAGATCCAATTAGCCAGATGGATGGTTTCAGCATGGCATGCTCTCCCGTGCATACATTCCCATCCAAGCCATGTATTAGGCCTGAAAGTGCACCAATCCAGATGTTTTTGGATGTCTTTTTACAGCCTGATGACAAGGCTATAAAATCAATTGGAATTCATACTGTTGGAGCACTTCATGGGAATTAACCCTCTATTGCATGAAATATTACTTAGAAAACATGTTTTCATTGTTGTTATTACTTAAAATGGCCTAAATAATAGATATATTAAAAATATATAAGAGTTGTAAACATAGTCTCAGGATGGTTTCATGCTGTGTAAGTCAATGGGACTCTATTTTCCATATTTGCATGTTATTGCCATATAGTAAACAATCTAGTTTAACATATTAGGAAAAAAAACTTATAACATCAACACTGACTTACCCAGATAGTGAGTTTAATTTTTTGTTTGGTGATTTTTTTTTCTTAATTTTGAATAAAATACAACCTTCAGTTGTGAGACAAAATTCTGAATAAAAGACAATTTTCTTAGTTTTTGAGACAATGATGCTTATATGTCAATTGTCCATGAGCAAACAGGATATCCTGGTCATGTGCTCCTCATAAGCTATATGTCCCCCTTTCACAGCTTTCAATATTACAGCTTTAAAAAAAAATAAATAAGACAAAGTGTTTGATGGCATATGGCAACATTATGCAACAGAGGGTTAAATTAGCTGTATCAGTCTGATAAATATAAATACAAATATTTCCCCAATAATAATAATTCCCCAGTTTAACTTCCAATGGTAAGTTTCTGGAAATTTACTAGAAATTTTCCCTTTCCCTTTGCAGCGCTAATCACTTCTTATTCCATCAAGAGGATAATTACTCATTGGAAAAGCTTCCTCGCAGAAAAAAAAAAAAAATCCAGATGAGTTTATCTTTTTATTTGCCTCCCTGTATCTCTCACTCATCGCCGCCTCTCTCTCTCTCTCTCTCTCTCTGTCCCCTCCTCTCTTCCAGCTGTCTTTGTTTCTATCGCATCTTATCAATCACAGGGCGAGATCGCTGGTGCGGTTAGGTGTAGCGCTGGGGCTGCCCGAGGCCCGGCTGGTGGGTTTGGGTTGTAATAGGTTGGTGCAGCCTGTTAATTTGATACGGTGTGTGGCTGAAGAGCCTCATTAGGGACAGCGGCTCACAGAGAGAGACCGGGCTCTCCATCACCACCAGGGCACCCACAGAACAGCAAGGAGGGGATGGAGAGAAGGAGAGAGGGGAAAGGGGAGAATTGCAGAAAAGGGACAAGTAAGAGGGGATCAAAGTGGAGGAGAAAAGACTTCACTCCTGTAGCCATCAGACTGGGTCAGGCTTACAGGCCTTTTTTTTCCCCCTGAATAGTTTCTGCCCCTTTTTGAGATTGGTATAAACCTTTGGTGATATGAAAGTCAGAAAGTATAGTCTCGGCCATCATTTATCCACTGTTTTTGTTTCCAACTGCATCACCGGGGATGACGGCGACAGCGAAAGAATCAGCACAGGAATCGCTATCACCCGTCAACTAGAATAGGGAAGAAGACAGAGGTGGAGAGAGAGAGAGAGGAAGAAATAGGAATAGAGAAACAAATAACAGGACAGAGGGAGCAAAAGAAGCAGAGAATGAGGTAGTTCAGCTCGAGGCTCATTTCCATCCCAGCATCGCATTTTCTCGCCCCGCTGCGCTCCTGAGTGTGGTCTCACTCTCACAGAGGGAGATGAGATGCAGCTGTGGACAGAGTGAATTATTAATGTAAAGTTCTCGCTCTCCCAAAATCCAATAAGTTGCCTATGATTGGTCTGTCAGAAAGATGGGTGGTCTGGATCGGGGAAACTCCTGGATCACGTGGCGCCGTGACTTCTCCTCCCCAGGTAATTGACTCGTGCGCGGTATTGACTTTCTGGTGGAGGTGATTAAGGGAGCCCGGGGCCAGGCTGGAGCCGAAGTCTGGCTCCTCAGGGTGGGGTCAGCGGACCACACAGCCTCCCTGTCCTGGGTGACCTTTGTCTAAAGCACAGAGCTGCGGTTAACCCCCCCACTGCTCAATGATCTGGAAATACTGATCCCTGTATCGATGTGGAGCAGGGCAGGTTTAGAGCTTCTTTAGCTTCATTTATTTTCTCTGCTGAAGATCCTCGTCTCGTTTTGTGTTTATCCGACTCTTACAGGAAATGCAGGAAACATGTATTTCAGGGGTATTATTAATGATTAATCACAATTATGTAACACCCCCCCCAAGATATAATTATTGCCAAAGATATGAGTCCATGTTGTTGAAAATCAGTTAGTAATCCTCAATATTCGTAATTGAATTTAAATCTCCATTAATTGCATGTGCTCTGCTGTGGATGATCATTCTCTTTGAACTACATTTGTATCTAATGAACAAACTTTACTCTCTTTCTATGTTTTTGTGTTCAAAAATGTGTCTGACGTGTAAAAGTAGCAGAGTCACAGAGGAAGTGACTGAAACCGTTTTGTGTTGTCACAGTTTTAGATAATTGTTTCTCTCCATCTCTACTTTTTTTTTGGTTTTGTTTTCCACCTACCTATTATGCAGTGAAACAGACATGACTCACGACTTAAATTGGGGCGGGTGAGTCTTAACTTAAAGCACAAAGAGAGATTGTTGGACACAGGAAAACAAGATATAAGGGAAAACTCCAGGAAAAGAAAGTCAGTGAGTAAAAGTAAGAAAGACATACTGTAGTAAAGGTACCTGAGGGAAATCCTGCAGTAAAACTGGATTCAGCTTTGATGATGGTCAAACTTCAGGGGCCTGACCTGGGCCCGGAGCCTCCTCTGTGGTGGACCGATCAGGCCTGTAGCCAAACTGCTTTCCACTGCGAGTGTGTATGTAAATAACATCGCTCTGACATTCAACAAGTGTGTGTCCTTGTTTAACCAGCCAGACATGTCATCTGTGGTGTGACTCATCCTCTGAAGAAACATGGCATCCTGTCACTTTACTGTAGGCTAGCCGCTGAGCAAGCAGACACACACACACACACACACACACACACACACACACACACACACACACACACACACACACACACACACACACACACACACACACACACACATGTGCAGACACAGACAAACACACTCACAAACACACACCCATACTCAAGCTCAAATAATTCACATCCTTTTAACCTTCTTGGCGTCACTTGCTGTGAGTTACTGACACATGCTGAGTAATCGGATACACACACACACACACACACACACATGCAGCACACAACAGAATATCTGTGTCACACAAATCGTCGCATCTGTTTACATTCTTAGAAGCATGAATAGCCTCCCTAATCAGTCATACTGGGCTATTCTTTCCAATAGAAATGTGAAGGTTGACTGTCAGTGTGTAACTCAGGTCTCAGCTTAATCGATCCAAGTAAATGAGATGTTCTGTGTGACGTGTGTGAGTTTAGCCTTTAACTCCCATCTGACATGGTAGCAGCTTATTGTTCGCTGGACTAAAAACATTAATTTGTTGTCCACCTACACAGATGTTACCGTTGGCTTCCTGCTTCATGATCCTGGAAGCCACCCACTAGAAAGCTCAGACAACTGCTGCACAGTTTCCAATGAAATTTATCATTTGAGCCTAAGTGCCCTCCCCTCTAAAATGGCCTTATATGGCTACGACTGCAGATCCAATAATAGATATACAGGATAGCATAAAGTATACACACGCAAATGTTTATTATTTAATATTAAACACTAGTCTTTATTACAGTGGGTATGGAAAGTATCCAGACCCCCTTAAATCTTTTGCTTTTTATTATATTGCAGCCCTTTGCTAAAATCATTTAAGTTGTTTTGAACCTATTCATATACACACACAGAACCCCATATACAGAAATACTTATGGCTGTGTGATATTTCAATTTTTCTTTTTTAATAAATCTGCAAAAATTTCAACAATTTTGTGTTTTTCGCTCAAAATGGGCTGCCGTATGTACATAAAGGGAAAAAAAATGAACTTAAATGATTTTAGCAAATACCTGTAATACAATATAGACAGATTTAAGAAATTTAAGGGGGTCTGAATACTTTCTGTAACCACTGTATCTCCAATCCAAATAGCAAAAGAATCTAAAGGTTTTATATAAAAATATATTTTCCATCAGATACAATCTCTTTTCAGCATACCCAGAGAGACACAAAATATCAAACATGGACGGCTACATCATGTCCTGCATTAACGTCAAAGCATATTTGTCCTGAGTGCTGTCAGCCTGCATTATATTTGGATGTGTGCATGACTCGAATCAGATAATTTATTTATTTTAACTGGGACACAGACACAGGCCGTCCCAGTCCCGACAAACATATGACAAGGACAAGCAGAGGGATGGACAGTGAGTATCCCAAAATCCTCAGCTGATGACGTTTTTCGCTTTTCTGGCCTCATGACAGCTCCAGGAAATCCTTCATCCTGTGAAGAGCGGCTTCACGATGCAGCGTTCACCGCTGGAGGTCGGCGACGACTAAAGCGACACAAGTGCAGCGACGTGTGGCGGAAACAACATTACACACATATCTGTTGTAGTTTGGGTAATGACTGCAGACAGAACGGCGGACGTGTCTGTATGTCTATATGTGTTCTGACTTTTATTCCTCCATACATGCAGGCACATCAGCGGTGCACTCTCAGTAATGACTACTGACAGCATACTGTATGAGCGTCTGTTTTGTGTTTGTCCCCTATGCACGCAGAGGAAGGAAACCTCTTCTCAGCGCTGTTCTCTGCAGGCAGTAATATCATTATCAGGCCTCAGAGCTCATTAAGGCCCGAGCAGATGCAGCAGACAAAGAGATGTGCTGCTTACACAAGACAGCAGGTGAAATGCAGAGGCCAGTGCTTTGTGCTATAGTGGTGGAGAATGATAGTAATGTTCTGTGTGTAGCATGTATGACTGTGGGTGATGTAGGTAGATCTGGTCAATATCCCAGGATGTTGCTGCATATACACAGCGGCCACTATGTTGGTTTGTCCATGTACTGAACAATATATGTGGTGTCTTTGTTTTCTCATGCTTTATGTACAGCAGAGCTAACCTACATACAAACCATCATTGTGAGACTGGGAAGATGTTAAAGTACATAGAGAACATGAATGTGCCAGAATTAATGTTGGTTTTAGTTATACATTGGCTCGGCCTTCTGGTGATTTAATAAGATAAAATGACTTTATGATTTATGAAATTTAGATATTAAATTGAAAAGGTTGAAGGTAGATTTTGAAACTTGATACTTTGGTTTAAAAAATGTAAAAATATGTTAAAGTAAATTGCAGCTAAATTGAGTTGGGTTATATCTTTTAGAATTGAAAAATGTGCATGATTATAAAATAGTTGAGCACAAATAATATCAGTCACTTAAATGTTTATGATAAAGTGGGTCTATAATATACATGTGGTGTGACATGAAGTAGAATTAAAGGTGTGAGAAAAATCATTGTCTGGCTTCAGTTCACCACCTCATCTGTGTCGCCAATTCCCTCTGTCTCGAAATTGTTTGTATGTAAGGGTCAAAGTATCAGTGGAGGAGTGAACATTCTCCTACAACATTCTCATAAATCCAAAAGTTTGCTTAGATAGTGGCCTTCGTTTGTGGTTATGCAACAGTTCTAAGTGGGACTCCATAAAATATATGGTTTCATTTACACTATCATTTAAATACCAGCACTCTTGACTAACTTTTATGAATAAAAATGCATTATGGGTACAAGAAAAGACGTGTTCCAGCAAACCAGCCTTACCCCTCTATTGCATAAAATATTACTTAGATATGATAAAAAAATATTTTTTTATGTTTTTATTGTTTAAAATGGCTTAAATAATAGATACATTAAACAATATGTAAGAAAACTTTGTAAACATAGTCGCAGGATAGTTTCAGGATAGTCAGGAAAGTCAATGGGACTCTGGGTCAATGGGTTAGGTTGTATGCGCTAGGAATTTTACATATTTGCATATTGTTGTCATATGGAAATAAATCTTTCTTAGTATATTAGAAAAATTATAGTATCAACATTTAATTAAATGTAAAAACAAACATGAAGTTTACTTACACTAGATAGTGAGTTAATCTTTTTTATTTGGTGAAAATTTTCCAAAAAATTCAATAAAAGAAAACCTTTGGTCATGAGACAATGTCAAGAGTCTATGAGAAAAAGGGACTGGAAAACAGGATATCCTGGTCATGTGACCTCATAAATTGTATGTCCTTCAAAAATAAAAACCCCCTTTAAAGTAAAAATAAAGTAATTGTTGCCATATGGCAACACTATGCAAAAATGGTTAGTCAGCTTGCTGAATTTGCTGTAGATTACCGAAACAGCCCCTTTTTATACCCACAATTTATAATAAAGCTTTTTGAGTCTTTTTTTTTAAATCTGAAAACCATCAAGCTTTCTTTCAGAGCCTCTAAAGGTGATGATTCTATTTCCACTAACTACTTTTTGTATCGCAACAATGTGGCTTCATTCCCAGCAGAGTGAAAACATTCAAGGTCTCTCGCCCTGAAACTGAAGTCAGTTGCAGAAGTGAGTGATTTACTGAAAGTCATTTTTTATATTCACAATTTATAATAGAAAAGTTACTTCCAAGTGCATGTATTTTTTTCCACTGCTTTCTACCGTAGATGCAGTACTAAGTGTTGTGTTTTGGAATTATTTTTTTCATCTGAAAACCATCAAGCTTTCTTTTCAGAGCCTCTAAAGGCGATGATTCTATTTTAACTTCCTACTTTTTGCACAACGTGGCTTCAGTCCCAGCAGAGTGAAAGCATTCCAGGTCTGTCACTCTCTGAAACTGAAGTCAGTTGCAGAAGTGAGTGATTAACTGACTCTGATCAATGGCTCCATTATGTCCTCATGTTGAGTCCATATGCACCTGTCTTTGCGCTCGCTGACAAACACAGTATCTGCGTCCGTTACTCTCCCCCTGCTCCACATCGGGGGTTTGACCCTCCTGCCCCGCGCTAGTCCACAGATGTCTGGCCACATTGCTTCACCCACGGTGCTCCGTCAGCAGGTCCACATGTCACTGTCAGCGGGGCCGTCCCGGCTGGGACGCCGAGCCCATCAACACCTCCCTGGTGAACCCGGGGCCACCCGCAGGCCGACCGTGCCGGGTCAGGCCAGGCCAGTCCCCGGTTGGACGGAGGTGGACTGTGTCCTGAGGAGAAGGACTGATGGAGGAGCAGAAGCTCCGTAGCATACGGAGCATATGGTCTCCACAGTGTCCTGGAGCCTGTTGGTAAACTGTGAATGGAACCCCTCATAAAAAAGCAGGCTTTGTAACTGCGTGCACGGCAGCAAGGTCGTGTCTGTCCTCCTTTTTCTGGCAGAGCCGGCTCCTCGGTGGGCACCGGGACATGAGAACGAACAGAGAACAGCTGGCCCATTCAGAGCAGACTGCTGCCCCGCAGGAAGCCCTCTCCATATCCTCTCAGCCCGAGCTCATCAGCACCCACAAACACACACAGGAGACCGTGGCTCTGTGTTTTCATCTTCCCTCTCTCCTGTGTTTTTAGCTGCTTTTCGTGTCCCCTGGCTGCCTTTTTGGTTTTGGATTCAGCCAACAGAATGAATGGGATGGATGGAGCACAATGAAATGCACGATTCTCTGCACTTTTCAAAAACCAAAGACTACATGGCGCATCATGAATTTATGTGTTGTTATGTAAGATTTTCGCTCGTGGACATGGTGTGGGCGATAATAGCAGAGCTCCTGAGGATTGCAGAGTGAGAGGGTGAAGTCGGGGACAAAGCTTGTTGTATGTGTTGTTGTTAATTAGTGGAGTGGTGTGTTAGCTGGGATTCTCCTCTCAGAGTGTGAAGGAATGGAGCCGGCTAATGTGATTACACTGATCAAACGAGAAGCAGACTGACGGTGAACTCCTTCTCATGTGGTTCTTGGAAACACAATTAAAGCATTCGGCCAAGGCAGTTTGACTTCTAGCCAATACTGCTTTCCTTCAAGTGGTGTGTGTGTGTGTGTATGTGAGCAAATTCAAGTGTTCAGGATACATGTGCATAACGTGTGTGTGTGTGTGTGTGTGTGTGTGTATGTGTGTGCGTGTGTGTACACACAACTGTTTGCTGCTTTCATCTTCATTCTTTTTCAACCATAGCCAGGTTTTTCCTGCACCTGAATACCCTTATATGTTCTCAGTTGTGCCGGTGCATTGATGCAGGCTCTGATGAATTCCCTAGAGAGTAAACCATGGCTCCACAGGGGTTATCTGAAGTGGGACCCTTACCCTCTTTGGCCTCTGCTCGGTAGCCAATGGTCCCTGTTGTGCTCTATACTGTTAAAAGACAGTATAGAGCACAACAAAACACTTGAGCAGTAAAGCTTCTATACTTGGATTGCACCAGGTGGGTAATTTCCTGACCAGAGAAAGGCTGAGCTGCGTATACAGGACCATCAGCATAACAATGGGCTCTTCTCATCTCTTAGTCTTTCATCCAGAGCAGACTGCATCCCAAAGGCATCGTGAATGGTAGCAAATAAACACTGTAATGCTCGTATGTTGTGTTCTAGGGTGATAGCAGGTAAATTGAGCCACTTTTTGGTAAATCGTTGGGACTATACCACAATACCAAATATGCCTTTTCCATGTATATTTATGATTAATAAAGACTGTTTCTGTTCATGGAATTATGCGATAAAATGTAATTATTTAGGCCCTATGCATCTTAAAATACACTTTTTTTTTTGCATGAGCAGTTTCGGGTAAAATGGGCCATCTCATCAGGTAAAATGGGTTTAGTTAGATTTGGATTGCTAGGCTGCTTACCATGCACATTTCTGGTGCAACTAATTAAATCACCTGTTTCTTGTCGAGCACAGTTATGTCAACAGTTTGAAATCCTTTTTAGTCATTGGCTCTAATTTCCGGAGGGGATGGGACCGCCAAACTGTAAATGGCCCATTTTTCCTGATGGCCCATTTTACCTGATATCACCCTATGTGAGTAAACACTAAGGAAGATATGATTTTGGAGATTCTTCTGTTGAGAAGATGGTGAGAAAATAATGTGCAATGGTTTGTAATTGGACATGTACGTGAGATGAGAGTGTGAGATGGTCAGGATAGCTAAGGTAGAAAAATATGCTTGGAAATCTAGACTTTGTGGGAAGGAGAGTTAAGGCATCTGAGGGTCGTGTTCAGGGGTCATTGTGACTCTCAGATTGACAGGCAAATCAGTGGTAATGTGTGCATTCATTGTACATTATCTGGCTGTTGTGGCCTGAAGGTCGAGCTCTTGATTTAGAAGTGGATTCAAATGAATGAGCACATACAAGCCACCTTCTCTTCACATGAGGGCTGGGTTCAACCTTAGTCATTCACCTTGGCATCCACTAGAAGGACATGGTAGACGTTTTTAGGCAGAGGTCTGTGGTTCCTCATTTATGTTTCAGTTCTCAAAAGAAGCGGTTCTTAACATTTTTGAGTCCCCAAATTTAACATCCACTGCTGCCTGGACCCCCTTTTAAATAAATCCTTTTCATTAGAGTAAACCGTAACCAGCATATGGGTCAGTGACAAAAATGTGATGTGGTATAACCCCAAAAACCTGGCACTAGACTACTTTCTTAAGGTTTCTTAGCTTTCTTTGGTTTTAAAAAATGAAAAACGCATGCTATCAACATGTATGTTATCGCAAGTTATTATTCTTTGATGGTTACACTGTTGGACATTTTGTGCCAAAAGATCACAAAAAATCATGATATTTGAAAAAAAAATGATACAAATGGAATTTTAAAATAACAAGAAACAAGCATGAACACAAAATGTACATTTTGAGAGACCTGATGAATGCTTCTTAAAACTGTATTTATTTTGTTTTTTACTTTCTCATCTTGCCAAACTTTATTTGTCACTGACCCATGTACCTAAGAGCCTTAACAAAACACAATGGGGAGAAAACAGCCCAGGTTTCATCTATGCTTGACTTTTCCCTACTCTGTTTGCTATAATAGATCATAATATGAAATGCGTAACTACTGCAGGTGAGGTATTTCTTTTGTATGGACATAATATGCAGTAATACCTGAAAATATTACTAAAAATCAATACATTTGTATTACTCTGTTTGCTGTAGTTAGGCGAACAGTAACTGGGCTTGAGTAATAAAACAGTTTCGAGACACTCGCCGTCTAACATCCAGTTGGATACTATAATAATTTTGTGCATTTTAATTTCTCCAAAAACGATTTGGCGACCCCCAGTAATCCTTTTGTGACCCCCAATTGCAGTTGGGACCCCAAGGCTGAGAATGGCTGCTCTAAAAAAGTGTGTAAATAGGGGTGGAAAATTTCTGGTAAATTTCCAGAAACATTCCATGGGAAGTTAAGCTGGGGAATTTTGGAAATCTTTAACATTTAGCACCCAACTTACAGCTTGAATTTTGGAATTATTCCGGTTTATTCTCATTAACTCCTATATATTCTCATTAATACCAATATAAAGTTTCCAAGTTTGAAAATTCCTAGAATTTCGCAACCGTGTGTGTGTGTATGTGTGTTGGAAAGAGGTTGTGCTGGTTTCTCATTTCCTTCCAGTGGAGCCGCTCCGCCATGTGCACACATATCCCAAGGCAAAATGTACTCGGCTCTATCCTCATTACTTTAAAGATGCGTTGAGTTTTTCGACATCTCTTTTCCTTGGAGCCTCACCTCATCTTTAACTGAAGGTCCACTGGGATTGTTTGCTATGAATATTACATTAAGTATGCAGGTGGCGATTATGCAGGCTACTGCAGGCAAACAGTGCAGCATGTGTGTATGTGTGTGTGTAGTTGATTAGAATGCCAGTGTCTTATGAATGGTGACATATTTATGTCTCTAAAGGACTGATTTATGAAAGGTTAGCCCTGTCTCCTTACATTAAAGACAATACTGTGAGATAAACCATTGAAGCATTGCTTGACCTTGTGTTCTATACACATAACACACAGACTGTAAATCCTAATCTATGTTGACACTTCAGAGCAGACATCTTTCCTATAATACCGATCGACACGATGCAGCATAAAGTTTCATCTCGAGTAATTGGAGTGTTTGGCTTTTGTTGGAGCGGTGAGGTGCCATGCAGAAAAATGTCGGCATGGGATGAGCCTGACCTAGTATTTCCAGTCGGAGGATGCAGTAGGGGGTTTGGAAGGAGAGGAAGGGGTTTATGTACAGCCACCGCAGCAGTTTTACTTTCTCTTGCCTTTGTTCTCGGCCTCCCTCCTGCTCCCCAGGGAGTTTTGTTAGCACCCTATATTCATCAAAGTTTTTCCCGTCGTTCCGGTCAGACCCCTTTTCGTTTCCGTCTTCGTCAGCCCCTTTGATGAAAACTGCAACTCGTGTAATGGATCTACTGGGGAGCTGACGAGAGGCAGGGGCCCGTGACGTCAAGTGGGCCGACCGTGTGTTTACCTGCTGCCTGGCACGATTACGAGAGCCGTGCGTGGGCGTGCGGTGACAGAAAAGCTGTGTCTGTGAAATAAGCATGTGAATGGAGACGGAAGCAACCCGCTTCCCTCCCACCCACACTCTCAAAATCCTGACAAAGGCAAAGGCGCTCTCTGGGTCAGACGCTGTCAGGCACTTGTGAGGATATAACCCCTCTTGGGCTTCTTTCATTCTGTCCCTGTCTGTCTCTTTGTTGCCTTTCACTCTCTCTGTCCTTCACTTTCCTTCTGATACTTTTCCGCTAAATGGTACTGATTAGAATTGCGAAATTCCTGGAATTTCCCATGGCCATTAACAGGAATATATGGGAATACTTACAAAATTTACAAAATTGAAGGTTGGTCCTTGATAGGGAGCTTAAACATAGTTGGGGAAAATATATTGTAGCAGAATCTTGGCAAAAATCAAATTTAAAGGGATAGTTCAACATTTTTGAAAATTCTCCATCAATATTCCCATACTCATAGCAATAGAGTATGGATTTAAGCTTTTTCCAGACCAGTGCATCTGCACATTCACCCAACTATGATATATTATAATATTGCGGTAAATATATTAGATCTTATTATTAACTTCTCATGGAATATTTCATGTTGCCCCTTTGCAACCCTGGTACTGACTCAACTAGAAACTTGACTCAACCTTACTCCTTTTTTTTTCATTTTCCATTAGGCAACAGTTGTAGAGAGTGAATGAAAAGAAGAAATGCAGAGGAGGAAAATAAAACCAAAACTAAGAGCATCTCTTTTCATTGTGGAAAATCTATTGAGAACATTATTTTAGAACATAAATGAACAAAATGAAAACTATTTTTTTTTCTATCAATCACAGCTTTTCTCTCAACAACCTCTGCCTTTCTCTCCCTATCTATCTAATCCATATGAGAGCACTTCCTTGTTTTATGAATGAAGCGGTGCAGACACAAAGTAGCAGCCCTGTATGTTTTTAACCAATCAGCATCTGTCATCTCTGCAAATCCCACCCCATGTTTTGGGGGCGCTCTCTGTGTAATGGAAAAACAAAGTCCAGAAAGCAAAACGAGCAGAGTAAGAGTAGAGTCGACCTGGTAACATGTAATGGAAACACGCCATTACAGCCTCAGTGTGTGGAGGAGGATTGCATAAGAGCTGCGCTGCTTTTCCTCCTGGCAGGCAAAGGGATTTAATTGAAAAGGAGATCCGGAATGAAAACTCCCCGTTCCTTTTCAGGCCTCTGTTCTGTAAAAGCACGGAAATGTACCATGGGAGAGAAGACGAAATGTACAGGGGAGTCAGTGAAAGAAATGGGTCATGTTCTTAAAAGAGGGGGATGTCAGAGGGAGTCAGAGGGAGTCTGACATCCCGCCTGTCTCTCACTATAATGATCCCAGATTCTTTTATTTTTAAGTGAGTCTAACAAACTCATCAAATGCACATAATATTCTATCCAGAGTAAAAGGTCGGAGTTTCGGCAATAAATTGCAACAAAACAGTTTGTCTCTAACGTACTGGGTAATATAACAGAGGGAGTGAACCATTATTTTTGTAATAAAATAATATTGTGAAGCTTCTGGGTTTTAGGCTGTGTTGGTGTATTTGTGTGTTGAGTTTATATGAACTTTTAGCAAGTGTTACTCACATTGATAGATGTGCAACCGCTGATGAAGGTGAGTTTACTGTGTGTGCCTTTCTGTCCTTGCAACAGGTTGAACTGGAGATGACAGGTGTTTGTGTTTAAAAAACTCTATTTCTAATGTGTGTGTGTGTGTGTGTGTGTGTGTGTGTGTGTGTGTGTGTAAAAAATAAAAGCTCCCTTTTCATTGCTAGCTGTAAAAACACAGATTTTATATCACAGCTTTTTAGAATAATGAAGACATAGAAGTATATATTGCAATATGGCATCACTATGCAATAGAGGGTTAAATACCAGCTGAGCTGCAGAGGTCAGGTGTGTAACAGTATGAATGTGAAACAAGGTCACGCTGACAGAGGGCACATGTCCTTTCTTGCACAAATAATCACAGTGATCTGTTTCTGTAGCTGCTTCACCTTTGAGAATATCAACCTATTTGTCTGAACTCCCTATTGTTGAGCCCTGATCCTCAAACCTCTGTCATCAAACTGATAATGATAATGTTTACCGATGGGATTGGTTGTCCACTGACAGAGGTGGGACTGGATCAGCTGATGGTTATCAGTGTTTTTTTTTTTCATGAGGTGAGGTATTGCTAAGGCTGCAGATGTGCTTCGCCTTGCAGATTTACCCCAGGAGCCTTGAGGTAAGTCTAAAACGATAAGTGCGCTCTGCTACCAGCACAGCAGACCTTTCAATCTTCAAAACGACACTATGCAAACACAAGTTCCTCTTTAGCTGATAATTTATTCAGCAGAACTGAAGTCCTTACAAGGTTAAGAGCCACGGAGTCAAAAGGCTGCCTATTAATCGCCTTTGATCAGTGGTTGATGCGTAATTAAAATGGCTTAAGCGAGCTAAGGCAGCCCAGGAAAGTATTGAATCAGATAGATGGCCTTGCAGCAGCAGCAGACTGAGATGTTGGCAGTGCACAAGCACACTAGGACTCTGTTTTCAGATATACAGACAGGAAAGTGCCTTTTATTCCTTTTTTATACTGCCATCTCAGAGCCACACTCAAGATGACTCAGACCTTTTTAGTGCTGCTGGAGTTACTCCTATATATTCACTTCACTGGATATATATAAAGCTTAATATTGATATTTATGTCCGTTTCAGAACAGGCTTCAGGCATGTTCTGAAGTTCAGATCAGCCCTTCAGAGGAGGGGGATGATATAGTATATTCATAGAGGTATGGGGTAAAGAAAAGTGAACAAAAAAGCTCTTTGAAAATGCAATTTCAAAGCAATAGATAGGCTTATATTCACTTGAGGACATTTAACCCTCATGTTGAGTTCATTTCATGTTAATCAATTTGGTGTTCCTGGCCAAATTTGACAGTTCCGTTTAGACTCATCATAAAAACTGTAATAGTACATATATTATCACCTCTTGTTGTATTAGATTATTTTTGTCAACACAACGTCTTGTGTACATTACAAGTTCTGAACTTTTTTTCACAATTTCTGTGTGTGTGTGTCAAATTATGGTCTCCCATTTCTAATGATCTGTCACTTTTGACTGGGAACATCAAGAGTGTACAAAAGTTAAATGAAACACACAAAATTGTAAATTAATACAATATATTTTGTGTGGTGAAATTCTCTTTGTTGACAAATTCATGGAATCTTGGGTGAAATAAACCACAATTTTCAGAGAGAAAATCTTTTAAATGGTCAGATTTGACAGGGAAGATAAGGTTAAAATACATTTTTGGAGTTTTGGGTTCTGCAGCCTTGATTTAGCCCCCAAAAAACTACATAAATGATGCCTCCATGTTGGCTGCACATTGATCTTTTTTCCATGGTTGTCCTACATGCAGCCTTCAAGTTAAGCTGTACAAATATTTTTATTAGTGTTGATTGTTGCTGTGAGGGAACCAGTTAACTTGAGGAGATTCACCTGCGTGTGAGTCAGTAACTGTGAATTCAGTAAGTGAATTCAGATGAAGAGCATCACCCTCTGCTTTTTCACAGCAGCCGTATTGACAGGAAACAGTAGGTATACACAGGTGTGAGCGATGATGTTAATAAAGTTTCCTTTCCTTCTGGTTGTCACTTAGCCAGGTGCTGCTGCAATTAATTAATATCTCCTGCTATTTTCATATTAATGCACTGTCATGAAAAGTTTATTCTCCTCTAGGGTCACAAAGGGGCAGACAATTTCCTGTAAATTTCCAGAAACTTTCCATGAGATGTTTGGTTGGAGAATTTTTATAAATATAGCATTCTTTACGTCTGTCTTTCCACAATATTCACAAATATACAAAGACTTTGCTTCAACATTCGCTTGTGAGAAATGCTTCCACACACCACATGGTGATTTTTCTGTATAATAATATGAAAAAAACTTGTAAAAACACTAATGCAATGGCATGAAGGCATGAAAAGGTCAATGAAATGAAAATCAGCTTCCATTTAGCCCCTAACTTACCATCAAGCTATTGTATCAATACAGTTTTAGATAATAATTGTAATTAATTTAATATATTCTTGGGCTCAAATGTGTGTCTTTAATTTTGGATTTATCCCAGTTTATTTCCATATATTCCCCTTAATTGCCATAGAAAGTTTCCAGCTTTGCAAATTCCCAGAATTTTGCGACCCTACAGCATGCTATAGCTGTACTATCAGATTTTCAAACCGTCACTCTAACTGAATGATAATTAACACACTTGTTTATTACCCAAACATTACACATGACATGACACAGCAATGGAAACGGCCCCTAGTTTTCTAAATAAAGCTAGTATTTGCTTAGTGATGCAGGTACACAAGCTTTATATTATAATACTGTAAATAGACAACAGTTGGGTGTTTGTCTTTCCACAAACAAAACCACAGTGTTGTGGTTGCAGCAGCTATCCTGTCTGTTTTTATTTAGTTACTCCTGCTTGAATAAATACACAAAACATTAATATTAATATACCCGAGAAATCAGGCTCTAGAACTGCAGGTACTTTTTTATCTTGTATGTTTTCGGATTCAGGTCCAAGAATCTCAATCTCACTAAAAACCTAACAGATTTTCTCCAAATCCTTTATAGTAGAGAAACATAATTTTTTGTTTCAGGATATCAGGCAACACTTTGAAATACACATTTTATATATAATATAATGCATGAAAAAACTAACTGCTGAAAGCCTATACAATATGCATCATTTTTCTCTACAACATCAACATCAGTCTGTGTAAAGCATGCACACACCTACCAGCTTCTTATAAAGAAGCCTTCATGTCCCCTTCACAGCCATTAGAAGGTGTATTTTAATGTGCAGAGACAGTGTGTTACCAAAGAACAACAGGCCGATTGTATCAGAGTTAATGACGCTATCGTGGGTTTAGGCGATGCCACCCAGAAGCCACAAGATTTAGCCGCAAGCAAACTAAAACACACAACTTTCTTTCATGTTTCACTAAACATGTCAAAGCACATTGGTAGCCCAACCTTGTGTTCTGCTCTCCCTATCCAATTTGGGGAATGCAACTCGAGAGAGTATTCAGGCTCCACTCAGGGACGATTTTAATGAGCGGTTTTAATGGGCAATTTCGTCAACAACAGGGACACAGCAAAACATTTAGGCTGATAACATTGGGCCACATAAAAATACGAGGAGGATTCAGTCCCATATTTTTCCAGCAAATGTGGCTGTAACTTAGGTAGAAAATTGGGGAAAAAGTTGAATTGATTGTGATTAATTTCCATTCTCATCTGATGACCTTAAAGCAGGGGTCAGAAGTGCAGAATATTGCTGTCTGGCTATTAGACTCTTCAGACATGGAAGTGCTGCATCCTTTTCCCATGTGAGTGAGTGTGTACAGCAGCTATAGTAGCTTCTGGATTCGCAGCTTTACTTTATATCTGATTTATATTTATATAGGGTTGTAAAGGGGTGGGAAATCTCTAGTAAATTCCTGATATATTTCCAGAAACCTTTCACAGGAATTTAAGGTGGGGAATTTTGGAAATATGCATTGTTTAATACCTAACATACCAGCTAGCTAATTACTGTATGAATACATTTTATTTAATACTTGCAAGTTAAACATTCATACCACTTTAGATCAAATATATTTACCCCATAATAATATAATATATCATATTTGGGTAAATGTGCAGGTCACATCTCATTCACCACAGTATTTTGAGATTGTCTATTTGCTGAACCAAAAAATACCATTAGCTGGCTTTGCTCAGCTGGTCTGGAAAGAGCTTGTTTTGACAAAAAAAGGTAATGCACCTATTGCTGTGATTATGGGTGAATTTTCAAAAATCTTGTACTATTCCATTTAAATCTGGATGTTTCAGCCAAGATTATGATACACAATAATTTCTCCAACTATATTTAAGTTTCCTATTCAGGACCAACTCTCAATTTTGTAAATTTTGGATTTATTCCTGTTAATTCCCATTTCTTCCCATTATATTCCCATTAATTCCCATGGAAAGTTTTCAACTTTGAAAATTTCGCAACCCTATATTTATGTCTCTTGACCTGTCCTGACCTCACCTCACCTTTCTTTCATTTTTGAAACATCCGATTTTCCCTGTTTCAGCAGCCTGATGATCCTTTTGCTTGATAAAAGCCTCCTCATGGGCACAGCTGTGAGAATCATATTAATACAGAATAAGCTCTGCAGATGTTCTAAATAAAGCACAGCAGTTGTGTATGTTTACTGATGGTAATTATTCCCATAACTGCCTGGCACTATGCATGTGCTATATACGGTTTAACAATGACTGAACTAATTTAATCCAATTACTCAAGTAAAACAGTTTGATAGGATCACAGCAGGCAATAAACAACCTCATTTAAACTCTTGCTCGGATGTAAGTAAACTTGCAAGATTATAATTTCCTCATTTGTCTCATTTAAACAAAACAGTGTATTATAACCACGTCATCACAAGTGGGTCAGAATAATAAACGTTCTCTGCTCCGTCAGATGCGTGTGAGGCAGGCTACTGAAAAATGCTGCTGGATCACTTTCTGTGGAGATAAGATAAGTCGTTGGGATGAAATCTGTGACTTTCCAGGTCAGAGCAGACAATTAGGCACCCTGCAGCTGCGTAATTAAAATATCTTTGCGTGCAATGAATCACCGCGAGCCACGGGAAGATTTTTGGATTTGACATCTGCACTCTGTCAAGAGAGCCTGTTGTCAGTGGCTGTTTCGGCTGATACTAAAAGAGAAATCTTTTTATCAGTCTTCTGAGAGAAAAAAAAAACAGGAATAGCAAAAACCTCCCTTCTTAACAAGGAATTTCAGCGCTTGCAAAATAAACAGAAAGTAGACTATCAGTTGTGCCTGGCTGGGTAATAAGATAAGGAAAAAGTCCTGATGTCAAGTCAGGTGAAGATCAGCCTGCAGACATACACGGGCTTATTTACTTGTTTACCTTTTGCTTAAGCGTAAACACAAGAGCTTGAGATAAGCTGCTACTGACACATTCAAATCAGAAATGGATCAGTATATATGAGAAGATTCAGATATGTTTTCCCTCTGCAGTAGGGCTGGAGGATTAATTGCACCTGAAATAATATCACAATATGATAAAACACAATTTCCTAACTGCAATGTGCGTGGTTACAAGATGATCACGTGACATGCATGGCATGCTCCTGTTGCTCCTTCACACCAAGTAGCACTCACTAAAAACTTCTTCCAGCACTAAAAAAACTACCACATATGACAGCTATATGTATGGTGCTATATAACAGCTGCATGCCCAAAATACACCAATGGTCCAGACAAGCTATATCAAGACAGGGATCATTGACGCATGTTTCTGTAATGAGCACTATTGCATAGGTTTGCCATATGGTAACAGTTACTTTATCTTCATTTTTCTAAAACGCTGTGATATAAATTTTATCTTTTACAGTTAGGCATGTAAAGGGGGCTTTGGTTTTTGAAGGACATACAATTTATGAGGTCACATGACCAGGATATCCTGTTTGCCAGTCCCTTTTTCTCATGGACATTTGACATGTGAGCATCATTATCTCACAACCGAAGGTTGTTTTTTATTCATTCATTTTAGAAAGTTTTCACCAATTAAAAATTTAACTCTCTATCTAGGGTAGGTAGGCTTTATTTATTTATTTTCTTTTACATTTAATTCATGTTTGATATGTTTTTTTTTTTGTAATGTGCTCAAAAATATTTGATGTATTGCAACAATATACAAATACGGAAAAGTCCTAGTGCATACAACCTAATGGAGTCCCTTGAATTACATAGCATGAAACTATCCTGAGACTGTTTACAACTTTAAGTCATTGATTATATTTTGTTGAGAAAAAAATGACAAAATAGAGGATAAAATGAAAAATAAAATAAAAAAATATTGCACATTAAATCGCAATTGAAATATTGGAAGAAAAAATTGCAATTAGATTGTTTTCCCAAATCATTCAGCCCTACTCTACAGAACTAATTGTGTTGGCTCCGGCTGTGTAGAGTATCCCTCCTCATTGCCATCATTGCGATTAAATTACCTGGAGCTCTCATTGAGTCCTCCAGAGGTTTCAGAGGCTGCACACAGTGCAGCATCACAGGTGCAGTTTGAGGTTTAGTGGCACCCTCCACTTTAGCAGCAGGAACACGCCCTCCTGCTGCTGCCGACAATCCAGCCACCTTTCAATTACCAGTCCATCTCTCCACCTCCAGTGTCCGCCTCCTGTCGGCAGCATCTCCGGTGCAGTGTTACTGTAATTTTCAGCAGCTGACAGAGCCTGAAGCCTCACTGCTGCTTCCCATTCTCAAACATGTACCGATTCACTCGTTTAACCCTCATGTTGTGCTTGTTTCATGTTAGTCAATTTGGTGTTCCTGCTCAAATTTGACCGTTCCATTAAGATTCCTCATAAAATCTGTAATAATCATTATGTGATCACCTTCTTTTTTTTATCAACATAACGTCTTGTGAATGATACAAGTTTTTAACCTCTTTTTGTTACTTATACATCTTGAATTTGAGTTCTAAAAAAACAGTTTCTGGATTATTTTGACTATAATAAATTATCAGATGAAATATAATCTGTCTGCTTTGGGTCAAAGTTACTGAGGAGATTTGTTTTCATATCTAATGACACACAAAAAGTTGAACACACAAAATTGTATGTGAATTAATACTTTATTTTGTTGACAAAGTCATGAAATTTTAGGTGAATCTGATCAAATTAAGCACATTTTTCAGGAACAAAAACATTGAAATGGTCAAATTTAACCAGGAGCATGTCATAAGGGTTAAATCAAATGTCCTGGATTTTTTGGGGTGATATTTGAACGTGCTGTTGCCACAGACAACAGGACGCTAAACCAAATGGAAGAAGATTTATCTCGCTCCCCTGAACTTGAACTCACGTGTGATGCGGCGATTGGCTGTGACATCTAATGGTATTATGGAGAATTAAGGGAATTAACATCCTGTGAGTGAGTGAGAGCAGGTGTAATTGAGACATGGCTCGCTGTCAGCGATCTGATGGTAAGCTGTGTTCAAATGAGAGATGTGGCGAACTCACTGACTGCTGATTGTGTTAATTTGATTACTGCTCAGACACGAGATGGATGCGGGGTGGTTTAAACCCATCTGGTTGCCTCCATTATAGGGGCTATTAAGTGGAATGCTTAATGTTTGTTTTATTTTACTTGTCAAGACATGAGAAACAGGATGATGCAGGTGCAAAATAGACCAACAAATTCTCCAAACCCGCAGGTGTGCTGCTTTCCTCAAGTTTTATATATTACTATTAGACTTTCTGCACATTTAAAAATAATGAAACTAGAGGTAATGAATCGGCTGCCATCAGAGTGTTCTCACATCGACTGGTGTGAAATTACATTTACGTTACCAAATTGCTGGAGTTTTGTGAGAGTCATTGAGGGGTTTGCAGTTTTTTTTTTTTTTTATTAATATTTTTTTTATCTTACTCTATTTTCCTGAACTATTCAGGATCATCGATGAACAGGGTCTTCATGGCTTGTATCTTAGTCAGTGATGAGTGGCAGGCAACACATGCACTTTGGTTGAGACTTAAGTAGGGCTGCTTGTAGTATTATGTTAACAGATTTTAATGCAATGATAACATGACTGTAAAAAAAATAATTAAATATTGAAATTTGATTATATACAGTTTATTTGTCTTTCTGCTTTAATATGTGCACTACACAGACCAAAACACTCATACTTACATTATATTGATTCATTATACTGATAAAATCTTTTGCCCATAAGATATGCATGAGGAAAATGAAGTAACATAATTTTTCAGTCCTTTTTCCTTAACAAATTGCATATCTCAGTAGAAAATACATATGTAAGAAGGTTCAGAAAAATAACAAGAAAAATGAAAACCAGCAAACTGAAAATGTGTTTTGTCAAATGTTTTTTATGTGTGTGTGTGGGGGGTGGGTGGGGGGGCAGTTAGATGTACATTAATAACACATGCATGCAAATGTAAAACTCTTGCTGCAGCTGCAACGCAAACATAAAGTTGTGGACTAGAGTATGTCCTTTTGCCCAACCATATCAAACAAAGGGTTAGGGTTAAAGTGTGGTCCCAATGGTGAGAATGCAAACACAGGTCCGAATGAACGGGGATACTAATTATTTAATTTCCTGTTTGTTTGAAGGTAAACATTAATGCAATGTCAATCTGACTGATTTCGGTTTGTTTGCAAGTGTGAAAGTGAACCACAATGGAATCTATATGGTACATAGTAAAAATGTTATTTCCTGGTGCAGGCCAAATAATGGAACTAGTGTTATGAAAGCGCCTCTGTCCTGTTTTCTGGAGTAGTGAGTAGTGTTAACATTGCATGAAAACCTTATGCGATAGTAATGATTGTTTTCAGGTATTAATTAGACCCTCAAGCGTTGCCAAGGAAACTGAATTACAGGAAGGGTTTGTGGAAAAACTTTAAAGATTGACTGCAAAAATCATGACAACATCAATTAATACTAATATCATTTTGTTGGCAAAAGACTATGATGGCATAAATGCGTCAGGTGTTTTTTCTTTTGTCTCCATATTATCCATCAAAACTGATTAGTGCACACATGTCCACTTGTTAGCTGCTATAGTTGGCTTCACCCCAGTAGCTGCTGTAGCTGCTAACACTCCCTCCCAGTGTGTGAATGCATGGAGTTTGTAAATAAAACGAGTTTTTAGCGACATGTTTATTGTGCATGTTCATACTGCCAAGACAACACCATTTATCAGACAGCCTCCATTACTGTGGCTAGAATGATAGCAAATCTGAGACCAGGTGCCTCAGCCCATTTACTGCAATCAACAGTGCTGGGAATGTGCAGCAGCAGACACACACACACACACACACACACACACACACACACACACACACACACACACACACACTCACTCATAAAGTAGAGGCACACACACTTTTCATTCTCTGACACATTTAGCTGTCTGGCTTTTATTCTAATGGAAGAACTGGCTCGGCTTTTAAAAGTGGTCAATTAAGTCCAATTGAGTGATGGAGTGGAATCAGCATGTTACTTAATAAATGTCAGGAGACAAGTAATTATGACGTGTCTGGAGAATGTGACTCCAGCATGAAAATGAGCTGATCCAAACCGGAGCATTAGCGAGAGTAACGATTTATGTGATGGGGAAGTATTCATCTTCAGCGTGTGCCCATCTGCGGAGCGTGACTCGTGAATGGGAAATTAGCTGATATCCGCAGTGTTTGTTACAACATCACAGGATGGTAATTAGACAGATTTGACCCCTGGATCCTGTGAGCGTAACAGACGCTGTTGTTTTCATATGCACGGGAACCAGCGTCGTCACATGAGGAAATGGAAACGACCCGTGTGTTTAAAATTCAGTGTTAGAATTGCAGCAGGCGGCGTAGGCAGAGCGTCAAGTGGACCCGGCGCAGTCAAATTGCAGCTGTTGAATTTCTCATTTCGATAAAACAATATTGATTCTGCTTTTTGGAGTGTTTCTCTGTTTTATTTGAGAGTAGTCCTCTGTGTCCTTCTTCTTTTTCCACCAGCAGCATTTGTGACTTTCTAGCGTAAAGACTTGCATATAAAGGGAGGCTCACAGGCCCGTATTGGGCATGTTTGTGTATTTGAACAGACTGAGCTGGGACTCTGTGTTTGGCTTCTTTAAATTCTCCCTCTGAACTACTCCCTGTAAGATGAAACACACCCGTTTGCTTCTGATGTCACAAAGTCTTTCAAAAATCAGTCTTTTAAAATGCTGCAGTTAACATAAAAACACTTCAGGGTGAACATAATGTAGCAAGACTTACAGACTATGGATTAGAAGTGTTCAGATACTTTCTCTCTTGACCCTTTTCTCTCTCTGCTACTCAAAGCCTAATTCTATGGGCTGGTAAAACATGCTGATATTGCCCCGAGCCTATTTTCTGCTTCCTGTGTACTCCCTGCAGTCAGCAGAAGTGCTTCTTTAGCTTTACCTTGTATCTTGTCAACCTAAAGACAGTATATATTGATGTTGTGCTATCAAAGAACATCAGCTGGATGGTACAGTTCTACCCTTATGTAGGTCAGTGACAAATAACATTTGGCAAGAAGAGAAAGTCAAAATATTTTTGAAATACAGTTTTAAGAAGCATTCTTCAGGTCTCTCAAAAATTACATTGTGTGTTCAAATTGGTTTCTTGTTATTTAAAAGTCCATTTGTAGAATTTTTTTGTGTATTAATTGTGTAATAAGAATGATACATTTTAAATCTATAGTTCAGCTAGAATATAAAACTTGTTGATAACGTGTTTTTATTTTTTTTAAGAGATTTAAACTATCTGGTACCAAGGGTTACAATTTAGGGTTTTGTCACTGACCCATATACTTATGTACTGTATCTCCCTGTGTTCTTAAATTCACTCCATACATGCATGTAATATATTCTCTATTCCACAAGCATTCCATTTTCAAAACTTTGACATTTTGTGAATCTGTTGAGGCTGAAAGGCAATTTTGGAAACATTTGATACGTGAAAAATAACAAGAAAAAAAAAAAACTAAAATGCAAATGAATATTTTGTGTTTGTTTTCTTGTATTTTTGTGGTTTCGCATGTGCGCGTGCAGTGTTTGTTTTTCCATATCAGTGCTAAACTTGCTGTAACACTGCATTTGAATATAAAAAGCGTTCTATCCGGCTCTCATCAGTTTCCCGTGCATGATTTTTGTTTGTAGATGGGAGGCCACTGTTGTCCCGTTTTAGAAATAAGTCATTTCTGTCCACCTGCCAGACATCAGTGTTGTAAACACAGGAGCTTTCCTTGCCAAAGTACTTCCACAGATGGCTCAATGCAGCACTCTGCCTTGTTGTTCCTGTTTATTCAGCACTGCTCATCCCTATAATGAAATAGCTTCATTACCGCCAATTTGCACTCATTCAGCATTCTGGGAGAGTGTGCAGATGCTCAAGTTGCTCCAGTAAGCGTCTTGGAAGTAAAGTAGTCCAACTCTCTTTAGAAAACAACTCATCTGGATGACAGTGGAAGACTTCCATGAAGTGACACACACTCAATACACATGTATCCTTTCACTTGTATGTTTCAGCTGAAACTAAGAAATGTAATGTGAGTACTTCAGACTTCAGTTAAAATTCAGTCTTTGTTCTCTCACTTGACAGAATGAGCATCCAAACCCTCACCCTGACTTTAAAGGAGTACTTCAGATAAATGAAAAAAAAGAATGTGTATCAACAAGTTCCAAAAAAAAAGTATATGCACTTACCTGCCTTCGTAGCACTGAACACTCTCTCACTACAACAATATGATTGTATTGCTGTACTTTATGTTTCAGTTATTTTCTCTGCAGCTTTCGTTTAAAACAACTGAGAGTTTGCAGCAGACCTGCAGTTTTTCTGGGAATTTATTCCAGATCTGTGGAGCATAAAAACTGATCACTGCTTCTCCATAAAGTTTTATATTACCATGCACCAGTGTACACTGTAGAGTAAGCAAAGCAGTGAAATGAAGCTCAGACTCACAGCAGGGCAGACTGAGAAAAAAGTGGAAACGTTGGAATGTTTTAAATATTTAAAAAGTATTGCATATGGTGAAATGTTGCAATATTTAGATATCTAGGGTGATATCGGGTAAATTGGGCCACTTTATGGTAAATCACTCGGGGTAATAACAAAATACCAAATATGCCTTTTCTGTGTATATTTATGATTAATAATGACTGTTTCTGATCATTTTGTGTTGGAATTATGTAATGTAAATATAATTATTTAGGCCCTATAAATCTTGAAATATCCACTGTGCAACTTTTTTTACATGAGCGGTTTCAGTTAAAATGGGCCATCTCATCAGGTAAAAGGGGTTTAATAAAATTTGGCATGACAGGCTACTTACCATGCACATTTCTGGTGCAACTAATCAAGTCACCGGTTTCTTGTCAAGCACGGTCAACAGTTTGAAATCCTTTTTAGTCATTGGCTCTAATTTCCAGAGGGTCTGGGACTCCCAAACCCTAAGTGGTCCATTTTACCTGATGGCCCATTTTACCAGATATCACCCTATCGAAAATCATCCCAAAACTAGTATCCTCCTGACTGGAGAGTTTGTTTCTGTTAACCATAAATCATCCAGTTAGATGATTATTAAAACATTGGCCCATCCCTGTAGTGCTCAGCTATGCAGAACAGCTCACAGCCTCAGTAATTCCAAAGCCTGGTCACACCGCTGACTCAATACATCCTCTCATGAAAGTAGTCCTTTTGTCATTTCACGCCACTTCAAAGCACTGTGTGTCGGTGCCAACTCTCTTCTAAAATGGAATTCAATTGATAAATAGTGCGAAAAAAAAACAATCTGAGGCGTACAGCAAAGTGAGTCATTCATTGTCTCAGTCATTGTTCCGTTCCTCCGCTGTCATCTCACCTGTTTATTTGTCTTGGCTGCTCTGAGAAACAATAACTGACTATGTGTGTTTAGAAATGGTTAAAGCATGACATCATGAATCATTTTCAACAGGGAATGCTTCTTTTTCATTTTCGAAAAAAGGCTTTTTCTTTTTTGTCAGATCATGTTTTAATGATACACTTGACAGCAGTAAAACAGCGCCTAAGGAGCTTAAAGCAAACATAGACAGGAGATTTGCATATTTATTATTCTTTTTTTAAACGCTTGTTACTCCGTTTATCCGTTGCTGGTTCTGGCCTCTAATTGCTTGGCATATTGCTATTCTTGTTTTTCTGTCTTTGCCCTGACTCTGCTTTCACCCGGAATGAATCCGCAAAGTAATTTTCCTATTTCTTAAAGGTCATTGGAGAGCCCACTCATGTAATAGATGAGGCTTCACACGTGTCCCCGTAAACAACCAGGAAATTGAAAGTAATAATTCATGACACACCTGTCTGAGATGGGATTTTCGTGACATTTGTGTATACTTTGCTATCCTTCTCCACCACTGTCCCTTCTGCAAATACTATTTCTGTTGGGCCTGTGTGGGCGGTGCAGGCCTGTTTTAAAATTTGTATATGAATATGATCCATTCATTCTTGAATGTGCTCTGTTCTTCACTAGAGGATCAGGCTTCTTTGATCAAAGTAAGTGCAGTGAAGAGACAGCTTGTCTATTAATCAGCGTTGGTTAAAATGCTCATAGAATCTACATTAATATTGGGAAGGATGAGATGAAAGGAAGAGTGAGAACATCAGTCAGCTGATCAGTGTTTTCTGTTCAGCGTTTCCACTGCACCAACGCGACATTTCTAGAGCTCCAGCCCATTGTTTTGACATCCTGTTATTTCTCTGCGCTTTTCACAAAGATGCTTTTTGTGGCTTTCATCGATTTACCTCGCGCTCCTCTGACAGATTCAATCAATTTCATTCATTCATTTGTGCATGCTTGAAAGGCGCCAGGTCAGTTGGAGGCAGATAAGAGAGGACATGCTAAGTGAGACTGAAGATGAAAGGAGTCATAAAAAAACAAAAGATGACCATATCGCTGAGCTGACACTGAGCTGACTCTGCTTTCTGGGACATGAAATCCAGCGTCGCCCTTGCCCATTGTCGTTAATATCATGTGCCCGTTGGGGGAGTTTTCCTCCTCAAACTACATTTAATTGGCACCTCAGCAGACTGTAAATATTCTGCAGCAGTGCACGAATGAACGACTTTCATGACGGGGTGATAAACTCTGGAGAGAGAAATCTTCATATTTGAATGAATGATTGAAGTTTATTTAATCATTACAACACAAAAGAGCACAACACCAGAGAAAAAAACATTGTGCACAGCATTGACATTTCATACAAAACCAATAATCACGTGTTGAACAATGATGGAAGAGGCATAGGCAGAATCAAAGCCTGTCCTATGTTATCACCTTTTTCAACTTTCATGGCTACCGACCTCCAGAAAAGCAAGGAAACAAAAACAGAAAAACAGAAACAATTGCAGATAATCAATTGCAGTTATAAGCTTCAAAAATAGCAACACAAATACAAACCATTTTCTTAAAAAACAAAATAGAATGACCTTTTTGTTGCTCTAATTTTTTTTTTTTAGCTTTTTGTACAGTAAATCTGCACCTCTGACATTATATGAGTCTCCTGAATTGAAAAGAACCTCTGTATTGAGTCAGGGACCAAAATGAGGTGGTCTCGCCCTGTTTGACTTCACACCAATGACAGTTTGGTGTTGACCCAAGGGTGAGAATGTGAACCCGGGTCCAAATTAATAATTCTCGATGCATCATGGGAGGGGATATTAATTATTTAATTTCCTGTTTGTTTGAAGATAAACATTAATAAAACGTCAACCAATTTTTGTTTGTTTGCGGATGTGAAAGTGCACCACACTGGAGTCTATATGCTGCATAGTAAAAATTTATTACATTTTATTGCCTGGTGCAGACTAAATAATGGAAATAGTCTTGTGAAAGCATGGCCCTATTTTCTGGAGTAGTGAGGAATGTTAAGATTGCACGAGATTGCACCTTATGGGATAGTAATGATTGTTCCAGGTATTAGTCAGGTCCTCAAGCATTGCCAGTGAAACTGAGTTAGAGGTAGGGCTTGTGAAAAACTTGAAAAAAGCACAACAACATAAATTAGTGCTCTTATTGGTGTTTAGTTGGCAAAGGGCCATGATGACATGAGTGATTAGTGCACACCTGCCTAAATGGTACATTTTTAATCTTGTTGGTTAAAATCATCGACAGATTCCCTTAAGTCCTGAGATAATATTTAGCCAATGTATTCTGCCTTTGCTCTTGGACTTGTCACTCGTGTGTAACCACAGCTGCTAACATGTGGTCAATAATATGATTCCGACTATAAACCGAAACCTGAACAGTTTCCAGTTTCCAGCAAAATAATTGTCACTCGCCTTCAGATTGTGCAGATTCATATGCAGATATCTGTTTATGGAGAATAGCAGATAACAGAATTCAGTCATTAGCCGGTTTTCCACCAGTGGAGTTTACACTGTAACACCTTGAACTGTTATTTTTGTTGCAGTTGAATAAATCAACGCTGGGCTATATATTTACTAGACAGCTGTAGTTCCTCAAATGTAGAGAATCCTAAGACCTATCTTTCCAAACGTTTACTTTTATATAGCTGGATCCTTGGAAATCATATTATTACAAGTATTAAACTCAGTAAATCTGCTTGTTTCTGCTGTCACTCAGATACTGATACTGATAAAATGATTGTTCCCTTAATATGAATCCTAAACTTTTTGAAAATCTAACACATTTACAGCCACATTTACAACAGTACAGAGAACATTTTTAGAGATTTATGTCTAACTGAAGTTCCTTGATGCATTCATTCTATGCACATAAGTACTAAAAAAAAAGCATTAAAAAATATGTAGTGAGGACCAGAGGTAGGTTGCACTTGAACTGGACTTGTTGCACTTAATAAATAATTGATAAATATGATTTATTGAACTGGTGGTGAGATGTTTACTGCTTGTTGGTGGTGTTAAGTGTTCTTTTGGCCGAGGAAAACGGTTCGTAAGTCTGGTGGGTTTTTTTTGCTCTCGGGAGGAAATTGTACTTCATCTTTTTTTTTTCTTGCCCCCATATGTTTAGCATTTGGGTCCAACACGAAGGCTTGTGGATGGGCCTGGGGCTTTTCACAGTGTGGCAGATGGTGAATTATCCAAACAAGCGAACAAATTACCTAGGCTCCCCCTCGATGCCTGGGCACTGTGGAGAGCAGCAGAGGGCCCAGCAGCCAGACCTGCCAACTGTGGGTCAGCTGGCACCGAGGGCTGCTGCTGCTCACACGGCCCCGTCTCCATCTTCCCTTCATTTCCTCTTCTTCCCATTTTTCCCCTGTCAACTCTCGCTCAATCCTCTCTCTTCCACACTTGGCACTGTGTCAGTCAGTGCCAACAGATTGGGTCGGCTTTTTTTTTTTTGCTGTTTTTGTTCAGGTGGAACTTGTTTCTGGCCTTGATTTGTGGATGATTTAAAGCGAAGTCTGCAGATGGGCTTATTTTTGATGGATTTCATCTCCCTCAGCTCCCTACAGGAAGTGCTGCAATTATGATGAGAAGGCTGACTAATGGCTCATGTTCAACCAGAATCTATTGTAGAAGAAATGATAAAAAAACAAGCTAGAGGTTCCATTAGTTATTCTAGGCTCTGTTTTTTTTTTTTTTTTTTAAGCAAAGCTAATCTTGTTTACCCCTAAATGTTCTAGGAAGCTATGTGTCACCTTCTAGAAAATGATCAGGCCACCCAATCTACCATTGTCATACAATAGACCTTGATGGTAATAGATGACGCTTTTAGGACGTAAGTCTTATGTCTTAATAGTGATCAAATGCCTTCCCTCTAATTGAATTGTCCTGCAGGCATTACACGGTCCATGTAAGTATATCAGGACCAGAGCCAGGAGTGGCTAAAGATCCTCGGTGTTCAAACAGACCCTGGATGGATAACGAATGTCATTAACGAGGCCGGCTAATGTGAGCCGACAGCCATTCATATGCGACTGTTTCAAGTAGGGATGCACTGAAATGAAAATTTGTGACCAAAGCCAAATCATATAAAAAGGCTTGGCCGAGGACCGAATATCAAATGCGGCTGTTAAGTTTTTCACTGTTTATTTTAATATTGCGTAAATAGTCTAGAGTAAATTTTAGACAGGTTTTCAAAGAAACTCTGCTAAGTACACATCCGTGAGGAGAAAACGCTGCAAACACAGAAATGATGCAAAATCAAAAACACACACACAAAACAAATGCAAAAAACAAACGAAAACACTGCAGGATAAAATGCTTCATCAAAGAAACGAAGCAGAAGCAAAGACTTTCAAACCTACGACACAACCGAAGCTGCAAATTCACTCCACAATCCACTCCAACTACACAAAAACAGCAGCATCTTGTGGTCTGTTTCTGTTGTCATGGAAACATGATGCTGGTGGGAAAAAAAAAATGCGTCAATGCGAACCGTAGAGATTAAACATGAAACAAAGCTGATCATTTTCACAAAAGTTTCAAACTGATTAGTCACCGTTGTTGACGACTACAGACTCTTTGGTGAATGAACTGCACTGAACGATTCAAGACACCATGTGGTGCAGATCAGATGTGAAAATCATCACTTTTGATTAATTTTTAAGCTCTTTGGTTCACATTGTTTTTTTTTTGTTGTTTTTTTTTTCCGTGTTATTTTTTTATTCATGTTCCTGTTTTCATCTGCATCTGCCACTCAGGTCTCCCTACGTACTATCAGGACTCGCTTCCTGTTTCGCAGCAGTCTTGCCAGCAGAAAGGTCAGCCATCTTTTAGCAAGCAGAGAAAACGTATTCTGCCGGTGCCACGTCCTCCATAACGTGCCCACAAGAATTTACACAACAGCGGCGGAAAATGAGAACACGGAGAGCACGCTGATAAGAAACTTGGGACATTATTCCTCTCCACCTCACTGTGATTTAGAGGAATTACTAGAGAACAACCTCTCGGCAAACAAACGATGAATCACGCTGTTGTCTCAGGGAAGGATCGTGCCGCGTGCAGGCAGAACCGGGGGCGATAATGTCACTCCGCACATGCTTTTCTTGCTTTGGTTTGGCCCTTTGCGTGTGGAGGAAAGACTGACAAGTCCTGGGGAATCTGAGCCAGAAAGAAATTGACCCCTCCTGTTCCTGACAGGATCCTGGTAGCTTCCTGTGTCTCAGCAGGAAGTGCAAGAAGTCAGACTTCTCTGGTCTTTTCATGCACGCCCACAGGACCGGAGCCTCTGTCGTCTCCATATGTTTCAGGGAGGCCGTCTCGTACAGTACTGGAACATTCTACCTTCTTGTTTGTCCGTTTGTCTGTCTGCTGGTGTCAGTCTCACACTTCACACAGACCTGTGTATATACAACTCTGTGAACAAAAATAAGAAACCGCTGCATTTTTTTTTTCTGAAATCAGCATCTCTACATGTATTACAGCCATTTTATTTCAACGTCTGTTGAATTCCAACACATCCACACCTCATTCTGCTTAAAGAGGAACTAGGAGTGAAAGAACCATGGTAAAGACTAGTGGAGAGCATGCCAAGACACATGAAACCTGTTAGGTTATCGCACCAAATATTGATTTCTGAACTCTTCTGAAGTGTAAACACTAATATTATGTTGTTTTAAAATGAATGGAAATGTTCCCAAGCAATACCTATAAGTGGTGTGTGTGTGTGTGTGTGTGTGTGTGTGTGTGTGTGTGTGTGTGTGTGTGTGTGTGTGTGTGTGTGTGTGTGTGTGTGTGTGTGTGTGTGTGTGTGTGTGTGTGTGTGTGTGTGTGTGTGTGTGTGTGTGTGTGTGTGTGTGTGTGTCTATACAGCATGTATAGCAGACGTACACTTTAGACTCCAAACTCCCACTCGGCATGAATCAAAAATTCTTTACACCATATCATAGTACACTTGTCAGATGTTAAAAGCACAACTGTGCATAGCAGAGAGATTATGAGTGTTCAACATTCAGCCACCTCACCGATGTGGAATCCTGTGTGTGTGTGTGTATGTGTGTTTGTGAGCGTGTGCGTGTGCTCCCTGAAAGCGGACCAGCAGCAGTCGGCAGTGAGGCAGCAGGTGCAAGAATGCGTTAGCAGCTCTGAGTGGGATGGGTCTTGTCAGCCCACCCTTGGCACACTATAGGGCAGGGGCGTGTGTCATCATGGCTGCATGACGTACGTTGGCGTGTGTGTGTGTGTGTGTGTGCGTCGCCGTCAGCCTGTGGTATGTGCCTTGTGTGTCAGACGTGCAATTTGTGCTAGTCATCTGTTCCCCCTAAATGTGCTGGTGTTAGCACAGGCCTCGTGTTTGTGTCTGTGCCGGCTGACCTTTCTTTAACCCTCATGTTGTGTTTCCGGTTAAATCTGATGACCTTTCAAAGTTTCTGTCTCTGAAAAATTTGGTTAATTTGATCAGATTCAACAAAATTCCATGACTGTCCACAAAGAGGATTTCAGCGCACAAAATAAATTGTATTCCTTTACATACAATCTGTGTGTTTTATTCAACTTTTGTAACTGTACACACACAATTTTGTATATACACACATAACACACACACACACACACAGACACACACCCCTTGGGTTCCTGGAAAACTGGCAACCGCACCTGTTGGCAGTTCTCATAAACAAATGCAACACACACACACACATACACACACACCCCTTGGGCTTTCAAAACAAATGTCCTTGGTAACTTTGACCCCAAAGTAGTCAGTGATAAACGGTAGACAATGTTTCATATAATTATTTCTTATAGTCAAAATAATCCAGAAATAGAAGTTCAAAACTTGTATTGTTCACAGTTCAAATCTACCACAACAAGAGGTGATGATATATGTGTTATTGTAGTTTTTATGATGAGGAACACCAAATTGATTAACATGAAACAAACACAACATTATGGTTAGCATGGACTTTGCATATGTGTAGCTGCTGGAGAAGGAGGAGTAGAGGCGAGGCCTTCCATTTGCTGCTTTTCTCACTGGCTTAGTCTAACAGCAGATACACGGCCCTGTGAGGCCCTGACGTGGTATTTTCGACCTCAGTAATGGATGGTTGTGCTCCGCACGCTGGATTTTTTAGTACCCGCGTGTGTCCCTACATACGTTTTGAGTGTGTGAATAATTATAGTAGAAAATGGGTGGCGTCGTGGTATTCCTTTTCAAACAGCATGACGTATGGAGGGAGATGGCTTAAATCAACACTGGCATTCCTTTTACAAAACATGCTCGGCAGCTGCTCATAACCCTATGATAACACGCTCCCTGCCCTGGTAACAGAATGAGCCTCATCCTGCTCCGCGGCTCGGGCTCTTTGTGTTTTTTTGCTTGCATCCACATTTTGTGAAAAGGGATTTTTGGCAACGGAGGAGGCATTCCTGCCGGGGTGGAAGGAGGCGTCCAGACCGCACCGAGGATGATTGCGCTCCTGAGGGAAAACGGCGAATGCAGCGAGAGGATAAAACCTAGTTGGGCATAACAGTGCTGCATGTTCACCGCCTGCACCGGCTCCCTCACCTACTTCCAGCCGTGATAATGATCCTTAATTGCCTGTCTGTTTCGGATTGCCGCGTTCCGATCGTCCTCGCCGACCGTATTTTTTTTCTCATTTTAGTTTTTGAAGTTTTTAAAAGAATTGACTTCCCAGGCCAAGGCCATGAGTTAATAAAACCGTTGACCAAGCATCGCTGCATCCGTTGATTTCGGCATTGTGATCCATAGCTTGGCCTCCTATCAACCTTCTACTGTGATTTCTTTTCCCACAATGGCAAGGGGCATTGGTATTGGATCCGGGAAAAAGGTTGAGGCACAGATTACTCACTCCGCATCATCTGTTTTTATTGGCGTGAGTGTTTTCACAGGATTGACTCAATTGACTCATAACTTCATGGTTGCACAGATACTCCATGGGACGATGCCAGCCAATTCCTGTCAAACGTTAATAACGACCCCGTGATAGCGACACCGCCTTTTCCCAAAACGCCGCATTGGCAGAGATCACGCGCATGGCCGTAGTTTTCATTAGTGCAGGTTTTTTTTTTTTGGGGGGGGGGGGGGGGGGGACCGGGGCTATAAAAGTCAGCGGCGTGCTGACGGATGTTTGGCAGAGGTTCCAGTGGTGGTGCTGCTGTTGCTGCTGGCGAGGTTGGTGGAGGAGCCCACGTGGCACGCTGCAGCCACATGTCTGGGGCCCAGCCAACAGCGAGGCGTCATAAAACTCAGGCAGGGAGCCTGACACAGCACACACTCACATACTATTATTACTGCATAAGTCTTATTCAGCTGTGAGCTGCTAATGAAGACAGCTGTGTTTGTCTTTCCTTAATTATTTAGCTTTTTTTCTAAATCTTTTTTTTTCCTTTTTATACGTTAATTTCTATACTTATTATTATTATTTAGTAAACTGCAATAAATATATGATGAGGTTAGGATTGTGATTCCAACAACATAACATTATTATTATTACTATTATTATTAGAGCTGGACTACTGTACCCAACACAGTTATGTGAATATGACAAAGATGAGTTTTGCTGATAGTTAGTTAAGTTATTCCCAAAACCAAAGAAGAATTAGACCTGCAACGATTAGCTGATCAATCAGTTGCTTACTATCATATTAACCCACTGATGCCTATGTCTATAACTGTGGCATTTTATACTTAAAATAAAGAAAGAAATAAAGAAAATACTCATGTTACTCATACAGCTTTTTTTCTGACATGACAGTAGACAACTTTTTACATTTAAAGCAAAGAAATTAAGTTTCCAAGTGGTTCCGCTCATATACGTCATCAACTTCCTGCTCCTTCTTCCTGAAAACATGGCAAACCGTCACAGAAAGAGGTCATTTTATTTAGATTATTATGATTTTCAACTCTGACATGTATATATCTATTAATCTCTTAATTATTCAAGTCTCCAGAATAATCCCCCAAAAAGGAATTTTGTACATGGGATAAATTGATTTTTGTTTATGGGTAGATTTGTGCAAGTAGTAACTGTAATAGCATCTTTAAAGAAAAGAGTACAAAATGAAAAAAAATAGATACATTGCATTATTGTTCGTGACTCAACTGACATAATTATATGCATGAAATCTTTAAAAAAGATGGACTTAATTGGGTTAATCACCTAGATTTTTTGGAAATGTCCAAATTCTCCCATTTCAGCTTCTCAAATCTGATTATTTTCTGGTTTCTTTAGTCTTCTATAATAGTACTATTGATCTTTGGGTTGTGGACTGTTGGTCTGGACAAAAAAAAAGACATTTTATTAATCGGCTATTAAAGTTGCAGCCCTCAACAGATGCCTCAGTACTAATTGGAAATTAGTGGATGGAAAAAGGTTCAAATAGCATCATATTTTCTAAGCAGCCGCACCAACAACAATAAGAAACGACTCTGCCAGCTGCCAGGGGTAAAATTGACTGAGGTGGACACACACTGTGTGTGGTGTCCTACAGGTTAAACCTGTGGCACACGCTTCAAAATGAAAAACGCTAATGTCAATGACTTTTCCATTATGAGCTTATATTGGCATAATGCCTTAACCCGAAGGTCACAGAGGAATAAGCCAAAAATCTTTAACACTAATTCCCACACACCATCAATCCACAGCCGGTAAAGCAGTGCTGCCGCTGCAGTGCATAAACTACAGCATGTAATATCCAGAGGAAGAGGAGGCAGCGCTGTAGGAGGCGTTAAATGATTTGCTCATTAGCCAGTACCAGAACTAGCTTAGTCATGGTTTACATTGCAGCTTGTTTTTTTGTTTTTTTTCGTGGGTAATCATTTTATACAAGGCTCATTTTGTGCAGTGCACCCTTGGGGTCAATTTGCAGTCTTTGTTCAGTCTTGTGGAGTTTTTGTTGTGTTCCGCACTCATCAAGGAAAAAGGAGCTGGCTTTTATGGGACGGCTCTTGCAGATGAAGCATTTTTGAATTGCAAAGTTCATCGGGAATGGTGTTGCATGCTGTCCTGATGCATTATCCACAGTTCCTATCAGACAGGAAGGATTTACTTTTATTATCTTTGACTGTCCCTTTGAGGTAGATTACTAGTAAAAACAACCAAGTTATCCAAACAATAAATCCACAATAGAATTCAAATGTATTCTTTTCTTTTTGGTCCAAATGACATCCTCTTTCATCTCTTTTCTTCCTTCTGCCTCGCTATCGGGTTTTTTCCTTGTTTACTTCTCTGGGGCAGTATTTCTATGTAAGGTAGCATACCCCCATGAATTTTAAAGGCCTTTTGATTAACAGCGAGCCACATGGAAAGCTAATGAAATTTCAGAAACCCATCCCCAGTAAAAAAAAAAAAAAAAAATTATGCATCGTCCCATGCAGTGTTGTCAAATATTGACTTAAATGCCAACAAGGGAACTATAATTCTGATTCTGATGCTTTGTGACAAAACCATCAAACAGCTTATGAGAGACATGAAATGTCGCAGCAATGATGTTATGAAAGAGCATAAATGATACGAGAAGAGTTTTTTAATGTAAAACGGGATTCAGTGCACGCCCGCTGCAATATTTATGACCAGTTTATAGCCAATGAACAAATAAGATGATTTTTTTTTTTTTAGCATTGTCAGGATTTTGTGGTAGAAACAATCTACTAAAATGTAGCTTTGTGCATCTGTGTTGCTGGTCATCCATTAGATATTTATAACTTATGAGAGTCAGCATTATAAAACATTCAGGAACCCGCTCCTGAAAGATGCAAAAGACGCCCAGGACACAAACTCGTTTCCATATCTGCCCTCAGAGGAGTGAAAATGACCATCTGCTCCTCTATGTCCATTTGTATGTGGACAAATGTGCAGTCAACCGCACCCGCGAGGATTATATTATAATATTATTATATTTATTTATTTACTCGTTAGAACATTTGTGCCAACTGAGCATGGCTGAGACAGAGATGGGGAAATATTGTTTAATGTCTGATCTAATGGAAACTGAAGAGGAGACAAAGGATGTAAACACACACATGCACCAAGAATTTTCAGAATTTTATTCCTGTGCAGCTGACTGGGTTCAGGGTGTCATCGTGGACAAACCCAGGAGTATAGGAAGAATTCTTTGGGAAATGTTGCGGTGTCTTGGTCTGGCAGTCTATCTGCATGCAACTATGCAGGAGAACACACACACTCTGTGAACTCTGGCCTCAGGGCGTGAAGGATCTGAACTAAAAAAAAAAAAAAAAAAGAGGCAGCCGTTCCCACCAGCAATGAAAGGAAACTGACAATTTTAGAATTAACGGTTTTGTCTTCTCCCAGATGCAAACAGAGCACACCAACATTCTCCCTCACACCATCTCTAGGGTCATAAAATCATAGACAAACACACAAATAGTTGTCAGTAGCTCTGTCCCTCTCTCTCTCTCCTTTTTATTCACCATTCTAAATAGTCAGAAATAAATGTGAGCTACCTTGACCACTGTTGCACTTTTATAGTGTTTCAGAATTGTTTTGTCTGATTCTAAAATTAAATGAAAATTCAGAATTTTCCTTAAAACCCTTAATCATGTTAATTGACATAGTACAACACTGCCACCTACTGACCAATTTAGTAACAGCTTTCTAATACAATGATGTTCTAGGGTGTTACCAGTAATAGGTAACACCCTATTATTGCATTGATATATTTGCTGTTAACCACCAGCTATAGCTATAATTGCTGGGATCATACACTTTCCTACATGTCTTTGGCGTTGTTTATAAATGAAGGCATAGAATCGCTACAGCTTTTAATTTAAAACGGGTACTAGCGTAAAATTGAAAGTGTTAAAACATTTTTTAACTCTGAATTTTTCTTAATGATGGAATGCTGCAGCCTCACATGTGTGTGTCGCTGCTGTAAACCCATAACACGGGCGCCAAAATGAAAAGCAGCAGGTTCCACAATTTAGCTGGCGCCAGAACGACTGTAGACGCCTAAAGCTGCTAGCCAAGTATCAGTTCAATGTGTGATGCACACTGTTCCCCAGCTGAATATCTATTATGTATCTCTAATATCTATTTTTACTGTGTAGTTAAATTTATTTTGGTAGAATTGCAAATTGTTTTATTGTTTCTCGATAATCATCGTTAATTTATAGTTTATTGGCATTGCTTCCTCGGAAAACTGTCCTTTTTTTGTTCATCAGAGCTCCAACATAGAACTCTTCAGCCAGCCACTGAACCAATCAGCACACACACACACACACACACACACACACACACACACACACACACACACACACACACACACACACACACACACACACACACACACATTATCTTGAAGAATTGCTGAGAGAGGAGGCTTGACTGAACCTACAACAGTTATCATTTAGATGACCTGAAGATCTTGAGACTGTCCTACCAGGCTCTGCATCCTTTGGGAGTTTGCCTCATCAACAGCCCCCTGTCATTATGGAAACAGTTTATTTATCTCCACTACTCACAATAGAGAGATTCATTGGATTTCATATATTTTTAGGGTAACAGATATTAAACTATTAAAGTTCTTCATTCATTCATATATTCATTCACTCTGTATCTATGGGTGTGTCATTTATTCTTGTTCATCCCTCTGTGTTGGTAGTGTATCTATTGTCTTATTAACAGCAGAGATGAAGATCCCTGTATTTGAGAATTCCAGGTATTAGACTGTTTAATCTGGTTTAATCTTCCCTACAGTGGAACAGCGGTGCCTTATCTTCATACAAGTGTAACTTTCAATACTAAAAATAGAAATGTCTCTACAGCGTTGTCATATTCAATATGCATAAGAAAGACTTTTCTGTTTTGTTTTGTTTTATATGCCAAGCGTCCATGCGTGAGCAGCACAGTTAACACAAACAATAATACAGCAGCCTGCAGCTGCAGCCAGACACTTGTACAGTTTGCACTAATTAGGCTGTGGCTAATTGCAGGGCCTCACATCAGATAGTTGGAGAGGATGTGTCAGATGTCAGGCGTCCTCCTGTCGTCGAGTCAGACGTGTGTATGCAGGAACATTAAACATGAAGAGCGGTATTTAGTCTGAGCCATTTGTTTATCATATTTTCTCCAGTTTTAATAGAACTTCGAGCTGAATACATTTCATCATTAATGCTGCATGTTGTGACAGGCAGAAAGAAAATGACACAGCACCACAGAAAAGCCAGACAATACGTCTGATTAGGTTGTAAATTGCAGCTGCGCTCAAATGGTAAATTAATTTTCAAAATGCTGCGTTTTTATTTTTGGCAGAATACATTTCATTTATTATATTTATTTTCCATTAGTATGATCTGGTTTGTAGAAATTGAATCATCCAGTCTCCCGGGGAGCAGCTCTCTTCCAGTTTTGCAATATTGTAAGATAAAGTTTTATTAAAGGTACAGTGCATGAGATTTCATGGAAACTAAAGAGCTTCTGTTTTTATTATCTTGGATTGAACTGTTTTTTTATTTACATGGGGACCGGAAACCTCTGGGAAACCTGTGTATTTCCGTGCTTCTGTGTTAGCCCAGAATGGACGAACCTGACAACAGATCTATAGCCATAGGTTCTCCTACATGCTTGGGATCATGGATATACATAAAGGCTAGATGTCTTACGGCACAGACCTGAATGTCCTCGCCCGGCAGCCATCTTGTCACAGGAAAATAGTCTGAGCTGATGTATTAAGTGTAAGGGAAGGTGAATGATCTGAACAAACTCAAATACTCTTGCTGAAAACTTTATTAATTTACACACAGTTTTGTATTAAATAACTATATAATATATACATAAGGAATTATAAGTTTGCAAGGTCACGACTACATTCCTGATGTTTATAACAAACTGTTTGAAAATCGGTTGAAAATTGAGCAAGATTTGGTCATTTAAAAAAACATACACCATTAAAAAAACATTGTTACAGGTGAGTGAGCTGCCTGTCGTAGGATGGCCCCCTGTGCAGACAGTCACCTCCACTGGCCAGCAGCATGGATGAGACCTCTAGCCTTTCTTATGTATATATCTGTGCTTGGGATACTCAGTAGATGCCATCGGAAAACTACACACTGTACCTTTAACCCTCTATTGTAAGATATATTGTTAGACATGGTAAAAATAGTTTTGAATGTTTTTGTTACTTAAAATGGCCTAAATAATAACGTGTATGTGTATATATACAACAAGATGCAAATATGGAAAATTCCTAGTGCATCCAGCCTAATTGACTTCCATCCCATTGACTTAGTCCGTTTTAAGTAATTAAAATATTTAAGATTTTTTTTACCATGTCGAAGCAATATTTCATGCAATAGAGGGTTAACGGGTACATTAGAACAACTTCCTCTGGCATTGTCATGTTTGCATTGTTGGAAAGTGCTTACTCCTGCAGCGAATATTTGTTTATCCTCTACGCCGATGTAAAGGACGCGCGGGAGCACCACGGGGCAGTGAAGGTTACACTGGTTGAATTTGACGTATTTATTTTCATATGTAAACGCAGCGTGAAGTCTCTTAATGTTTCTCGGTTTTAATCTGTCGGAGGCAAGGTTGTTTCTGACTCGCTCCAAAGCTGGGTAACAGGGATCAGATCACACACAGCCATGTAAACACTGTTAGCAGCTTAGCGCGATAATCCACCTTTACTGTATTTACCAGCTCCAGCGTATATAGTCACGAGCGGCACCCGGAGGCGTCACTCACCGAAGGTCACAGCAGCAAACGTCCAGCGAGGGGGCGAGGTCACCGCTGTGTAACTATTTGCGTTGCCAGAGTCCCACGAACACACGTCTCCCTCAAGGACGTGCACGTCCCTCGGACTGGGAGGATCGGTAAACAGGTCACAGTCACAGCCATTCTGAACAAAAGGAGCAAATCAATACCCAGCATTCCAGCTTCTCCATATCTACTCCCCTTCCAGTCCGAAGACGCAACAGCTTTTTTTTTTATTTTTTATTTTTTTATAGGGACGTAATGAATATTTATGCTCTGTTGAACTAGTTACACAATTCTTTTTCTAATTTGCCACATTTTCATCCTCATTTTATGCCTGATTTGCCACATAAGTAGCCTTGACTTTGAAGTACGGGAATAAAAAGGCTTTAATTTTTTAAGCTCACGGGGGATATTTGTAGGAGGCTCCTGCCACTGTATCACTACAAGTTAAAAAATGAGGTCACACACAGTTCAGCTCGTCACCACATGAAAAAAGATTTGCTGCTGTCCTCGGTTTGTAACCCAGTTTGTGAGTAAAATATGTCAGCGTTTCAACACGCATCCGTCTCCTCTAATGAGAGACAGCCCAAGGAGAGAACAGCGACTGTCAGCTCGGCTCAGCGTGGAGGTGATAGAACTTAATTTCCCACAGATTCCTCGGCTGCGGCTTTTTGTGCACAGATTTGTGCTGTTGTGCTGCGGGGAGAGATTATCGGATTATCACACACAAAATGTTTGGGGTGGTTGGGGGGGTGTTGATGGGGGGGGAGTGGAATGACTTAAAAGTATGAGATTCCTCTTTGCTCTCTGCAAGTGTACAGCTGTCTGTCGGCTGGCTTTGTTTGATACTGAACGGTGCAGATGGCTGCACATAGGGCTGCTCGATTAGGGAAAAAAATCATTATCACTATTATTTTGGTCAATATTGAAATCATGATAACGTAGATATCCTCTCCTCAAAAATCTTGAATCTGAAATAGCAAAATATATCATGTGGTGTAACCCTAGAAACTTGGTACCAGATAGTTTAACTCTAGTTTTTAAAAAGTTAACACATACTATCAACAAATTTTATATTCCAGGTGGATGATATATTTAAAAGACAGAGACAGAGAGAGAGAGAGATCTTGCTGCGATCCACTCACACCACCGCACTGTCACACTCGCTCTTTCAGAAGTTGTGTAATGAAAAATTTCAAATATCGTTTCAACTCGATTATGAGTTTCGAGATCGTTTGACGCGCACATCAAAATTACGATTAAAACTGAATTAATTGCACGGCCTTATCTGTAGAGGAGGAGTGGATGGGGACCCATTCAGGAGAATGATGTCCTGCTTGTACTGACACTGTCTAATCGTGTTTAAAAGCTTCCATGGGACACTTGTCCCCTGTCCTGCTTGCTCAGGTTTTTCTAAAATCTAAGACATGAGAAGACATGAGTGCCTGTAGTTGATAGAGAGAGAGAAGTGGCCTCTGTCTGACCCGTGTCTGCATTATGCCAAGGTTTTCTCCAGTTTTCCCCTTGTGCCAATAAACGCTCCTTTTTTCCCTCCCTGGTGTCCTCTCTTTTCTCTTGTCTGCTGTGTTTCCAGCAGCAGAGTAGATGAGCAGCTCCACATCCCCCCCTGAGGGAATGGGAGCCGGTTGAAGGTTGCGGTAGAGAGGTTTGCGGGAGCCCGGGCGGGTCTTTGCCGACTGTTGCTGCAGGCCTATCACCGTTAATGGGCTGTTGACCCCGATCAGGGCAGGGGGCATGAAGTGACCATTCATCACACACATACCCACACGTCATCGGACGCCTGCGCCCCCCCTCCCCTCAGACCACACGGGCAGAGGTTAGACGAGGTGCTCACTTCCCTTCCCAGCAGTGGTGGCCAAGTTGAAAACTGTAATGCTAGTTTTGAACTTCTATTTGTTATTCATTGCCTGTGTGTCTTATTGATCTCAACTTGAATTTGAATCCTAAAAGAGCACAATTTCTTGATTATTTTGACTATAATAAATAATCGGATGAAAGACAGTCTACTGGTTATCACAAACTACTTTGGGTCAAAGTTACCAAAGACAATTTAAAATCTGGGGTGTGTGTGTGTGTGTCCGTCTGACAAATGTAGGTGTACCTGTGTTCAATTTCTTAAATTAATTCTGGTTTCCCCTATTCATTTCTAATATTCAGTCACTTTCAACATGGAACACCAAGAGTGTACAAAAGTTGATTAAAACATACAAAATGGTATATAAATGAATACAATTTATTGTGTGTGCTGAAATCCTCTTCATGGACAAATTCATGGAATCTTAGGTGAATCTGATCAAATTAATCGCATTTTTCGGAAACCAAAACTTTGAAATGGTCAGATTTGACAGGGAACACAACACAAGGGTTAAAAACACATGATAATGTGTGTTATTGCCATTTGGACAGAGTAAAATATTACCTTTTTTCCAGTAATTCCTTACATTACTGCGTTACAGCAAAAAGCAATGCTTTACAGTAATTCATTACTTTTGTAACACATTTCCCAGAATCCCGTTCTGTCTTCTCCTCCCAGCAGCCACATGCAAACCTGAACTCTGGTTGCACTGTCTCCTCTAATCCACCACCAGCCTTATCTCAGCTCAGGAACAATAGCCACGGAGTGGGAAAACCGCAGGCTGCAGGAAAAATAGCTCCACTCCCACAAGGTTCTGGGACCTTCTGCGTTCACCAAGCTGTGTCACAGCCTCACATCGAGCTCCCGTGTATTTGACCGTCGTCCAAATGGAATTTCTATTACTGCATCGCGATCGATGGCGACAGCGAGTGACTAATCACATCTGTAGTCGCTGTCGCCTTGTCAGCATGCTGATCTACCGCTTGTCTTTTTACATCGTTCGTTTCAGGAGCCACGCGAGTTTGCCGTGAGGCCCGTTCCCCGTGATTCATGTAGGTACAGACGGCACCTTTCCAAGCCGCTGTCCCCATTCATCTTCCGTTAATGAGCTTTCACCTCAGTCCTAACGAGCTGTAATTGCAATCGCGCCCGCATAGGATCAATGCCACGGTCCGTGCCGCGGCCCCGCGGAGGACAGGCATTTACATAGGTGAGGCATCGCCAGCATTATGTGGCGAGGCAGGATCAAATCACAGGGAGCCCCCACCTGCGGTTACATCATCCCATCTAGGGCAGCGGGCGCAGTTAATCACTCACCACTGAAAGCTAGACTTTGTTAATTAGGGAATCATTTTAATGATAACGGGAAGCTCAGTTCCGTCTGTGTTTGGGACTCGACCCCATGCTGTTTCCTGAAAGATGGAATTATAGACGTCTGTTTTTCTTGAATAAACAACGAAATGTGGGTCGGTATTTGCATAATTAATGAAATAAGTCTTTCTCCTGCTGCGAAAAGAGAAAGCAAAAACACATAAAATAACAGAATAAAACAGTGCCGAGTTAAAGTTTCACCTTTCAAATATAATCTGAGTTTACCGCACGTAGAAGTCTGTTAATGCCGAACCTCGTAAGTCGCGGAGCGGCTTTCAAGTGATGCGTGTTTATTAACTGTTGGATATGGAGAGCCCTCCGCTGCTCTGCATATTTATTATTCTCGCCACTCTCCCTCTGTCTCCCGCTCTCTCCCTCCATCATTTCTCCCCGACTTCCTGTCACAGTCTCTTTGTCTTCTTCTCTCCGTCTGTGACAAACTTGCATCACCTGCCTGTCTCTTAATGTTGAGTTTTTTCCCCTCCCTCTCTCTATTCTCCCGCTGTTGCTTTCTTTTTTAATCCATCCTGCAACACTCCTTCTCTTTCTCCATCTCTCTCTTTGTCTCTCTTACTTTGTCTGGCTTACTTCCGTCATCACCCGCCCCCCCTTTTGTTTTTGCGCTTTGTGCTTGTTGTCTCTTTAGACCTACTCTCTGCTCCAGTAACGGAATGAATCCTTATATTCAGTCTCTATTGTGGGAGACAGTGTTCAGTGTTTATTCCCTCAGGCTCATCAGGGAAACACATTTACACATATACAAATGCACAGACCCACGCAGGCAAAGCTTCACTGCGACATCGCATTTGACTGGCTGCATGGCTCTTCCTTTACATTCCTTTTCTTCATTATGTGTTTCTGCTGCTTCTGCATCTTGTCCATGAACAAATGCATATGCCTTTGTGACATATGGCCTCAGATTTATAATCTTCACTAGGAGGTTATAAATCTTTGTATCATCTAGAAGGTTTTGTTTTCAGTGCAGTTTGTCTGTGAACAGGATTATAGGGATAATTGTTTGGAATCTTGGAGCGAAGAATTGACCAACTATTAAACTATAAAATTTTGGGAGGGATCACATTTACAATTTTTAGTGTTAGTGGCTCCTGTTGGCAACTGGACTGTTAATAGTTGAATGAGCAGTTAACTCTGCCCTGATGACACATTTGTATTCAAAATAATAGCAGTGTTTTTAAAAACTAAAAAACCTAATGATCAGTTTGCTTATATCACAATACTTAGGCAGGTCATGTTGCCTTATGCTTATATTGCCTTATGTGAGTTTCAACAACACAACAATTCTCAACACACCAGTAAACCAGCAGCATCTTGGTTCAAGACCAACAAAATGAAAGTTCTGGAGTGGCCAATCCAATCCCCGAACCTTAATCATATTCAAAACTTGTAGAGTGACGTCAACAATGCTGTTTCTGAGACGACCAAGAAATGCACAGGAATTGTGAGGCTGTAATACCTGTTCATGGGTACCAGAATCTGGTTGACTCCATGCAACACAGATGTGAAGCGGGTCTCAGAAACTATGCTTATACAACTAAATATCAATTTAGTGATTCACAGGAATGGTAAATCCTAAAGATTTGTTTCAGTAAATATTTGAGTTTGTAAAGAAAAACACAGACACTTATTTTTTTTAACAGTCTAATTTTCTGTAAAGTGCTTCAAAAATTGACATTTTTCATAATGTTTGATTTTTTTGGATATAAAGTGTAATGCTCCAAATGCATCACAGTAATAACTATTATAAGGATTTTGGCTTTACTCACATTTTTAACCACTATTATTTTGAACAAAACTGTACACACACATTGTCAGATTGTCAGACTGACCATTGGTGAACGTTTGATCTCTCTCTTACGAGTTACAAAAATGCACCACAGCTGTGTGTCGGCCTTACAGTTGCATCTCCCTGTGTGTCATTTGCCTGTCACAAAGTATGGCTTCCAGCTCAAACAGCCATTTATAAGCGAGCACGCACCAAAGATAGTGTTGCGAGACCGAAAATACTTCCCTCTGCGGGCCAAGCATGCATAGACTATGTCTTAACTTGGCTTCCAGGCTCCCCCAAAAGTATACACAGTACATATGTGTACCCGCCGCAGCCTTGGCACAGAGAGAGGTGGAGGGAGGAGGAGACAGGGAGAGAACAAACGGCACGGTGGCTTTTGTCCTGTCTGCAGGAGACCGAAGGAGAAGCAGCAGATACACATCGTCCATGCAGATGGAAAAACCTGAAACATGCAAAGAAAGATGAGAGCATGACCATTTAGCTGGGAGGAAATTCCCCCAAAAAATGGTGCACCATGTGGTAGCATGGCATTAGGCTGTATATACTGCATACAAGTTTAGACAGATTACAGATTTAGCCACCTGGTGGCTGATATGCAGAAATTCCATTATGGCCGGTTAGAAATAGATCCCTGTATAATATCACAGCTTCTATTTAATTTGGTCTGAGTGTTCATTTCTGAAATCATTTGCATGTTTTAAGGTCATATCCAAGGTTAAATGTAATTTTATCAGCCGTAACTCCAGATGTAAATTGCATAGGAAGAGGATCCAGATTTAAATTTCAATAGAATTCTTTTTCAATTCAAGTCAAGTCGATTTTATTTGTATAGCCCAAAATCACAAATCACAGATTCGCTCCAATGGGCTTTACACTGTACAACACAACATCCCCTGTCCTCAGACCCTCACATTATACAAAGAAAAACTCAGGGAAAACAGGGAAACAGGGGAAAAAAAGCAACAAAAAAAAAAAGCAAACCAAGAATAAATTGCACAAAAGTGAGAACAATTTTCAAATGCAAATTCACAACACAAGTTTATTGGACATTCTCACTGTCACTACTGTCATAAAGCCAATATGGTGGGAAAAAAACATATACAACAAATATTATGGGGTTGTCAAACAGACTGGGAGCTGATTGCAGACTCTTTACAGATTGTTTCCAAATATTAAAATCAAGCAAGACATCTTAAGATGGCCCAGTCTTTTAAAAATAGACATAGAAGAGAAGCACACATGCTAATTTATTCTTTTGTATCTGCTCCTTTTGTTCCTTCAGTAACGCCACGAGACATGAAAATGAAATCAAAATCAGGGCCTGATGTGAGCAGGCTTGTTTTGTCTTTGGTCTCTGTTCTGTGAGGAGCCTCCTCTCGCCTCCACTCATAAACGGAATGACACTCAGCAGCTGGCCGCCACGGGTCAAGGAGCAAACACCTTCTCTTGTCAGCCCGCGCTCTGACTGACACACAATACCTGTGGGTGGCCCCTGATTTATCTCAAATCCCCAGCCGCCGCTTCTGGATCGACCCCAGTTCGCTCACAACAGACCTGGACAATCAAACCAAATGAAATCAGAGCTAGAGAAAAACACTGAGTGTGATGTGAGGGGCTCTGCTGCAGCTGCTTTTGTTAACCAACACCACGCTCCTCTTAAAAACTGTGTCCCGCGTCCTGGGCCACAGTCACACGTGGCTACATTTACTAAAGCAGGTTTTAGAATTCATGAGCTCACCCTTCATATATTTCACGTGTGTGAAATATATGAAGGGTTTTGGTTCCGTCTCTGCTCAATTTAATCTACAGTCGTCGGGCCAGTTTCTTAATGACGTTATTTCATCTACTTTGTTAATGGTCTGAGACGAGAACGGCTGCAGGTACGGGATTTATTGAAAAGTGCCTTACCCGACGGGGCAGGAACAACAAATCCTCAAAGACTGGACATTTTCTGCCCATTGTTTTCCTCGGTTGTGAAGTCGATCACGTTTAATCATTCACTAGTGATCCCCTCAATCTAATCCAGATATTCACTGTGCCGCTGCAGTCGAGTCGCAGCAGCAAATCTTTCAGGCTCAGTAGGAGTGTGTGGGTGGCAGTGAAGCAGAGAGACAGATAAATGTCTTTTTTTCCTTTACATATTAGGAGCTTCAGCACTGCAATGCAGGCGTGCAGTTTACTGCTCTGTTGCGAATGTTATCACCTGTACTTTGATGGCCACTAATAAGGCAGAAGTTGTGTGGAATGGATGATGAGCGATCAGTTTATGTGCAGAAGTATTGCAGTTGCAGTTTTTGTTTTATTTAATCCAGAGCTGTCTCCCTGCACATGTACTTCTATGATGATATGCTCACGTAGTAAGTGGAACAGGAGCCTCCCTGGATCTATTGCGTGGAATATATTCCTCTCCCTCCCGGAGGATTAATCTCACGAGTTCATGAACCAGGGAGAAAGACGATAACAAAGACTGAATCTGTCACTTTGCTTCAAAGCTTAACGCTTCTTCTCCCGGCTTCTGATTTTTTTTTTTTTTTTTTTTTTTTTAGCTGGCATTTGGAAGCCCGTATTGAACTGGCTTTGGCTTTAGTGTTGCGTTTTCATGACAGTCAGTATTCATGTCTTTTCTCATTTGGAGAAAACGGCTCTCAGCTCGAGTGCAGCTGTTTGGTTCTCAGCAGTCTGCTCTGCTGTTCCCCCCAAAACACATCTTTTTTAGTGGCACTTAACAGATGGTTGTGGTCAGGGCTGCTGCTGCCACTACACAGCTGTTGAAGCCCTGTTTGAGTGCACTGCACTTTCTGGGCGTTTAATTATTCACTTAAAATAAGGATAATGTCACAGGACTTTGCTTTAACAGTGTTATCCGTGAACTTTTTTTTCTTCCCCCATTTTGAACCCACTGCCGCTAGAGCAAACGTTTTTTTTCTATTTATATCAATCTAAAAAAGTGTTGTAAAAAAAATATAATTGCTAATTATTGACATCTCCCAGATTGTGATAATCTCCAACATAAGAAAAGATTGAGAGTGCATGGAAATTACTCATTTTTTGTGTTTTTTGTGTTTTGTTTTTTTTTTTAAATAAAGAAACTATGACAAGAAAGGTCAAAATTCGGTAAGTAGTTAAGTGACAAAACTGCCATGTGGTATAACCATAAAACTTAGTCCCAGATAGTTTAATTCTCTTAAAACAAGTTTTAAGAAATTAAAGCACATGCTATCAACTAGTTTTATATTCTAGGTGAATTAAATATTTAAAATTGATCATCTTTTTCAGTTACACCATTTGACATTTTGTGTCAAAATATCACACAAAATCATTATTTTTGTAAAAAAAAAAAAAAAAGAAGATAATGGACTTTTAAATAACAATAAACCAACATGACCACACAATGTACATTCTGAATGACCTCATTAATGTGTCTTAAAACTGTATTTTAAAAAGTTTTTGACTTTCTCATCTTGTCAAAACATTATTTGTCACTGACACATATAAAGAAACTATGTCAAGAAATACATTATGGGTTAAAGTTGTACAAATTCATGTATATTTGGCACAAGTATGATCAATGCTAATAGAAAGTGAAAAAATGCAATGAAGAAAGAGTAAAAAATACATGATCAAAAATCAAATTTTCTATTGCAAGGTTGTCCAGGGTTTGAAGGTGGATGTTATTATGGCCAAGTCAGTGTGAGGGCAAAAAAGTAAAAGAAGGGAAGTGCAGCATCTGGACAGGAACTGTGACATCCGGGGAGGGGTGGCGGGGCACATCAAGGGAGGGTGTGGTGTCTGACCTCTGATCCTACACAGAGGGCAGAGGTCAAAAACAGGAGATAGACTGCAGCTGTGTTGCAACACGCAGGCCCACTGTCCTGCCAATCACTGTAATTTGCGGAGAGACGTGTCCCCGCCTGGTTTTACTGAGCGTGTCCCGACAGGAGCCGGCAGGAGAAAGAAATGATAAAAAAAAGAGAGAAGGATGGAAGGAAACAAGGGAGGGTGGAAGGAAGCAAGAAATCCAAAAAAAGAGAGAGAGAAAGAGAGAGAGTGGGAGGGAAGGAGGGTCAAACACAAGGAGGCCTTTGTACTGGGAGCCTCAGCCCACCGCAGCACTTTATCGAAGGAAGCGTGCCTCCAATTAAAGGGTTATTACCACAAGATTTACTCACAACCCCGCCAGTAATACCCTCCTCTTTTCTCCCCACTTGACTTTTACCTCCTCTGGCAGCCTCCCTCTGCCTCACTCGCCCCCATCCAGAGCTATTTGTTCTCCTGCAGGGGAGGTAGGGCCTAATCATGCCAGGATCTCGTAATACCGAGTCTTTTAACAGCGAGATCAAAGACTGCGAGTTTGCCTAATGCAGGATTACGCTGCGATACGGGACCTGGCAGCCTCACCTTCCTCCTCCTCCTCCTCCTCCTCCTCCACCGCCACGGGTTGCTCCATTAGGCTCAACGCATTGCTCATTTTTCCACAAGAGCTCCCCTGGGCTAAGAGGCAATTATGCAGTAGCATGGCATAATATTTCATTCTCTTCACATCGCATTAGTCTATGGTGGCGCTGGCCGCTAACAGCTTCATGCGGCCCAGGAGGAAGGGTGCGGGCTGCTAAAAGTTTATATGAGTGGAGGGAGATTGGAGAAGAGGTGAAGAGCAGGTGGGGAGAAGGAGAGAGAAGGAGAGATCTCAAGGGCACCACGTTTAATTAAGGGTCCTGTCAGCTTCACCTCCTCACGCAGAGAATCAAAGGGTGTGCATGCGTCCAGGTTTAGGTCAGGTGGCAATAACCCTCTATCACATCGTATTGCCATATGGCAATAATTACTTTATCTTCATTTTTTCTATAAAACTGTGATATAAAATCGATGTTTTTTACGGTTAGATGTGAAAAGAGAGCTTTTATTTTTGAAGGACATACAGTTCATGAGGTCACATGAACAGGAGATCCTGTTTGCTCATAACATTTGACATGTGAGCATCACTGTCTCACAACTGAAAGTTGCCTTTTATTCAGAATATTGGAACATTTTTCCACCAAATAAAAAAAAAATAACTCACTATCTACGGGTAAGTAAAGGTTATTTATTTTTTACATTCAATTCTATTATTTAGGTCATTTAAAGTAATAAAAACTATATTTTTTACCACGTCTACGAAATACTTAATGCAATAGAGGGTTAAGTAGGTTTACAACATGAATGGGGGGGAAAAATAAAAACAGGAACATATGTACTGGATCCATGTAAAGAAGAACATCCAGTTCAGGCAACACTTTAAGGAATATCTCCTGTTCCAGTGGCTGAGCTTTATAGAGTATAGATACCGGGAGTATCTAGACTTCGTTTTATAGACAGTAGATAGAAAAGGAGTTTAAGGAGCTGGACTGATGCATGAATTAAAGAGTTATGGAAAAGAACATGTCTTTGAAATCAGTGGAGATTGCACGAGCAGAGATTAGCAGCTTCTTTGTTTGGCACTGTGGCTCCTGTCTAACTCATCTGTGAATGATGCTGCAAAGTAGCTGCTTTACAGTGGGAGGTGTCCTTCAAACTTTCAAGTAGAATATATGTGGTGCTTTTTGTTTTGTTTTTTTTCTGTAGAGGAAATATCCATCAGAGGTGATTTCTGGTCTTTATGGACAAAACATAACCGATTACCATCTAACAGCCATTACATTATGTAATTCTTTTATTCTCTCCTGCACCACCTTGGTTGTACTATGTTATAGTCTTTCACTTTAGTTCATATTTTGCTGTTTACAGGAATAATATGTGGATTATATCTGGATTTCCAGAAATGTCAGTAAGCATAAACTGTAAATAACAAAATCAAATGTTGTTTTTACAGATTTCTTCTTTTCTATTTTACAATTTTTTCCTGTATTTCAATAGATGAAAATGTCAATAAAACCACAAACATATATTGTGAATGTACATGCCTAATTTAAAAACACATGAAATAATGTTTTTGCATTATTAAATTTAGATTAATTTTGGAGATTTATTATAAAATTATGTGTTTAAACTCACTTTATACCAGTACATTTCTATAATTATTAAGTATAATTATTTATATTATAGTGTCCAGATGTATATAAATAATCTAATAGTTTTTATAGGCGGAAATGGCCCTATTTATAATTAAAAAGCAAAGGAATACACAAGACACCTCTTTTTTTCCATCTCTCTGCTCCCACCCTCCTTCTCCAGTTCAGTAATAGCAGCCTACACCATCATTCATTACATGAAGGTCCATTGCATCACTCACATTTTCACAGTGGACAATCATGCAGGTGTTGTCTCAGCACTGTAGTACTTTTTTTGTTTTTTTTTAATAATTATTATTTAACCCTATGTCCCCGTTTTATCCAGTGACCATTTATTCTAATCATCAATAGTTAATTTCCATAATTGGTCTTTGGCAGCCAAATGGAAGGAGGTACCTAGCTAAAACTATGAATGTAAAGATGTATAGTCTTTCAGTCAAATCAGTTGAAATACCTTCTCTTATTAATCATATGTTATACAAGAAAATGTGCAACTCAGCCTTTACTGCCTTTGTAGCTTTAATATTTTCTAAATGCGTCCAGCATCATAAATTCACTGGTTTCCTATTTGCTGACAATGGTTTTCTGACCCTACTGAGCTGTTTCCACCATAAAGTTTTATTTCAGAAATGCAGCGCTTAATGACAAATCTTTTCTCCTCTCGCCTCGCAGAAATACGATCCGGCGGGCGAGGACCTAAGGACGGCCCTGCGAGGCAGCTGCCCCTGTACGACACGCCCTATGAGCCGGCCGAGAACGGTGGTGACTCGGACCCCGAACGCCTCCGCTGCCCCAGAGAGAGCCGCCTGCCCCAGGATGACGAGCGACCCCCAGAAGAGTACGATCAGCCCTGGGAGTGGAAGAAGGAGAGGATTTCCAAAGCTTTTGCAGGTATAACAGCCGGGGTCAGAGGGAGCTGAGATTATATCCAGTCATAGGGAAGTCATAATCAAGATGCCTTAGATCATAGATCATATAGTAACATTTTGTCACTATGAGGGTCAGTGACAAAACTGCCATGTGGTGTAACCCTAAACACTTTTTTTTTTTTTTTTGGTTATGTTTTTTTTTTTTTTGGTTACACCATTTGATATTGTGTGTCAAAAAAATCATGCCAAATTCAGATTTTTGTAAAAAACAATTATGCACCTGGACTTTTAAATGACAGGAAAACAACATGTACATTTTGAGAGACCTGATGAATGCTTCTTAATACTGTATTTTAGAATTTTTTTTGACTTTCTTATCTTGCCAAACATTATTTGTCACTGACCCATAGCAAACAAATATAGAAATAAATTAGCTTCTCTGGGGGGGGGGGGGTAAAGTCACAGTTTCCCCTCTTTGGTCTTATGTTATAATTGCCAATTCATTCTATGTTTTCAACAATTTAAAATACATGTTTTCAAGTCATGTGCAAATCTAAATTTAGTCTCTAGAGGCATAGTGCCCATTTTTGAAGTGGGTTTGTATGAGGTTTATGTAGGAATAAAGAAGTTCTCCAGAAAAGAAGATGTAGAGGTGAAGCAGTGGAATTAATCTAAATACAGCCTATGCTTCAACTGATATTGATGTTTTTTAGCTTGACCTTTTTTTTAAGCTGCCCAAAATAGATTTTGCTGCTGGCCCTGTCCACAGCAGTGCATGGCTTAGCTTCTGTGCAGGTATTTGTGCCAAAATCTTGCAGCATACAGACCCACATTTACTGACTATAGAGAAGTGCCTCATACAACCTCACTTAAAAAAAAATGGGAACCGTCCCTTTAAGCTCTCAGACAGACAGTAAACCTATGTACAAATCCAGATGAGTAATGGCTGCATTTTTCTAGTATGGGTTGCCATTTTTCGACCTTTTTCAAGCTTTTAACACAATTAAATATCCTCTCTTCTGCTTAACTAACACAGGTGTCCCAGTTCTAACAAACACGGTTTTGGCTTCTGCTAGTTTGTGAGATTCTGCTGCTGTTGCTGCTGCTAAACATTCTGCTAACACTTCCTTTCCTCTTCTCTTAATGCTCCTGCTAAGTTTATTTGCAGATGTCCAGGTTGTTTCCATCCAGCTGCCTGTTTAAACTAAGATCATACTTTTTTTTTTTTTTCTCTTGCGGAGGGTTTTGATGATTGGTTTTGCAGGTGCATGTAGGTGCAGGTAGTCATTGTGGTGTGAGAGCTTCAGCATGGCTAACACAGCCATAACAACAGGGCTGTTCCTGGAAACATCATGGCTTTGGAAGACAAAATAATGCACCCGAAATCTTTAAAGATGCAAAGCCTTTCACTGATTTTATTAAAAGTAAAAGAATACAATCATCAGCCCTTTGACTATTTTGCATCGACCCTTTTCTCTTTATATATTTTTTCTTTTTTTTTATCCTTGAACAGCTCTGCTTTGTTATGACTGCATTAGCTACGAGGGCTCTGTAAGTGGCACTGGAACAGTTCCCCACGGAAGAAAGGACTGCACCTCTAAATCCCTCACAGGTACCATTGGAGACGGGGCGGGGGAGTGTCTCTTGTCTGTCTGTGTACATTTATGTTTTGAGCATTTCATTATTGATGCCTGAACCATTCGGGATTTTGCTGCATTCTGTTTGGGGTTTCATCTGCACATAGGTTGAAAATGCTATTAAAATATTGCAGTCACAAGCATGCCATGCAGCTTATTAGCAATCGTAGGATTCGGTTAAAAGTGCAGCAATGTTAACCTTTCCCAGAGCATGATTGAATCCAGCCGTCATTTGAAAAAAAAAAAAATCACCCTGAAGGAGCTGACCTTGCTTTGAAAATGTTCTTGATTCAAATGGCATTTCAGCATATTACTGCTGTGATTGCCCACTGCTTGAATTGGACTAAAAAAAGCACCAGCGCTGTAGAAACACAGTTTTCAATGGTCACATGAGCGCAACACGTGCAAGTGAGACTTCTTAGCATTAAGGAGGACTGTGGAACTGTTTTGACTTTAAAGACACCTCCATTTCCAGAAATGCTGTGAAAGAAAGAGGGAATAAATAAGAATGCCAGTAGAAAAACATATAGAAAGACAGTGTTTCCTGCTGCTGGGATGTGCTGCGCAACTAACTCACTAAGGCCGCATTCATATAGAATCAGACAAACTGGATAATATTTTAATGGATCAGAGCTGAGTAGTAAAATGGTAAATGTTAACCCTCTATTGCATGAAATATTAGACATATTTAGACATGGAAAAAATGTGTTTAATGTTTTCGTTACTTAAAATTGCCTAAATGATAGTTATATTAAAAACAAAAGTAAGAAAAAGTCCCCTTTCCATGCTTAACTGTAAAAATGTTGTTATATTTATATCAGTTTTTTAGAAAATATTAAGATAAAATAATTGTTGCCATATGGCAACACTATGCAATAGAGGGTTAATGTTTTAAAAACAGTGTTTCACAGTTTGTTATTGAGATGAGCTTTCACCATTAACATGCATTATTATTCATGGTTGTACTTCATATAGCGAGGCTGATAACACGTCTGAACTGTAAATGCAGTTTCTGCAGAGCTTCATCCGATTTAAGATTCTGGAGGTCACCAAGTTTCTTCGTTGTGATAACAGCAGGAAGATTAAACCCTAAATGAATTTCTTTTTTTAATTACAGCCAATCAAAATAAGTCAATGAAAATATGCATGGCTCAAAAGCCTCACTGTGGTCTGCTCTGGGGGAAAAATAAATTGCCATGTCTGTAATTTGTTTTTACACTTGGAAGAATAATCAGGAATTACAGAAATCTAAATATAATCTCACAGAGCGAGACAAAGCAGCATCAGCCTCATTCAGATTGTATTTATTTATTTATTTTACTTTTTAACACTTTATAATTATTTTTCTATTTCCCTATATTTTATTGTTTAATTTCCCTCCTGTGGGGAAACACTGATGTGTTCAGATGGTGTTTCAATAAATAAAGAGAATGAGACAGCGGAATTCCTGATGCTGTGCTGTCTATGACAGATCTGGAGGTGGATCACATTCCACACAGTTACAGGAAAGTAAACCTTAAAATCTAAATTCATGTTTAGTACCAGTGTTCAGTGTTATCATTTTCTAGTGAATTTTAATGTCCAACGTTAAAACATATCTCAGACCGGATCTTCAAGGCACCTTTCATGTACAGTGAATTAATAGATTTCACTTATCCAAAGAAACTTGAAAGCACCCACTGGGGATGTGTTCAAATATAAGAACAAGGATTTTAATTTGAATGCAGTATCTCCAGCATAATGTCTATGAGCCCATGGAGTCACTCAATCATTTAATGACCCCCCCCCTCTGCAGTTACATGTCATAGTTGCATCTGAATTGCTCCACCTCCACCTCTTCCACCTCAAACAGTATATTCCTAACCCTTATCCTCTTTCTCTCTGAAATTGTGTTTAACATTTGGCAAGATTTCCAGCAAAGCTAAAGTGAGATGATTTCAGCAGATTATTGAAGATAATAGCCTGCTGTTAGCAGAGCGGCAGCAGGATGACAAAGCAAATGATAGAGAATATAAAAGAACTCTGATATTCAAAATTAATTTATGTCTATCATTTTGCACAGAAAGAAAATCTGAACTATATTAGTTTTTAAAAAACAACAACACATGAAGCCTTTGGAGACACTTTTCCTGCATTAATAGCATCGCTGTAATTAATACATTCATATAGTGAGTACGATAAACCCCTTGAGAGGAATACTCTCCTTTTCAAAGGGGTCCTAGATGAGCTAAAACAAACACAATCAACAATCTACAGACAGAAAAATTTAAAAAAAGAACTACAAAATAACCTACCCCTATGGCAAAATCACCATGATAGTGGTAGGATAAGCCTAGCAGAGCTGATATGTACAAATTGAGTTTAAATGTGCTATAAATCATGTTGATAATACATCATAGAAAAAATGTGCACTTTAACTCAAAATAAGAAGACAAAGCACATTTAAACCAATGAAAAGAAGTCAATGAATGAATATTTAAAGGGAGATTATTCCAATGTGATGGAACACAAATGATCTTTTACCAATTGTTTTGTTCACTGAAGGAATGGAGATGTATCTTTAATCGAAATATTGAATCAAAAACTATTGTAAATAAGCAGGATAATTGCACTGAATATGTTTAAAAGTAAACTGTAACCAGTGGTTATGTCTTCTTGTATTGAGTGTGGGACATTTGAGTAAATTATACAAGATACAGTGATGGGTGTAAAAGTTTGGTGTAACAAGTTTCCGTCTAGTATTGAATGAAAAACTGTTTTTGGATCGTAACAAAACACTGATACCAAAGCTGATTTTATGATGTGTATATAATCAATGTAGGGTTTAACCTTTTATTGCATTAAATATTACATGGTAGAACATGTTTTGAATGTTTTTATTACTTAAATTACCTAAATGATAGATATATTTAAGAAATATAAGAAAAAGTTGTTAACATAATCTCAGAATAGTTTCATATTATGTACGTCAATGGGACTTCATTAGGTTGTATGAACCGGGGATTTTGTATTTTAAATTTCTTTTCTATATAGCACATATAGTGAGTTCATTTTTTTATTTGGTGAAAATTTCCAAAATTCTGAATAAAAGACCATCATCAGTCATGTGACCTCATAAATTGCAGCTGTAAAAAAGAAAGAAAAAGTAAAATAAAGTAAATATTGCTATATGGCAACACTATGCAATAGAGGATTAAAAGAGAGCTCTGGGTCACATTTTAATTGCTCAACTCTATGCAGTTTTGTACCATTATGAAATGATATTATTACATTATTAGGTTACATTTAGTCATAATAATAAATCATTATTTTATTTAATGTAGCATTGAGAATCAAGCAGTAAGGAATAAAAAATAAATAAATAACCTGATCCTCCACAGACCCCAGCACAATCAAAGTTCTGTTTGAGGGTGGTGGTTTTAGGGTTTTCTTGTTGGACATCAGTCAGTAGTGAAATGACAGAATGAACGGTAGTACCAGCAGCTGGCTGGCCTTCGCTGTAGTATGTTTCAGTGCATATAAAAATCTCCCATGTGGCATCGCTGGGTAGAAAGTTCATGAATCTCATTTGCGGAAGAAAGGGGGAGAAAAAAAGAGGCTCAGTGGAGTATTTGATGTAAACCTGGAGGTAATGAGAGTACCAGGCTGTACCATCCTGCTTCCTCACCAGCTGATAGTATCAGATAGAGACTAAAACATGTGATATTATCTCAGTAGATTAAAGGGCTTTGACTTTATTTTGAAGATTTTAAAAGCTGACTGTGCAGCGGTTGGTTGAACAGACTGACACTGACTTCCTCTATGTACACTAGTCACAATGAGTTAGGGATATTGTTATTTAACCTTCCTATTGTGTTAGTTTGCTGTTACCATCTCTCAAATGCATCTGTTGTGACCCATGTCTTAAATCAGCTGTAAAATACACTTAAACCATTATCTATCAACCAATTTGTTTCTCATCTCTTGGTTACATTGTTAAGCTTCCTTAACCATGAAAATACTGAATTTAATATTTTTGGTGTGGGTCTTTGAGTCTCCTGTAATATTCCTGAGGGATCTGGGAATACATCTCTTGATGTGTATTATTTATACTTTTATTTATAAGTATTATTTATTTTCATTTTAATAAACTAATAAAACTAATAAAATAAATATTTAAACACTAAATAAAGATCGGAAAAGTCTGTTGACTGTCAGTGCACTTGTGATTGCAGTATTTCCTCTAATTATTCCTTTATAATAAAACTGGGTCAACACTTTTTTTGTTTTATTTTGTTGAGCTAGGGGTATCAATCAAGGGGTAAAAACCTTGATGCAAATAAAAAACTCTCTCTGGTTCTCTAATGCATTTAAAATCTAAAATGGGTTGGTACTGACCCTAACACGAGAGGAAGCTTACATGAGTGTTTTTTGGTCTTAATTTTAATGAAATAAGTAAGCATTCCCCTTGATATTAGTAATAATGAATGTAATGAAATCCACTACTGAGTCTCTCACAATGTGCCTAACCTGTTGTGAGTAGTGTATATATATTTTATCCATGTGTGCATTGATTCATCATCCTTCTGTTTTCCTAAAGTTGTCATTTAATTACTGTTTCCTGTGTAGTGCAGCAGTGAGGGACAGGCGCCATGCTGTTGTTCCTCTGTCAGTGATTAGTTAACTAAGGGGATGCTGCATTCTTAATCACCCTCATTATTTTTTCTGTCAAGCAGCACTCTGCAGAGTTTGTTTAGAGCTCTGTTTACTAGCACCTCCTTCTTTCAATTTCCCCTTTATAGATCATGTCCCTCTTTCTGATGATGATTAATTAAATTTCTATTGGATGTTAAAGTGTTGGTGGAGAATTGGAGCGAGAAGTCCTTAAGTCGTCTTTCAAAGCAGAGCTCCTTGTTCAAAATAACAATGGACTCTTTTTTATTCAGGCAGAAATAAGTTTGGTGTAATTTTTTTTGGAAGACACAAAAAAGCAAGTGAGATGAGAAGTCTCGTCGACCCGGGGTTGTAAAGCGGCCTCAGATCCAGACATCAGGGGGCTTAGAGAAAGTTTCCCACCTTTCATGGCTTGAGTCTGTTTGTTTGAATGTGCAGCCTGTGATCTTTGCAACCAGCTTACCTCCAATGTCAAGAAATTCTACACCACTTTACTGTTTAAGTCTGCATGGGAGACACTTTTTTGGATGACTGATGATCCCATAATTCCCTCTTTACCAGACATTTTATGTGTTATCTCTCCTGGGACTACTTTAAAGGGTAGGTTCACCATTCTTTACAAGTCGTGCTTAAAACAATAGCCAAATAAATATTGAAGCAGGATTTGCCTGCTGTAATCGCTCCTCCTGTTCATACTGGCCAGTAGAAGATCCCCCTCCAAATGTGCTTATAGTGTAAGTGATGTGGGACAAAATCCTTATTTAAAAGTTTATCTGAAGATTATATGAGGCTTAATCCATCAGAGTCCAATAAAGTGGAAATATTCCACAGTTAGTCTTTTTCGTAAACAATTCCCTCTTTGTGTTTCCTCTGATGAGGTGCTGTGGAAGGATAGAAACAAAAATTAACATTTTTATCAAGTAACTTTGATGCTTAACTTAAGATGTCAGCTGGATTTTAGTTATTTGGACAACTGAAGTATCAAATTATAATTTGATGATCAGAAGGAAGCTTGTTGTTTTAGTTCATAATGAATAAAATAGAAGGCACCTTCTGTACAAACAGGAGGAATGATTACAGCAAGATATTGAGAAATTTAACCCGTTTTAAGAGAAAATTTGCCAAAATTTTTCAATAATTTTCAAATTGTAAAATCCTGCTGTACATGTGCACACACACACACACACACACACACACATATATATATATATATATATATATATATATATATAGCTCTATACGCTACTTTCTTGAGAGCAATTCTCCTTGGTTATGTTTCTGTAGTTGCTGAAGTGATGCTACTGCTCACCGTTTCAATTTTCAGAGCCACATCCAAACACATTTTTTTTCCAACAATTATGTTGGAAATAAAAGTGTCTGCAAACAAAGTATTAACTAATAATGAAAAAAGATGCATAACCTCACCACAAGAGTGGGCGTTTATAAAAAAAAAAAAGAAAAAAAGAAGAGGCTATTAAATAAGTACCACGTGCTGCTGCTGACGCCCTCCCACCGTGGTAAAACACCATCATGCAATCTGCATAAAAGACTATTTGTTTTCATTAATGACAGAAGAAGGGGGACAGACTAATGTGTGTTGCTGCAGCCTTTTTTTTTTCTTTTTTTCTCAGCAGCTGTCCCTATCACCACTCACTGCCTGCATGCTCACTCACCTCTTTACAACTCTTGGTCTGGTATTATTATTCACTGTTGGGGCTATCTCTTGACAGCTATGCAATGGAATTTAAATGCGCGGCCTTGTTAGGGTGGTGGGAGTGTGTGTACTCGTGGTTTGGTTAATCACTCATCCTCCATACCCCCGCCTTTATACAACCGACAAGCACGCAGATACGCGCCTGCCACAACTCCTCGCCGACCTCCCTGCTGGCTGCTGAGCGGGTGATGGATGAGACTGGAGGTGAAGACTCATTAGAATTTTATCATATGAAGAAGCTCGGGAAAATATGCTCGCTTGTCCATTAGGCTTAGGAAGTTTCTTCGGCACTTTTGAATCTGGAGATATTACCATAATATCTAAATATTGTTTATTTTTGCTGTTTATTTATTTATTTATTTTTGTCTGTTCTGCTGCAAGTTTGAGTTGCATTTAGCTGCTTCGCTTTGTTGAGAAAGCATCCTGCAGTTTTTATGCTCCACATATAAAACTACTAGAACGCCGCAGGTTTGCTGCAGCTCTGACCATTACAGTACAACAGTAAAATTATATTGTTGTGTTTAAGATAATAATAATTTACCCCCCTCCATCCCCTTGGGATATCATACAGCAGGACATGAATTTCATGAGTGCCATGGCTCTGGTGCCCTCTCAATTTGGCCTGGTGCCCTTGAAAAAAAAAGCCACAGTGGCCTTGATGCCTCAGTTAATTTTGCAGTTTTGTAGTCCGCTCCTTTTCTGTCAACACCAGCGTCTTTTCAGAAAAAAAAAATGCATAATCAGTGGGTTTGATTCTGGTTTGGCATGAACCACTCAGACAGGCTGTGATGAGAATCTCTCACCAATCTATCACCACCCAAATTTTATTTCCTAAGTACTTTTCCTTGATCAGGAAAACATTGTTTTACAGTATTTTATGGCCTTGACGCCCTGGCTTTTGGCCTTTGTGCCAACACAAAACGTCAAGTGGCCTTGCCCCTAAAACCAGGCCTGTCATAATATATCATGATATTGTAGCTCAACAATATTGTTTTATGGGTCAGTGACAAAACAGCCATGTGGTGTAACCCCAAAAACTTGGTACCAAATAGTTTAAATCTCTTAAAACGTTTAAACCACACACTATCAACAAGTTTTATATTCCAGGTAGATTATATATTTGAAATTTATCATTCTTTTTTGGTTACACCATTTGACATTTTGTGTCAAAAAATGACCTAAAATCATGATTTTTGTAAAATACAAATTTTAAATAACAAGAGAACATGAACACAAAATGTACATTTTGAGAGACCTGATAAATGCTTCTTAAAACTATATTTTAAAGGGTTTTTGACTTTCTTAACTTGTCAAACATTATTCATCACTGACCCATATACAATTTTGGATATCAGCCCAGGCCTAGTGTCAATCATTTAAAACTTTAGTATTTTGACTGTGATCACTCACATCTAGACATGGACTCATAGCCATTGGAAACCTGAGTCTCCTCACAGCAGGAACAGCATTGGGACCCATTGTTACTCAATCTCCTTGACCTCCGTTACCTGTTAGCTGCTGCTGTTCCTTCGGCTCCTGGCCAGCGGGGTCCAACACAAGAGATAAAGAGAAGGCGCCGTCGCCCACTCTCTCAGGTCTTGAGGAGCTTTTATGGTTTTTTAATGAATCGTCAAGGGCTTAACGACCCAGAAATCTGAGGCTCAAGTCTAATGTCCTAAAATAAATAATTGATTCAGTTACAGTCCTGCGCCGATGTTAGGCCCAGCTGTTTCCAGGGTGCCACGGTTCCGTTTCTCCGCGCTCGGCTGATCCGGTTTCCCCCCAAAGCCGCCTGTCAGTGCTGGCTGCTGCCGGCCTCTGCTGCACCAGCACTGCTGATAACCTTCCTGACGGGCCCTTTTTTTCACGAGCCTCAGTTGTGCCATGCCGTCTTTCACCCAGCGCTGTCATGGGTCTTATCTTCACTCACACACATTGGCCACACACAACCGAGCTGTAAACCTTCCTCGCAAACCGGAAAGCTTCGGAAGCCCCCCGGCCGCCCATCGCTAACACATCGCCGCCTCCTCTGTCTCGGCAGAGGAGCGGGGAAAAAGGCTTTCGCTGTCATCTCGGCTCCATCACCCGTTTCCTGTGCCACTTTCATTTTTTTCGATATGAAAGCATGGTCTTTCAAAACCGGTTTTGCGCTTTGAAAGAGAGCCGGACCGTATAATGTGACGGATACAGTATGCAGGGAATTATGAGGTGGCATTTCAGGTCCTCCTGAGCATTACATAGTTATCTGTAATGATTTCAGATGCCGATGAGGAGAGGGGGGAGAAAAAAAAATGACATTTTCAGAAAATGCTGGTTTTGTGTTCTGGGCTCTTGCTGCTCATAATGTGCAGCATAAACATCACAATCTCCCAGCTTGTTTTGAATATGCATACAATTAGCCAACCAAATTAAGCAGAACTAAATTAAATGGCGTCGGTGGAAACAAGCGTGGCTTGTGATTTATAGCGCGCTGCTGTTTACTGTGATGAAGTGCTGTGCCACAGGCTAATGAAAAGCCCGGATAAACAAATACCTGGCTTTAGAAATAGATCTGCGCCTGTAAGAACAAAAGAGAAGGTAAACACGGGTTTTAAAAAAAAGGGGGGGGGGCTGTCGTCCATTGTTCAGGCAGTCTCCAGTTCCTATGATGAACTGTGCTGTCGACAAAGCTGTGAAACAAATAAGTAATCAGCTGCAGTGTTTACCGCACACACACATGCACCAGTCTGGTTCCCAGTCCAGGTGACATCCTGCCAAAGTGAAAAATTCTGCAGTTTCGCTCATCTTCTCCCCGTAGGCTTCTCCTTCTCCACATCGGAATCCTAACACGGCTGCTTTTGTGCATTCAACTTGACTGACAGATGCTTTGTCAATTTTGGAATCGTTACCCGCTATTCCTGTGTCAACAGGAGGCGATGTGTACTCATATGGATCCGGGATTATGCAAATAAGAGATGACATATTGATCTGGAATCCAATCAGACTGGTTGACAATGATTTCACCATCTTTGTACATATTTATATAGAGATGGTCCAGCTCTTCAGCCCTGTAGGATTTCTGTGTCTTTTCTCAAAGAAATTAATATACTGACACTGCAGCCACGACTTGACATGTTGAATAATTATGTTATTTGGACCTTTCTGTGGCGTGCTACATAACCAAATGAGCCTTGCTAATAAAAACACATGCATGCTACTAGGACATCATACTGAGTTTGATTTGCATGTTCTACTTGGTATTCACATCCAGTCTCTAAAACACTCAACCCACTACGACAGCATAGTGAGGAAACCTCCTTCAGCTCAGTTTTATTTAGCACTGTGTGTGTGTGTGTGTGTGTTTCACAGAGGGCAGTGTGATGAGGGTGGATATGTGAATGTAGTGTGATGTGTAAATCAGGTCTACTGTGTATATAAGCGTGCATATTCCTGAATTTCACCAGATTTGTCACTGAAGAAGGCTTCAGGCTGTAAAGATGCACTCATCAATACAGCAGCATTGCATCTGGTCTATTCACAGATTCCTCAGGAGTGATGGTGTTTTTTCAAATCCGCTTCAAGGTGAAGGAGATTCCAGTCACATAGAAAAGAAAAAAACACACCTGACTGTCGAATTGGTTTACCTTAATTTTCACAGTAGTGAAGCCTATTATTCAGCTGTGAAACCGTGCGACTCTGAGCCACATGAATGTCCTCGACCTCACTGAGGCTGCGGAGTGCAGGCAAGCTTCTGTTCCCCAAACAATTACACGCTAATCTGCAATGTGAAATGAGCATTAGGCTTTTAATCTCGCAGGAAGAGAGTCCCCTACTTCGCCACAAAGTAAAGGGGAAGTTCTATTATCTTCCAGAGTTTCTGACCTTCTGGAGTCTCCATTCCTCACTGTCCTCCCAGCTCCTCCACTCTGCACCCTGCACCCTACACCTCACCCGTTAGAACAGACAGCAGCAACCAGCTCCTCCTTCCAGCCACCTCTGTCTAGATTATCCCCCTGACACTCCAGGCCCAGCTATTTAATTGCTTGTCGGGTTGAATATTCTCCAGTTTCTCCCCCTTCATCTACCTCGCAGATATTACTTCTCATTAGCATGTCCTGTACCCTGTACCGACCTGCTGCTACTGCTCTACTTTTCCTCATTGTTTTAGTTGACCACTATAACAGTGCAAAAAATAGAAAGTACAGACACTTCTAGTGGGTCACAAGTGATGATTGAGAGTGAGGATTGAGAGTGATGATTGTTTATATATGAGATAATGTCAAAAATGCCATGTAGTGTAACCATGTAGTGTAAAAAGTTGGTACCAGATAGTTTAACTCTCTTTACATGTTTAAAATAAATAAAAACACTCTATCTACTAGTTTTATATTGAAGGTAGATTATATATTTAGTTGAAAAAAATGTCACAAACAGATTTTCAAATGACATGAACCCAACATGAGTACATTTTGTGAGACCTGATGAATGCTTTTAAAACTGTATTTAAGACGTTTTTGACATTCTCATCTTGTCAACCATTACTTGTCACTGACTTATATATATTCTTATGGAAATTATAGCACACTGCCTTTAACAATATAATTGTTGTTAATCATTTAAGTAAATTTAAATGTTAAATGTAGATTTAGTAACTATGTAGAGCCCTTAACCCAAAGTTATTACATTATAATAATAATTATTATTATTATTATAGTACAATAAATATTAAATGGCATTATAGTAAGACATTAGAAAAGTAAGATGTTTAAAGGTTGTCTTTATCAGTCTATTGCAGTTTCCCAACATATCCCTGTATTTGGTTTCACTTCATCTGCCAATCTGTCTCTGAGCTCCTCATATTCATTCACTTCTTCCTGAGTTAAATGAGGCTGTCGGTGCCCTTACATGACTGATGTGTAGGATGATGTGATGTATTGCTGTCGCACTGATGATTTCCCAGTTCGTTGACTGACACTGCTGGAGGTTTTTTTCATTTTTTTTTCCAGAGTGATCCTATACTTTCAATCTGATTCATGAGCATGTGTTTGAATTTAATAAAAGAAGACGGGGGTTTCTGAATTTCATCTCACAGCATTTCCACTTTTCTGTATCTAATATCTGTGTCTTGTCTTTTAAATTTCTAAATCCACAAGTGAATTTTATTAGCCTAGATAGAAAACATCCTGGTTACATAAGCTCACATTTCTGTCTGCTCCACGTTACAGCCTGGGCTTCTGTCTGCTGCAAATGCTTTCACTGGGTGGGAGACGTTCAGCAGAGCAAGTTGATAAGTCAATCTACTGCCAAACGGAGTCAGGAGAATGGAGAAAATGTCTTTTCCTCCAAGAAAGTAACTCATAATTGTTGTTTTCTAATCTGTCTTTGCTATAACTGCACTTATGGCTGCATTTACACTACAGATGTTAGTGTTTGCTCTTGTTGCTGCAGGAGCTGCCGTTACTGTTTTTTGCAAGAGACTACAAACACATTGCCTCATTAGTCAGTTATGCTGTCAACTATAGCCTGCAACCCAAGATTGGCCCGGGTACTTTTCAATTTCTTGAAATCATTTTCAGTGGAGACGAGGCCAGACTGATACTTAAACAGAAATCGTTCATGTGTAAAGGGTTATTAGAATTTAAAGTGTAAGTGGAGGATTGTGAATGGTGCTTAGGAGTACAAATGTTTTAGAAATGTTTAAAATCAGTCCAATAATGACTTCAAAAACAAAGTAAATACTAATAAATAACATAACATGAAAGTAATATAATATCTTCCAAATGGACTTGTAGCAGAGAGCACTGCTTCCAACCACTTTGTGACTTATTTGGAATTTGCAGAGAAGATCCGAGGCAGATAAAGCTCATTGGAGAAAATCCTTAAAATTGGTTTTAACATCGGAAATACCTTACACTTTAATGGGTTGACTTGAATAATTTGTTTCTGCTTCTGCTTCTCGGCACTAAGAAGAATCATCATTAGCTGTGAGGTTTCTTAATCTGTTTTTAAAGGCAGCGACTGATGAAAACACTAAATTATTTCTTTTTCATTAATTTCACCTCTAGTGTTTCAACATCTCCTGCGCCACGGACAGCAGTGTGAACATGTTATCTGTTCTCTCACTGGAAAATCTGTTGTGTGAGAGAGTATAAGTGCAGTCATAGAATAAAACTTCCTTATCCTCCATGATCATAAATGTGAAACAGGGCCAGCAGCAGCAGATTCAGGTTCCTTCCTTCTGTCTCCCCAGAGGTACAAAGCAGTGATTTTTCAAATCTGCTATTGTTGGTCGAAATTTCTTCATGACCCTTAGCCTCTAATGCGAGTTTTCTCTTAAAAGACATCCCCCTCTCCATCCCATTTATTAAGCATTCTCATCTATTTAATAAGTGGCCCTTCTTCGGTGGCCGACATGTTTTTGCGAGCATGCTCGATTTACCCTTGTCGTACCCTGGCTGGACATGTCGCATACATTATTTAAGGGGCAAAGCCTGGGGAGTGTCCACTGCCAGGATGGATGGCTCCGAGCTTCTTTCCAGTGAAGGATATTGTCTCCATTGCTGTTTATCTTAATATAGAAGACCGAGGGACTTTTTTTTCAAAGTCAGCACAAAGAATAACAGCAGTGTATGCTGATGCACTGTATCACTGAGTATCTGCGACTGAGCTCAAGGCAGCTCTATACTTTATAGTCTCCACTTATAAGGCGCAGCATTGTATTATCTGGGCCTGCCTCTTTAGTAAAGTCTGTCATCCAGCTTGTTGTACATTTCTTCTTGGGAAAGTGGCGTTTCGGAACTCTGCATTGGCGGGTTTTTTTCTAGTGCAGTGATTATTCTAATTAAACTGGAAGTGGAGCCAATATCGGAATCAGCTGTCGGAACCAAACTCTAATTTAAGAAGAACTAACTTTACCTCCTTTTCAGTCCTGCTGTTTTCTTCCCTTTCTTCTCCACAGCTGCTGCTGATTCTTCAATCGCAATAACCAGCTTTCTCTCCTCCAAGACGCTGGCTTCTGCTGCACTTATCTGTTTTTCACCTTTCTTTTTTTTCTTTTTTGTTCTGTGTTTTCTGTCATTACTTCCCCTCTCCACTCCCTCTGTTGTCGTCCATTTTATGCCTCTCGTTGCTGTCCTCTCCTCTGGTGACTCGGGCGACACTTGCAGTAGAGATTAAAGTGATCAAGGACCTTCCGTGGCCCCCCCCTGTCGGGCAGCTCAACACCAGCCCTCCCACGGTGGAGGAGCTGGAGTCTCCCTCCCAGACAGCTCAGCCCTCGCCAGGACAGACAACCTGTGACCAGCAGCACCACCAGGGTGGGTGTTGGTGTTCCCATTGTCCAGTGTCTCTCCCATCAGTTTACCCCCCCCCCCCCTGTTCATCCGTCTGTCCATCCAGTCATCTGTCCATCCAGTCATCCAACCATCCGTCCCTGTATCCATCCACCCATCCACTCCCTGGATTGTGGTTGTGTTTCTTATCTTACTAATGAAGACACTGAATACTGAAGAGTGTGTAATCACTAAATCAGTAATATATATCCTTCATTTGCTTGGTTTAGAGACACCTGAGCATGATGTCGTAAGAATAATAATAAGTACTACTACTACTACTAATATCATTAATAATAATAATAATAATAATAATAATAATAATAACTTTAATTTTTAAGACAAGTCAATTTTTGCTTTCTAAAGACACACAAGAACAATCACAAAAGTTACATAGAGATACAAAAGTAGGAAAATTATTTTTCTACCATTTATATATCGTATATTATACACTTTCCTGTTTTTATTTTAAATTTGTACATCCTTAACAAGATTTTAATTAAATCCAAGATTATCACAATATAGTTTTGCACTTCTTTCTCAAGTTTCTTTCTGAGACTCTCCTCTGATTGGCAATTTGAATGGCTGTGAATGGGGGATGTGGTCATTGACTGACATCCCAAATTCACGTCATGACTGCTCATTTTAAGGCACAGTTTCTGAATACAGTTCTGTGGATTAAGCATTTTTGAAACATGGGACAGTACTTATACACTGTCTCCTGTCATATATATAGCAATACACACACACACTACAGGCCAAAAGTTTGGACACACCTTCTCATTCAATGTGTTTTCTTTATTTTCATGATGAATGAACACATGTGGTGTATATATATATGTGATATATATATGATGGGGCCTGTATAGTTGTGACATCACAACTTCATAGAAGTCTTTTAGCTCTTTCTAAGCATCTGAATATGTTCTGTGTGTGTTTTTCTGTGGAACAGTATTTACGTGACACCCACACCTCCTTATAATCTAAAATATATTTAAATCTGCCTTTCTACAAAATGGGCCCTTTAATAATTGACATCTTTTAGAAGCACAGCATAATGTGGCGTTAGGTATTGTTTCGGTAATGACTGCACTTTTCCATCTGGATTACATGTGGCAGAAAATCACTAACTCCTGTGCAGGCTTTAGTGCTGAAGGCTCATTAAGTTTTAATTGTGCCGAACTGCCTTCTGTATGCGTAATTGCCATTCACTATGACCCCAATTTCCTCTTGTCAACATACTCATAACTGTCCCAGATGTCTCTACAACTGCCTTACATGAACAGAAAAATGCGACTCATATGGGGCAATCCCACTTCAGGTTTATCCATATTTACCATGTATACTGAACAATGTATACAAGTGATTCACCTATTTTCAACCAGCCATTAGTAGGTTTCTGAAGCTCTTCCACAGTCCCACAATGCTGTAATTACCCAGGAAAAAAGGGACGTGTAGCAGAACTAATGCCAGGAATGGGATTTCCCCTGGCAGAGTGGGAAGACTTAGAGTGAGACCATGTAAGAGGACACCGCTGTGTGCTGTGGGCGAGGACAAGGCAAGGACTTGATTTATGTCCATAAATCCATGGGAAAGGTTCTGGTTCCCTCTGTGATGTGAGTGGCTTTAAGATCGGCGTCCGGCTGTAAAGTGATCCTCTCGCTGTCTGAGCCTGTATTGCCCTGCTCTGCTTCTATGGAGTCAAAGGTCACTGTGGCAGACACAGGGGGGGCTGGTCCCCCCCACGACCCCTGTGAATACAGTTACAATGCACTCTGTTGACCTTCAGTCACACACTGAGAACATTAGTCATCTGCTATACACACACGAATGCTTGTTTTACACACCCTGCATTACCTCAGCCAGCAGGGTTCACAGCTAAAACACTGTTGTCATTTGCTCTTATATAAACTGGAAAAAAGAACATTATCCTTTACTGTTCAGGGGAATCTGCTCTATCTGTTCAACCTCATTATCAAAATTTAAATGCGTCTTGACAGTGCAAATGTTACATCTACATATAAATGGAAAGAACTTTTGTCTGAATATAATGAAGAGCTTTCCCTCTTTTTTTGTTATTTGACAGGAATTAATTAGCCCGACATTGACACATTTCTCTTACCAGCAAAAGAAAAACAAAGTAATTAAAATAAATCCATATTTCATTTTAAATAGATTAGAGCTGACACTTTGGAGGAGGGAGGGGGGCCATTCTTTTGTCTTGGAAAACCTAATTAGAGTTTAATTTTGGGATTAAAATAAAAGGAGAAAAAAAAGTATATTCCTAGATGGCGGATTCATCTGAGATCAAGCGTCGGATCGAGCAGCATGCACGCAATTAATATCAACATAAAAGTGAGTGATTGTTCTTTTTTAAAGGTCCCATATCGAGCACTTTCCTGGGTTTCATTTAAAGTTTTAATATCCCTAAGATGATATGTTTGCAGTTTAAAGCGCAAAAAAATTATCTCATCGTAGTTTTATAGCTGCTCTCTCAAAACTTCTCTCTGGAGCTTGTCTGTCTCATTATTATTTATGAACCTGTCTTCTGATTGACTGATTTGAATGAAGTGTTGGCTGTAGATGTATAATTGTGACATCACAACTTCACGGAATATATGTATATATATTATATAGCACCTCCTAGACCTTCCTTTTAATCAAAAAGCAATTAAAATCTCCCTTTCTGCGATGTGGGACCTTTAGAACCTACCAGATCCTGGGCTAGTGAGCATTATTTTCACCATGCAGCACATTCTAATAACACACAGACCTGTTAATCATTTCACACATCCTCACTGGAAAATTTCATTTTCCTCCACAATACAGCGATGGATGAGCCCACTTCACCCTCAGACTAGTCATCCTTTCGGATAGGAGTACCATTAGCAAATGAGAATTAATTAGGTAGCTTAATTAGAGACATGTGTGCAGAAGGGGACTCGTGGTACTCGTGTTGTTCAAAGTCCTCAGTGATGTTGCTGTTTTTTTGTGTTCGTCCCTCATTAGTGGAAGCTTCTATGGGTTTTCTATTTTTTTGCAAATTATAACCCTGGCACCCTTGAAAAGTTTAAAATTTCCAACAGATTTTCAGTATAAGTTTCTCTCTTGCATGTTTTTGTCGGATTATTCTACACTGTGTTGTGCTGCATTACATTGCAACACATGCTGTTGTGAATTGGGCACAGTGTGATTATGGAAATGTCACATTGACCTCTATGTTTATCTGTTTCCCAGCCAATCAGCTCTCTCTCTCAGAAACTCTCCCTCCCCAACCTCCTCTGGGTTGATTTTTTTTTTTTTTTTATAGCACTCCCTCTTAAGAAAGCTGTGTGTTTTGAAGGGGGCGGGTCCATCAGTCACCATCTGACTGACAGTTCAATCTGATACACAGATTCCATTTTCCGAGCTTTACAAACAACAATACTGATAACACACATTCACACACAGACGCCCCCGCACATTTACATGGAGTCTGTGTGTGTGTGTGTGTGTGTGTGTGTGTGTGTTTGTGTGTGTGTGTGTGTTTTCTCGTTCTCCCTCTCCTCTCTCTTAAGCTGCCTCTCAGGACATTTGTTCTCCTCTGGGCCAACCCTCTCCTCAATCTCCTGTCGGCCATGTCTCGCACCGCGTGCTCCAGAGAATGAAAGTGGAATGAGTTTGCCTCGCTCCCATTGATATTCATTCTTTTACATCATTCCGCAACGGTTAAAGCTGGTTTTGGTGAAAACGGCTCGACACGGCTCCATACACAACAAACAAAATGAATAAAATGCAATGCTCTCCTTCTCCGACCCATGCACTCGGCCTCTGTAAAAGTCTCAGCTTTTGACAGGGAAGGTTGATGGGGTGAGCTCCACTGAGATTAGCCACTCTACCCATCCTAGTTGCTGGGGGGATTTAATCAAGGTCAAATAAAGCTGTGATTGTGTTGTGGTGGATCCTGCCAAGAGGAGGAATTAGTACAGGCACGGGGGATAATGGAGGAAATGTGAAGAGCTGGGGTCAGGCTGACAGTTGAGTGGGCTATAGATACAATAAGAGATAGACTGCAGGAGAAAATCCATCCCTATACCACGGTAGCAAATACCTTTTCAAACCTAATATGGTTATGTCAATGGTAGAACATAATGTTCAGTGTGTATCCAAATGGAATCTGATCATATCTTGTAAATTTGTAAAGTATTACAATTTAGCTGCAGGGACAGGTGTAATTAGTGGCAGAGATAACAGATAAAAGCTGTCCTCCACCGTCCATTTCCCTCTGTCTGTGTCCTCGACAGGCACAAACACAGGAAAAACAGACAGAGAGGCGGCGATTGAGACCGTGTGAGATAGACAGATCAAAAGAGAAGGTGAGGAACAGAAAGAGGAAGAGTCTGACTCGGGCTTATGCAGACAGGAAAGAGGGAAATTGAAAGCGAAGGAGGGCGGGAGGAGCGATCGTCTGCGTCTTCATGTTGTGATCTGTCAGCGTCGACAGGGATGAGCGGAGCAAACGCGCATCTCCCTTGTCCCCTCGGTCAGTTTCCATGGAAACGATATCTCTCACCCTTACACATACATGCATACTGTATTTTCATCCTAGACACACCGTACCCAGCTGTCAGCGTGTTGCTTAAATGGACGGCACAGGAAAAGTAGAGAACTATCAATGTCTTTAATATGGACTTTTCATGTGTGCAGGCGGCAGCACCGTTTGACCACCTCGGTCCAACCTTTAGAGACCCTGAGGAAGTGGAGCAGCAGCTCATACTTCTCTACGGGTCTGAGGTTAGAGCCACAATTTACCCAGCTGTCATGAAGCAGTACAATTTGGCTGTCGTTTGGAGACTCAGCCGGAGAACCTATAACGGAGAGCGGTGCAGAGGCCAAGATAACAACAGTGGACGGAGTCATTTGGAATAATCATTTCCATGAGTTTATGTTTGGGGAAACGCATCAGTGAGCTCGAGGCCAGCAAGTTCAGCATGGAGTTGAGAGGAGGTGAAGGGGAGCCCCTGGTGGCAGGAGCAGAAATGGCAGCGATCTGTATGTTGCATCACAAGATCTCAGCAGGCAAGACCAGCACAGGTTCACTGATATCACTGGTTCATCTACAGCACATGTAACTCACTTTAAATCTATTTAAAACTGTCTGACTTCAGAGCTAATAATTCCTAAAGGCCTCACCAAATGACAAATACTTTTTTTTTCAAATTTTAATCTGGTGTCACTGTGTTAATTGTTAATTTATTTTTTGTCATACACCAAATATTAGGGGAGAAAATCATGATAATGTTTCTGCGATCCCTCATATATTACAAGATATTTAATCATTATATCTGTGACTCCAAAACACTAGTCCAAACTCCAAACTTGTCAAAAAGCAGTAATTATGTCTTCATTCATTTTATTGATTTGCAATTTTGGGTGTTCATCCAGTCAACTTTGCTGTAATTAATTGGAAGAAAAACACATTTTCATTTTTTTTCATCCAGGTTAACCCTCCAACCCTGCATAGTGTTGCCATATTCCAATAATTATTTTATCTGCATTTTTCTAAAGAAAAAAGCTGTGATATTCACAATTTTTCTCCAGGTGGGTGTGAAAAGAGGGCTTTTATTTTTGAAGGACATACAATTTATGAGGTCACATGACCAAGATAATTGGTTTAATAATCCTTGCTATCTAACTTTTTTTTTTTTTTTTTTTACATTTAATTCAATTTTGATGTTCTGTATTTTTTTCTAATATGCTAAAATAGATTTGTTGCCATATGGCAACAATATGCAAATATGATGAATTCCTAGTACATGCAACCTAATGAAGTCTGATTGACTTCCATGAAGTCTATGTTTACAACTTTTATTCATATATATATATATATATATATATATATATATATATATATATATATATATATAGTATAATGGCCTAAATAATATTGTATTATTTAGGCCATTTTAAGTAATAAAAGCATTCAAAACATTTTAACTATATCTAAATAATATTTCATACAATACAGGGTTAAATGTGAGGATTTTCTTATAACTGTTCAAACCTCTAATATTTTTTCACTGGGAAATGCATCACAAAAGACTTCTGTTGCACAGGACTTTCATCATTTACAATGTCTAGGCAGTATAAAAAGACAAACATACACATTACCATGTTCGCAAAGTTAATGCATACGTTTGTTGTGGATTCTGCAGAAGTTCTGATGGACTTTGTTGACAGGGTGTCGTCTGGTGCAACCTAAAGTGATTGTGATTGATTGACGCTGTCAGTCCTTCCTCTCACTGCGGTACAGGAACACTCAGCCAGCTCACAAACTGTAAAGAGTGATGCAATCCTCTGACTGGAATGCAGAGTCTAGACAGATGCGGCCCCGTCCATATTAACATGTTGTTAGTATCATAGTGCCTGTCTGTCTCCATCGCTGCCATGCTCAGCCCCAGCTAATTAAACGGCAGCCACAAGACCAGCCATTAGCTGCAGAGATGGAGGCGGCCCAGTGGCTGTTACATTAACTCTGTCTATTGAGAGCTCAGCGTTGATATGTCCTTCCTAAATCTTTTAAGCATTACAACAATCTCTATCCATCTTCAGAGCTCGTTGTGTGTTTGGTGCAGGAATCTACCCTCCGTTAACCCATTGAAGCCTATGAGCCTTTCAGTCTATGACTGTCGTCTATGACTGTATTACTCATACACTTTTTTTTTCTAATGATCATATAGTAGACAACTAGGTTTCCAACTACTTCCTGACATATGACATCATCAATTTCCTGCCCCTTCCTCCTGAGAACATGGCGAAGACAAACCCTCCCAGAAAGAGGTAGATTTATTTAGATTTTTATGATCTTCAACCCTGACAAGTATATTAGTATTTAATCATTCAAGTCTAGAATAATCCTCCAAAAGAGAATTGTGTACGTGGGATAGGTTTTTGTTTATGGGCATATTTGCAGCAACTATAAAATAGTTGTTATAGCCAAATATTTTTTTTAAATAAAAAAAAAAAATAAGATACATATAGATTGCTAGTGACTCAACTGATATAATTATAGGCATGAAATCTTTGAAAAAAATCCAGGTTTAAATGAGTTAATGCTTGAGAAGCATGTCACTGCCACTAAATATGTCTTCCCAAAGCCAAGGGTGCTGTGACATCAATTATAGTGATGGATGGTGGAGGGAAAAATGGCTGAAACACACATGTGCACACACAGACCAGTCAGCTGCTCGGTCCAACATTTCAGGAGTGTGAATTCACTTTCATTTGTCCTCGCGTGCATTATCGCTTCCTTTGTTCTCATGTTAGCTTTGGTAACTAACGGTAAATGTGTTTTTTTTCTGCGTCCTGATTGGCTGTGAATGCCGCTCGCTGACCTCGGTCAGCCCACGTTATGTGCACGGGTCACCTCTACCCCCCACACACCATCAAACACTTCCCTGTGAGGCTGCCAAAACCAGCTCGTCACGTCCACAGTTGACCGTGAGAGTTTTGAAAAGCCAGTTTAATGTTTAACTTGCAGAGCCGGTGCGTGGGATTTGTTGAACGTGTGTGTGTGCATTTGAATTTGTCTGTGTTTGTATGACATCCGAATATGTGTGTGTGTGTGTGTGTATTCTGTGTACACACTCACATTCTGTGGCATATATGGGTGTATTTGCAGGAGACACATGTGGTCTTTTCAGTGGTCTGGAGGAAGTTTGTGCGTGTATTTTTTGTCATTGGAATGTTTATTCAGTTGGGAAGGATTGATTTATGCCTCTCGTTTGTGTGTGTGTGTGTACACATCCTTCAGTTACACAAAGTGACACTGTGTGTATGTGTCTTTATGTGTAAACACACAATTAGGATGTCGATTCCCACACACACTTCACAGGTCTGTCAGGTTTAGTAGAAACCTTTAACAGCACTTCAGGCCACTAGCGATTGCTTGGCACCAGGAAGTGCTGATTGCAGTGATGTTGAGTGTTGACTGCAGTGTTCTTAGGAACTGTTCATCCAATTGGCTTCAAACTCGACACCACATGCCCTTGGGTCCTCAGCAATGCACCCGCCAAGTGTCAAGTTGATCATATTTTAGGTTGTTGAGATGTGCAAAGAAGACTCCTACATACAGACAGATAGATTTCTTCCTTTATAGATAGATGATGATGTTACAGCGCCACCTATTGACCAAACAGCAATGTCTTGGATATTGTATCTATACAAATTTAACCTTTGTGCATGCAAAAGTCAAAAGTGTTCAGGAAATGACACTTTTTGTGATATAAGGCTTGCCAATTGCCCATTTGAGACAAATTCATAGGCCAGCTTCAGTAAAACTTGGATTGGATAAAATTAGAAAAAAGTACTTTTTCTGTTCCGTGCTAAATTTGGTTGATGATTGCTGAAATTTGGTGGAGTGAAAAAGAGATATGGACAAAAGTGGAAACTCTAAGAATCAAATGGAACATTTTTTCTGGACCCAGAGAACCCAGGAAAAAAATACACTTCTTAAATTAAGTTAGGGATATTGTGAGGGATACAGTGGATTTCATACATTTATGGGGTAATAAATGTTACTAACTAATGAAAATGGTGTTTCTTCTCATTCATTATACTTAATATTAAAGGCAACTTTTACTTATTTCATTAAAATTAAATCCAAATAGACCAAATAGGAAAACACTAATGTAAATAACAATATCCCTAACTTATTGTGAGTAATGCAATTTGATTCTGAGACTAAAGGCTAAATGTATAAGTTGTTGATATAGCGCCATGATATAGTGTGAAGTGAATCTGATGAACAATTGTCAAGACATGTAAGGAACATACACTGACTGATTCCTGGAATTATACTATAATAACATTTACAAATCTGTCCTTCCTGTTAAGTGCACTTATTGTTATGTTTTATGTGACCTCACCTAAAGTACACTAAAGTGCAAACTAAAATGCATGTACATGACTTTGTTGAGTTGTGCATGTTTTTTTACTGTTTGAAAACATGAATGATAATCTTGCCAGAGTAAAAAGTCATAGTGTTTATATCTCCTTTATATTACAGTCCAGTTTGACAGTGTGGAGAAGTCTCGAATGTCACCCACCAAGGACGGAAAAAGTCGCCCGCTGCAGCGGCACTCCAGCGGCTGTTTGGTAAACACCAAGATGACTTCAGTGGACCACTGCAGCTCCTCTCTGGGGGAACGCATCGACCCCAGCATGCCCCTGGAAAGCCAGTTGTGAGTTTGATATTTGTGTTTCAAGTACACAGCTTTGTTCTCAAATTAAATTCCTTCTTCTTTTCTTAATTTTTATGCTGTTGATGGTGTTTGGCACTTAATACACAAAATTCCCTTTGTACTATTTCCTGCTTATTCTGACCACTTATTGTTGCTTCCTCTGCCATTTCTCTTCCTTTTTCCTCATTGTTTACTGCAGCTGGTACCATGGGGCGATCAGCCGAACAGACGCTGAGTCCCTGCTCAGGCTCTGTAAGGAGGCCAGCTACCTGGTGAGAAACAGTGAGACCAGCAAGAATGACTACTCCCTCTCCTTAAAGTAAGGACAAATGATCTTTTCCACACAAACAAGCTGCAGAAAATATGATCAGATTCACACCTGCACATGATACCTGCATGAAAATCCCAATTCATTGATGGGGGGTGTAATAACAACTAACAGTAAATTTTGTGAGAATAACTTCTAGACGGGAAATGGAAAAAAAAAGTGTGATTTATATCTCTCTTTCTCTCCCTAACACTCCTTTGCAACCTTCCTTAGCATGTTCAAACGTTTTAAACACTATTATTAAAAGCAATAGTAGTTATAGCAATGTTCCATATTTATTTATATTTACATGTAAGGGAAATAAGATCATGAATCAATAAAAAAAAAACAGTAAAATCTTTAATGGACCCACATCCTCCTCTCGCTACTCTTCTTCCTGTTCCCTCCTCCCTTTCCCTCATTGCTGCTACCAGAACTTACATCGTTAGAGCTCATTAACGATCATTAGGTCTTAACCAGCAGACTATTAAAAAGAGGATGATTTTGGACAAATGTTGAACAAATAGTGTGATGAATGACTTACTGGCTTCTACATATTAGTTTGGTTTCTTCCATGTAGCTTCATGCAGCTATTAGCTGACTTACCCACTGGAAAACAGCATTTGGACCAAACCACTTTGAGGAATAGGGGGGGTCATTATTTTTTATCAATTAGGAAATGTATTGTATTACATTTAGTACTTTAGTTTACTTGTGATGTGTGTGTGGGGGCTAATTTTGTGGAAGGGGGGTGTCACTTCCCTTGTGTCCCCTCCGAGATTTCTGCCTATGACACACACACACACCAGATACACCAGCTACACATACTCAGGCTGTGGGAAAAGCAAAGGTAATTCTGGCTGCGTGAGGAAGAATGGTGGGAGGGAAGGACATTTATCATCATTTAATAATGGTTTCTAAGACCTGCTTTACATCTGTGTTGCAGTCAACCAACTTCTGGCACCTATGAACAGGTGTTTTCATGGATCAGTTTGCCTATATCAAAATACTTGAAGAGGTCATCTTGCAATATGCCAAAGAGGAAATACCCTTCAAATGTGTGTTTCAACAAGACAATAACCCCAGTTCCAGACCAACACAATTAGAGTTCTGGAGTGGCCAACCCAATCCCCAAACCTTAATCCTATTACAAACTTGTGGGCTGACATCAAAAATGCTGTTTTTGAGTTTCCAATGCAAAACCAAGAAATGCAGAGGAATTGTGAGGCTGAAACACCTGTTCATAGGTGCCAGAAGTTTGTCGACTCCATGCAACACAGGCACTTCTGAGTAACCATGGTTATACAAATAATATTACTTTAGTGATTCACAGAAATGCAATCCTGAAGAATTTTCAGTTTATACAGTAAATATTTAAGTTAAGTAATATATTTAAAATGCAGACACTGCTATTTTTAACAGCCTAATTAATTAATTAATTGTTCTTCATTTTCTGTAATTAAAGTAATTAAAAATTTACACATTTTCTTCACATTTCAATTTAGGATATAAAACGCAGTGTTCCCAATGCATCAAAATAAAAATTATTATAATGACTTTGGCTTTAATCACGTTTTTATACACACTGCTGTTTTATTGAACACAATGTTAGTGAGGCTTTTCCTTCTTCAGCCTCCACACTTATTGTAAAACCAACAAGCAAGGTGTGGTCGATCCAGTGGCAGAGTGAAGTAAAAAAAATGAAAGTTGTCCTGATTATTTCATGCTTTAGTACAAATGAACACAGCCCCCATACACACACAGACACACACACACACACAGTAGAGGACAAGTCCAACATCTTGTTTGCAAAGGTCTCAGTATACCTGCGCCCCGATAGTCTGCTGACTCGACCTTTTCAGTATGGTAATTGTTTTCACCTTTCGGACCTTTAGCTCCCACCTACATGCTGCCTGTCCCGTGTCCTCCGCCTCCTCCTGGTGACCCCGCCAAATCCGTCGGCTCCTTGATTCGCCGACGCGCCCGCAGCTTGGTTACCGGCGCCCTTCATCAGCAACCCCTGATCCCCGCTATGTTGAGCGGAAGGTTCAAAGGAGCCGCTCTGATTGGTTTAGAATAATCTGACATTTTGGTCTGGGTAGCTTTGGCTCGAAGGCCCCGAGTGCAGTCACGTCTCGTTCCTTTGACGGGAGCGGGCGGCTTTGATGGGGTTTGGTTTGATGATTCTTCACTGCTGGGTGTCAGGAGCGGCTGCCATGGCAACCGTTTTCAAAAACACAAGCACGCATTTTGTGGCCCGTCTGAAAACTTGCCAAAACCAACTGTGGTGTGTTTGCTCGCGGTATCAGCTCTGAACTTTAATATCTTCGTTGACAAATGGTCTTTTCACATATAGTTTATATACGATTCGTTTTACATTAGAGGGAAGACTCAACCGTATGACATTTAGAAAAAAAAATCTCCACAGCCCAAGACGACCTTCAGAGATGAGAAGGAACTCTAATATGCTCAGAGACATTTATTAGCCTTTGTTATTGGAGCAGATATCATCTAGCTGGAGGCTTATATACAGTATCTTGACAGGGAAACATAATAAAAACCGTTGCCCCAATTCTCTTCATGCTACCACAGCCCCCTGCCTGTCTAACTTCCAGCCTCGTTGGCTGATCATCAGCTTAAGCTTATGTGATGCTTCTTTTTTTCTGCCCTACTGACTGGTAAAGAAACTGCTGTACTGTAATTCTGGCTGCCTGGGAATCCATTATTTATTACACGAAATAGCTACGGCCTATAGGGTGATAACCCTAAGCCATGATCGATAAACTGTTTGTGAAGGGCAAAAGATAGATAAAGATACGGTTCAACACACAAACAGTCACAGCTTCTCCTGCAGTACAAGCAACAACTGCTGCAATGCTGGATTTTTTCCTCCTGTGGTAAAGGATGAAATTACTTCAGTTAAGGAGTGAATTCAATCATATTTTTATGAGATTTCAAAAGGGTACAAAATGATGGACCCAATTTAGAAAAATAATTCTTAATGGCGCTTCCCCAATCTGACTGGATCCAACCTGACTAAGAAAATGAATTTATATGGTGCCAATTTTGCCCAAAATATAACAAACTTTCCCAGATGCCTGAGGCAACCAGACAGATAGAGATCTGAAATCCAAGTTGGATCAGGTATTTTACAAACCCAATGAATTCCAATAGGCTTTAAAAATGTGCTAAATATAGTCTGGACAATAGCCATTTAACTTTTAATGCATGAAACCTAGAGAAAATAATGAATTGTAGCATAGACTCAGCAGGAAATTACTTAATATATACATTACGAGACATGCATTGTGAGAGACATGCATTTCATACATGTTTGTGGTAATAAATATTAAACTAATGAAACTGATGTTTCTTCTCATCTATTATTAGTAATATCAAAGGGAACTTTTACATATTTCATTAAAATTCTGACCAAACAGGAAAAAACACTCATGTAAATAACAATATCCCTAATTTACTGAGTAGTGTGTATTACTACTGATAGAGTAATAGTAAATAAATAACAATTTAACTATCATAATATAGCCTCTTTATCATGAAAGTCCACTGTTCATTCTGTGGAATCCCAGAGTAGCCTGATAGGTTGCTGTAACAACACCAGTATGTGATAAATGAACCTCAACAGAATAAGAAATCAACTTTTTATTAATTCGTCAAAAGAGGAACAGATAATCAAAATCGCACCTTTAAAAGTTGTTTGTTGGGTATTATGCATAATCAGGTCTTATACCAAGACCTGAAGAAAATAGAATTGAACCTGATCTGGTGGCAGTGGCTATTAAAAACAAGCAAACAATAAAAACCTGGACTTGTATGGGTCTTGGATCATAGGTCAGATATTTGGTTAAGGTAGACACATGAAGACCTGTAGTTTCACAGTTAAATGGACTATAGATATTTTTCTTGGATGTATAAGTTGGAAATTATAATAATATATATTATATACACTATATTTTCTGAATATCTTGCCCGAGCAAACAGAATAGAGGATTTTTCTTGAAGCTTTGTGCTTCTTTATGTGCAGACATTCACATTTACACATATCCATGTGAGTCAGCTCCTGGGTGTCACAGAGCATCACATCTTGCACGGTTGGCGTCAGTCACATCAAGAAAACAATCAGCGGGCTGATTGGTGGGAGTGACAGGTGCTGACACGTTACAGGCAGAGGTGACTCCAAGTTCAGCCGCCTCACAGGAGCCCGACTCCCCAGCTGCCACTGAAAAAAAAAAAAAAAAAAAAGCGCGGAAACCCAAGGTGAAGGATCCTCCATGTCTGAGGTTGCTGAAAAATGTATAAGGCCATGAGGTGGCACGTGTTGCATTATTGATATAGACTGACATCGCCGAGACCTGCACCCTCAAGAGTCCTCCAGTCTGACAGAAACCGTTTTCTGTCTCCTGTGCCCTCTCACCCTTTTTTTCTGCCCCTCTATTTCTCTTTTTGCATAAAACCCTTTTTAGTCGTTTGAAACATATTAAACCTTTCACAAGTCTGTCAGAGCTTAGTGTTAACCTGGTACTCCCCTCATGAGAGAGCTTGGCATCGCCCCAGTTCCACTGGCTGTGCAGAGAAATTGAAAATCTATCCAACAAAATCTGTTTGATGCCTGAGCACCAGCTTGGGGGAAGCAAACGGCCAATCGAAAGAAAATCAAAAAGCATCTGCACGTTTGTCTCCACATCCAAACATAATTCACTGGGTTTTTGTTTCAGTTTTTATTACATTCAGACACAAAAGATGAGAAGAACTTAGCATCTGTCTAGAACACGCAATCGATATTCATTCCGGCTTTTGTTTTTTTAGCTTATTTACCCAGTCTGAGAAAACAGATTGCTGTGCCCACAGGGGTAATATATGCAACAAGTCTGCACAGTTGTACCTGGTTGAGCCTGGACCTTGCCTTTATACTTCTGGTGATGTCACCAGAAGTATAAAGGCAGATCACAGACCTTTGTCTGGTTTCTTCTCTTGGGGCTCTTCTCTTTCTCCTGCTCCTCACAGCAGGAGAAGCTGCAGGACAGAAGCCTTCAGCACCTTCTCTGCTCTTAGAGGATAATTCAGCCGCTACAACTTCAATGTTGAGTCTCAATAACTCAATGACATTGAGAACTTGAAATTCTGAAGCAACAAGTGGCAGGCACAACAAGAAGCAATGCTGCCTACATGACCAATCTCCACCTCACCACAGCTCCAACAACCTCCTTCAAGCACTAAAGGAAGCAGAACCAAAAACTCTTCCTACTTCCTTTCCACGGCTAAGCAAGACTGTTGAACTTTGTTAATGTGATTAGATTTTAGGCTCTAGTTTACTGTGTTTAAGGTTTAGTCTGATGCATGCCTCTCTATACAACACGACACCTTTAAACACACGCAAAGTGATGTTTAGCCCCCCCACACACACAGACACACACACCTTAATATGGTTAGTCGGCCATTTTGCCTTTGTCTCCCACAGCAAAGGAGCCACACATGACCTGAGCACAAAGAACAGCCACCATGGCAGCCTTCTTTGTAGTTCACATGTACAATGAACCATTATTTTAGATTGTTTTTGAGTAATAACTGTTGCCTCTTTGATGTTGTACCATAATGAATTATGCCAAACTCTCAGAATCCTTCAGCCCTTAATAGATATTTAATAAGACAATCCTGATTTATGTTAAGTTAATTATTAATCAGACTTCCAAATTGATAGTTTAGTATACTTTCTGAAAATGAATCAGAGAATTTACTATCTTTTCCTCTCAATCGAGAGGTGGTGCCCTGACCCTAGAACTTAATAATTGAGCTCAATTTTTAATGAATAAATAATTATTTAAAATGATTATTGATTCTTTTCAATAGCAAATGTCATCTGAACAATTAGTGCAAAACACTCTGTTTTTATCGGTGCCACAAGCGAGGCAGGCACAACAAGATGAATATTCTGCTCTGGTACAGATGTCTTTCCTTTATCGAGTAGATAGATACGTGGATTTTGTTTCTTAAACTTTGCAGCCAGCTTAACACTAATAACCATATTCTCCTGCTCATCAGTCATGCTTTTGAGAATGGTAGGGATCATCCCGGGCAGACTCATTCAATTTGTGTTCATATGAAGTAATGGGCCCACAGGATATCTGATGGCCGGTAATGCTTAAAAAGGTCATCGCATCTGCCAAGCATCATTATCTTTTGGCGGATTACTTTTCCAGCCATTTCTGATGCCATAGATTCATAACAACTGAGAGCATCATTCATGGAGCAATCCAATATGTTGAGGGTAGAGATAAGCAGTGATTGCTGTCAGGCTGCTCCTGCTCTGTGGACTCGAATCAAAGTCATAAACCTCAATAAACAGGACAGCAGACCCTCCCCAGCGAGATTAATCCTGATTAGACAACAGGAGCCCACAAACACAGGGATACGATAACACCACAAAAAGCTTGTCTTCTCCAAAATACCCCCAATATTCATTTTATCAACAGCCCTGCTGTATCGCTCTGTTGTCCTGGTTTCTGTCTCTGCAGGCCTGTAACGTGATAAGAAGCCCCCCGAACGCTGACTGGAAAAATCGGTCAGGGAGAATCTAAAAACGGCGCTATTGATGTGTTTGTATGGCTCCGCGTAACCTCGAGCTCGTCTCCCAGGGCGCGGCGTGAAGATTCATCAAATGCACTTTGCAGAGGAGACGTTTTAAAGCGGGCTCTCCTGGCACCACTTTGCAGAATCGCAGGATCATAGAGACCTGTGGCAGGGGAAATCTAGCCTGCTCTCCTCAAGTCATGATGAACTTGCTCAAAATATTGAAGTCGGCGTAATGGTCTGATGGTTGTTTACTTCACCTTTATAGCTCAGCAAGCCTGCAGCTTCCTACCTAAGCTCCGCTACAATAATAATAATAAGATATTAGCACTGAAATACTTGATAAATTCCAAACAGATGAGGATTGGCAACTTCTAATTTCAACTGTTGAAATAATGAATATCCTCACAGGAACACATTATATAAGGTGATATCAGGTAAAATGGACCATCAGGTAAAATGGGCCATTTAAAGTTTGGATGTCCCAGCCCCTCTGGAAATTAGAGCCAATAAAATGTATTTTAAATTATTGACATAGCTGTGCTTGACAAGCACCAGGTGATTTGATTATTTTATGGTTTCTATGGTGGGTGGGTGAGGCCAAATCTAACTACGTAAACCCATTTTACCTGATGAGATGGCCCATTTTTACTTGAAACCACCATTTTTACTTGAAGTGGCACAATGGATATTTCAGGATTAATAATTAGATTTTATCACATAATAATATAGTAATAACACAAAATGATCAGAAACAGTCATTGTTAATCATGAATATACATGGAAAAGGCATGTTTGGTATTGTGTTATTTTACCAAATGATTTACCAAAAAACTGCCCAATTTACCTGATATCACCCTACCTATTTTTTGATGATTGTCCCTAAACCGAACCCTGCACACTCCCACTGTAGCTTCTCTCTCTTTGTGCGACAGAGGGAGAACACATCCGCAGGGTTTACACATGCAATTACCAGATAAGTAAAGAATGGATTTGCCTTGTGTTGAGGGTGCCTAAAGCCCTGTTGCTTGCTGTTGTTTCCTTACAAATAATGGGCAAACCTAAAAATATGTGCATATATTTACAGCGCATTCAGTGGTCTAAAAATATGAATTTTAATATCAGTTTAAGCTTAGTTTAGTTTGAACATGTAAAAACAAAATAAACCATCAACAAAGATAAAGAGAAAATTTAAAAAATGTTGAAAAGGGAAAATGATACAATCAATTTCCACATTCAAAAATGAGTAGGAAGAAGTGTCCAACTTATTTATTCCTACCCCTCTATCACTCATTTCGTTGGAAATTTTCATAATCACAGTAATATCTGTATCAATAACAATAATAATATTAATGAAATGCTTATTTATATTGATAATAGTAATGATATAATAATAGTTAGGATATAATAATCACAATTCCACAGTAACATCAATGTCAACTAGAATAAAACCGCTAATAAATATTAATAAGGAGTAAACCGAAACAGGGAAGTAACAAGCCAGGGTTGTGAATTGGGCTACATATACATATATATAATTTTAAATATTATATATATATATATATATATATATATATATATATATATATATATATATATATATATATTCTTTTTTTTTTTTTGGTGTCTGCAGAACCTGATTTTTTTTTCTACGCCTAATGAGCAAGTCTCACTTGAAGATGCATTCTTCCTGAGTTTTATTCAGTTCGACAGAGTTTTGGGAGTTTTTCCTTATTTTATTTGAGGCTTTACGAACAGCGGATGTTGTGCAGACTGTAAAGCCCCCTGAGGCAAATCCGTGATTTGTGATTTTTGTGGCTGTATAAATGAACTTGACTTGACTTGTTTACAGGCAAAGTGTTCGATCTAACTCAGTTAGTGTTGATTTTTTACCAACAGCATACCGAAGATGCTTTTGTTTGACGTGTTAAAGGCAAAATCTATTGTTTGCCTGTGCCTTAGATACATTTTTGTAGCTGTAATGTGTAAGTAGGTCTGTGGGTGTGACAATGGTTGACATGTATGGAGGTTTGTGCTATTTTTTAGTCTTTCTTTTTATATTTAGTTTGCTTAAAAATGTGACTGAAGCCAAAATCCTCCTTATTTTGACGCATTGGGAACACTGTATTTTATATACTAAATCAAAATGTGAAGACAAATGTGTCAATTTTTTAAAATTCCTTAAAATCAGGAAAATTGAATATTAAAGAAATTGCTGTGTCTGCATTTTTATTTACAAACTCAAATATTTACTGTGTAAACTGAAAAATCTTCAGGATTTAGCATTCCTGTGAATTTCTAAACTTATATTTAGTTGTATAGCCATGATTTTGAAGAACTGCTTCACATTTGTGTTGCATGGAACTGACCAACTTCTGGCAAGTCCTGGCAATTTCAGCCTTTTCCTCTGCATTTATTTTTTTTGCCTCAGAAACAATATTAAGTTTTCAACAGTACATTTAAGTTTTCAATGGAATTAAGGTTTGGGGATGGGGTTGGCCCCTTCATAATTTTAATTTTGTTGGTACCAATATGCTGCTGGTTTACTGGTGTGTTTGGGGTCGTTGTCTTATTGAAACACACATTTCAAGGACATTTCTTCTTTAGCATGAGGCAACATGACCTCTTCAAGTATTTTGATATAGGCAAACTGATCCATGATCCTTTGTATGCCATAAATAGGCCTGACACCATAGTAAGACAAACATCTCCATATCATGATACTTGCAGCACCATGCTTCACTGTCTTCAGAGTGAACTGTAGCTTAAATTCAGTGTGTGGTGGTCATACTGCGACCCTCTGATCCAAAAAAAATGTTCTTACTTTCATCAATCCACTAAATGTTTCTCCATTTCTCTTTAGGGCAGTTGTTGTGTTCCTTGGCAAATTGTATCCACTTCAGCATGTGTCTTTTTTCTAAAGTGGAACTTTGCATGGGCTTTTGTTGATAGATTAGCTTCACACGGGTGTCTTCGTATTACTAACTGGTAACTTCAGAAAAGCACCACAGAGGATTCCTGTTCATCGGTGCAACACAGATGCAAAGTAATTCTCAGAAACCATAGCAATACAACTAAATATAGTTCAGTGATTCACAGTAATGCTAAATCCTGAAGATTTTTTAGTTCATACTGTTAATTTTAGATTTTTTAAAAAACAAAACATTGAACACTGCAAGACACTGCTATCTTTTGAACAACCTTCTATTCTTTTTTTTCTTGATTTTCTGTATATTAATTTAAAAATGGACAGATTTCTTTTAGATTTTGATTTAGGACATAACATACAGTGTTCCCAAAATACACATTATTATAAGAATTTGGGCTTTACTCACATTTTTAAGCACTCTTCTATTATTTTGAACGAAACTGTACATTCATACATACCTACAGCCATAAAAGACATGTATATAATGTATGAGAGAGAGAAAGAGAGAGCTTTCCCACATTATCTTTATGTTGAGAGATTAAATAATGTTTCCCTTGCTAAACATCTCAAGCACTTGCAACTCCTGCATGTGCTCTTTTTTTCTTCAACATGAGTGAAGTAAACAGGCTGTAAAGTGCAGATAACGCTCACTGGTCCCATAAGTCATAGGGCTGCGCAGCTCATACCTGATGTACCTGAAGCATCAATAAAAAAGGATGTTCTCTTCTTTTTCCAGTGCAATTAAAAAGTTGTGCCTTTGTTGTCAGCAGTTGTTTTTTTTTTTTTTTTTGTCTTCAGGGAAAAGTAATGAAATGACATATAACAGAAAGTAGATGGTTTTATTGAGCTGGAAAGAACTGGTGCGCATTATGTTGATGACAAACCATAATGCCCAGTTTTTTTAATGGATAGGGCAATCATAACTACAATTACAGCACTTTCAGATTAAAAAAGCTATTATGCTAATGCGTTTGGTAAAGACAAATGATCAAAACAGTATATTTACAGAAAGCTATGGGGAACATTAGTTTTGTGTCTGTTCCTCGCCGAAGCTTACTGTTGCATCACTTAACAACTTTGAAAAAAAAAAAGAAGTAATTTTCTATTCCACAGCAGAAGATTACTGCTGAGCTGTAAAATGTATTGATCGAGGCTCCGAGAAACACACAGGGAGCTTTTAATTTGCCGTGCATTTATTGCTGTAGCTTAAGTGATTTATCCTGGGGGCTCATTAGCCTCATCCTTATGTTCCGCATGTGAAACCCTGCACCTTAAGCAAGCTGCCTTTTAGTCACCCCAGACAGCTCCAGTGTTACCAGCATTCAGAACACTGTCATGCACTGTAGGGAGCAGCTACTGTGGGAGTAAATGAGAAAGGAGCTGTCAAGGTGTGTCGATCTGTTGACTTTACTTAGGCATTTGACGGTAATTTTTAATTCCTTTTTATTCTTTTACCCTTCCTCTTGTGTTAGTTTGCTGTTAACACCCCTTATGTTAATGGTTCAGTTTCGACCTATGTCCTAAATTAGCTGTAAAATACACTAAAAACAATTATTTATCAATCACTTTGTTTCTTATATCTTGGTTACCTTGTTAGGTTTCCTTAACCATGAAAATATTCTTTGGTGTGGCTCTCCGGGCCTTTTTTTTTGTCAGTAGACGCCTTGATATCAATTTAAAAAAGATGGTAGAATTATTCTCAAGAGATACCTAGAGAATTGCTTGTTTTTGTGCAGATAAACTGTATAACAAGAACAAATGAAAATCCTCTAAAACTCAAATGATTCGCTGCCTGGCACTGTGTGGGCTGATTTTATTCATTATTGTAATTAGTGCTTTATAGTTTTATTTTTATAACTGGGTTAAAACCCAACCCTAACAACACAAATGTTATAGTGAAATCTATTAATTTGAAATCTAAATGAAATCTAAAGGTTATAATGAAATCTGTTAATTTAATAATATCATGTAATGGTGTTACAAAACTGCAAAGAGATGAGCAATTCAAATATTTAGGACTATGACTTGACCCAGAACTCACTTTTTAAACACCACATTGATTATATACATCATAAAATCAACTTTGGTATCAGTGTTTTGTTTTATATTCAGTGTCAGAAGGAACAGCTGCTTTACAACTTATTTTTACTGTTTTTTGACTATGCTGATGTAGTATATCTTTACACTTCTATTCCCTCAACACTGTGTATAACCATCTTTCTAGATTTATTCTTGGTTGCTCCTTTTAAACCCATCACTGTTTCATGTATAATTTACTCAACCCACACTCAATATAAGAAGACATAATCACTGGTTACAGTTTATTTTTAAATGTCTACATTGCAATAATAATAATCAATCATGTGTAAAGCTCCATCAGACTGGAATAATCTCCCTTTATATATTTGTTAATTGACTTCTTTTCATAGGTTTAAAGGTGCTTTGTCTTCTTATTTCGAGTTAACCCTTTAAGGTTCTGTGCAACCTTTTGTTAGACCACGTGTTGAGTCACTCTATCTCATTGAATAATGCATTGGGCTTAACTCAACCTGAGTCATCGCTGCCACTTGGTTTAGTTGCCCTTTGCTAAAAAAAATCCTCTAAATTGCAGTGTGTCCTTGAGCAATATGCTTTTTGATTTTATTTTGATTTTGTTATTGTTATCCTAAGTGTGTAAAAAAAAAAATGCAAAGAAAATATTTTTCCATTGTTCCTTGTTTTTTTTCTTGGTGCGGACTCAAAGGCTTAAATTGCACATGTTTCTGATGATGTTTTATCAACATGGTTTATAGCACATTAGAATCTATGTTCTTTTTGCCATATAGATGTAAAACTTTTGTATTTTTTCTTTTCTTTTTGGTGATGTTTATCCTACTCAATAAATATTTTATAATTCCAACCATTTTATAATTTAATTAAAATTGTTGACAATGGAAACAATGTCCAAACAATGGAACTAAACCCGTTTTCTGTCCCTCTCTCCTGCCTATCTCTGTCTCTGCAGGAGCAGCCAGGGCTTCATGCACATGAAGCTGTCGCGGACAAAGGAGAACAAGTACATCCTCGGCCAGAACAGTTGCCCTTTCGACAGCGTGCCCGAGATCATCCATTTCTACTCCAGCCGCAAGCTTCCCATCAAGGGGGCGGAACACATGTCCCTGCTGTACCCCGTGGCCATCAGGACACTATAGTGCTCCGGGTCTCCTGCAGGTGTCGGCCCCCTGCAGCTCACCTGGCCCCGGGGGAAGAGAAACAGTGGCATCCCAAACTGCTGATTCTGACTCACCTCACCGGCCCCACCAATTCCAGACCTGTTTTGAAGGCCTACTGCATACTCATCCATAAGACTCAATGTTGCAGAAGTCTTTTGTCGTTTTATTTTATTTTTTATTTATGACAAAAACACCCGCTTCATGACATCAGTAACTGACTATAAGAGGAACATCATTTCATCGATTCTTGAGCTGATTAGCACTTAACACTCAAAGAAAGGTACATAACATAAGCATTTGTCACCAGGATATACACTACTGTTCAAAAGTTTGGGCTCACCCACACAATTTAGTGCTTTCCATGAAAAGTCACACTTTTATTCACCGCCACGAGTTGTAAAATGAATAGGAAATATAGTCAAGACATTGACAAGGTTAGACATAATGAGTTGTATTTGAAATAATCATTTTTTCCTTCAAACCATCCTTTCGTCAAAGGAAGGTCAGTTTTTTTGTCATGTTGCTAACATGATTACACAAAATTGAGCATGAGCAAACACTTTGTGCCATTAGCACACTGGAGTGATAGTTGCTGGAAATGCACCTATGTAGATATTGCACCAAAAAACAGACATTTGCAGCTAGAATAGTCATTTACCACATTAGTAATGTATAGAGTGTATTTCTGATTAGTTTAAAGTTCTGGTCATTGAAAAAAACAATGCTTTTCTTCCAAAAATAAGGACATTTCTAAGTGCCCCCAAACTTTTAAACGGCAGTGTACTTTTTATTAAACAAATCTTGTATCTTAATTCCTAACAGTGCACATCATTAAAGTTAAAAGTGTGACTTTTCTCTGTAGGAGTAATTATATTTCAAGGGGACTCGAAGATTGTAAGAGTTGCGTACAGGAAGTGACGTTTATAAGGTGCGTGGAGGGATATCGTACACAC